>CM077185.1:14221850-14821850 GCA_039654105.1 Coreius guichenoti | reverse complement strand
CATAATGAAGTGATATAACAATTTCCCCACACTTTATAGACTTCCATCATGTGTAATATGCTCGTATGCCCTTCTATTTATATTTATACAGTATGAATGATATGCCAAATTTGTTGGGCTTTGATTATAATTACAACTTTATGTGATTATTTATTTGAATACCACACATTATTCCTTCTGGCTGACAGATGTCACTGAAATAGGTGTCCTGAGAAATCACACTTGTGTCTGTGACAGCCTGTACACAGCAAAGAACAGTCAGCGGAGCCATGCATGCTTTTTATCAGAAATTCTCTCTGGCTGTCAATCCTTTCGCATGTTTTGAGTTTCCTGACATCAGGTTTACTGACATGTTTTTGCAGGGCAAGTTTTGAAGAGTGTAGAATAAATTGTGCAGTCACTTAAATTCTCACATGCTTTAACACGTTCATTTGACAGGTTTTATGAATTTAACCTTAGCCTATTAAGTGTGGCCATAAGGGGCCATTTACCCAGAATGCGTTTTTGCAGCCTTAGTACACAGCCTAGGACACAGCCTTCCGATTTGAGAATCACCAACCTGATCTCATGGGAAAACATAACTATGTTATGTGGTGGTGATTTCGTATGAATTCGTATAATGTGAATACAAAATCATACAAATATTAAAAAAAAAGGAAAGCATAAAGATCAACCCCTAAACATACTCGTCACTGGGGTGTAAGCAGATCATATGAATTTGTACAAATGAGATTGTACAAATTCATATGAATTAGCCACCAATTTGCCCAAATGTAAAAAAGTTACAAATTGCCATGAGACTGTGTTGGAAGCACCCATAGAAAAAACTATGGAAAAGCAGCACAATGGAATGCTAAAACTCATTCTGTGTGAATGGCCTCTAATAATGTTATTAAAATGTAAATGTATTTGCCAAAATTGTATGTATGTTTATAAAACAAATTATATTGGTTGTAAAATAAATGCACAAGCCATAACTTATATTGACATGCTAAACAGATAAACTAAACACAATATATCCCATGTTTTTCAACAATATAGCTTTTAAGTTTGTCACAGAGGAGCAGATATAGAACGATGGTTTAGAGACCATGAGAATCAATAAACAGCAGGTGCAGGTAAAAGCTTGTCCAGTAAAACCTCACAACAACACACAAAAATGTTTTACCAACCGTCAAAACAGTCGGGGACCATCAACAGCATGTGTCCAAAGCCCCAGTGACATGTCAGCTTAACTTGGACACTGCTGTTCTTTGAAACTAAAATGTCCTGCCGGTGTGTGGGAAGGATCTAGTTTGCAGGGGGAAATATTTGTGTACAAAGCTAATGTTTATCTTTGACATTGGGGTAAAGTCTTTGGGCTTTAAAGACAGCTGACAGCAGTGGGTGGGTAGTCACTTTTCTTCACTGACACCCCGTCAAGCATAAAAGATAGACACGAGAAACAATAAAGCTCAAGAGACAAGAACATGAACTATAGAGTTTTGTCATTGTGAATTTGTGAGTTTGTCTCGTTTTTTTTTTTTTTTTCTTCTTCAATCTAAAATATATATCTACAGCTATATATGTTTATATATATATATATATATACACAAGACATATGTATTTATGTGATTAGTGACAGTCTATCTTGAATATTTACTTAAGTATTAGGGCTGTGTAACATGCTTTGTTTCATTGTTTTTGTCATCCCTACTTACCTGTGTGACCTAGTTTCCATGTTTGTGCCTGCTTCATTCTCTTCACCTGTTGTCAATTAATTAACTCATTAGTTCCCTTGTTTAGTTCTGGTATAAGTACTCCCTGTTTTGATCAGTTACCTGTCCTGTCTTGTCTATGTTATGTGGTTGTGTTTTCCCGTTCTCAAGCCAGGATTTAATAAAGACTGTTCATTTTGAATTCTCCTTTGTCATGTTATATAAGCCACCTGTGACAGAAGACAGGAACCAATACAGTGATATTTTTGTGGCTTTTTTTTTCTTCTTTTCATTCTTCCTCTCTCTCTCCCATCACAATGGATCTCCCACCCGTCCAGCTTTTGTGCCTGGAGCAGAAAGACAGCTCCATGGAATCACACACCAGGGAATTTTTGTCTCCATAACAACTTCGCTACATGTGTGGAGTGCCTACTGGTAAACAATAATTCTGCCATGGAGAAAGTGCCAGTTAGCCCAACTGCGCCATGTGCCACCCTGAAGCCTGAGCCCAACAAAATGTCTGACCAGGTGCGGGAGTCTGCAACAACGCCTGTCCCCTAGGGAGTACTCATGGAGATTGAGGGCATGGATGAAAGCCCTGGCCACAACCCCATCGCTGTGAATGTGCTATTCTGGGAATATAATGGAGGATTTTGAGGAGGTAATTCCCCTATTTCTCTCGTCCCCTTTGATCCCGCCCAGCCCAGAGTTTCCTGTGTCTCCAGAGTTTCCTGTATCTCCAGAGCGCACACCCTGCCTCCCTCTCCCACCTCCTTTACCAAAACCAGGCAGTTTATCAGCTCTTCCTCCGCTGGTTATTGTCAGTCCCTCGGCTCATCCACAGTTGGCCCGCTGCAGTGTGGCAGATTCACCTTGCATCTTCCAGTCCCCAGCCTTGGCATGAAGATCCCCTGTCTCCACCTTTGCCACAGAGCCTGGACTCCACCTCGGTCCTCCGACCCATTGGCATCGGCTTCGCCTTGACTCAATGCTCCCTCAGCTCCACCGTGGTTCATCATCCCACCAGCTCCACAAAGCTCCCTCATCCACCCGTCTTCGCATTGGTCAGATGTCAGCCTAGTTCCACCCCGGGATTCCTGGCTGCTGGTTGCACCTCTGCCCTCCATCCCTTCGGCTCCACCGGACTCCGCCTTCCCTCCGGCTCCACCGTTGTCCTCGGTTGCACTGGCTCCCACTGCTGTCTTCTGTATTCCCCACCGCTGCCTCGGTCACATGAGCCGTCAGCACCGCCTTGGCCCTCTAGACCTGCAGTGTCACCCTGATTTAATAAAGACTGTTCATTTTGAATTCTCTTTCATCATGTGCTCTGTTATAGCAGCCACCCGTGACAGGCTGCTGCTGTCAGCACCTAACTTTAAAATTTGTAATCATAAACATAGGAGACCTGTGCTGGCAAAATGTGTCGCAATGAGCAATCCCTTCTGAATATTCAAAAAAATTCAAATTTTCAAATTTTCACATTCTCTATTTAAAAACCTGCAAAATGATGTGTGATTTGTTGGAATCTGGAAAAAAAAATAGCTGAGCTACACCCGTTTGAAGTCGATAGAGTCAGTAAAGTCCTTTTTGAGAAAAAATGTAGTTCGTTTTCTGAAGGTTCCAAAACAAAATCACCTAGCAACCATACCTTAAAATCCCTGGTAATACCACCAAATTTGGCACACACCAAGTCAAAACCATATCTATAGGAAATATATATATATTCAACTTTTATTGTTATATGATATCACTATTGTTTGATTAACATTGAGACAGACAGCCTATATATTAAGAATTACTGTAATGCACGGATCTAATATAATGTTACACATCAGATGTTTTTCCCCAACAATTAACCAAACGTTAATTTAAGACATAATTTAAGATAATGTTTGCGTGAATACTCGCCAAGACAGATATTTTGAAATACTGTAATTCTGTATATATTGGATGTGTCAGCCTGCAATAAGATCATTTTGTTTACATCAGCATGTGTTTTAAAATCACATTTCATTGGTCCAGACTCATGTCATTGAGAATTCGCTATGAATATTCACAAAGTTGGTATGCTGCACTTTACAACGATGGATTATGGATTATTAAAACAAAAGAAAGATTTAGGAAGGTACACCTCTCAGAAAACATACAGAAAAAGATAATTTTAGATGTGTAATTACTATTTGGAGCATTGGGATCACTAGACGAGGGCTTAATGAACTCATTTTTGTAAAAACCTCAAATTTGACCAAAATTGACATTTTTCACTTGCCTGTAGCTTATAATTAGCCTGTGTGAATTCCGACTCATTTTGCCATGACTGGTCACATACACCGATTAGGCATAATATTATGACCACTGACAGGTGAAGTGAATAACACTGATTATCTCTTCATCACGGCACCTGTTAGTGGGTGGGATATATTAGGCAGCAAGTTCAATTCAATTCAGTTCAATTCACATTTATTTGTATAGCATTTTTCACAATACATATCGTTTCAAAGCAGCTTTACAGAAAATGGACCCACTTTATATTAGGTGGCCTTAACTACTATGTACTAACATTTAAATTACTCATTTGATACAATGCACTTATTGTGTACATACATTTAAAAAAATACCTATCAGCAAAAGTGTTTTGCAATGCAATATGAACACAGTAAGTACATTGTACTTGTTTTTGATGTATGTACATAGTAGTTAAGGACACCTTATATAAAGTGGAACCCTGAAAAGTACATAAACAAATCACACAGTTAGCTAACAATGTATTAATAAAAATGTAATAGTTTAAGGCACAAACAATGGGCTCAATGGGCTCATTGAAGTAAAGAATACATGTTGTTAACAATGATTAGGGTATATAGAAAAATTAATTTAGCATAGGTGCATGTTGATGCAGAGCTGCATCATCTGAAGTCCTCGCAGGAGCAAGTGAACATTTTGTCCTCAAAGTTGATGTGTCAGAAGCAGGAAAAATGGGCAAGCATAAGGATTTGAGCGAGTTTGACAAGGGCCAAATTGTGATGGCTAGACGACAGGGTCAGAGCATCTCCAAAACTGCAGCTCTTGTGGGGTGTTCCCGGTCTTCAGTGGTCAGTATCTATCAGAGGTGGTCCAAGGAAGGAACAGTAGTCATAGGCGGCCAAGGCTCATTGATGTACGTGAGGAACAAAGGCTGGCCTGTGTGATCCGATCAAAGTGACGAGCTACTGTAGCTTAAATTGCTCAAGAAGTTAGTGCTGGTTCTGATAGAAAGGTGTCAGATTACACAGTGCATCACAGTTTGTTGCATATGGGGCTGCATAGCCGCAGACCAGTCAGGGTGCCCATGCTGACCGCTGTCCACCGCCAAAAGTCGTCGTCCTGACATTCTCCAGTAAAATGTCTTACATACTCTTATAAGGCCTGACAACACACCATTTTAAAGGCAGTGGCCAAGGAGGCTCACAGAGAGCCTGACAACCTGGTGTACTACCTGCTCGAGCTCTATAATAGCAGGCGGAGCTCAGGGGAGACAATGGTGCTCCATTTTCAAGCAGTAACCAAGAAGGCTCACAGAGAACCTAACAACTTGGTCCCTAGCTGACTCAGAAGATGGAGGCTTCAGCACTTCATCCTAAACCACCAAGGAGTTTAGAAAAATAAAAACAGTAGTCAAGGAGTCTCAAAGAGAGCCTAACAACTCAGCACTACTACCCAGTCAAGCTCTTAAGACGGAAGCCTCAACTGAAGTTCTCAAAGAAGAGGAGGCCTGACACGTTCTATGCTAAGAATAGCTATTCAAGGAGGCACACAGAGCGCCTAACATCCTAATACTGCTTCCTCAGGCAGAGCTCATGGTAGGCGGAGGCCTCAGCCTAACAATGCTTCCTAACACAAATAGTTGTCAAGGAGGCACGCAGAGAGCCTACTGACTCAACAGTATTGCCTGATCGAGCTCTGAGGACGGAGGCCTCAACATGACGACTCTCTGAAGTGAGAGGAGGCCTAACTGCATCCAACACCCAGTGCGGCTTACCAAGGAGGCTCACAGAGAGCCTAACTACTTGATATTGCTATCCAGGCTGAGCTCTGAGGAGCGGAGGCCTCTACAAAGCAACTCTCTATAGCGAGAGGAGGCCTAACAACACTCCATAGTACAGGCAGTAACCAAGGAGGCTCAGAGGGAGCCTAATGACTCAGCACTACTACAGGCGCCAGACAACATATTCACAACCACTCACCTGTGCCGAACCATCAGTAAGGCAGATGTTGATATTAAAAACACACTGCCAAAAACATCATAGGTCCATCTTAAGGGGCCTGGTGTAAACATGTGCCAGAGCCTCTAACACACCCCAACTGACCCCAGTCAGGGGATGGAATGGAGGTGATGGGGGGAGGAGGCAGATGTTATTTAGCCTCTGGGACCCTGGAATGCTCAGCACGTTTACTCTGGATCACTTCCCTGAGATATTTTCTTCTCCCTTTGGTGTCACACCTCCCCTGGACTCTACCCCCCAAAGGAGGGGGAGCACGAGAGGCAGTTCACGCCTTCTAATCTTATTCTGATTTTTCACAGGTGCACTATTATACTCACAATCTCACCTGTAGTGACTGGTCACTAGTGACTGTTGCCGGCCAGTGTCAAGTTCATTGTTGTGTTTAGACTCATGCTTCAGACACCAGTCATGCCGGAGGCATTCCCATAGCACCCTCTAGGGGATGCAGCACGAGTTCCCATCCGAAACCTGCTGCCGCTTGTCATTAAAGGGGTCATATGATGCTATTTTCAAAGATCATTATTTTGTGTATTGGGTGTAATACAATATGTTAACATGTTTTAATGTTCAAAAAATACATAATTTTTCACATACTGTACATTATTGTAGCTTCTCTATGCCCTTTCTAAAATGCATAGATTTCTACAAAGCCTGTCCTTCCAAAAAGCACAGTGTGCTCTGATTGGCCAGCTGACCCAGTGTGTTGTGATTGGCCGAACACCTCAAGCATGTGTTGGAAATGTAACAGCTCTTTTACCATAATCGCAACCTTCAGCTTCCAAAGCAAAAAATATAAAGACAGTTAATAATGTCATCAGTTTTACCATATCAGTTTGAGTCCGAGTCAGATTCTGAAAATGCAGATGACCAAGCCGATCGATCGGAATAAATAATAAATAAATAATAATAAAAAATACTTACAGGCTCTGATTAAGAAGCACCATGTTAGAATTGCAACGCATCATATGACCCATCAAACAACAAAAGACAAAGAGAAAATCATTTACTGTTCTTCACTGAATAACTTCAGTACCTTTAAAAGAATCAGTGTATATATAATTTATACAGTCTGTAGTAGTTTATTTGTTTATTCAGTTTCTACTAAATATTCTACTTAATACTACTATTAAATACACCTGCTGTGAAAAAATAAAGCACTGTGTATTACATTTGTATATTATATTGTATTTTTAATGTGCATCTTTGTTCTTATTTTGATTAACATAGATAAAATAATGAAATAAAGACTTTTATCTTCACCCACCCCTACTTTGGCCTAAATGGCCTGTCATTCTTTTTTCTTTTATATTTTGTTACTATGTAAGGCTACATTTTTAAAATAGGGAAATTAGTTTGGCTGTACCATTCAGTCACTCGCAAAATAATAAAATTGCATAAATGTGCATCTACATAAAAGTGTATGAATGCAACAATACTTCTTTGAAGCAGTGGATTTTTATTTTTTTTATTTTTTTTTGACAAAGAACTACTGTCATCATTATTATTACAGTTATATTATTACTATAACATTACATGTGTTAGAATGGATGAATGGATGGATAGATGGATGTTCTAAATGGTGTAGGTTGTGCTGCATTGCACAGCATTTTAACTCAGTCTGGACAGACAAATTACATTACTTGTCACTGGAAACTTACCACTTCCACTGAGCCCCTAATTTGCAAACTCTCTTAACTGGGACTGAGCACTGACCCTGTGCAGCTGGATCCGCGACTTCTTGACTGACAGAATATAGTTAAAATCCATGACCAGACTTTACACTCTGGCACCCTGAGCTCTTGTGCCCTGCAGAGACATGTCCTCAGTGCTCTTTTGGCCCACAACATCTTCTGTCTCCAGGCTCCCGCGTATCATCATCGAATGCACTGACGACATCACAGCAGTAGGGCTCAAACAGTGATTTGACAGCTTGGAGAGAAGTAGTGACATGCCTAAGCAACAAAGTCAGTCTATTTATTGATGTCAGAGACAAAAGAAAGTCATTGACAATATACCATGGCAAATTACAGTAAGTCAAAATGTTATTCTGAATTATGATTTAAAAATGGAATGGAATGATAAATGGAATATTGCATTAAATGCTTTGCAGTATTCATGTGCCCTTATAATATTTAATAATAAAAAATAAAAAAAATACTACCCCTACCTCTTGCAACATCAATCACAGCCTTAGCAAACCCCAAGGATTCAACAAGAAATCTAATCAATTTCCAAAGAACAAAATCAAGTCCCGCCAATAGGAAAGAAAAGACTATCGCAACTTCTGGATCAAGACGATTTTAATAGCACCGGTACTTATCATGTATAACTCTGCTTGTCCATATTTGAGCATTCCAGACAGACAATCTATGCATTAGTGGTGTGGATTTTTCAGTGCTAGTTACATTGATACGCCAGTAGGTGGCGATAGGTGGCTTCATTAGTGAGTTGTTCAATCATTAATTCAACTGATTCGTTCAAAAATGCTGATTTGTTTAGAAATTAAACAAGCGAGGTTTATATGAGTGATTCATTAGCTCCTTTCACACAGAAATCCCGGTAAATTACGTTTTAATAATGTAATAATTAAAATGACTTTACCGGTAAATACAAAAATATGCTGTTCATACAAGCAACGCCGTTCTGGCTTTTTACCGGTAAGAGACCGTTCACACATCAGCAGCACAATACCAGTAAATTCTGTGATGTCAGTCATCTTTAAACGCTGCGCCGTTGTCTTCATTCGCGTGCATTGAGAAAAAGCACTTTAGTTTCACTATCTTTTCAATTTGACAATATATTTTGACGTCTGAGGCATAACAGGCATAACGGATGATCAAACAGAAAGAGTGTTCGCTCTTAAAAACAGGAGCGGAACACTGTCTAACTGCAGAGCCGCAGCACTGACTGAATGGAAAAGAAGGCTGGGTCTCGAGCGCGACACGTTGAAAAAGCTGACGTAACGGTCAAAGATGGTCATTCAGCGCCTATTTAAATAGAAAAACTATCAAAAAGCTTTTTGTAAACAGTGCTTTCTGACTTCATACATGGATATACCGGTAATCTTCATTCTGCGTTCACACAGCGCACATTACCGGTAATTTACTGGTAATGTTACAACTTCCTGTTCTGGTAAATTGCCGGAACCAATTTACTGGTATTTTTGAAAAGGTCCTGTTTCACACATGATCTGTTACCGGTAATTTACCAGTAAAGACTGTATGTGTGAAAGGGGCTAATGTATCATTCATTCAAATGATTTGTTCGAAAACACTGAATAATTCAAAGTACACGTGTGGAGGCTTTGTTTGGAAATTTGGACACATTAGAGAACTACAGTAGCAACGGCAAATCCTATTTCCATCATGTAAGAACGTATAAAAAGTATACATTCTTGATTCATATAAATGTTATATATTAAATCATAAATACTATGTGTCTGTGTGTGAGTTATGACTGGGAAAAAGTTGTTTCCTCAGATATAACCGTAATTCTTTATGTCCTAAGCCAGAACTCTCACTTAGCTCCAGTTTTGAAAAGTGTTCAGTCAGCAGCCAGACCTAAAACTAATACTATGGGCACCTGCCTTGAAAATTATTGCATTTCCACACCTGAGGCAGATTTTTCTTTTGTGATATGAGGAATGACTTAAGCCTGAAAAAGTGGAATATTCCCAGAGGTGCACATATTTTTAACATCAGGATCTTGGTAGGGTAAGCAGCTCCTTTCAGTGTTTAATCTCTCTCTCACACACACTATCCCTGTTTTTCTACATAGATTTCAGATATGTTTATGGTGCATGCTAAAAATAGAAGGCTACAGACTGAATATATATCTTTGTTCATTTGCAAGATTAAGTAACAAATTTCCTGTATAGTTCCCATCTATCTTTTCATTTTTTTTTTTTTTTTAATGTAAAGTTAGAAATGATACAAAAAATAGGCTACAAGTACTTGGCTCTCAGAGGAACAGTAAAGTTTTAAAATAAATTAAATGACCCAAGATGGTGTTTTGAGTCAATGTCAGCCCGTTGGGGAGCTGTAATGAGTAAGATGAGTGTGTTGGCCTCCAAGACCGCAGGCACTGGGCAAAGGTCTTCACTTCACTAGATTTTTCACTATGATAGATGTGGCCAGAAGCAACTAGTCTGCCCTTAGGTTTAACCACAGCTGTTCCTCAATTATTTCCGTTCAACAGCTTCCTTCCTTGTCATCGTTAAGCATGAGAAGAAGATTTTCTGCATCTTCTGGACAAAGGGACTAAATCGATTAAAAATTTTAACTAATTAAACAATTTCCAAGTGATTAATCAAGATAATATTACAGTAATACAATAATACAGTTGATAATGATGAATTACACATAATATTTAAATTTGTAATCACAAATATATTTAGTGAGCCCCCCAAATGAATGTAGAATCAGTATAACTGCCTCTACTACACAGATTTAAAAAAATTAGTACTTATAAAAAAAAAAAATTAAAATAAAATTAGTACTTAATTAGTAACAATTAATTCAATATTTAATCATTTAATTGCCATTTTACCAATTTATAGATACATTTTAGATCCCTTAACCCTACCCCAAACCCAAACATAACAATTTTATAGAGAATATAACAAGAATATATAAAACGTAATGGACAGAAATGTCAAGGAAAATGACAATTTTAGTAACAATATGGCATTAAAATTATATTTTGAGCCGCTAATCCCACTCCTACCTCTAAACCTACCCATAACCATTTCTTAAAAATGTGCACAGTTATAAAAAAAAAACAAAAAAAAACATAACAGACAATATAATTAATTAGACCATAATTTAGTTATTGCAAAAATGTCAAAAGCGATACCAAAAGTAGTTCAAATGACAATGTGTTGCGGTCGCAGTCCTCTCTGGCGGTATGTAATAGTTTCGCATGAGATACAGAGCAGATTTCAAGTTTTAATTGCTATACCGTTATCCCAATTCACTCTGTGAAGGCGCACACTTTTCATTCAAACGCATGCACATCACCTAAAACAGTAAATGTACATGTGGTAAAACCACACTTTACTTAAAAATGCATATGAATATTCATGAGATCATGTTGAAATCGGTCGTTTTATTCTGTTGTTGTGCTTCATTTAGCTTTTTTTGAATGCAAAATGAATCTCATTTTGTGCCTTGAGTTTGTTTTTAATTTGTGATAATTATGTAAATTTTAACAGTATATTAATCTTAATATACAAGTAAAAAGATCTTTATAAAAGATATAGAACTTTATACCTCAGTTCTGATTAAATGAAGGACAAGTCAAATCAAGTTTGTTACTAGTAAGATTTATTGTTGTTTAGAGATTCATTAATAAGGAATTCCTAATACACGAGCATTCTCTAAACTCAGACTGTATCTGCGAGTGAAATACAGAAAAGATCGTTATGGTGGTCAGGTCTCCCACCAGTGATGAGATGGGAATTGAGGATTATTGGAGGATAACGTGGAGAGATTGAGCAACTGAAAAAGTGTGACTGCCTGTGGCTGCTTTACTTCATTAGCTTCCATAGACACAAACCCTCACTGGGATCCTTCAGAGAGGAAACTCGCATAACCGGCTTCCCAGTGTGGCTCATTACAGGAGACCAAGATCACTGTCTGTCACTACAGGCGTTCCCTGCTTCCAGATCAGCTCGGCGTGCACTCAGCAGCACAGACTCATAATAACACTGGCGTGAGATCAATGCCTAAGGAAAAAGGCTGCATCTGTTCATACACTCATCCACCTGTATATGACACTCCTCTAATTTGCCAACACTTCTACAGTTTCTTTCCTGTGAAATCAAATGTCTTATTCATAGTCTGGTTGGGTGAGCAAGACAGTCGAAGGGACTGTGGTTTAAAATGCTCCATATTAAGCTTCAGTAATTCTCCTTGTCTTGCGTAATATCCAGATTTTTTAATAAGCCCCATTTATAGGTTGAGATATCCGTTTTCATCTCTTCATCCTTGCAATGTATGTACGTTCAAGACATTGTTATTGTTAACTAAAATTAAGACTATAGAAAAAATGTTTTTGTAAATTTAAATAAAGCTGAAATAAAATTAAATATATTTAATTAAATTAAATATAAAATGTATTAAACTAAACTAATGAAATAAAATAAATTGAAGCTAACTAGAACATATTCCCATAATATTTAAATCATTTGCTTGGGCTTCAGCATGATGACAATATAAGGGCAGATTATTTAATTCAAGAAACAACTTGTTTTTAGTAATGTCATTATACTGTACATGGAAACAATATAGCTGACTTTATATTGTAGGAGACAGGTCTCTCAAAAGGGGATAATCATATTTGCATCCTTGGCATCAAAAAGTTTAAAAATACCTGGCAAAGGATTTCCCTTTCCTTACCCGACCTGCTAGTAAAATTAATGGGAATAAATCATCTTTCATGCCCATTTGAGTCAGGACCCTAGCTGCAGGGCGGTGATCAAAGGAACGGGGCGGCACTGATGAGGAGAGCTGTGTTGACAAATGGGGAGGCAGACGCTCCATTACAATAATTCTAACAGAACAGGATCCATCACTACATGAGCTGTCTCACCTGAGCTCCTATAGTTTCACAGTGATAAACACAAGCATATTTAAACATAAAAAGGCATAAAAAAGAATCCAATAACCTGGCAATTCCGTCTGGTCAAGGCACCAAGGGAAGCTTACAAGATATCAGCAAACTGCTAGTTTTAGCTTCTCTACCTGGCTACTGAGAATTGTAGTACTCTTGGAGGAAAGATGCTGTGAGATCCCAGGGAGGGATTTTAACTCCATGTTATCTATAGACATCATCGCTTCTTCAATCAAGCTGGAAATGCAAATAATTAAAAATTATTTCCTTTAAACTATTAGCAATCAGTGGATCTCATGCACAGGTATTTTTAGTTGTATTTCTCAGTAGATGCATTACAAGAAGAGTAAAGTAATGAGCATTGTACTTTGAAAACGTAACTCAGGGCCTGCATGAAAACCCTTAAAGGGATAGTTCACTGCATTGGAGACTGACAGGCTAGAACGAAATTGTTGAATAAAGTCGTAATTTTTGTTTGTTTTTGCCCACAAAAAGTATTCTCATTGCTTCATAAAATTAAGTTTGAACCACTATAGTCACATGGACTATTTTAAAGATGTTTTTACTACATATCTGGGTCTTGGAAGTGTTAATTAAATTGCTGTCTATGGAGGGGTCAGAGAGCTCTGGGATTTCATCAAAAATATCTTCATTTGTGTTCTGAAGATAAACGGTCTTAAAAGTCTTACGGGTTTGGAACGACATGAGGGTGAGTAATTAATGACATAATTTTCATTTTATGGTGAACTAACCCTTTAAGTGGTTTGATTTAAAAGTATCACTGAGGGGGAAAACGTCACCCTTACCTAAGTGTTTATACTAAACATTTTGCGATAGTTTTTGGCAAAACACATCAATGAAGAAGCGATTGCTATAGTTAAGAAATCTCCCACAGTAGACAAAAAATAACAGAACAATTTTCATGGACCACAGGGCTTGATGCGGCTGTATCTCTGTCAAAAATTTGCATAACAATGGGATGCATTCATATAAAAATTGTCTCAGGGTACTTGACTGTTCCCTGAAAAAGAAGGAACAAGATGCTGAGAGATGTTGTGTAGTGTGTGAGCACAAACACGAGAAAGGCCTCAGACATGATGTCAGGATGTCGACTCAAGGACTTGTGAGCACGGAGTAACATGAACATCCAAACTATAAAATCTAATAAATGTATGTGGAGAGGACCAGCCTGCCGTATCACATACTTGTTGCAAGGGGGCGCCTCTTGCTAAAGCCCTGGAGGATGCAACCCCCCTGGTAGAATGAGCCCTAACGCCCAGAGGCAAAGCTTGACCGTGGCCTCATAGGCTAGGGCAATGGCATCCCTCACCCAATGCGACATTGTCTGCCTTGTGGCGGCCACCCCCCCATTACAGCCCCCTCTGACTTACACCACTGGCTAGTGCAGAGCACTAATTGGACACAGTAAGTGGAGTTCCCTTTCAGTCAGTCACTCCGCATTACGTCAGTGACTGACGGAATGGGGGTTTCGCTTAGAAGCCTATCACCTTCGAGTTCTACAAAATGAGCCAATGGCAAGACAATGCCATGGGTATGCGGAATTTGCATAGCGAACTCCGCCCACCCATGTGGGTATATAAGGAGCCGCGCATGCAATCTCGCGTTGTTTCTGCTTCGGAGACGAGTGTTCACTTGCCTTCTGAGCTTCTTCACACAAGACGAGTAATTCTCCAGTCTGTCGGTGTGACGGCGCGTTCCAGCGAGTTCCGCATTCCTGTCTGATCTGTGCAGTGATCTGTCACAGCGTGTGTGTTCTCCCTGGGTTCTTGGGGGCGGCCTGTGCTGACACACGTCAGCACCCGCCTCCAGTTCCGTTCTTCCCGGAAGTGCATGAGGAGGTCACAAAATCGTTGAAGTTCCCGTTAACTTCTCGTGATCGCTCGACGGCCTCCTCCGCCTTCACTGCTCTTGATGGTGCCACAGCCAAAGGGTACACTGGGGTCCCCCCGGTGGAGCACTCTGTAGCGATGCAGTTACAGTGGGGAGAACAAATATTTGATACACTGCCGATTTTGCAGGTTTGCCCACTTACAAAGCATGTAGAAGTCTGTAATTTTTATCATAGGTACTCTTCAACTGTGAGAGACGGAATCTAAAACAAAAATCCAGAAAATCACATTGTATGATTTTTAAGTAATTAATTTGCATTTTATTGCATGACATAAGTATTTGATACATCAGAAAAGCAGAACTTAATATTTGGTACAGAAACCTTTGTTTGCAATTACAGAGATCATACGTTTCCTGTAGTTCTTGACCAGGTTTGCACACACTGCAGCAGGGATTTTGGCCCACTCCTCCATACAGACCTTCTCCAGATCCTTCAGGTTTCGGGGCTGTCGCTGGGCAATACGGACTTTCAGCTCCCTCCAAAGATTTTCTATTGGGTTCAGGTCTGGAGACTGGCTAGGCCACTCCAGGACCTTGAGATGCTTCTTACGGAGCCACTCCTTAGTTGCCCTGGCTGTGTGTTTCGGGTCGTTGTCATGCTGGAAGACCCAGCCACGACCCATCTTCAATGCTCTTACTGAAGGAAGGAGGTTGTTGGCCAAGATCTCGCGATACATGGCCCCATACATCCTCCCCTCAATACGGTGCAGTCGTCCTGTCCCCTTTGCAGAAAAGCATCCCCAAAGAATGATGTTTCCACCTCCATGCTTCACGGTTGGGATGGTGTTCTTGGGGTTGTACTCATCCTTCTTCTTCCTCCAAACACGGCGAGTGGAGTTTAGACCAAAAAGCTCTATTTTTGTCTCATCAGACCACATGACCTTCTCCCATTCCTCCTCTGGATCATCCAGATGGTCATTGGCAAACTTCAGACGGGCCTGGACATGCGCTGGCTTGAGCAGGGGGACCTTGCGTGCGCTGCAGGATTTTAATCCATGACGGCGTAGTGTGTTACTAATGGTTTTCTTTGAGACTGTGGTCCCAGCTCTCTTCAGGTCATTGACAAGGTCCTGCCGTGTAGTTCTGGGCTGATCCCTCACCTTCCTCATGATCATTGATGCCCCACGAGGTGAGATCTTGCATGGTGCCCCAGACCGAGGGAGATTGACTGTCATCTTGAACTTCTTCCATTTTCTAATAATTGCGCCAACAGTTGTTGCCTTCTCACCAAGCTGCTTGCCTGTGTCCTGTAGCCCATCCCAGCCTTGTGCAGCTCTACAATTTAATCCCTGATGTCCTTACACAGCTCTCTGGTCTTGGCCATTGTGGAGAGGTTGGAGTCTGTTTGATTGAGTGTGTGGACAGGTGTCTTTTATACAGGTAACGAGTTCAAACAGGTGCAGTTAATACAGGTAATGAGTGGAGAACAGGAGGGCTTCTTAAAGAAAAACTAACAGGTCTGTGAGAGCCGGAATTCTTACTGGTTGGTAGGTGATCAAATACTTATGTCATGCAATAAAATGCAAATTAATTATTTAAAAATCATACAATGTGATTTTCTGGATTTTTGTTTTAGATTCCGTCTCTCACAGTTGAAGTGTACCTATGATAAAAATTACAGACTTCTACATGCTTTGTAAGTAGGAAAACCTGCAAAATCGGCAGTGTATCAAATACTTGTTCTCCCCACTGTATGCCCTCAAAGCGCTTCCACCTGGCGTGGTGACCCAAAGCACCCGTCCAAGGCCTGTAGGTTCTCATCCACTCTGTTGGCCAAGACCTACAGAGCTGCGGGTCAGGCCGCATCCACCCTGCATGCTATGGCCATCTTGCAGGTCCATCAGGCCAAGGTGCTCAGAAGCATGCACAAGGGTAATGCTGACCCAGCGCTAATGCAAGAGCTGCGCACAGCGACCGACCTCACCCTATGGGTGACGAAGGTTACTGCGCGCTCTCTGGGTCAGGTGACATCACCCCCCTGTGGCTCCTGCCCCTCCCGCCCGGCCCCAGCAGCAGCCTTCACCCGGGCCGCGGCACGGAGGAGGTCGCAGGAAGGTGGCCCAGCCTGTCTCCACCCATAAGCCTGCCAAACGCCAGGCCAAGCGGTGTTCCTGAGATGGGCAGCTCGGAGGTGAACGTCGGTCTTTCCCAGGAGATGGTAACAGGAACACTCCTTCCTCCGGTGGAGGGCCGGGGTAGAATCCTTGGTTTTCCCCTTCGGCCACTGGCCTCATGGTCGGCGGCACCCTATTCATGGTTAACCCCCTGAACCCGAAGAACGCGCCCGTGCGTTTTGCTGGATTTTTCCTCATGACAGTGTAAACAATTTAAAATACTCCGTCATTTTTGGCCTCACAGACATGAACAATATGTCTTTACAAAGCTTAAAGTGTCTACTTTTTTTATGTACACTCAAAATAAAAACTAAATGTAGTGCTTTTCGCTAAATAAAGAAAACAAACAGGATGCGCGTTCTCCCGTTTGTCTCCCTGTGATGTCTACTCTGAAATGCGTCTGAAAATAAACTCAGAACTCAGAGAATACTTGTCACACAGAAACGACAGATATCTCTTTATAAAGATTGGAATGTCTACTTTTAAATGAAGTAATTTATATAAAAAACAAATATTCTCTGTTTATGTAATCCGTATGAAAACAGCGAGAGGTACAGTTCCTCCAGCGGCGCCTCATTATCTTTAATATGACCACACCCACGCACGCGCAAAGCGATTCACATGCAAATCGTCCACGAGGAAGGAACGCGAACCTGTAAACGCCCCCCATCACCTCAAAACAATGAATCAGCTTCTTCATTCTTCTGATTTTCGAGTTTAGAAGACACGCTGTGAGTTTACCTTGGATTTACCTCAGAAGAAACAGAACGTGATTTATGAGAATTTTTAAGGTAAAACATTTCTTCTCACTTATATTAGCGTTATTGCTGCATAAACTTAACATTGTAGGCTACTAGTTGAACTATTGCCAGACTAAAATGTGTGAAATCAATGGAAACATGTTGAAATATGAAATAGGTAGGCAACCTTTCAATGCTAAATAAAGATACACGTACGACATGGGGATATTTTATGCTCTATAATATTAAACACAGCATGATATGAAAGTAGGGTTGCCAGCTGTCCCGTATTAGCCCGGACGTCCCGTTTATTGGGCCTAAATGTCCCGTACATGACTGTCCCGTTTATTGACTGCTACGCTGACGTAACCACTGACTAAGGGGCCGTTCACATGTTGCGTCTTTTGCGCTATCATGTTCGTTATTTTTGTCGCGCGCTCAAATAGAGAGACTAATTCGTTTTCGTTCATCTTGCACTGTCCCTGTTTGCACTTTTGCCCTCAACGTCTCTTTTGCGCTGTATTTTTTTTTACCACTGCTCTATGTGTTGTTTTCATGTGTAAATCCAAGTAGCTATACACTACCATTCAAAAGTTTTAGATTTCTTATTATTATGAATGTTGAAAACATTTGTGTACAATTTATTTCAGGATTCTTTGTTAAATAGAAAGTTCAAAACAACAGCATTTATCTGAAATAGAAATCTATTGTAACATTATACACTACCATTCTGAGTAAGAGTTTAGTTTTTTTGTTGCTGTTTTGTTTTTTGTTTTTTGAAAGAAATTAATACTTTTATTCACAAAGATGCCTTATATTGATAAAAAAAAAAACACAGTAAAGGCATTTATAATGTTACAAAATCTTTTTATTTCAGATAAATGTTATTCTTTTGAACTTTGTTATTCTTTTAAACCCAGAGGAAACTTTCCGTTCCCTCTGGGTTAAATCTTTGATTTATCAAAGAATCCTGAAAAAAATTACAAAACTGTTTTCAACATTCATAATAATAAGAAATGTTTGTTGAGCAAATAATCATATTATAATGATTTCTGAAGGATCATGTGACACTGAAGACTGGAGTAATGCTGAAAATTCAGCTTTGACATCACAGGAATAAATTACACTTTACCATGTATTCACATAGAAAACATTTATTTTTAATTGTAAAAATATTTCACAGTATTACTGTTTTTACTATTTTGGATCAAATAAATCCAGCCTTGGTGAGCAGAAGAGAATTATTAAAAAAAAAACAAAAAAACATACAGATCTAAAACTTTTGAACGGTACTGTAGGTCTAAAGTCTTCATGTAAAGAAAACGTATAGTCAGATTACTTCTTTTAAATTAAACGTGATTTTGTGAATAAGCTACAAACAATACATTTAATCATTAAGTCTCCTCACATGCATTCTCTATAGATCCCTCTGTCACATTCCTCATTGATATTCAGGGGAAGGAGTCGTTGACGCCTCAGGTGTGAATCACAGCATTATTCATGATGGTCCACACCCATACAGCCATTATGACAGTAAGTGTCTTACAAAAGTTAAATGACTATATTGTTTTGTATGAATGAGTGATCAAAATGGTTTTCACATTGTTTTGAAGAAAAAACTCTAGGCAACAACATCCAGTTCTGAAAAGTCTTGTGAACAAATGTTTACTGTGTGTTATATGGCCTGATTTCAGTGATTTAACATTTTCGTTTTTTCAAAAACTACGCATAAACATTATTTTCTCAAAACTACAAACTTTTATGTACATGTTGCTCACATATTACTGTAGCCCTGTTTGTGCTGAATACAGTGTAATCAGACTGAAGCCATTAATATGCTTTAAAGCAACTGAAAAAAACACAAATGTCAGAGCATGTCAAACTTCTTCAGGGCCACAAAATATCCTTAGGGTCCAGAGGGTTAAAGAAAGATCTGACATTTTCACCTCCGAGCCCCACGGTTGACACAGTTGACAGCGTGCGATGCAATGCCTCGCTGCTCTCATCCCCCTCTGTCGCCAGACCCCTGTCAGAGGAGGTCGCTGCGGAACACTCGTCCTTCCCTGGCCTCTTCTGTCAGGATGCGGAACATGACCGCGCCCCCACATGACCACGCCCCCACCTCGGGATGCTCTGCCTCCCATGTCTGGGCCGGTAATTCCGCTTCGCTGCCCCTTTGTGGGTACGCCTGTGGTTCGCATGACCCCGCTCGTTCAGTTTCTGGGAGCCTGGTAAGAGCTTCCCAATCTGTCCCGCTGGCTCGCGCGAATGATCAGGCTCGGCTATGAGATTCACTTCGCACGGTCTCCTCCCCGCTTTCGGGGGGAGTCCGCTATACCATGGTGGGTGGCAATGCCCCTGTCAAGGGTCCCTCCAGCCGAGATGAAGTCCAGCTTCTACAGCCCCTACTTCATTGTACCCAAGAAGAGCGGTGGGTTATGACCAATCCTGGACCTGCACGTCTTGAACCGAACCCTTCACAGGCTTCCGTTCAAGATGTTGACAGCCAAACGCATTTTCGAATGCGTCCGTCCATCGGATTGGTTTGCAGCGATCGACCTGAAGGATGCGTACTTTCATGTCTCCATTCTTCCTCGACCCAGACCGTTTCTACGGTTTGCTTTTGAGGGGTAGGCATACCAGTACACGGTACTCCCATTCGGGTTAGCCCTGTCTCCTCGCGTCTTCACGAAAGTCGTGGCTGAAACTAGCTCACTCTCGAGAGCAGGTTTGCGAACACAGGGACCTGGTGCTCCAGCACCTCGCCCCTCTGGGCCTTCGGGTCAACTGAGAAAAGAGCAAACTCTCCCCCGTGCAGAGGATCTCTTTTCTCGGTATGTAAATCAACTCGGTTGCCATGTACGCACAGCTTACGAGCGAGCACGCGCAGTCAATGCTGACTTGCCTGAGACTCCATCCCCAAGCGGTTCAGCTGATTTGGGAACAGTTAGGCGACGCACAGGTACTGTTGATCTGTTTGCCTCTCCAGACAATTCCCATTGCCGCTGGTATTTTTCCCTGATCGAGGGGACCCTCGGCATGGATGCACTAGCGCACAGCTGGCCGCCGGGCCTACGCAAGTATGTGTTTCCCCCAGTGAGCCTTCTCGCACAGGTTCTGTGCAAGATCAGGGAGGATGAGGAGCAGGTCCTTTTGTTTGTGCCGCATTGGCCCAGCCGGACTTGGTTCTCCGAACTGGTGCTCCTCGCGACAGGCGCTGACTCTAGTGGTTCAAAGGGGTTGTCGACTAGCCCCTCAAGGACCATGGCTAAGTCCCATGAGAGAACTTTCACTCTGACAGGTGGTCTCGGTCACCTAGCTCCACGAATGAAGTGGGCGATCAGAGGGTGTTTCCCCACTGAAACCCCATCAATCAGAGCTTGGCAAGCCGAAATGGTGGCCACAAAAACCCTGAGAATAGTGGGACATATGCCTGCTGACAAATTTTCTTGCAGAAACTCCAGCACTGAAACAATCTGGTAGTGAACTGGGTCTGCATGATGTATAGTACACCATCTTTCAAAGAAGCGCCACTTAAGGGTGTACATTCTTCTAGTGTAGGGAGCCCAAGCACTCAGAATAGTCCCTACTACGTCCACTGGAAGTCTAGCATCTCTTAGCTGGTCCCCCTCAGGGGCCAAACATGAAGGTTCCAAAGCTCAGGCCAGGGATGGAATATCGTCCCCTGTGCCTGAGACAGAATGTCCCTCCTGTTAAGTATCTTCCAGGGCGAGCCGTCGAGGAGGGATATTATTCACTACCAAATTATTTCCGAGAACCAAAATCTGGTCGGCCAACAGGGAGCTATCAGCAAGAGGCAAGACCCTTGTTGACGGACCTTGGCCAGGACTCCCTGGAGCAGAGTGATCGGTGGAAACGCATAGAGACGCTTCCTGGGCCATGCTGTCCAGACCCAGGGGGGCTGGAGGAGTCAGCGAGAAGTACATTGCGCTGTTTCCTGTGAAGGGAAGAGGTTTACCTCTGCTTCGTAAAATCTCACACACCTAGAGTGGGAACCAAGCTGAGGAACCGGGGTCTGAGCCACATAGAAAGGGTACAAAGCCCGCTGCGTGTAACCGTTATTTGCCTTTGGGGATTGGCCCTTGGATGAAATCCCCTGCCTCTGAGCCACAACTGAAATTGTGTCATGTTCAGAAGGCCCAAAAGTATAACCGTGGATGCAGCTGCCATAAGACAGAGAATTCTTTGAAATTGATGAAGTGTAATCTCCTGACCTAGCCTAATATTGTTCAGGGTGTTTAACCCCCTGAGCCCGAAGAACGCGCCCATCGAGTTTGGAAGACACGCTGTGAGTTTACCTTGGATTTACCTCAGAAGAAACAGAACGTGATTTATGAGAATTTTTAAGGTAAAACATTTCTTCTCACTTATATTAGCGTTATTGATGCATAAACTTCACATTGTAGGCTACTAGTTGAACTATTGCCAGACTAAAATGTGTGAAATCAACGGAAACATGTTGAAATATTAAATAGGTAGGCAACCTTTCAATGCTAAATAAAGATACACGTACGACATGGGGATATCTTATGCTCTATAATATTAAACAGCATGATATAAAAGTAGGGTTGCCAACTGTCCCGTATTAGCCGGGACGTCCCGTTTATTGGGCCTAAATGTCGCGTTTATTGACTGCTACGCTGATGTAACCACTGACTAAGGGGCCGTTCACATATGTTGCGTCTTTTGCACACTCAAGTTCGTTATTTTAAATGTAGACGCGCGACAAGCGCGCTCAAATAGAGACTAATTCCTTTTCGTTCATCTTGCACTGTCCCTGTTTGCACTTTTGCCCTCAACGTCTCTTTTGCGCTGTATTTTTTACCATTGCTCTATGTGTTGTTTTCATGTGTAAATCCAAGTAGCTATACACTACCGTTCAAAAGTTTTAGATTTTCTAATGTTTTCAAAAAAATTTCTTCTGCTTAACAAGGCTGCATTTATTTGATCCAAAATACAGCAACAACAGTAATATTGCGAAGTATTTTTATAATTTAAAATAATTGTTTTCTATTTGGATATATTTTTAAAATGCAATTTATTCCATTTTGTTTACTTCAGTTTCACATGATCCTTCAGAAATCATTATAATATGCTGATTTGCTGCTCAAGAAACATTTCTTATTATTATGAATGTTGAAAACATTTGTGTACAATTTATTTCAGGATTCTTTGATAAATAGAAAGTTCAAAACAACAGCATTTATCTGAAATAGAAATCTATTGTAACATTATACACTACCATTCTGAGTAAGAGTTTAGTTTTTTTGTTGCTGTTTTGTTTTTTGAAAGAAATTAATACTTTTATTCACAAAGATGCCTTATATTGATAAAAAAAAACACAGTAAAGACATTTATAACGTTACAAAATCTTTTTATTTCAGATAAATGTTATTCTTTTGATTGATTTATCAAAGAATCCTGAAAAAAATTACACAACTGTTTTCAACATTCATAAAAATAAGAAATGTTTGTTGAGCAAATAATGATTAATAATTGATCAATAATAATGATTTCTGAAGGATCATGTGACACTGAAGACTGGAGTAATGATGCTGAAAATTCAGCTTTGACATCACAGGAATAAATACTGTGGAATATTCCACAATATTACTGTTTTTACTATTTTGGATCAAATAAATCCAGCCTTAGTGAGCAGAAGAGACTTATTTAAAAAAAAAAAAACAAAAACATACAGATCTAGAACTTTTGAACGGTACTGTAGGTCTAAAGTCTTTATGTAAAGAAAATGTATAGTCAGATGACTTCTTTTAAAGTAAACGTGATTTTGTGAATAAGCTACAAACAATACATTCAATCATTAAGTCTCCTCACATTCATTCTTTAGAGTTCCCTCTGTCACATTCCTCATTGATATTCAGGGAAGGAGTCGTTGACGCCTCAGGTGTGAATCACAGCATTATTCATGATGGTCCACACCCTTCCCGCATACAGCCATTCTGACAATAAGTGTCTTACAAAAGTTAAATGACTATATTGTTTTGTATGAATGAGTGATCAAAATGGTTTTCACATTGTTTTGAAGAAAAAACTCTAGGCAACAACATCCAGTTCTGAAAAGCCTTGTGAACAAATGTTTACTGTGTGTTATATGGCCTTATTTCGGTGATTTAACATTTTATTTTTTTCAAAAACTACGCATAAACATTATTTTCTCAAAACTACAAACTTTTATGTACATGTTGCTCACATATTACTGTAGCCCTGTTTGTGCTGAATACAGTGTAATCAGACTTTAGCCATTAATATGCTTTAAAGCAACTGAAAAAAACACAAATGTCAGAGCATGTCAAACTTCTTCAGGGCCACAAAATATCCTTAGGGTCCAGAGGGTTAAGATGGACTTAACATGTGTGGGAGACAACCATGCCAGCATGGTGACCGAGTCCCATATAACCCCTAAATACACTGAGAGAACGCTTCATATCTAGCCTAGTGGTGATGGAAAAAAGAGAAAAAGTTATTTGTACTGTAGGTGGGACTGTCGGCAGGCTTCCCGTTCACACCAAGGGCGATAACTATAACAATAAAGATATAGTTCAAAAATCGTTCTCACTACTAAAGAATAGCAGGGTTCACACCACAGCTATAACGATAACAGCTTTTTTTCCAGCTGTTGAACGATAAAACACTGTCAGCCAATCAAAATCCATTCTAATTTAAGGGCTCGTGCATTTTAAATGACAGACAACATTGCGGAGAAGTTAATCGCCGAGGTCCAGAAAAATCCACCACTGTTTGACAAGTCATATATCCATTCAAGAAAATGGATATATGGAAAACAATCGTTCATACCCTCTGAATAAATGCAAGTTTAAGGGCTTTGTTGCAACCAGACCCAGGTATTATGCTGTAAACTTACAAAAGAACAGTGTTCCTTTTACATTCAGAAATGCAATTTGATTATGTACCAGGTGAGCTAACGAGCAAGTTTACTATATTATAAAAGCAATACATATGATGCTGATTATGTGATGCAAACTTCAAAATGTATTCACCATATACCACCTTACCTCGAATATAGTTTTAAGTGCACTACTTTTGATGAGTTCCAGTGCATTATAATTAGTGCTGCAGGCTGCTTCTCCCGTTCTGGTGAGGTGTTTTGCTGAGGTGACTCCCTGTGGCTCCTGGGAACCTGTAGTTCCTGCTCAAGTAAACCTGTGCTGTCCTATGAGGCAGATTTTCTATTTTCTGCTTCACTGAACTGGCGGGCACAAATAATCCAAACACCATCATTTAGTCAGGCAGACATTTATCTATTATTTATTTTCATTCTCTCACCCGTAACGTCAATGAAGTTTAACTCTCTTGGCCAGAGAATAATGCACCAACGTGAGCGCAGTGAAATGAAATATCTGTGTTTTTAAAGAATTGCTGTTCTTTTTCCATCACGATTGGCTCAAAGAACTATTTTACATTCAAATCAAATATTTCTGTTAGAGGGGGAAAGCCTTAAGATGCTCATGGTTTTGTATTTCTTTTCCAGTCAGTCGATTAATGTGGGACCCTGTAAGACTTCGGGTGTCTCCAGGCATGAACCGAAAGCCCTTTGCTACAGTGGTGGAGTTTGTAATTTTTTTAACTATAAAACTCATCGCATACTAAGTCACAATAATCACAAGTTACACATTTCAGTTTAAACATTAATTTTAAAGAGACTTATGGGTAAAAAGAACAAAACAGACCAGTCTAAAGCAGGAGCATCAGAGTAATCTTTATTTACTTGGGACAGTGTAATGCAGATAATATGCCAGTGAATATGTCTAATAACACACATCAACAGATGGAAAGTCTAGAATGGACTGTAAAACTTAAAAAGAAAACCACTACAGAACAAAGAGGACAGGAGCTTATAGTGATGGACACAAATCCTGACTCTCAGTAACTAACTGCTCATATTTCTACTGCTTAAACCGAGGAACTTTCATTTCTCACCCTTGTTTTTTTCTGCTTTGTGATTGATGAATCAGTGCCCATGAATCACATAGCTGGAGATTCAGGAAACAAATAATCATTTCTGCAATATATAACACACATCTCTTTCTTAGATATTTAATTACATTTTATACTAATAGAATTTATATGTTGGCAAAGGGTTCTTTTGAATTGTTGCCAGATGTTTTGTTTTCTGAAGAATGGTGGTTCTGCCCATTTTCAAACTGCTGAGTCACATGATTCAAAATGATTTGATGATAACTGACATGTATGTTGACAATGACAGCATGCATTATTTCTAGTTTAAATGAATAAATAAGACAAAAATGAAAACTGTCATTATTTACTCATCATCATGTCAGTCCAAACCTGTATGATGATCTTTCTAATGTGGAATGCAAAGCGGAGCTATCGTATGACTTCAAAACACTTGGAATATAGTGCACACGTTTTTACAACACTTTTGTAAAAAAATTAATAAATAAAAAAATTCCTTTTTGGAGATTAAAAAGACACTGGGGCCGGTTGCACCAGCTGTGCGTAAGTTACAACTTAGCCTACTTTTGACGTAAATGGGCACTAAGTTACAACTTATGCACTACTAAATATTTTTGCGTTGCACCATTAAACTTAGTTGAAGTGTAACTCTACGTATAAAATATTTACGGAAGCCAGGAGTAACAGTTGGAATAAAATAGCAGACAGACTGAACTGCATCAATAAGCTCTTGTTTTACATGACAGACAACATTATGTGAATAGATTACTAAATTGTGACTAGCATCTTTCACAAGCTCTTTTGTCCATCCTTTCTACAGCTTTTCTGTTGTATTCATGAGAAGAACTGTATTATTGACTACTATTTTGAAGTGTTGTAATGATGTAATGTGTGTGATAACAGAAGGGAAGAGTAAACAAGATGGATGAAGTTCACTGCTCCTGTCTCACGTGCATTGTTGCGTACTAACTCCTGACAGACACAACATTTTCAAATTTCTAATTAGATTTTTCTAGTTATGGTGAGAATGAACCCACATCATTTTATGGTTTTACTTTATTTTAATGGTCCCTTTAACACATTTTGTTGACTATAAGTAGCATTGCACCTACATGTCTACTAACTTGCATTAGAGTTCTAGTAGAGTATTAGTAGACTGGCAGGGTTAGGGATAGAATAAGTTGACATGTTGTTGCAAAATTACTTATAGTCAGTAGAATGTCTGTTGGACATTCACAATAAAGATTTAGCAGATATTACAGTTTTTCTGAATCGATAAAACACATTTCTCGAAACCATCACCCACTTTCTTAAAACCTTAAACACAAAACCAAATCTTCTGGCAAAATCAAACAACTGCCTCAAAACCATTTTATCTGTTCTCAGAATCAAATACTGCTTTCAGATCATACACACAGTGAGTCAATATTATAAACACTACAGATCATTTATTAGACACTACATCAAAAAATGGAGAACACAGAATCCAAAGCATGCAGTGAAAGAAAAAAGTATATTGTAACAAAGTATACAAATTTTGCAATTACGTAAAAACAAGTATAGTAATCACAACATACAGTAGTAAGGTGAATAAATTGTATCCTGTATGTACTGCAAGTATAGTACTGAATATTGTATAGTAGGTCTATTGAATGTCTGTATATTCAGCACTTGCATACTGTGAAAATACAGTAACCCAACTGGAAAATCCAAAAAGGTTAACCCTTTCACACGTACAATCACACCGGTGTGATCAGTCTTGGCTTGTCCCTGGAGTGTACGATCACACCGGTGTGATTAGAAGGGTCAGTGCATCACATGATCAACTGCTAAATTCAAATGTGCTTTCGCGCATTGGCTTGCGCTGAGCCAGAGACGGACACGCACAGAGCTTGTCATATACAACAACTATTCAGTGTTTTCAACCGCATAATGTTTATTTTAGGTTTCAGACATTTAAATACACATATGTACCAGCAAAACAATACATTTAGAGTTTGTAAAATACACACTGCTGTCTATGGAAGCTGCAATAATAATCCTTTCCATTATAATTAGACAACAAGTTTTATTCATATCAGATACACATTGTGTAAGTAACTTTAAAATTTACTCTATTCTTCTCCCAGTTCACCGGCCACTTTCATGTATTTCGGGAGAAGTGGATGAATTCACGTGTTATAAATCGAATAGATCCGATTCTCTGAACTGCGGCACAAACTAAAATGGCGGCGCCCATCACGCTATAGCTCAACTAACGCAATCGTTATAAAGGTGTTTAAACAACAAAACACATCCACTTGCCCATATTTGACAATCGGAATATCAGATATTTCATGCTATAGGTAGCAAATTTGTGAATATTTTTAATAAAAAAAGTAAAACTGAAATAAAAGCAGATCATCAGTCATACAGCACTATTGTGACTGTGGTGTGTCACGTGACAAGTAATGACGCATCACCATGGAAACAATAAAGTGATACGTTCTAAATAACGGTCACCTTGAAAAACTCACACTAGGGGGTCAGCCAGAATATTTTAAACTTACGTGTGAAAGGGTTAAAAAGACTTTAAATGAAAAGTATGATATACACAAAAGAGTTGTGCAACTTCAAAATTAAGGTCAGTGGGAGATTTATTCTGCCTCAGCATCACATCTTCATGTTGGGTCTGTCCTGAGGTCCTGTGTCTACATCACAGGCAATGTTGTCACTTGCCAGGCAAAGGGAAAAACCCTATGGTGTGCCAGATCCAGCCTTGACAACATTCTCCACACATTGCTCTTTCCCCTTGTTCACCACCTCTTACACATATGCTTCCTCCTCTCCCTCTTATATTTTTCCATCCATTGTTGGTTTTAACATTCAGTACAACATGTCTTAACTACGTGAACTTGTTTAATGTTTTAAAGAAAGAGTGATTTATTTGACAAATTGGTTTAGACTATTGAGAATTTGGTTAAGAGAATGGGGTTTAGTGTTTTAGCAATTCAGAAAAACTGTAAGCAGACAGTCTATTAATACTCTAATGAGAGTTAGTTGACATGTAATTGCAAAGTTACTTATAGTCAACAGAATGTTCAAAAGGGACCATCAAAATAAGGTCTTACCAGTTTTGTTTATTTATTTTATATACTGAACGAAAGGCAGGAGGCAGAGGAAGTCAGTTTCGCATTTTTAAAAGCAAACACTGTATATTATAATGCAATTAAAAATGCAATTTATATATTGCTTGCAAAAACATTGGGTGGGGTTGGATGCTTTTTGAACCCAGAATGGTGTAGTTACAGCATCTACCAGCAGATGCTAACAGGGCCATGCTAACTTGAATTGACCATGCTATACTGAACCCTTGGTTTTACCCCACTGTGTCGCTGATGTTAGGATATTTCAGGAGGGATTAGATCACTTATTAGACAGGCTTGGCCACTAATGCCCATAAAAACAGCTGTAGGACATTCTGTCATTATATATTGTTGTCCTCACAGTAAAAAGTTTGAGGTCTTGTTGGAGGAACACCAGAAGTGACAGTTCACTGACAGACTCTCATTCAGTTCCTCTTCTGATTTCTGGTCACGCAAGCAGTTCAGAGGTCTAAATTTGATCTGCTAAAACGATAATGCTGTTGAAAATGCCTTTTTCAAAAGAAAGGCTTTCCCAACGTCTTTGCAGAAGCCGTGATTAAAGCTCCTGATCTCTGGGGTTGATATGACTGTCTGTCTGGTCTAATCATGAGCCCTGTAATGTAGGACAGAGGACTCATTTCAGATTATTCTTCAGCTTTCAACTGGTGCAAAATCCACCTTTATGCTGTCTATCATTGGAGAGGATACAGCATCTACCTTGAGTCTGCACTTTCACATCTTAAGCCGGGTGCACACTGTACAATTTTGACCACGATTTGGCCGTCTGAGACAAATTTAGAAAATCCTAAAAGATTCCTTTGATCCTAGGCTAAAATCTGAAGTCTTTGATTGTTAGTTTGACATGTTCACCAACAGGCAATTAATGACCGTTCCAATCAAATTTTACCTCTGACGAAAATCTGGCAGTGTCAGAAGATTTGACTCACAGTGCTGCAGTGTAACTTCTCCTATGATGACCATCAAAATGTCTTTGTTTTTCAAGACAAGTCATTACCAAAATTAACGTTAGAGATTTCTTTGTAGCCGCCATTTCAATCCTGAGTGTAATGCAGCTCACTGTCACCGAACATGTCATTGATTAATGATGTAAAACTCTGGACGAGTCTTCTTGTGTGCGTCTGTTTTTAACGTGTCTTGACTGTTGTACAGTCTGACATTAATGACAACAAGAAAGAGATTGAATCATCTTTATTTACAACATATAGGTAAAACCAGTCTGTGTTACCACTAAAAATCTACATTCCACAATTTCAAAAATAAATGAAAAATAATAATAACAATAACAGCAGAAAAAATATTGTTAAATAACAATAATATAACTTAAAAAGTCAACAGTAGTCAACACTTTCAATAACTGTACATAACACTCCATTTATGGCCCAAATATTCACAAACATTGGTAAATACCCAACCGGTTTCTAATATGCATGTTCTATCCTGAGCCTTGATGGTACCAAACCCTTGAACATCAACAAAGTATCTAATGTATTTTTACCAAGCATCTTATTTTTCCTTGTTTGCCAAATAGCGAGTTTGACAGTTCCAAACACAAAATGTAATAAAACCAAAACATTTTTATGACTAACAGATGGTGGGGGCGCATGTGCAAGTGCTGTTACAATAACTTTAACTAATGTACGCTCGCTCCAAAATAAAATGCCCGAACTCACAGCATTGGTGAAATATAACAGACTTCAAAAGAGCTAACCTGATCTGCATTACGGAGACATGGCTGATGGAGGCGATTGACAACATAAACTTGGACGGATACTCATTAATCCGCCTGGACCATGACAGTGCCAAGTCAACCAAAACCATCGGAGGAGGACTGTGTATGTTCGTTAATAGCAGGTGGGCGAAGAATATTATGGTACGTGAAACACATTGCTCAGCTCACTATGAACTATTGACTGTCTCATTTAGGCCACATTATTTGCCTCGTGAATTTGGACAAATAACAATTATTTTAGTTTATGTTCCTGGACCAAACTTTGCACTTGCTGCCGAATGCATAGCTGCTAGTTACAACAGAGCGCTGTGCAATTCTGCCGATGACCCAGTCTTTTTGCTTGGAGATTTCAATAAATGTGATGTATCTACATTGTTGCCAAATCTTGAGCAATATGTAACCTGTCCGACAAGATTGGTTAAGACTCTGGATAAATGCTTTGATAACGAGGAAGGTGCATATGTGCCAAGGTTACATCCACCTCTGGGACGCTCGGATCACAATGTTATTCATCTGTTACCAAATATAGGCAGCTATTAAAGAGGATTAAGCCTGCCGTTCAGCAGGTTCAAACGTGATCCAGAGACTCAACAGAAGAGCTAAGAGGCTGTTTTGAGTGTACTGACTGGGACTTATTTTTTAATGCTGATGACTGTTTTAGTAACAGTAATCATAAACTGTTGAATGATACAATAACCTGCTATGTCAATTTCTGTGTAAATTCTGTTGTTCAAACAAAGAATATCAGAGTCTACCCAAATAATAAGCTAACAAAGATTTTGAAACATTATTTAAATATGAAGAAAATTGCTTTCTTGCAGAATGATCAGCAGACAGTAAAAGAGTTAAATAAAGCAGTAAAACGTAAGCTAAAAGATGCACAGAATGAATATAAAGAGAATGTTGAAGAGAAATTCAAAACAGGGAACGTAAGAGATGCATGGAAGGGTTTGAATACAATGATGGGTAGACTAAAGAAAATATTTCAACAATATGAAGACTCTCATTGTTTTGCAAATAATCTTAATATTTTCTATTTAAGATTTGATAATAATTTAAATGATTTGACTGGTAGTAATGAAGTAATGACCATGACTCAGTCACAGCCTATGACCATACAGGAGAGAGAGGTTGTCACAGTGCTTCGTAAAGTCAAACCCCACAAGGCACCTGGCCCAGATGGCCTGAAGGGGAAAGTCTTGAAAGAATGTGTTCAGCACAACTTGGATATGTGTGTACAAGGTTGTTTCAAATTCTTCTGGACAATGGTTTCATAAATGCAAAATCGTTCAATGACTTTCACCCAATTGCACTAAAACATCAGTTCTTTGCAAATGTATGGAGCGCATAGTGTGTACGGAAATTGTTATCTCAAATTGAGGCATCCATTGACCCCCTGCAGTTTGCCTATCGGGCCAATAGGAGCACTGTGGATGCCTCTCTTACTCTTTTAAGTAAGGTTCAACATCATCTAGATAATTCAAATACCTATGTTCGAATACTCTTCATGGATTTCTCGTCTGCTTTTAATACTGTCCAACGTTATCTTCTTTTAAAGCGCCTCTATGATTTAGGTGTTAGTAGTTGGATGATTTAATGGATTAAGAAGTTCTTAAAAGGCCGACATCAGCGAGACTGTATTAATAATAATGTCATGTCAGCTTGCTTGGTTTTAGATACTGGGGTACCACAGGGATGTGTACTGTCTCCAATACTGTTTTCTGTATACATCAATGAATTGCAGTGTGATAATGATAACCTTTATCTTATAAAGTATGCTGATGATATAGCATTGGTCCCGCCCCTCCCGCCCCTCCCGCCCCTCCCGCCCGGCCCGCCCGGCCCGCCCGGCCCCAGCAGCAGCCTTCACCTGGGCCGCACCGTGGAGGACGCCGCAGGAAGGCGCCCCAGTCCGCTCCAGCCCCGCAGCCTGCCAAACGCCAGGCGAAGCGGCGCTCCTGATGCGGACAGCTCAGGGATGGGCACCAGTTCTTTCCAGGAGGTGGTAGCAGGACCACTCCTCGCTGCCCCACCCGGGTCCTAGGGTCCCAGTGACTCGGGCCTGCCGTCAGACCTTCACCCCGTGGTCGAACCTCACTTTTCTACGGGCAGGAGTGCCCTTAGGTCGAGTTTCCAGGCATGTTGTTGTATCAACAGATGCCTCTGTCACGGGCTGGGGTGCCATGTGCAATGGACATGCCGCCGCGGGCTCCTGGACAGGACCCCAGCGCCTCCTGCATGTCAATTGCCTCAAGTTGCTGGCAGTACGGTTCGCTCTGCACCGCTTCCGGGCATTGCTTAAGGGCCAACACGTGCTAGTCCGGACAGACAACACGGCCACAGTAGCGTACATGAACCGACAAGGTGGTCTACACTCCCGCGGTATGTCGCAACTCGCCCGCCATCTCCTCTTATGGAGTCAGAAGCATCTGAGGTCGCTTCGTGCCATCCATATCCCGGGAGACCTGAACTGTGCAGCCGACGAGCTCTCACGGTTTCAGCCACTTCCTGGAGAATGGAGACTCCATCCCCAGACGGTTCAGCTGATTTGGGAACAGTTCGGCGACGCACAGGTAGATCTGTTTGCCTCCCACGACTCTTCCCATTGCCGCTGGTTTTACTCTCTGACCGAGGGAACCCTCGGCACGGATGCACTAGCGCACAGCTGGCCACGGGGCCTCCGCAAATATGCGTTTCCTCCAGTGAGCCTTCTTGCACCTCCGGTGGTGGCTACCATCACTTCCGCTAGGGCCTTGTCCACGAGACAGGGCTATGCGTTGAAGTGGAACCCCTTCGTCACATAGTGTTCTTCTCGCAGAGAAGACCCCTGGAAATGCCCGATCGGGTCTGTGCTCTCCTTCCTCCAAGAAGGGTTGGAACGAAGGCTGTCTCCTTCCACCCTGAAGGTTTACATGGCCGCTATCTCTGCGCACCACGACCTTGTGGAGTCAAAAACAGTAGGTCAGCACGACCTGGTCATCAGGTTCCTGAGGGGGGCTAGGAGACTAAATCCTCCTTGCTCTCCCCTCATACCCTCTTGGGACCTCGCAGTGGTCTTATCTGCCCTGCAGAAAGCTCCCTTTGAGCCTTTGCGATCAGTTGAGCTTAAGTTTCTGTCTATGAAGACAGCGCTTCTGATCGCTCTGGCCTCCATCAAGAGGGTAGGGGACCTGTAGGCGTTTTCGGTTGACGAAGCGTGCCTGGAATTCGGGCCGGCTAATTCTCACGTGATCCTGAGACCCCGGCCTGGATATGTGCCCAAGGTTCCCACCACTCCTTTTAGAGATCAGGTGGTGAACCTGCAAGCGCTGCCTTTGGAGGAGGCAGACCCAGCCTTGGCACTGCTCTGTCCAGTACGCGCCCTCCGTGCTTACATAGACAGAATATAGTGTTTCAGGACTTCTGACCAGCTTTTTGTCTTTTATGGTGGGAAGCTGAAGGGAAAGGCTCTCTCCAAGGTTGTCGCACTGGATAGTGGACGACATTGTCTTGGCTTACCAGATGCAGGGTCGTCCATGCCCCCTAGGGGTGAGGGCACACTCCACCAGGAGTGTGGCCTCCTCCTGAGCTCTAGCACATGGCGCCTCGCTAACAGACATTTGCAGAGCTGCAGGCTGGGCGACACCCAACACATTCGCCAAATTTTATAGTCTCCGAGTGGAGTCAGTGTCCTCCCGTGTACTCGCTTCCAGTAGCCAGTAACTAGGACTGGCTCCGTGTCTTCGCTTGCTCGCCAATTCCACTCCACAGACTGGATACGTGCGATATTTCCTCAGGTGAGTTTCCCTGAAGCCCTGAGTTCCTCCAGCACTATTGATGCTGACACCAGAGTGCATGCCCGGTTGGTCAGCCCTCGTGTCAGGCTAGGTGCATCCATTTGCATGGTTCCCCCGCTGGGCAACCCCCACATGTGTATTTCCACTGTAAGCCTCTCTAAACAGGTGTCTTTTCCTTGGCAAGCCCCTTGCCACCCCTTTCCACCTTCGGCTGGATACCCCAGAGTGCTCCATATGCAGCCCATACGTGGGTCATATGTGTATTCTTAAGTCCTCCCTTCGGGCAGGCATTGTGTTGCGTTTCTTCACGTGGGTTATGCTTCCCAGTGTACCTTGGTATTCCTGTGTTAAGTGGAGTCCTTCGTCTGTGCTAGTCTCACGACAGGGAGCTCACACTTGCGCAGGGCACTGGAAGACAGCCGAGTGGCGTGATTAGATTGGACCCCTATTCGTCAGTCACTGACGTAACTCGGAGTGACTGAACGAAAAGGAACGTCTCGGTTACGTATGTAACCCTCGTTCCCTGAGGAGGGAACAGAGACGTTACGTCCCCCTGCCACGTCCGCTGTACCACTGGAACGGCCGGGAGTTCAGTCTCGGCTCCTCAGCAGATAACATAATGCGACATTGCCAGCGTACTTCCTTATATACCCACAGAGTGGGGCGGAGCTACGCTATGCAAATTCCGCAGACCCATGGCATTTCATTGCCATTGGCTCGTTTTCTAAGAACTCGAAGATGTTAGGCTTCTAAGCGAAACCCCCATTCGTCAGTCACTGACGTAACGTCTCCATTCCTTCCTCAGGGAACGAGGGTTACATACGTAACCGAGACGTTACCAAGATTCTTTAAAATATCTTCTTTTGTGTTCAATAGAAGAAAAAAAAGAACAAGAAAAAAAAAATCTCTTACAGGTTTGGAACAACATGAGTAAATGATGACAACATTTTAATTTTTGGGTGAACTATACCTTTTAGAGTGATGTTGGCCACTTTTTAGCTGTTCAGTCTGGAAGTCGGGGAGACCAACTAGACCAGTTGAAAACCAGCAAACCACCTCAGGCTGGTTTAAAATGACCTTTTCTGCAGGGTTTATAGGAAATTTAAATGTCTACCAAAATTTTGTACATCTGTTATCTACATTTTCTGACTTTCTAGATATGCTTTTTTATGATAAAAAGCTCACTGTTCATATTCTCAGTAACATAAAAAGCTCCCCGTTCAAGCTTCATATGCTGTGGTTATGTAGTTATATATCTCGAGCTGGGTCTGTGAAACTGAACACCACACCATTTCCTCTGATGTTTGGAAACTCTTTGTCCAGACACACTGACTCATGATTCCCACATTTATGTTCATTTTTATGCTTTCATTATTCATTAAACTCCTGGGCTTCTGGACCATAGACATGCTTAAGTAGAAATGCCACCTTACTGAACTAGGTAGTAGTCAAATATACAATGCTGACTACATTTTTCATCGCTCAGTTTTCCATTTTGCATGTCAGTTCTGAGAATGCAGAACTACCATAATCTGGCATAATTTACTGGGACTGTACAACATCACTACACCACTACAATATAGACTAGTGGGCTCAAATACACATTGTGAAGAACTATTTTTGCATATTTATAATTCACTAAATTGTGGATGGTTAGAAAGCAAGGATTCATTGTTATTATTATTATTATTATCACTACTATTATAATTAAATAACATGCACAAAAGTGACAACTGTTCAGTGAATTGACAAAATCATTTTTCAGTTCACACATTCACAGTAGATGATAAACCACAATCCGTGTCCATTTTTGTCCATTTCTCCATGCCAATCTCCCCTTGGATTCATTTCTGCTCGGTGCAGCGGCAGTCTTTTCATAGAGATCAATAATAAAAAAAAAAGTCCTCCAGATGAGTTGGCAACACATATCATCTTATATCTCTCGAGCAAAGGAGACGTTTTCTTTGAAATCAGCCTCTAAAATCAATACCAAAGCCATATTTATCTGACTTAATGAAGATAACAAACCAGCTTCTCACACACAGTGAAGTTCAAAACTCTACAGCATATGGAGTGTGCAAATCAAATAACTGAAATTTAATGATAATTAGTTAGTTAACAGTAATTTACGGTGACCTTAGACAAATTATTCAAAGACTTATTAGTCTCATTACCACTCCAAAAGTGACATTTACACACCCTTTATTAAAATATAAACTAACTTTGTCCTTGTGTGTCTGAAGGCCTCAAGCATTTCGAGTGGGGTAATTTCATACACAGCAGAAATGTGTAATCCCATCACTGATTTTTATTGAGCTAGAGTCAGACGTGTTCTCCAGCGAGACCTCTGTCTCAAACAGGCATAGTCAATTTCTTCGAAGCACGCTGGATCGTCTTGATGTGTCAAGGACTGAGGGAATGAGAATGCTATCATCAAACAAGGCCTTAAACTCATTTTTAAAATCTAATCTTGTTTATCAGACAGACACTGCAATTATAATGTAAAAGCTTTGCGCCACAATACATCATCGCACAGTCGCGCATTTCCACTGTTGGTTTTGATTGAGGCGTTTCACGATGAGATATTAGAATGTCTAAATAATCACATTATTTGGCCGAACAATCATCATTTTAGACATTTTGATAAATGTGCCTCAATGAAACTGATATTGTGGACTAATCAAATTGCTTTCTGTAGAAGCGCTATTGTCAGATGCCTCCATTAGCCCTTGTGATGATTTGCCGGAGAATCAGCTGGTAAACAAACCTCTCAGCTACAGATGGTAATGAATCCACGACAAATGCCAGAGTGCCTCTCATGATTCCATAAACACCTGCGACTGGATGAGAACTGTGTAAATGAGACCGAGATGCCTTGTCATTTATGTGGTACGATAAATACAGCATTTATTGATTTAAAATAAATAAAATATAGTAATAATTGAATAAAATAATTAATAAAATGGGGAATAACAGTTTACTTTACTTTTAATGCTCCAATGAATGGGAAAAAAAAAACAAATATATATATATATATATATATATATATACACATACATGTTTTAAGCAACACATTTTAACAAAACTTAATTGCTTCTGTTTGATCTGACACCATAGAGGAAAACTGCAGTCAAAAGACCCATTAGTGAATTTATTTATCATCAAAATACAATTTTTTTCGTGAGGCAATCATGACCAAAAACAATTTCACATATGCTGTGTAGTCATGGCAGATGGACAGTTTAAAGAACACAACCACACACAAATAAAACGATAAGTACAATTATGTTCACAACTGCTTTTATCTGAACTATGATATCTAAGATATTGGAAAAATGTATAGAAACATTCAGATAGTCATAGAAAAACAACATTTGTTCAGTGACAGGGGTGGGTGTAGGTCAATGACCTGGACATGCTCATGTTAAAAACTGTGTGCTGGTAGAAAATGAATTTCCTGATGTGGAAACATCCATTCTGAGGAAACATGCTTATCTAATATGGCTTGGCATTGGAAAATTCGTGATATTTTATTATTATTATTTTTTTTTTGCCAGAGTTTGTGCAGGAGTACAAAATCTTCAAAATGTCATGTTCCTGCTTTCCCACTTCAAGATATTGTGCTGAGATCTTCAGTCATAAGGTCACATCTGTTTAATCAATACATACAGATTGACTTGAATTCTGAACCATTTGAAAGACTTTCCCCCTGTGCAAAGCTCTTTTCATCTGTCATCATCATCTTTCCATTGCACCTTTTTTCTTTTTCCATAAAAGCCATAAGTCACATACTCTCTCATCATTGTAGAACAGTCAGTTCACGTTCAGAAAACATGGTCATTTTATACTGTCATTAAACGGTTAGTTCACCATCATTGAAAATTGTGTCATCACTTACTCAGCCTCATGTCGTTCCAAACCAGTATGAGTTTCTTTTATTCTTTTCTAGCACGAAAAGAGAAAAAGGTTACACTTTATTTCAATTTTCCACTTTGGACATTCTACTATAAGACATTCTAACTATAAGTAACTTTGCAACTATATGTCAGCTAACTGTCATTAGAGTATTACTAGAATGTTAGGTTAAGGTAAGGTGTTAGGGTTCAGTACAATAAGTTCACATGTAGTTGCAAAGTTACTGCATGCAAATGTGAACATAGCTTTATATAGATTGTCTGTTTGGGGACCATCAAAATAAAGTGTTAGCAGATATTAAGAAGGTAGACTACTAATACTCTAATGAGAGTTAGTTGACATGTAGTTGCAAAGTTACTTATAGTTAGTAGAATGTCTAAAGTGGACCATCGATATAAAGTGTTGCTGAGAAAAGAAAAGAAAAAGAGAGTGGTGCTTTTAAGCTTCAAAAGTTTAAGAAATTATCAGATTAAAGGTCCATAGCACTTGTGTGCTATATTCCAAGTGTTAGTTTGGCGAGAAATAGACCACTTTGGGAGAGGTAACTTTTTAAGTCAATAAGTTATGTACTGACTTGGATTATTTAAAATAATAAGAATTCATGCAATAAGAAAGGGTGATGGTTAACTAGAACAATAGGATAAACAATTTTATAATATGAAACTGAATATACATTTGTCATCCAAACCTGTGTCATAACATTTAATGTTTTCTGCCACACTAAAACAATCTGGAAAAAAACTGAAATCAGCCTGAGCTTAATGTATAATGCTTAGTTATTATAATTAAATAAAAATATATAATTTAAAGCAGCAACAAAAATATGTATATCACCTTAAAAGGATAAAGCAAAGTGTGAAATTTTCCATCTGTGTGATGTGAGATCAAATTGCATTTTGGGGGTATGTTCCATCTTTGTTTATATTTTGAAATAACTGGTAATTCACATCTGAGCAGCATTTTAAAGCACGTATCAAGTACAAAGCGCAATTTCTTGTGCAATTTCTTGTTTTCAGAGAAACACATGATCAGTGCAGACAGACAATAGATTGCAGGTGGTTCCGTTTTGGCCTTCTGTCCACATTGACAAAAACAAAGCTTTTTGAAAACGCTCTCCAAAGTGGATAAAATTGAAAACGGCATTTTCACGTTGTGGTGTGGACTGTGAAAACGGAGATTTCCCTTTCGACGTATTGCTTTAGAGATATCGTCTTGACGCTATGGGGAAACTCTGTTTTCTCCGAAATACTGAAGCCTGATTGATTCATGTCTGTGCACTTGCACAGAAAAATGGCTTTTCAGCCCACCAAGGCGGGCGGAGCCAACATCCTATTTAAGTTGCGCTCTTAGCCATTTCGAGTCAGAAATTTTCTACAGAAGAGCATCTCCTTGCTGGCTCCGAAGACTACGACACAGAAGCCTCTTCTCGCGGTTGAAGCAAGCCTCTGCATCAGGCCAATGGCGCCTTGCAGCTCGCAGCTGACTCTGCCCTTCTCCCCTTCGGCTTTCTAGTGAAAGTACAAAAGAGCTAATTTTCCTTCATAAAAGAGCAGCGACGTTTGATGCAAAATGTCACACCATGATTGTAGCTCGGACGAGCTTACAGAGTGCATCGCTTGCCTGGGACGCACCCACGCTGTGACTACACTCACTGAGACTGTTCTCATTCTCTGCAAGAACGAGAATGGTGCTGACAGCACTGCAGCTGATAACAGCGCTGACAACTCGACAGCTGAGAATGCCGCTTCTCATCTGCGACTATCAGGTGAGACTAATAGAGCATATTTCACTCTAAAAGAGCATATTTTCACTAGTGTTTGATTCAAAATGCAGCACCTCGGAGCACGTCGCTTGCTGGGGCCATGCCCACATCAAGCCGCGTTCATCAAAGACGGACGATCTCGCTGCATGAGCGCGAGTCTCACCTCCCTGCACTCGTGGACCTCTTTCTCTAAAGAACAGGGGTGTGTCAATCTCCGATCGATAGGAGCCACACACGTGCCAGGCTCCATGAATACAGGAGCAGACATTCTATCCCGGTGCCTCCAGGGGAATGGAGACTCCACCCCAAGATGGTCCACATGATTTGGAGCATTTTCTGCCAGGCAGAAGTGGATCTCTCTGCATCCAAAGAGAACACCCACTACCTGAAATTATTTTCGAAGGAACAGGACGCATTGGCCCATAGTTGGCCCTTTCTGCGCCTTTATTCCTTCCCTACGGTAGCACTGCTCCCTCAGGTCATCAGTGAATCAGGGAGGACAGGAGCTCAGTATTACTTGTGGCACCCTCTGGCAGAACCAGCCGTGGTTCCAGGGAATAATTCAGCTGCTGTCAGCCGCACCATGGCAAATCCCACTGAGGAGAGGTCATGAACACAATCTCTGAGGCTAGGGCACTCTCTACCAGGTGCCTTTATGCACAGAAGTGGTCTATCTTTTCCGGCTGGTGTTCACCCCGATGCATAGACCCCATCTCTTGGGAGATTGCTTCTATTCTGTCATTTCTGCAGGAGCTGTTGGATGGCAGGTGCACCCCATCCACGCTGAAAGTATACATGGCAGCTATAATGGCATACCACGTTCCTGTAGCTGGCCAGTCGGTTGGGAAACACGACCTGGTGGTCAGGTTTCTCAGAGGGGCCAGGAGGCTGAATCCGCCTTGGTTCCCTGAGATAACGGGGATGAGTATTGCATACTTTGCCGTGCTACTGTGCATATGTGCGAGTCAATGCCACCTCTACTCAGTCAAAAATTTCTGGCTCGAAATGGCTGAGAGCGCGATTTAAATAGGCAGTTGGCTCCGCCCGCTTTGGCTGGCTGAAAAACCATTTGTCTGTGCGGAGTTTCCCCACAGCGTCAAGAGGAAATCTCTGACACAATACTTGTTCCCGTTATCTCAGGGAACCAAGGTAACAATTTGAAAACAATGATGCATGTTGTCATGTGACACATATTGAACCGATAGATATGTATGTTTATACTGCTATTGTGCCTGTCATGGTCTATTTACTTTCACACAGTTGCTAAAATATGTTACTTTGCACATTCTTCATAAAAAAAACACTAATGTGGACGGAGAGCATTTTGAAACGAAAACGTTGTTTTCAAATAAATCCGGATTAATGTAGACGTAGCCTGATTGTGGGCACAAAGGGTCAGCATAAAGACAAACCTATTTAAAGCAGTTACACTTTTTGCTACATTTACTGCATATGATTATACTCCTATAGGCTATTCAGTTGTATATTTTTTTGTCTCCTAATCCTATTGCTACTCATAGTATTATGAGTATTAGTGTCACTGCAAAATGTAAAGCAAGTGTCTTTTGAACTTGTATATTGAGATATTATAGGTGATAAACAGCTTTTTATCCATGCTCAGTGCACTTAACCCAGACAGATTTTTCCAGCCACACATTTTTAGATTAACCTGTAAAATCATCTCAACATCTCAGTCAGAATGGAACAGATAACACGCAATATCATTTCACCTGTCCATTTTCCCCTAAACACAGTCATCTCTCTGCAATTTAGTAAAAAATGTTGGGGTGAATGAAACAGGACACCACTTCCATTTTCCTTGGAATCTTCTACCGGCTATAAGCGGAGATTGCTTCAGTCTTTCCTTCAGAGAGGGTTCGGAAACTATGCCCTATCTTCAACCCTTTGCCCCAGCACCGCAACAGCTTAACCTGAGGTAAATATGTCTGATAGATGAATACAACTGTGCTGCAATGCCTAGCCTCTCACTTTCAATTTGTAGCCAACAGTACATGATCCAAATGATCAAATGATGCTAAATATTTAATTCAGGCATTGCTTTTCATTTTAATGAGCGTACACGCATTTAAATCTCTCTAGCTAACCTCAAATAAATTAATGGATGGGATTTATCACATGACTAGTTGCCTACTCCCATTGCACAATGATCAAAAAGAGAAGTCAATGTTGTTGAGGCCTCTAGTAAATTAATTGTACATTGACAAGACCTCTTTTGTTATTTTTAGTAATATGATTTTCAGCATTGAACAGCAGGCATACAATGCAAATGCAATCAATAAACACAATTCCTTATGTTACAGTTAATAAAGAAATAAACTGATTTGTTTAAGTGAACTGCAATTTAATATCCTGTGCAATTTAGCTTCATATGAATTCATTTTGTTTAGGGTAATTCACTGCTGGCAAAATGTGCCTTCAATACAACCTGGCTGCCTATGTGGTAGAAAGGAGGGGAAAAAATGAAAACGATGCTACCTGACTAGAGAAAAAGTGCTCTTGGCTTCCCTTTTGCTAAATAGGTAGGACAATGTCAACACCCATAATGCATTGGATATGTTGCCACTGCAAGGCCAAGGCCACTCCTGTTGGATAGGCATGACCAGAGTCAAGTACCACCTTGCTTGAGTAGGACATACCTCTTAGCAAAATTTTAGTCACAACATTATCTTGTATTGTTCCTGGGTGCAATTTCAGAAAGTAAACATTTCAATTTTCAAAGAATCATAAATACGGAGAAAACACCGCTACATAAAACACTGCTAAAATCTGAAAGACCTCCGTGTTTGTAGTCTCCATTTTAAACTGGATGACTACAAAACAGTGTTTTAGGCCAAAAAGAAGGGGAAATAAACTGAAAGATATTGCCGTTTATTTGCCGTTCAGTTAATTTGGAAGAAAGGAAACAGGAATCACCATCTACCATAGTATTTTTACCATAATGCCTTTTAAAGAGTAGACAAAGTATGATACAGTTTTCAGTGATAAACCTACTCTTACAATATATGTTTGGTTATTAACCCTCTGTCAATCCGAGTGTCTGTGGGCAGGTATACAGAAATGCGGAAGTACAATCTGTAGTTTTCACGAAAGCCCTGGAGCTGTCAAAAGTCCACTGAATGACGGGTAATTGTGTTATCTGGTGGATTTAATAATAAATAAAAAAAGATTTCCAGGTAACACAGAAAAAGAGTAAACATTGTTCACATACATATACTACCGACATTGTAGCAATACAAAGCAGGCTGAAAATTTTGAACTTACACTTTAAGGATGGTTCTATATTTTATTGAAAAACAAGATAAAATACACAAAATAAAATTGTATTATGTATTTATTTATTTTTTAGTGTAGAGGTATGGGTGGTTAAGCTTTAAGGCCCTTCTACACTTAACGCATGCATGTTCGCCGCGATGGCGCTTTTGAATCGAAACAATAGATCCCTATGGGGCTATTCACACTGGGCGCGAACATTCGCAACGCGAAAAAGCAAGGATTTTTTTTCGACCAGTGTGTTGATATTTCCACCCATCTCTCCATGATGAAACGGGCTGCCCAATTAGATTTGCGCCTTAGATCACGTGCCCGGAGCAGCTGCTGTTGCACAAAAGAGTCAGATTGGTGGCGCTGTAGCACCGAGAGCTGTTTTGGAAACCAGTGTATAAACTCTGAAGAAAAGTATTCCCTGAGGAGAGAAGAGAATGGATACAGAGTTCTTGTTATTGCTGGTTTCTGAGAACAGAGAACTTTTTGATAAAAGTTACAGCAACTATAAAAACATGAACAAAAAAGATGCTCTGTTGCAACGAATTGCAGAGAAAATGTGAATCGATGGTGAGTTTAATATCTTATTCGTTTCTTCTTTAATATCTTAGGATTCTTCTTCCCAGGAGACAAAGATGAGGGGCCGTTCAGCTGAAAACTGCATTACACCACCTAGTGTGCAGGCGTAAATGCATTCTCGGCCAGCGCCACCTAACGTGCAGGCGTGAATTAGCAGAAGGTGATCAGTCGTTTTGCATTTGGTGTGAAAGGTTCGTTCCTCTGCGATTTGCATCACCCTCAGTGTGAAAGGGCCTTTAACTGTTTCTGACATGCTATAGACCCAAATCTGAGCTAAAGCTATGAATTAGGCTGTTGAACTATAGAACTTTAAAGCAGAGTCCATGACTACAGCTGCTGGCAGGTCTTTGGTGCAGCTGAAAAACTAATTGCATACAGAAATAACAAAGCACTCTTGCGTCTATGCTGCCTCCAACACATGTTTTCAATTACATTGCTAATTCCTGGAGCCCAATTAGCCCTATTTCTGCAATTAAGGACGGTAACTTTAAATGCTCGGATTTGCCACCTATAATTGTTTCATTGTGCATGCAAACACGCATGAAACTCACTGATCAAACCCTCTGACTTTTCACCTTCAGTCTAACAGAAGTGGTTTGGAATCCTTATTATGAGCTCAAGCTATCCTTGAGGTATAACCCCATTTCCTAGCAAAACAACAGGGGCATTTTATTTAAGTCTGAGGTTTGGAGAAACATCACAAATACAGATAAACATAAACACAGACATAACATAACCTAGTTAACAGATCTGATGTTCTGTTTGATTCCATTTCTTAAGACAAGCATTTATGTTTAGCATTAATGGATAATGTGACAATCTTTTAAATGATTTCTCAACCAGTTGGCAGACCATATGCTCATTTTCTGACCCTTGATATACAAATCTCACCTTCAGTGTCTTTAAGCTGAAAACTATTTGAGGTCTTTTGAGCAAGATTTAAGATAATAATAATAATAATAATAATAATAATAATAAATTAATAAAATATGTTTAGTTATTAATATATATATATATATAGTTTATATAATATATAGTTTATATAATATATAATATATTGTTTCTTGTAGTGACAGTTAAAGAGTAACATTTCTACAATAAAATGCCTTTGTGCCTCTGAGTATCAATGTAGGCCCCTATCTGTAAATTGCATATTGCACTTTAAATGGTTAGAATAAACAACAGACTAACAACAAATCACAGCTCAGTATCTTTCCATATCTGTTCAGTTAGAAGAGACACATCTTTGTTTCATTGTCTTCTGAGGAAACAGTTAGCCAACTAAATCTGATGGGGCAGCTGATGCTGTGGGTCAACAGTATCTAGGACGCCTCAGTAATTATTAATTAAGGAATAAAGCTTGAAGTCTTGGGCTGAGCTCAAATGGATGATTTATACACAAAGCATGTCCTATATAATCAAAACCAACAAAGGGAGTACGTCGTCCACATAACATGAAGAGAAATCGATAAAATGGGTTGTGTTTTGAAATCCATTGTTGTTCTCAGAAAGGTTAGTGTGAGAAGGTGTTAATAATTAACTTCATGTAGTTTGATCTTGGGAAATGAAGGTAGAAAGAGAAGGATTTTTTATGTCTGGAAAATGCAAATTAAAGAAAGGAGCCAGTTTGAGTTTTCAAGCCGTCAGTCTGCCCTGGCAGTCTGAATTCTCAGCTCAGCCAGGGCTAATAGTGCCAGCACCGCGTCTGGGGAAAAGCAGGCATGAAATGACAACGCAAACGCTAATGAATCGCGCATCCCTCTCTAGCACGAGGGAGACCATTCACACACTTTCCATTTCACACCAAAGACAAGAGAGGATCCTTCATCAGACCTGAAACCCACAGTGACTCATTCCACAGCCCTTTTGTGAACCACTTTATAGTTACAAACTCATACACGACTGCACTGCTCTACTTACAGTCCCTTCAGCCGTCGGATTCCAGCAGCGATCAAGTCACAATTTAGTTGGACTACAGGAAAGAACTTGGCTGAAGTACAAATTATTATGGCAACACAAATATGGCACAGTCATTAAGTATTCATTTTGTTTTCTTTTTCTGTTTCCATGACATTTGTGGGAAGCAAAGATGCTATGCTGACTCAAAACGAACAACCACATGTGGGAAAATTATCACAACCACAGCTATATTTTGCCCCAATAACTTTGTTTCTTCTGGGAGCAAAATTCGTCTTTTTTTTTTTTCCAAAATCCTTTCATGTTATACTGTAAATTGTAGATGTTTGAAGGTAAAAACTGGCATAGACATACTACATATTGTTTACTTCATCTTTCTGGTGTTTACACATTCAGTTTGTGTAAAAACACTCAAAATTCATCCTTTGAAAACCGTTGGAAAAACCGAAATTGGACATTACTTTACTTTGGAAACTGTACTTTAACTCGTTCCCATTCAGTCGGTCACTTCCGACGCCACGTCGGAGACCGACGAATAGGAATCTCGCTCGCGAGAGCCAATCTACTTCGAGTGTAACTAAACGAGCCAATGCACATTGGCATGCAATGATTGCACCAGGTGCTCATGCCACGCAGCGCGGGTATAAATGAGACACAGGTGCTTGCATCAAATTAGCTTTTTGCTTCGGAGCCGAGTGGTAAAAGGTTCGTCCAGATATCACTCTCTTCTAAGCAGTGGAACTGACTGAAGCCTGCCTTTTTGAAGTGATCTCTTCAGTCGGTGTTGGTGTGACAGCGCTGCAACGGGTCGTGTGGTTCTTTGATCATCTCTCTTTTTTGTTTGATAGAGTAAACACAAAGGCTGTTCTCACAGCTGGTTCGGTGCGCTAGGTGGAGAGTGCTGAAAAGCCGTTCCTACGGCTGGTAAGAGAGCGCCTTCGTGAGAGAGAGCGCGCACGTCAGGCTGCACTATTCCCTGACTGTGTAGCCGCGACCCTTCCCCCTGCGTGCTTCAGCACCAAGGAGAGCGTCCTTCTAAAAGAGCTTACACAGATAGAGCTTGCGTCTTTTTCAAGATGACATTCTATCTGTGTGTTTCTGGATGCGGTGGTTACCTGTCACCGAGGGATGGTCACCAGCGCTGTATCTCGTGTTTGGGCGTTCAGCACGCTGAGGGAGCGCTGGTGGATGACTCATGTTCTCACTGCGGGAACATGACCATCTCGGAGTTGCGGTCGAGACTCCATCTCGCAAGGGGTGAAGTCCCCGCGCCTCTGCCTCGATCTAACCCTCCACAGAGGGTTACTTCAGGCAGTGATTTGAGGGTTACGGTGAGCGCGCTTCCCCCAGGGACCCAACCCCTGGGGAACCCTCACCCCTCCCGCACTTTGCAGCCAGTAGAGCTGCCGTCGGAACGCGGTGGGCCACCCACGAGGTGTGTACCATCCGTATCCTTCGGGGCTCCTCTCGATGATCAGATGTCCATCGCTGCATCGGAGGGAGGGTCAGAATTTTCGGGAGATGACGTGTCGGCGCAGGGGGCTCTTTCGGGAAGATCTGCTGTGCCCGATACGGATCCAGAAATGATGGCCATGCTTTCCCGGGCCGCTGAGAGAGTCGGGCTCGCGTGGAACTCTCCACCGTGTCCCGAACCCTCAAGGCTAAACGATTGGTTTCTCGGGGTGGCCCGTGCTGGTTCTCAGCGCCCCACCCCAGTTTCTTTCTTTCCGGAGTCGTGGACGGCACCTTTTACTGCCCGAAACAGGCCTGGTGGATCCTCCTCCCTCACCACCTTCGATGGCGGACCTGCAAAGGGTTACACGCAGGTTCCTCCCGTGGAACGGGCCGTTGCTATGCAACTGTGCCCTAACTCCACATCCAGGGTGAACCCGTGTCTCCCCTCCCGGGCCTGTAGGTACTCGTCCGATCTGATCGGAAAGGCCTACCAGGCTTGTGGAGATGCTGGGTCCGCCTTACACGCCATGGCGTTGTTGCAGGTCCATCAGGCCCAGGCACTGAAGACCTTGCACGAGGGTGGTCACGATCCCACAGTTCTGCACGAACTGAGAACCGCAACGGACCTCGCGCTTCGTGTCCGCTATCTCTGGCTGTGTCTGGCTGACATGAGGGAAACCGACAAGATCAGGTTCCTTAATTCCCCCGTGTCCCAGACCGGCCTCTTCGGCGACGCGGTCCAGAACTTCGCCCAGCAGTTCTCGGCCGCACAGAAGCAGACTGAGGCGATCAGTCACATCCTGCCACGGCGGTCAGCTGCTTTCTCCACCCCGCCGCCGGCAGCGCCTCAGCCTGCTCGTCACCGAGGGCGGCCGCCTGCGTCTGCCTCCGCTCCCGCGTCGCAGCAGCAGCCTCCACCCAAGCGACGTCGAGGAGCAGGGCGCAAGCAGGCCGCCTCGCCCGTCCAGGCCCCCGCCAAGAGGGGTGGCAAGGCCAAGGGCAAGCGGCCCTGAGACAGGCGACCCGGAGATGGGGAGGACTGCTCTTCAGGAGACGGTGATCGCACTGCTCCATCCCCCGGAGGAGGGCCGGGCGGAGAATCTTTGGTTCCGTTTTCTTTGTGTTCCGCCCAAATTTTCAATAAAAGAGCAGTTTCCTCTATCTCCGGGTCCTCAGGGGGCTCGGAGAGCTGTGGCCTGTCAAACGCCGGACCACACTCATCCTCCCCCTTCGCCAGCGGGCAGCAGTGGACGGCTCGAGGACGCAACCAAGCCTCCTCACGTACCCCCTGCCCACTCGTGGAATCAGGTAAGTGTTGCACAGCACACTCTCACCTCGTTGTGGGCCGCCTCCACGAGACAGCCGCCCCAGCCCGGTACCTGCATTCCACCTCGCTGCCCCACGGTGGGTACACCGGTCGTTCCTTTGGTCTCGCTTGTACGGTCTCTGCGAGCCTGGCTAGCGCTCCCCAGTCCGTCTCGCTGGCTCATTCGAACCATCAGGCTCGGCTATGCGATTCAGTTCGCCCGGCGTCCCCCCAGGTTCATGGGCGTCCACTTCACTTCGGTGAATGCTGCAGATGCCCATGTCCTGCATGCGGAGATCGCAGTCCTACTGGCGAAGGACGCAATAGAGCCGGTCCCTCAAGCCGATATGAAGACAGGCTTCTACAGCCCGTACTTCATTGTACCCAAGAAAACCGGTGGGTTACGGCCAATCTTGGACCTGCAAGTTCTGAATCGGAGCCTTCACAAGCTACCGTTCAAGATGCTCACGCAGAAATGCATTTTCGAGTGCATCCGTCCCCGAGATTGGTTTGCAGCGATCGACCTGAAGGACGCGTACTTTCATGTCTCGATTCTCCCTCGACACAGGCCATTTCTGCGCTTTACGTTCGAGGGTCGAGCATATCAGTACAAAGTCCTGCCCTTCGGGCTGTCCCTGTTCCCCCGTGTCTTTACGAAGGTTACGGAGGGGGACCTTGTGCCCATGAGAGAACAGGGCGTTCGCATCCTCAACTATCTCGACGACTGGCTCATTCTAGCACAGTCCAGGGATCAGTTGTGCGAACACAGGGACCTGGTGCTCAGACACCTCAGCCAGCTGGGTCTTCGGATCAACTGGGAAAAGAGCAAACTCGCCCCCGTGCAGAGGATCTCTTTTCTCGGTATGGAGTTGGATTCAGTCAAACGGACGGCGCGCCTCACAGAGGAGCGCGTCCAGTTGATGCTGAACTGCCTGAACACGTTTCAAGGCAGGATGGCGGTCCCACTGAAACAATTTCAGAGGCTCCTGGGGCATATGGCGGCCGCGGCGGCAGTAACACCGCTCGGCCTGCTTCATATGAGACCGCTTCAGCATTGGCTTCACGGCCGGGTCCCGAGATGGGCGTGGCAACGCGGCACTCACCGGGTGAGTATCACACCGGCCTGCCGCCAAACCTTCAGCCCGTGGTCAGACCCCTTGTTCCTTCGGGCCGGGGTGCCCTTGGAACAGGTGTCCAGGCATGCTCTGGTTTTCACAGATGCCTCTGCCATGGGCTGGGGGGCCACGTACAATGGGCATGCAGTGTCAGGGGTTTGGACACGCCCGCACCTGCATTGGCACATCAACTGCCTCGAGTTGCTAGCAGTACATCTTACACTGAGCCGCCTCAAAAGGCTGTTACGGGCCAAAGATGTATTGGTCCGTACGGACAACACTGCGACCGTTGCGTACATCAACCGACAAGGTGGTCTGCGCTCCCGTCGCATGTCGCAACTCGCCCGCCATCTCCTCCTCTGGAGTCAGAAGTGTCTGAGGTCGCTTCGGGCCATTCATGTCCCTGGTGTGCGCAACCGTGTGGCCGACGAGCTGCGCTCCCTGGAGAATGGCGACTCCATCCCCAGGTGGTCCAGCTGATCTGGAGACAGTTCGGGGTGGCACAGGTCGACCTGTTTGCTTCCCCAGAAACGTCCCACTGCCAGTGGTTTTATTCGCTGACCGAGGGCACACTCAGCATGGATGCACTCGTGCACAGCTGGTCCCGGGGCCTGCGTAAATATGCGTTTCCCCCAGTGAGCCTACTTGCACAGACACTGTGCAAGGTCAGGGAGGACGAGGAGCAGGTCCTGTTGGTGGCACCGTACTGGCCCAACCGGACTTGGTTCCCGGAGCTCATGCTCCTCGCGACAGCCCCTCGCCGGCCCGTTCCTCTGAGGAAGGACCTTCTGACTCAGAGACGGGGCACCCTTTGGCACCCGCGTCCAGACCTCTGGAAACTTCATGTCTGGTCCCTGGATGGGACGCGGAGGTTCTAGGTGACATACCCCAAGAGGTAGTTAACACCATCACTTCGGCACGAGCACCGTCTACAAGACAGGCTTATGCCTCAAAGTGGAACCTGTTCGTCGAGTGGTGTTCTCGCCAAGAAGACCCCCGAAGATGTTCGATCGCGTCTGTGCTTTCCTTCCTGCAACAGGGGTTGGAGCGTAGGCTGTCGCCCTCCACCCTCAAAGTCCATGTTGCTGCAATATCTGCTTATCACGATCACGTAGAAGGTAAGTCGGTTGGGAAGCACGACCTGGTCTTCAGGTTCCTCAGGGGGGCGAGACGGTTAAATCCTCCTCAACCTCCCTCCATACCCTCTTGGGATCTTGCTCTGGTGCTCCGAGCACTTCAGAATGCCCCATTTGAGCCTTTGCAGTCGGCAGAGCTGAAGATTCTGTCTATGAAGACTTTGCTGTTGGCTGCACTGGCCTCCATCAAGAGGGTAGGGGACCTGCAGGCATTTTCGGTCGACGAATCGTGCCTAGAGTTCGGGCCGGGTGACACCCACGTGGTACTGAGACCCCGGCCTGGCTATGTGCCCAAGGTTCCTACCACTCCCTTCAGGGATCAGGTAGTGAACCTGCAACCGCTGCCCTTGGAGAAGGCAGACCCAGCCCTAGCTTTGCTCTGTCCTGTCCGCGCTCTGCGGATCTACGTTGATAGAACGCAAAGCTTCAGGACCTCAGATCAGCTCTTTGTCTGTCACGGAGGCCAGCAGAAGGGAAAGGATGTCTCCAAGCAGAGGATGGCCCACTGGATAGTGGATGACATCATCTTGGCTTACCAAGCACAAGGTGTGTCCTGTCCGCTCAGGGTGCGAGCACACTCTACTAGAAGTGTTGCATCCTCCTGGGCACTGGCACGTGGCGCCTCGCTGTCAGACATCTGTAGAGCTGCGGGCTGAGCGACACCAAACACGTTCGCTAGATTCTATAGCCTGCGTGTAGAGCCGGCTTCCTCCTGTGTTCTCACCTCAAACGGGTAGAAGCACTGAGAGGCCCTGGCTCTTGTCGGCTTGCTGCGTTATGGCGCTTATTTTCTCCAGAAGCAAACTCTGTCGAGTCCTCCATCACCCTCGGTGCCGGACGTGGTACCTGTATTTAAACGAAGAAACAAAAAAATAACTGTTTTATTCTAGCGTTGTGCATAATTTTTTTTTTATCAACACTTGAATGTGGTTTCATAAAAAAAGCTAAATTTTGAGCAAAAAGCTGAGAAAATCGCATTTTTGACAAAGACTCGAAGATCAAATTCAGAACGATGATCAAAACATATGGATTAGATCGAGTCCATCAACACACCTAATGCTTGCACAGTCCTATACTCGTCCTGGACATTTAATTCAGTAACATTAGGCAGTTTTGATTTATATGCTGTTTAATGTTGATCGCGTTATTTTACATATGCATATGATGACATATGCTATCATTTGTTTCTGCATCTTCTTCGCATGTGTTTTGATCAGAAGATTCAGTACTTTTTTAGAAGATGTGTAATAGCGCTCCCTAACTTATAACAGTGAAAACACAGAAAGCCGGAAATTTCTGTCAATGGCGAGGAAGTGTTGGCTGTGTTCAAAATCACCCCCTATACCCTTATTCACTATTCCCTACATTACTTCACTAATATAGTGCACTTGAAGGAGTGAATGAAAACGAGTGAGTGAACTGGGATACTGAGTGCACTAGTAGGGCTGCCGCTTTTGAATCATTTGTGCTTAGGGTAAAAAACAAAATAACTAATAGATATCAGCATACTTCCCCAGTTGATTGATAACATTAAGAATTGCAAACATTTTTTGTATTACAAAAATGTTTGTATTGCAATTTTTTTGTTTTTTTTTTGTTTTCTGAAATGTTAAGTTTAAATATGCAAATGAGGCATTATCTAATTAAATATGCACCAATTTCTAGAGCAAAAATCTGAACATTGGATAAAGCCAGGCTCAAAATTATTGTTACATTTTTTTGACATATTAGAGCCAAAGGTTTTTACAGATTTTATTTTGGATATCTCTTTATATCACTCCATAAATCAGAAAATACTGTCAACAGGAATAAAATGTTGTATAAAATCAGGCAAATTAAATTATAAACCCCTCTGTAAAAACCTTCAGAGTATGGATAGGAATAAAACTGTAAAGTTTGGTGTATGTAGGGCCCTTGCTAGGGAATGAAAAAATCATTGATGTGGGCTCCCAACGCCCTCCAGTCATGTCATATACGGTGGGCCTAGGCATGGAGGCCCACATCTGGTGCCATGCACCTAATAAGGATTTCTTACAAAACAACAAAACAGACAAATAAATAAATGCACATAAAGGTTACTGCAAAGTTGTATATAAATATTATATCAAAACAATGAAATTAAGCGATTAATAACTTATTATTGTTTAATGTCATCAAGCAATTATGCAAGACAAACTAAAAAAATAACAATAAAAGACAAACATAAATAAAGATAAAATAAAGTTTTTTTTTTTTTTTTTTTTTTTTTAAAAGGCCTACCAGCAATATAATAGGCCTATAAAATTGCCAGTCAGTCTAATGTCTACAGCTGAGATAAATAGTCCTCAGTTAAAAAGAATGAAGTCAAATGTCTTCATTTTTGATGAGGATAATGTGCTATTTTATTAAATAAAGCTAATAAATGTATCCATCAATAGCAATGAGTTGTTAAAAAATGTTGTCACTTCCACTGTAACTTTTTCTAACTTCAACTGTTCTCGGGCAGCCTCAACTGTTATTGGTTCTGTTCACTAGCTTGGGCGGGACTTGTGATTTTATTGGGTCTCTTGCTGCATCCCAATTCGCCTACTTATACTATGCCCAAAAGTATGTACTCTTTTTGTGAAGAAAAAGTACATACTTTTGAGTGTGTAGCAGAAGAGTAGGCAAGCTTTGGGACATACTACTTCTTCATTTTTAACGGACGCTCTGTCGTTTAGTTACATGCATCCTATCACCATAAACTGTCTTGTCAATCATCTTGTCACAGTTAAAATCCTCCACATTCAATCTAATCTAATTTCCTACCGGTTCGGAGAGAAATGTTGTAGCATGTTGATCTGCCAGTCGTCTTTCATGCGAAAATTTTAATATAATGATGCATTTAAAAGGTAATGGCCAAACATATCATTACAAAAGTTCACAGTGCTGCTGCAGATAAAATATAATGTGGATAACATTGAATAAATATATTTTCGTCAGGTTAGATACTGATAATTATTCACTCAAACCCCTTTATCTAAAACTCTCTACATAACCACCGGACTTGAGCATCCTCCATGTCTGTAGTTTTTTAACACTTTTTACTCGCGTTTGTAGTTCTAATCGAATCCTCATCCAATGCACAATGGGTTGTGGGCAATATTAGCCGTTAGAGTGTGCATCGATCTGCACTTCGGATTCTGACCGGAAATAGTAGACCATCCGGGTATCTTTGGAATACTAATTTCAACATACTACGATTTGGGACGTACTAATTCTATTTTCGAATACTATTTAGGATGGATAGTATGCGAATTGGGACGTACCATCTGTTTGCCGCTATCTGAGCTGAAATAATTAATAACCATCAGATTAAACCATTTTTAGCGAGGGGGGAGAGAGGAATTTTGGAAACTTTAACTAAATTGCATGTTTTTGTAGTTTTCATTTAACTCTCAGGCATACAAATGTATATATTATAATAATTCATAAGAGTAGGCAAGTATATATAGCATAACTACTGGATTTAGTGGGCCTAAAATTGTCACCACCTTTCACCCCACTAGCGACGGCCCTGGGTGTATGCAAGTGCTACTGAAGTAGAAATTTCTGACTTAGTGCAGGGGAAAAAAACTAATTTTGAGAAAACGTCCTTTAAAGATATGTACTGTAATTTAAATCTACAGACGCAAATAGATAAAGTGCTATAAAAGATACACTTAAAAGTGTATTTTGGATGTTTTCTTTCCACTAGTCTTTGAAAAAAAAAAAACAATTTATGAAAAGCCAAAAATCCCAAAATCCCCAAATTGACAGATGCATGAAAAAACGTCTCGGTTACGTGTGTAACCCTCGTTCCCTGAAGGAGGGAACGAAGACGTTACGTTGACCGACGTATTGGGATCACTTCTGGGAACCCTATCAGCTTCAAATGTATACAGAATGGGCCAGTGGCCACTGGTGTGCGAGATTTGAATCTCGCTCTCCGCCCCGCAGCGCGGGTATAAATACGGAAGCGGATGCAGCACACATTTGTTTTTCACTGAGGAGCTGATTCGTGACTCATACAGTGATGGTACAGCAACCGTGGCGATGGGACATAACATCTCCGTTACCTCCTTCAGGGAATGAGGGTTACATACGTAACCGAGACGTTCCCTTTCAGTCGGTCACGTTCAATGTTACGTCGACGTCACCGACGTATTGGGATCCCTATGCAAAACGCCACGGCTGTTGCCACTTCCATTGACCTGCGTAAGCCCCTCAGACCCCCGTCTGTTGGGGCGGGAACTTACGCAAGGAGAGTCACTGCTGCTGTTCCGCAAGACCCACTCAGCGGACTATTGGATAACGCTGGGAAAGCGTGCCCCGAGGGGACGCTGCAGAGTCCACATTCTACCCGCAGGGAGGTATCATGTGGAAGATACACATATGGACTGGCCATCTGGTCAGTACAACATACGATATGTCTCTGGGGTGGCCCCGGCCGACCTAGGCGGGAGATTACACCGGAAAGAGACGGCAGAGTGGATTCTGCCAAGGGAAAGACATGGGGTCGCTGTAGGGAGCCGTACCGTGGAAGAATACACATATGGGACCGCCGTAGGGATCACAACATATGGCACCTAGCTCAGCAGGGGCGTAGCACTGGGGTGTACTTACGCTACTGGGCCTGGCGTCAGATGCTCCGCCACATCTGACCGCCGTATGGTGGTGGAGGAACTCAACAGGGTTCGCCTAGCTGTGGAACTTACTGGAGCAATAGAGCGCACTTATCCGGTCCATGAGGCGGGGAATGGCGCAGCAAGCCGACACAAGAATGGGTACTTCGGTGTTACTGAAGGAGACAGCCTTCGCTCCAACCCATTTGCAGGAAGGAGAGCACAGAACTGACCGAACATCTTAGGGGGTCTTCTCGTCGAGAAGAGCACCACTCAACGAATAGGTTCCACTTAAAAGCAGTGATGGTGTCTACCACTGTTTGTGGCAGATCACCTATAACCTCCGCATCCCGTCCAGGGACCAGACATGGAGTTTCCAGAGGTCTGGACATGGGTGCCATAGGGTGCCCCATCTCTGAGAAAGCAGGTTCTTCCTCAGAGGAATGGGCCAAGGAGGTGCTGTCGCGAGGAGCACTAGTTCCAGGAACCAGGTCCGGTTGGGCCAATACGGCGCAACCAACAAGACCTGCTCCTCGTCCTCCCTGACTTTGCACAATGTCTGTGCTAGAAGGCTCACTGGGGGAAACACATACTTGTGTAGGCCCCGGGGCCAGCTGTGTGCCAGCGCATCTGTGCCGAGGGTCCCCTCGGTCAGGGAGTAAAACAACTGGCAGTACGACATGTCCAGGGCAGCAATGGGTCTACCTGTGCGGTCCCGAAGCGTCTCCAGATCAGCTGGACCACCTGGGGATGGAGTCTCCACTCTCCCGGAAGCACTTGCTGTCGTGAGAGGTCGTCGGCTGCACGATTGAGCAGGCCCGGAATGTGAATGGCACGAAGCGACGTCAGATGCTTCTGACTCCACAGGAGGAGATGGCGGGCGATTTGTGACAGGCGACGGGAGCGTAGACCACCCTGTTTGTTGATGTACGCAACGGTCGCCATGCTGTCCATACGGACCAGTACATGCTTGCCTCGTAGCAGCGTTTTGAGGCAGCCCAGCGCAAGACGTACTGCTAACTACTCGAGGCAGTTGATGTGCCACCGCAGTTGAGGCCCCGTCCACAGACCCTAGACTGCATGCCCGTTGTACGTGGCCCCCCAGCCGGTGGCAGAGGCATCCGTGGAGACCACAGCATGCCTGGACACTTGTTCTAAGGGAACACCTGCCCGTAGAAACGAAGGGTCCGACCACTGGCTGAAGGTTTGGCGGCAATTCGGTGTGACTGACACACGGAATGAACCTCTCTGCCACGCCCATCTCGGGACCCGGTCGTGGAGGCAGTGTTGAAGCGGCCTCATATGAAGCAACCCGAGCGGTGTTACTGCGGCTGCTGATGCCATATGCCCCAGGAGCCTCTGAAAATGTTTCAGTGGGACCGCTGTTCTGAGTTTGAGGAGCAGCGTTTACTACTGATCACAGAGCCGCTCTTCAGTAACACGCTGGGCATATATTTATTTCATTAAAATCGCAGCCTTTATAATCGCCTTTCATAATCACACATAAGCCAAATCGTGATTGCTGTTCGATTTCGATTAATCGTGCAGCCCTACTCATAATATACTTACGCAATGTCATGAATAAACTGAGGGAAAAATGCAGTGCAGTGCCATTTGAAAGTTATTGATTTGACACTCCAATTTCATGTTGAAATGTGTGTGATATCTTAATATATGTCTAGTTATGTTCCTCGAGTGATAAAGTGAAACACTGATATTGATCTAAAAGCGCTTGGTGACAACACCTCCTCTGTGACAGATAATCTGAACAGTGCCTCAGTTTCTCCAGTGTACTGAGCTGAGAACAGATAAGGACGCTGTGATAACTCATTTAGAGACACGCACTGAACCTTGACTCCTAAATTGATTAATCAAATGCGACTGGGGGCAGTAAATGTCGCTCTGTAAAATAATCCCACTTTAATATTGCAAAACCAGGTTAGAAATGTTTGATCCTTTGACCACTGCCATAAGGCTTGTTGAGTAACAGAATAGAATGTTACTGCATTAAAAATACAAAATATGAGTTACAGTCACAGTTCTGAATTGCAGTTATAAGTTTTGATATATTCATTTTCATTTGTTTCATTTCAGTCTATTCATTGTGGGGGGGAAATTAAATGATGTCATGTTACATTTCTACAAGTAGACGGGATGCTGTGACCCAAAAGGTTGATGCAATGTCATTAAGGAACTTTGAATTGAATTGAAGCATGTTTCTATCCATACAGCTTTTAGAAAACAGTTAAAAAAAGTATTGACAGTTAAAACATGAAAACAATGTAGGCACAAAATGATGACTATGTTGTTTGTGTATGTTCTTTATGCTGTATGATATATGAGAAATGACTTTTAGCATTGTGTACAAACAGTATATTTTCTGGCTCATTCTATGAAAAGAATCCACATACAGGGGTTAGACAATGAAACTGAAACACTGGCCAATATAGTGTTGGAGGTTTCACGCTTATACATGCAATTACAATCTTCACTGATTCCATAACTAAGAGCAGAGTGTGAAGGTTGAATTAGCAGAGCAATAGCACAGCTGTGCATAAAATATTGGGTAAAACTTTAAATTACAGCCCGCAAAGTACTGTGCAAGTACAACAAACTTACAGCGTAACTTTTGGTAATTATAGTGTACCTATAAAGTACATACGTATAGGTATAAGGGAACAATATGTAAAGTTTGGGGAATAAAGGGGTAACAACCAGGAAAAATAGCAAATTATTTACACTAAGTATTTTAGAACTAAAGGGTAATTATTCTACTATGACAGGCAACAATTTTACGTTTGGGAGAAATTTAGCAAGAATGTACACTGCATAACTTTTTTTTGTAATAATAGTGTACCAATACATATAGGCTTTATTAAATTAGGGGTACATTTTTTTGTTAACAAAGTGCACTGGTTAAGTTTGATCTTCCGTGTTTCAAGGCAAGTAAAACTAAAACTATTGCAACTTTTTTAAATACTGGGGAAATATACTCTTGTTCCATATAGTTACAAGGTAAGTGTGACATCTGCAGGCTGTAAATTCACAATCCTCATTCCTCCACTCCACCCGCTGACTGACAGCCCTGCATTACCATAGTTTCCGAAAACAACAGGCCAACCAGAAAAGAGGCTCATGAATATTAATTAGACAGGCCAAAATCAACCTGTTCTTATCAGAGCTCCTGAGAAAGGAGCTGTAAAAATATATTGCGATGGGTTTTGGTACTTATACCGCAAATATATATTCTTAAGGACATCAACACCTAAAATAAAACTCCAGAAAGGTGTACAATATGGGACCTTTAAAAATATTTTAAATGAATAAGTAGTGTTGTTAAGTTGTTTTTCAAATAAAGGTTTCCGAGTCAATGATATCAGATTGTGTGTGTGTATTTTTTATTGTACTTACCCTGTAACTTCATGGAACAAGAGGGTAACAAGCACCACTTTCATTTACAGCCTGCATATGTCACATTTACCCTCTAACTTCATGGAACAAGAGTATATTTCCCCAGTATTTAAAAAAAGTTGCAATAGATTTAGTTTTACTTGCCTTGAAACACGGAAGATCAAACTTAACCAGTGCACTTTGTTAACAAAAAAAATGTTCCCCTAATTTAATAAAGCCTATATGTATTGGTACACTATTATTACAAAAAGGTACGCAGTGTATGTTCTTGCTAAATTGCTCCCAAACGTAAGGTTGTTTGCTGAGGGCCCCCAGAAGTGTAGGACTGGCACTGCATGGATGTTAAAGGTTCTTAATTGAACCATAGATGCCAATAAAGAACCTTTATTTTTAAAAAAGTGCAAAAATCTGGCGGTGTTGGAGAAGTAGATTGTGTTACTTACCTGTAATCTAACAGGATATGTTACAAAATAGGCTACATTGTCCACCATGTATTCTGTATAATGGAATGCATTTTAATAATTTTCTTGACAATAAAGTTATAGCAATGCAAGGTCACACATGCCATAAAATATTGTTTTATCAACACTGATGCTACTGAGACTCAAAGTCAAAAGTTGCTGGTTAATGCCATTTGTCCTACCTTAGTGGTTTTAACAGTAGTGTCTAACATAACCTCAGTCTCAAATGAGCATCCTTCAGTAATAAGCATCTCCCCCATAGGACCACAATATAAATCAGTAGAGGCAGTAGGAGGGGCTAATGGGTGTTTTAGTCATGCTCCATGGAGCTTCCTCCCTCTGGGGCCACTTTTTAATTTACTCAGAGTTTAATTAAAAGGATATTGCCCCCTCCCTAGACCATGCAGATCCAGATCTGCAGAAAAACAGATCAGTGGGACCACCTCCAGGGGGTTAAAGATGACCCAGTTCATGCTTCTGCTAATGGTAACAACATGAAGTGAGAGATGCCATCATAGACCTGTTATTGCTCTTTAGTGTCTCTGTGATTTATCCCAAACAGAAGCAGCATTTATAGAGAAATTACTGTATGCTACATTGCCTTCTCTTTCAAAAAGCTCTGATTTATGAGGGACACTCAAGTTCCTTCATCAAATCTGGTTGTTGATTGATGACAATTGTGGCTGCAGTAATTCTTCAGCCTTCTTCTGTCTGTACTTGTTTTAAAGCTTATGCACAGACTCAATACAGGGGTCAGCAACCTCAGCAGGCAATGGTGCCAGTGGTAGCAATATTATATTATATTATATTATATTATAATGGTATGTTGTTGTGGGAAGAAGGAGGCGGGAACCGGTGAACGTTCAAACACTTTAATTATAAATAAACACAAAATTAAAGTAAAAACGGAAGCCCCTCAAGGACGACTGCCGTGCACACACACAATAAAACATAAAACACAGTGTAAAGTCCAGGCCTGGTCCTCTCTCATCCTTCATTGTCGTCGCTCCTCCTTTTATGCTTCCAAAGCTCCTCCGTGAGAAACTCTAGACTGGTGCGGCGTGCCTGCCTGGCGGTGGTGCTGGATAGCCCTCGGTGGACGGCTCGACACTCCTGCTGGGCTCGGGCAGCCAGCAGGAGTGTTCCCTGCCCCCTGTTCCCTGATTTATCCCAAACAGAAGCAGCATTTATGGAGAAATTACTGTATGCTACATTGCCTTCTCTTTCAAAAAGCTCTGATTTATGAGGGACATTCAGGTTCTTTCATCAAATCTGGTTGTTGATTGATGACAATTGTGGCTGCAGTAATTCTTCAGCCTTCTTCTGTCTGCACTTGTTTTAAAGCTGATGCACAGAATCAATACAGGGGTCAGCAACCTCAGCAGGCAATGGTGCCAGTGGTAGCAATATTATAATATAAATATTATATTATATTATATTATATTGGTATGTTGTTGTGGGAAGAAGGAGGCGGGAACCGGTGAAAGATCAAACACTTTAATTTTAAATAAACACAAAATTAAAGTAAAAAATTAATTAAAAAAATAAATAAATAAAACAAATAAATAAAGTTTTATTGTGTGCACACACACAATAAAACATAAAACACACCATAAAGTCCAGGCCTGGTCCTCTCTCATCCTTCATTGTTGTCGCTCCTCCTTTTATGCTTCCAAAGCTCCTCCGTGAGAAACTCTAGACTGGTGCGGCATGCCTGCCTGGCGGTTGCGCTGGATAGCCCTCGGTGGACGGCTCAACACTCCTGCCGTGCTCGGGCAGCCGGCAGGAGTCCCCAGTTCCCTGCTCCTCCCCATCACGGCAGACGGCAGCAGGCTACGGCCTCAGGCAAACGACGGCCGCTACCTCATGGATGGTAGCCGCCCCTCCAAAACCGTCTTCTCTCGTCCTTCACTGTCGTCACTCTTCCTTTTATGCTTCTGAAGCTCCTCTATGAGAAACTCGAGACCAGTGCGGTGCACAGATGGCGCTCATTATCCATCACGCCACTGACCTTGCCCCGTTCTCATGGCCCTCGGCCTCGTCCTGCTTGCCACAATAATATAATATAATATAATATAATATAATATAATATAATATAATATAATATAATATAATATAATATAATATAATATAATGATTTGCCACATTAAATTATTCAGTCATTTAAAATGTGACAATAATATACTATACTATATATATATATTTAGTCGGATGAAGAAGAAGATAGGCACAGAGGCATCAAAGTAAAAGCATTGTTTATTAAACAACTGAAATTCAGGTAATCCAACTCAAAGAGAAAGCAAACGAAACAGTGTGCAAGCACAAACAATACCGGACAACTGAATGAGTAGAGGTGAGGGACTAAATACATATGGTGATGAGAACATAATGAATAACAGCTGTGATGATTAATGAGTGTCCATGGAAACTGATGAGTGGCGGGAAATTTGAACAAAGGAAACATGGGAAACAGGCAACGATGAATACAAACTAAAAGTCCATGAAAACGAAACTAACTTAACCTTCATCCTTCCCTCGGGTCATTTTGACCCGAAAAAATTGAGAGTTCATCGGAGTGGTCCAAGACCCTAGGACTTTTGTCGCACTTGAACCACGAATGCAATAGTTGAAATTTTAAAAAGCAACAAAGACTTCTCTCGCGGGTCAATTTGACCCCCATAGGAATGAATGGAAAGCGAGGAATGCTTCAGTACACATTTTTGAGCTCAATTAAAAGGGTTATGCATGAAATTGTGAGTTATTTTGAATTGAAGTTGAAAGAATGTGAAGAATATGCTTAAATGTCTATTTATTGATTGATAAAATCTAGTAATTTAAAGGTAAATAAAATAAAAAAAATAACAAAAAAACTGATTGAAAAAAAGCATTACAAATAGAAAAAATATTATCAAAATAAAATAATGATTACTTAATACCTTTGTTCGCTTAATTGACCTCAATAGCATTGAAACGCTGAAAATTGTTGATAATACACAGCCTATACAATCTCCCTTGCTTTTTTAGAAATATCACTGCTCATTTGCATTGTCTGATCCTATTCTAAATCTAGCAAACACAAAGTCTCGCTAGTGCTGACATGGGAATTCAAACGGCAGTGCAAAAGTACCGCTAAGAGCCACTGCTCCTACACACTGATCAGCTGTCAAGTAGAGCACTCCTTAACCACTGTTGCTAGGTTACACAGAGGAAGTCTGCAAATTTAGATTTTACCTTGATTCAAACAACCAAAGTTTTAAATATTGTAATTTTGCTGATTATTTACACAAATTGTCTAACCTAAAGATGTCTTGGGATGTGAAGGAAAAACATTGTTTTTCTTCAAAGAAATCCGATTCACAGCAGTGCCAGGCTCCCATAGACTGTTGATATGTCTCCTCAAACTCTAAAACAGTTAGGGTGGGTTGCACCAACAAGGATTATTCTTAAATCTAGATTAAATCAAGGTTTATCTAATAATTCTGTTGCACTGAACTTTAAACCTTGTTTAAAAATAAGCAGGTTTACATTTAAACCATCATTTTGAACCTGGATTTCATTTATATTTAAAATAGATTAACTTTAATCCGGTTGCTCCATAACTTTAAACTCAGATTTAAATCTCAATTAGGGATTAATTTACATGTGAGGAGGTTTAAATAAAATAAAGTGCCCCTACAATTAAAATATACAGATGATTGAAGAGGGATAGAAACAGTGGGTGTGTCGTCAGGTCTCAGAGGGGTGTTTATTACAAATAAAAATGAAAAATAAAGCGCATTAAGCCGGCAGTATGAGGGTCGTGGCTGCCTAGCCTGCTGTCGAGTCCGGGATGCAGATCCGTCACTCATCTCAGCGCACCTCGGTGAAGAGAGTAGGCCCTAATATATTTAGCATTTAATTAACGGCAGCTGTGATGATGAGGTGAGCGCCAGTGATCGCGGCCGCGCCTCGCGTTTCTCATACCCGCTCCACGCGTGGCTGCTGCGCGGCGATCAAACGGGATGTGCGGCGCTGTCAAGAGCGGAGATAGTCACTCCGCCAATCATGACAGTTGTTTTGTCATAAATTACGCTGCCACAATATACTCCATTAATTGATACTATAAATATATTTCCATGCTTATGAAATCCGCACGCGCTGCCGCAATGTTTTCATTGCCTGCTTGATCAGTAACGGTCTCTCTACGTAGCGCTTTATAAAGACAGCTGACATTTTACAAGTTTATTTCCTTTATCGGCAAGAGCTACTTATGTCAGAAAGAGAGTTTCTGGTGGTCAATAAAGAAGAAAATTCAATATTAGTACTGTTGCTGCAATGGCGATTCATCATGGCGGTGAAAATTAATCGTAAATGGAGGTTTTAATCGCAGGTTAAATTCTAATCCCCAATTTGTTAATCTGGATTTAAAATTAAGTGGTGCAACACAACTCGATTTAAAATAAAACCTAGATCAACAAATCCTAGATTAGCTCTAAACTGTGCTTAATTTAATCCTTGTTGGTGCAACCCACCCTTAGCCTTTGCATGATGTTATGCTTGCAATCAAAAAAGATAATGACTAAATGTTATTTATATAACATGCAAGCAAGCTTTCAGGTGTCCACAATGGACAACATCTTGCATGACAAACTAGAAAGTAATGAATCACTATTTAATCTTTTTAGATTTAGCATTCATTTTGCAGTAAACCTCTTATTACAACAATTTGTATAAATTCTCCTCAAAATTTATCTGAATACAAGTGATAAAAAGACAAGCAAGTGTAAGATGCAGTAGGTCAATGTTAGTATATATGATCATCTCAATAAACATGTCTTGCCCTTCAGTAAATCATAAGTAAAAATAGTATTAATAATAATAATAATGCTAATCATATATTTGTATTTGTATTTCTTAAATGATATTGTCTTCACACAGGATTAAAGACAATTTGGGTAAACTTCATTCATTGGTCTGACTTGATTAGAAACATCAGTTTTATGTAATGCATTAGAGTTTTTAAATGGTATTTTACTAATTGTTTTGTTGTTATTTCCAGACAGTATTTCCCTATAGACATTTCACCATTTAAAATATTTACACAGCAAAAAATAGAGCTTGTTTTCAGAGAATGTTTGTTTATTTTCCTAACCACATTGGCAAATAGCTCTTTTTTCTTGTTTTAAGCATAAATCTTTATGAAATGTTATGCAATTTTACCTTTCAAGAAAATTGTATTGTTTCAGAAATTTTACTGGAAAGCAAGACAAATGATTAAGAAAATGATTTTTGCAGCGCAGTAGCTACTTGCAGAGGAGAGCCAAACAATGTAAACAAAATCAAACAAGGAGCCACAGCACTTTTCTTCTGCTAATCTATAAATAAATTAACAAATAAATAAATAAACAAACAGCAAGAAGGAAAATAGCTTATTGATCTTCATGCATTGTCTCGTTAATTATGCTTGAGGTGTAGATTTCATCTAATCGATGTTAGGAGATGCATCTTTATTCTTGTGTGTAACTTATTACTGTCTGAGAAGTACAAGGCTGCACCGCAATTAGAGCTCTAAAGCACTCGCCAATCAATACCCCAGATGTATGTCGAAGACTTTCCAGGAAGCAATGCGTTGAGAGAGCCACAGTGCGTATTCTCCAGGCTAAAGGTTAATCTGCTTTAGTGCTGAGAAGTCCTTCACTAGAATTTGCTTCAATGGTTGGGGTTAATAACTCTGACGAGTCACAACCCAAGCTTTGTTTCAAATGGTTGGGTTAGGGGATATGTTTACTTAGACCTGCCACTTTTTTCAATTATAGATTGGTTGCCAGTCTTTGACTACATGTTTCTCACTGTTCAAAGCACACAGCTGAAATTTATTGTCAAAGTAAAGCCAAGCCACTGCAAGATTAACAATCAATCTTTAAGTGTGAATTAACAATCACACTTAAAGGTGCTGTATGTAAGTTTTTGGAGGGGGCTGGGCAAACAATATTTTGAATTTGGACTGCCGTACCCATTTCAATCGCTAGCTGTCATTCTTACATACTGCACTTTTAAAGACTCTCAGTTTCTGTTTTCTGTTGTGTTGGTGTGTACACAACATAACTGATTCTAGAAGTGCTCCATACAAGGTCATCCTCCTCTCTGGCTAAAGCTATGATCCCTAAATAAATGCTCACAAACTCACACACATAACAATGGGAGTTTATTCTTGACGTCATCAAATAAAATGGAAGAAGGGCTTGCCGTTGTTAGCAGTTTTATTTCTTTATTTATTTATTTTTATTATATATTTCCGTTGTTCCTGCTAACCAATTTATCTCAGTCCTCTTGCACTCTTTGGTTCTCTCACAATTTCATTGGCTGTTGTTTTTATGGCTCTCTCACTCATGGGGACAGTGCACGCACTTAACTGCTTGGCCTGATTTTAAACAGGTTTCAAGCTAGATTTCAAGGAAGGTGGAAGGAAGAAGAAAAAGAACAAGACAAAAACAGAAGGCCTGTCCTTTGTCTTTTAAGGCTCATTAACATACGCCCATCTTTCCTGTAATGGCCAATCATAGACGTGGACTTTAGGCGGGAGAAAGATCCTCTGTCTTGGTTTATAACCTAATGGCATGTCCATATGATGATTTCAGAATTAGTATAGTTTTACTCCCAAGGGGCTAAACATACTAATGATGCATCTCACAATCACATACTGCACACCGTTGGTTAGAAAAAAGAGAAGTGAATATTTAGGTACCAAACAAGCTTGAAGATATAAAAGTAGAAATACACCCTTTACTCATTAATACAAGCAGTTAAAATGACTTTCACATAACGCACATCATGACTTTGTAGAGTATAACATAGGGAACCATGCATACACAAAGGTATCATCATATACATTCTGGGATAGTTTAATTAAAAGTTACATAAAGAAAATGTTTGTGTCTGTGTATTGGAATGAGTCTCAGTGTGTCCAGGCTCTCTGTCTGAGTGGAAAAGGGGGGAGGACATGTGTTGATAGGGAGAGAGATTGTGTCCCCCCTTTTGAAGTCACCAGGGCTAATCAAGGGGTTGTCTGCTTTGCCTTGGCCAAGCCACAAATGTGACAAAATGGGGCAATTCACCGTAGACGCCTTGGCACCAGGACATTAATTTATATGCAAAAATCAAGAAGATAAGAGCATCTCTGATGTTCAGTGGAACTGACCATTTGTGAGACACTCTAGACGCTACACAAGTTTGAGTCTTGTAGTTTATTTATTATAGGATATTTATTTATTTATTTTTTCATTTGTTCCCAACATTATATTGCAATGTAAAACACAACTTAACCTGTCACCCCACTATTTGGGCACAGATCTGAACTTAAATGGTTGTAATTCATGAATTGTTTGGAATATATATTTAACAAAATAATTTGGAATGTAAAATTGCTAGAAAATCAAAGCCATGCGTTACATGTATATTCTTGTAACAAAGTCCACTGAAGGTGAGCTTGATGAACCCAAGTGCAGTTTTATTAAATCCAAAAGTGAACAGATACACAACAAACAAACCAAACTTGAAACATGAACTAAACAAGAACTTAAACATGAATTTAAACTCACCAACAATGGTTATAGGGAATAAAGCTAGACAGGGAACAATGAAAACATGAGGGCTATAAATACACAAGGACAAATGAGAAACAAACACCTGAGCATGATTAAGACTATGAACCTGTAGGCTTGTTCAACTTCATGCAGCGCTGCACAGACCGATCGGCGGCTGACTTGAAGCAGTGTATGCAGGTTAGAAATTTTGTCCTACTTGAGACAGCGCCGATGTAACGTATGTAACCTTAGTTCCCTGAAGAGGGAACAAGACGCTGTGTCGAAACACTGTGAGAACGCCTCTGCGTGATTGCGTCGTGAAACACGTATGGAATCAGTCCAATGGAGTGTCAGCTGTGACAGTGTCAGCTTCTGAAAAGTCTTCTTCTGAAGTCAATCACAGGCATGCAGGGAGTATGGTAGGACGACACAGCGTCTCATTCCCTCTTCAGGGAACTAGGGTTACATACGTAACCGAGACGTTTCCTTTCAAGGGAACTCGTGCTGCGTCAAGACGCTGTGGGAACACAATACCCGCGTCACTATAAGAGCAAGTGACCGTCCGTGTGAAATCGTAGTGCACACTAAGACGATAACACCTGCGCCCCAGGAGTGGAGCCAAAGTCGAGTTTGTAGAACCTCACGAATGTGTGCGGCGAGGACCAGCCCACCGCATCACAAACATCCTGGAGGGAAACTCCTGACAATAAAGCTTTAGAAGCAGCCATACTCCTTGTAGAGTGGGCCTGTACAGCCAAAGGTGAAGGCTGAATGACCACCTCATAAGCAAGTGAAATAGCCTCGATCACCCACTTGCTCCTCCTCTGCTTAGATGTAGGGTACCCTTTTCTAAGTGACCCAAAGCAAACAAACAACTGTTCAGTTTTCCTCCACAGGGCAGCTCTGTGGACGTACGCATCTAGGGCCCTAACTGGGCAGAGAAGATTTAGTTTCTCTTGGTCAGACGTCTGGAAGGGAGGAGGACAGAAGGCCTGTAGCACAATAGGTCTTACAATATTAGTTGAACATAATTAGGAACATAATTTGGCCTATAGGGTGAAGAAAAGCTTTCACCATGCCGGGTGCAAATTCCATGCACGAGGGAGAAACCGAGAGGGACTGAATGTCTCCAATTCTCTTGAGAGATGAAATAGCGAGAAGAAAGTTCGTTTTTAGAGTGAGAAACTTCTCAGAAACTTCTTCAATAGGCTCAAAGGGAGCCACAGAAAGGCCTTTGCAAAACTGTCATGGTTCATGAATTCACCGTCTCTCTCTCTCTGTGTTTGTATGGTTGTGTTGGAGGCATGGTTACTGATTGCTGATCATTTGATCGTCTCCACCTGCTGCACTCATTATCTGGTCTACATATACGTGTCTCTTACCCAGCCTTGCTGTCAGATCGTTGCAGTGTGTCCTGTGGGTTCCTGTCTGTTCGGTGTTGTTCTTCGTGGGAGTTCTCTTCGTTCCGGATTCCTGGATTCCGCTGACCCTGTCTGCCCGTTGCTTCCCTGCATCACTGTGAGGACTTTTCTTCCACCTGCTGCCATCACTCTTCACAGACCCAACCTGTTCACCTGCAACCTCGAACTTTCTCTGTGCTTTGCCACTGTGTGTTTTGAGAGTAATAAATCACTGTTTCACTCGCTATTGGATCTTCCTGTTTTCTCTGACAGCGAACGTAACAAAAACGATCACAGGACGGCACCCTCGTGCGGACTGCAGGTCTAAGCCTCAAAGTGCCAAAAAGGAAACGGGTAACCAGAGGGTGTCTCCCCAGTGATACACCACCCAAAGGAGTGTGGTAAGCAGCTATGGCTGCCACATACACTTTTATTGTGGAGGGGGATAGCCCTGCGGAGAATCTTTCCTGCAGGAACTCCAGCACTGCACCCACCGAGCAGTTAACTGGGTCCAACTGGTGATTCCTGCACCATGAAGTGAATAATCTCCACTTCAAGGCATAGATTTTCCTTGTGGATGGAGCTCTGGAGTGGAGGATGGTCTCAACAACTTCAGTTGAGAGACCTGAACTTATGAGCTGGGCCCCCTCAGAGGCCAAGCCCACAGTTTCCACAGCTCTGGGCGGGGGTGAAAGATCGACCCGCTCGCCTGAGAGAGTAGGTCCCCTCTGTTTGGAATCTCCAGAGGAGAGCCATCCAGAAGAGACACTAGGTCTGAGAACCACACTCGGGCTGGCCAGAACGGGGCTACTAATAACAGACGGGCCCTGTCCCGGCAAACTCTCTCCAGAACTCCCGGAAGCAGCGCAATCGGGGGAGAGGCGTACAGAAGTAGCCTCGGCCACTCCTGTACCATGGCGTCCAGTCCAAGAGGAGCTGGATGAGTTAGTGAGAACCACAGTGCACAATAAGTTGTTTCTAGAGACGCGAACAGATCTCCTTCCGTTCTGCTGAATCTCTCCCACAAGAGCTCCACCCGGGCCTTGGCCCCTGTCTTGACAGGATGTCTGCTCCCTGATTCAGGTACCCTGGGATGTAAACTGCCCTGATGGAAACCAGTTTCCCTTGGGTCCACAGGAGGATCTGGTGAGCCAGCTTGTATAAGGGGCGTGACCGCAGACCTCCCTGATGAATTATATATGAGACCACCGATGTGTTGTTGGAACGAACAAGTACACGATGGCCTCTGAGGTCTGGGAGGAAATGTTTCAGAACCTGAAAAACAGTCAACATTTCTAGGTGATTTATGAGCCATGAGAGCTGATAGTCCTGCCACAGACCTCGAGCCGAGTGACCACTCATGCTTACTTGAGGTATGCTGGTTCCAAAAACGTCCAGGAGTAAGTTTAGCCAACCCAAAGTATGTTAACGGTTAACACACAAGACATTCTCAACAGAGCGACGAATCAACGAGTCACCATGGAATTGGACGCTAAGATAAAGTGCGCCATACTACTTCTTTCTTCTTCTTTTGTTTAATGGCTATTTACATACTTAGGGAATATCGCCACCTATTTGGTGGTTGTGCATTCATTTTTCAATATTTTCATTTAATAATCTCTAGTCACTGTAAATAAGAACTATATTGTTTGTTTGATGCTAATTATATAATAAAAAGAAAGACTGATTAAATGAAATAACCATCTGTGCTTGCGAAGATAACATGGCTGTACGTTTTTTTTTTTAATGTTTAGTCATTTTGCATTGATTGAAAGGTAAGATATATCATACGTTTTTTTTTTTTTATTATTATTATTATTAGAAATACGCATGCTCTGAACACCTCTGATGTAAAATTACCCAGAAGCTGCTCCAGAGCAGTTTATGTTCAGAGAGTAAATTGCCATGGCTGCTTACATACCCTAAAAGTTACCTCTGTTTTTGGAACCGAAAATTTAGGTTATCTGCTCACTTACCCTTAAACATATCCGGGTATGTCACATAACCTGCTTTCTGGAATACCCCCTGTTTGCCTGAGTTCCTTGTTAGTTTCCCTGGCTGTTAATTAGTTACCACACACCTATTTATGTTCTCCTTGATTATGTTCCCTGTGTATTTAAGCCTTGAGTTCTTTCTGTTCAGTGTCTGGTATCGTCTATGTTTTTTTCCTACCATCTCCTGAGTGTTCTTTGATTAAAAACTATTTTTGTTACTCATCTCCTTCGTCGTACACATCATTACAGCCACATGTGACACCATGTGTCTATCCAAGTTGTGTTCCAAATTTAAAGTTGATATCACAAAAATTGAGGCCACTAAAAGGTTTTAAATTACCTTTTCCATAGTAACTCAATGCCCAATTTCAAAACGGTGTTCACAGGATGTTTAAGCTTTTAAATGATACCTAATTTGTAATCATTAATAAAATATGTGATGATAGACAATAAATCACTGAAACTGTATTCTTTTTATACAGTGATATACAATATCACAGTACAGCACAGTATGCAAAACAATACAATAGTAGAATAACAAACAGTGGAGGTTGTAACAAACTGTGTTTGTGCTTCTAGTCTCTATGGAGTTCTGTTATTATCTTGTCCATCACTGAGTGTATCAGGCTGTCGTGGTTGGTGGACATGTTCTTCTATATCTGCTACAGTTTTACAGGCAGATGAAGTGTCCATAAATCACTGAGTGTCCTGCAGCAAGACTGAGATTATGTTTAGCTTAATACACCAGTTATAAATCAACACTGCTGACTGGACCAGGCAACACTTTTTTTTTTTTTTCTTTTTTTTTTGTCTCCTTCTCTAGCTATTATTTTTGGACATTGATGGATGTCTGTGTTTTATATAGATACAAAGTAATGGGCCCTGACAAGATAATATATAAAAACTAGCTAGAAACATGTCACACTGAGAATAAATAAACATTTTATGACAATAAATAAATATGGTACAAAATTAACCTAAACAAAAAAATGCATGCAAAGGTTGCAACACTTTTGCAAGTTATTTCAGCATAAAAATAAATGTCTTAAATCACAAACCACCTGCAAACCATTTTGAAGTGCTTAAATGAAACTGTAATGTGTCATGAGTATCTATGCAAATTAAGTCACTATTTCAATGTAAATTAGGCTTATTGCAGGTTGCGCCTTATTCACAAAAGTTAGCGCTGTAGGAATTCATCAAATGATAGCGAAATATTACAGGGTCCTGAAACTCCTGTTTCAGCAGCAGTCAGTTCTCACCACAGTTTTGAAAAATGCTATAAAAGTGGCCGTGGTTAAGCTGCAGAGTGGAGGGGGACAAGGGGAGACTGACAACACAGCAACGGCGATTCAGACAGTTATATTTCGCTCTCATTAAAAGCATCAAATCTTCCTACAAATGCACGCTGCAAATTACCATAACATGCAACACAATATACACATGGTTTTGTAAGCTCACCATTACACAAATACATATATATCCTGTGACAGCTATAATTCAATGCACAATTAAATGCACAGCCATTCACAATTTGTACTCTGCATCGAAAATATATATGAACACGCTGTTGCATCTTTGATAACTTTTGAGACTTATTTTGTGGAGTTCTTATAAGCCGTTTGGTCGGTTAAAGGGCCGTAAAGAGCGGTTACACTCACAGTGTGGAAACGCATCGTTTTTGATCCATTAATGCATACTCTCACTGTATACTGTTGAGACCATCACTGTTTGAAGCGCCAGTCAGAGGAAAATGCCTATCAACGCGTGCTGTCATGAATAATTAAGAGCATGCTGTCATGAATTAAGCAACGCGTGTTCTCATAGGATAAGGACACGCAGTCTCATGAATAATTATGAGACACCGATGAGTCATCGCCGTGCTATAGTACGAGAAAACGCCACAACCTATGACGTTGACATGAAGACGAATTTAAACCTGGAAGTTGAAAATAGAGCAAAAAGTTTTAAAATTAATCCCACATTCAAAACTAACAGATGGTTCCTTACGAAAAACAAGTATACTTCAAGTTCATTTTATGAAGTATATTTAAGTAATGTTCAAGTATATTTTTAAGTATACTAATATCAATGTGTACTAGTAGTAAACTTGTAAGTGTTCTATTTCAATACTGATTGGAACTAAATTGGCCCACTTTTAGTATATAAAAGTATATGTTTAAGTGTACTATAAGTGTAACAGTAAACTTTAAATGCATGTAGGTTTCTCAGTTGTACTGCATCTGTACTACAAGTGAACTTATAAGTATACTAGTAGTTTACTATTTTAATACAAGAAGTACATTTTTTAGTTTATGAAAGTACACTTTGAAGTGTATTCTCACTAAGCTACTAGATTAGTAGTTTATACTGCAAGTATACTTTTAAGTTTTCTTTAAGTGAACATAACATTATACTTATAGTTTACTATTTATATACTATTTTTGCACTTTCAGTATACTACTATGTTCAGATGTAGATATTAATTTTTTATACTTGAATATACCTTAACTGTACTTTAACTAATTTTAAAAACATTTTATTATAGCTACATGCATCCTTTTTTATCAACATTTGAATGTGGGTAAGTTTCATAAAGAAAGGCAACATTTTAAACAAAAAGACTATGCCTTGATCAGATTCAGAACGATGATCAAAACACAGATGGAGCAGATCGAGCCCATCAACACCCCCAAAGCGTCACAGTAGTTTCCTCTTCATGGGTTCGTCATTTCATTTGGTAACATTATGCAGTTTTGATTTACATGCTGTTTAATGATTGCATTATTTTACATTTGCGTAAGCAATCTTCTATCACTTGTTTCAGCTTCTTCTTCTCCTGTATTTTTATCCGGAGATTCTGTACTAGAAGATGTGTCACAGCGCCCCTACCGTATAACAGTGAAAACATTGATAGCTGGAAAATTCAGTCAATGGTGGGGAAAGAGTAAAGTAGATTTTAAGTAAATTCCTATGTACACTACCAGTGGACTAGCCTACACAAAAATTCAGATACGCAGAATTAGCAACATATCTGTTTTATATCAATATTCTAATCAATATTTTCAAACAATGTAAGTTTAATAAGACTGTGTAAAACTATGTAAAAAAAAAAAGAAAAAAAAAAAAGTATATTTAATAGGCTACTCAACCAAAAGATTAAACAAAATTACAAGCCTTTGAATACTTAATTATACTTTTAAGTATATCTCGATCAAAAGATTGAGTACAAGTATAGGCCAAATATACTTAGACTTTTCTGTCAATATAAGTCAAGTATACTTAAGTGCAATTTTAAGTATATTTCTGAGAAGAATATAAAAAGTAGACTGAAAGTATACATTCTTATATTTAGTTTAAAAGAAGTATACTAATAGAACACTTGAATAAACATTGTCTTATATGATGTTCAACACACATAACTCTGTTAAAATCTCAGAAAATGTGGTTTAGGGTTTCATGACCCTTTAACCAAAGTACAGCTATGATCCACACTCAAAATTGTAAACCATTTTAGTTACTTTATTTTACATAGTTTACAGAGGAATTCCTCTGTGAACAATGTAAAATAAATTAACTAAAAAGTGCAGATAGCTGTACTTTGAATTAACTAAAAGGATCGACACACCAAAACAGGATACCAGGCATGAGACGAGAGAGCGCGGTGTAAACGACTCTGTGGAAATAATTACTAAAGGAAACATATTCTGATGAGGATAAAGATGGCAGAGTTTAAAACCGCAGTAAATATGTCTATATCAAGGATAAAATATGATTTATATATTTTATAAAACCAGGTTTAAAAAAAGGTCTGATAATCTCTGAGGAACTCATTAAAGAATGTTCATAAGTTTTTCACATCATTTTCCCTGTTGAAAAGTTCATCCACCTTCAATTCACATATGCATGATATGAGTGAATATGTGAAAATATGTTTGTTTCTAATGACAGTTGACATATGTGATTTACAGTGGTAATTTGGCCTCCTACGAGTCTCAACATGAAGGCAAAGAAAATCATTCTCCAAGAAACAAGTTAAGCAAGTGCTGATGTTGTTTTGAATTGACTCTTGGGTTAATGAGCATTTAGGTTCAGCTTGTGCACGCCTATCAGCCTGTGATTACCCATACTCTCCATTTCGGCAAACCAGACGCACAAATGCCATTACAAAACAAGTAGCGAATTAGTACCAATAAACCCCTTGATACAGTTTATAGATTTAACCAACCATGCACCAGTTAGACTATTATTTTGAAAAAATATATAGTATCTAAATAAGGGAATGTGCATTAGTATATGCAGAGGCTAATTCATTTGTGATTTTAAAAAGTTGTTTTCCATTCTCAAAACTTCATCTTGTCTCCTGTTTTTGCTGTTGAACAGTATTGTTTGAGAAGCAGTTGTATTACAATGACTGCAAGAGAATGTTGCTGTGTCTCTAATTATCAGACTATAAATTATCCCTCAACATAAGATTTTCAGTTTTGGGTAAAGGTGTAGTTGCTCAGCAGGGGATCTTTTGATGTTTCCCAGCATGCCCTTGAGCAAGGTACACAAGCCCAAGTTGTTCTAGTGGTGTAATAATTGGCAGCCATGCATGCATGCTCAATAAAAAAGAATTCTGACGTAAACCTGATTACAATGGGCTATTAGCAAGCACACTTATTTTATTATAAATCTGCAGGCGTACTTAACTTTTAACAGATGGCCTGTGTATTCCGTTTAGCTGAACAAAACAGAACAAACATAGAAAATTATGCATTAAGGCATTAAATACATTAAGACCTCAGTCTGAACAGAGAGTACGCCTCAGGGCATTTCCTAGTGGAGCACCAGGCACCGCCAAATTCCAGAAGACTGTCCCAAAAGAAGACTATCCATGCTTTGATGAAATTTGCACAAAGTTCCCCTTTAATCAGCTCCTTAATAACAGCTAGTCCTCCATTAAGCATTCAGTACACGCAGGCAGTGATTTACTAAAACTGTGCCTGTATGAAAACACAAACTTGATATCTTGCACAAAAAGTACCTGAGCTGGATAGTTCACCCAAAAATGAAAATTATCCCATGATTTACTCACCCTCAAGTAATTCTAGGTGTATATGACATTCTTCTTTCAGACGAACATAATCGGAGTTATATTAAAATATGTCCTTCCTTCCAAGCTTATAATGACAGTGAATGGAAGCCCAAAATTTGAAGACCAAAAAAGTGCATCCATCCATTTTAAATGTAATCCATACGGCTCCGGGGGGTTAATAAAGGCTTTCTGAAGCAAATCGATGGGTTTTTGTAAGAAAAATATCCATATTTAACACGTTATAAAGTAAAATATCTAGCTTCCGGCGGACCGCCGTCCGTATTCAATCGATTCGCTTCAGAAAGCCTTTATTAACCCCCCGGAGCCGTATGGATTACGTTTAAAATGGATAGATGCACTTTTTTGGTCTTTAAATTTTGAGCTGCCATTCACTGCCATTATTAAGCTTGGATTAGCCAGGACATTTTTTAATATAACTCCGATTGTGTTTGTCTGAAAGAAGAATGCCATATACACCTAGGATGGTTTGAGGGGGAGTAAAGCATGGGATGATTTTCATTTTTGGGTGAACTATCCTTTTAACTTTATGCTAATGAGGAGCAACTTTTGGGTGCGACAACCAATATGAGTGAAGTCAGTGGAGCGCACATGATCCGTCACTACATCCTGTAGTGGAGTGTCAAGGGAAGATGGAGGAGAAGTTCATTTTAGCGGTCAGCAACTTTCTTATAATTTATTATATTTCTTTGTGTACATACGGTGGTACTCGCCGTGCTGACTCTGAGCCTGAATGGTTTTCGCGAACCCAGATAGACCAGCACTTGTGCTGCAGATAAATAGGTGCGATGGTAAAGCGCACTCACAGTTTTTCGTTCATCTTTAATATTAAGCATTTTATGTACTGATTCCATTTATATTTAGCCTTTTCCCTTCAAAGTATTTGTTTTCAGCAGCAAGAAAACTGATTCGGCAACCAGTGTTGAGAATGCCAACTAGTGACCTCACCGCTAGCCACTGGCAACATGCAATGTTTTATTAGCACTCTCATGACATCACAGCAATAACAAACCACAACCATCCAATTAATTCCCCATGGACAAAATCAAGTCCCGCCCGTTTCAATCATATATGTCACAATAGAAAAGAAAAGACTATCGCAACTTCCGCTTCATGCTGACTTTTGCCCCATTCGCACGGGATTAGTATTAGTATCTGGGGACCTTGTGTGATTTAGAAATTACCCCCCCATCTGAATTTTGTGTGGCGCATTTGCACGGGATAAGCGAAGCCTGTGATTTTACTCAAATTTACTGACTTATCTCCTGGATATGATGTCAAGTCCCGTTCTATGGTCCGGTTAGATAAAAAAAAAAAAAAGAAACAAATATAGTTTCGTGCCCTGTGTCATTTACATTTCACCAGGTTAAAATCTAATAGCTCAAGCTTTACGCTTGATTTATCTGTAACACATAACCTTGAATTATAATGTGAACCCCCTCACTTGATTGTGCACTATTTTGGATAGGCTATTGCTTGGAAATGTCTTGTCGTTATAGGTCTAGCTGTATGATATATCATAAACAGAAGAATGTTCCTTACCGCACGCTGCTATACATGTCATCATCTCCATCTAATCATTCTTTTTGTTTTCGCTCTTCTGATGGTTACCAGATTTCTCTTTCTGCAAATTGTACAGTTGTATGGTGTATAGCGATATGACCCAGCACCCAAAATACTATCAAAACATTCCAACGCAGTCTCCGTTCTTCTCGAAAGATGGATAAAAAGGCACATTGGAAACAAAAACCTTTTTTAAAAAAATGATATATGACCCCACCAAATCCTGGCCAAATCACAGAGATGCCGATTCGCACAAGACTAATATTATCACAGGACCTCAGTGTTCGGCGAAATATGGTAGGTCTTTTGCGGGGTAATTTTTACTTTACAAATTACAGACATGGCCGATAGGGTTTTAATACTACTTTTAGGCACAGCTTTTTGGCAGCCTTTATTAACCCCCTGGAGCCGTATGGATTACTTTTATGATGGATGGATACGTTTTTTTGGGCTTCAAAATCGCAGGTACTATTCCCATTATAAAGCTTGGAAGCTAGGATATTATTTATTATAACTCTGATTGTGTTTGGCTCAAAGAAGAAAGACATATACACCTAAGATGGCTTGAGGGTGAGTAAATTATTGGATAATTTTCGTTTTTGGGTGAACTAACCCTTTAAACAGTGAATGTTATAATATACACAGAGGAACAGACATGAGCAGAGGTGTCAGTGACGGGAGAGAGAAATGGCTGGGCAACAGAAAGAGGGCAGCGAGAGGAGCAGCTCATGGCAGCTTTGATGGATGGAGCTTGTTAGGAGGCCCAACTGTTAGCTAAGTGACAATGACAGCTGGAAAAGGCCTCCATTACCACTTTTAAGATGTGGCTAAAATCCCCGTCAACCCGTAGAAGCAGATGTCGATAACCCAGGGCGAAAGTTCTGTCAGCGGTGACAGCAACACATTTTCATCAAGCTAACAGAGCCGCACGGCAGATGCTAATGTAGCATAGAGAAAACACTGTAATGCACTATAGCTTTTAAGAGGTCCTGAAAGGACCTTGTAGTTTTGCGAGTTGTTCTTTGGAGAAAAAAAAAACATACAATCCCTTCAGCAGCCCATTTGTTCTGTGGACTTTCATGTTTGGCAATGACGTGAAAAACGATGTCACTCAAATGAAGGAAGTCTTATAATGTAAAAGAGTGTAAATAATTACTTTCTGAAGGCTGCTCTGATAATTTACATGCAGCTGTATAGGTAGACTCTAGAGCTAAAACTAGAGCTTCAAGCTGTGGGTTCAGAGGTCAAGTGCTTTGTGTGAACAGAGAGACTGTAACAGATGATGCTGAGGAAGTTGTTACCCTTCTGTATTTCACTTCAGACATTATGTGGGTTTCTGCTTACCATTAAACCCAGTTCACATACTGTGGTGGTGTCAAGGCCACAGCTGTAATCACTGAGCTACCTTCCGGGAAAATTATATATCCGTCCATGCTGCTACTTCTATTTTAAATATTACTTCTATTTACACAATATTATTGTAAGTTGGTGCTTACAAATTAATGGAATTTTTCAGTAAGTGTTTGTGTCATTACATTTTTTAATCTTTATGCCTACAAACTAATTTACTGTAATGGGTGGATGGATGGATGGATGGATGGATGGATGGATGGATGGATGGATGGATGGATGGATGGATGAAGAAAAATTGGTGCAGGAACAATTTTCACTGAGAAATTGGTAGTAAATTTCACAAACATTTACAAAGAAACAAAATAACACATTGAATTAAATGTGAAATTTTAAAGTAGAAAATCTGAAATAGTAATTTCTTGTAAAACGTAAAACATACTCCAATAATCTTTGTTTTGTTAATTTCTAAAAATCATTTTTTTATAGTGTAGATAGGTAGATGGAAGGAGACAGACAGACTAGATAGATGGATGGATGGATGGATGGATGGATGGATGGACGGATAGATAGATAGATAGATAGATAGACAGACAGACAGACAGACAGACAGACAGACTAAGATAGATAGATAGATAGATAGATAGATAGATAGATAGATAGATAGATAGATAGATAGATAGATAGATAGATAGATAGATAGATAGATAGATAGATTTTTGGACACTAAACATAAAGTTTATAATTTTCATCTTTGTCACAATCTGTCTGTTGATTTGCAGAGGTGTGAGATGCATTATATTCTGAAATCATCACTCTTTTAAAAGACGTGTAGATTGTAGCAGAATGCTGGAGCTTGTCTCAGTGCAGGAAATGAATTTTGGAAATGGTTTTCAGCACATGACGAGTGGCTGCTGTTCGCTCAGTGCGGCCTTGATTTGTGGTGCGGCGAAGGCAGATCTAACACAAGGCCATGTTGTCAAGACTACTGTAGTAGACACACTCTGGAGCGATGCTTTTGTTTTGATTTAACTTGAGTTTCCCAAGGTCATGAGAACTTAGTTTTTGTATTCCAGACACTTTAGGCTTGCAGTGTGCACAGATTAAGACACTGTACAAAGATTTCCTATGGGAAATCACGCACATTGATAATCAATACTAAAACATATTAGGACCAATCACGCTGAAACCTTGAGCCTTTGAACGATGAGGACACACAATGTGCTACTGGCCCTTGGGAAACTTCATTACCAAATGCACAGTTTGAATGGAGATGTCAGACTCAAGGCAGACACACACACATACACACACAGATAGTCCCGCTAGGATGAGCAGATGAAAAGATTTGTTATGTATACATCATTTTTATGTCAGGTTAGAAAGGGACAAATTAAATCATTTCACAGAGATGTCGATATTACTGCCGATTCTGGGAAATGTAGAATGTGACTCTGCAGGCAAAACGAGATTTAATGAATAGTGCAGCAACCGAACCCCGGATCTGTTCCTGTATCACTTTATAAATGAGCCGGGATGAAAAAGACTTGTGTGATGAAAGACTTGCACCTACAAGATGTGTTTTCCTTTTTCTTCCTTTTCAAGAAGGGATTGCTAACCTGCTGTAAATGGTGTGTTTTTAATAAAACAAATTAATGTGGTAATACATTAAAAAAAAGACTTGAAAGAGGATGACATAATCAAGGAAAACAAGGTTGTAACCATGTCTGTTTTTTCAGGATTCTGGTTGTTTCCTTTTGGTTCTTCCAGCCAAATTTTCACTGATCTCTTTCCATTTTTTAAATCTTAACTGAACCGACGGATTATTTGCTAAGTTAACTGAAAAAAATGATTTTCTTTCAAACATTTGGTCTGGGTGTAATAAATTTGACTTATTACTAACATGAAAATTTAAGGATTTTCAGATGTTCAACTCACCTAACCTGTCCAGATTCAAAATGATGTGCAATCAAAACGTGTGCAAATGATACTGTGCCATATCATATCACCTCCTAAATTAATTTTGTTCATTTGCAGAGGTGAAAGGTAATACATTCCTGATATCATATTGAAAAATGAAATGGAAAATGAAATAAAAATTAAATTAAAGAAATAAAATATTGAAAAGAAAGTATTTTTAAGTAGTTTGTCATTGTTTATTAAAGAAAAAAGACACGGCAAGCTTTAGGATTTGTGGCGGCGCCTCAAAAATTGAATGATATTGTCACAGTTATGTTCAGTTTGTTTTAGTTGTCATGGACTTTTAGTTTGTTTTCATTCATTCTCATGTGCTCCTTTGTTTAATTTTTCCCGCCACTCCTTTGTTACCATGGTCACCGTCATTATGAGTTTGTTTGTTCAGCTGTGTTTTATTAATCACCTTGTTTGAGTATGGAAGTATTGTTTTTCCTATTTAAGTTGTACCCTCACGTTCATTCTCTGTCCGGTCACGGTCACATTCAGTGTGTGTTGCTCCTGCCTGTTTGCAGATCATTGATATTAAACTTGTGTTGGAACTATAATCTTCGTCTTTGTCTGCCTTCCTGCAACCATCTGTGAAAGATGACCGGAACAAATAAGTGAGAAAATTGACACGGTGATTCGTCGTGTTTTTTCTGTTCCGTTTTCAGTTTGTGTTTTATTTTTATTTTTATTTTTTTGTCGGCTATGGATACCCCTGCAGTCAAACTCCTTTGTCTTGAGCAGGGAGACAGCTCTCTCGAGGAACACCTGTAGGTTCTTTGCCTACGCTCCTCCCGCCCACGATTCCAGCGTGGACCATCGACCATTTGGCCACAGGCTCCCTGGGTCAGTTGGCTCCACTTGGGTCAGACTTCTCCACACCTGCGCTGCAGACTTGCAGGCTGTCCACTGCACTTCAGCCCTCCACCCCTTCATCTGTGGCCCGCTCAGCCATCCCTCACTTATTTTAGACATTGACATTCACTTATTTGTTTTCCCTCCACCAAAAAACAAAGCCACAGCAGAGCTGTTGCAACACAGAGCAACACACAGTACTGATGTTTTGTTCCTTTGTGATTTAGGCTTGGTTCCACAGACAGGGTTTAGATTAAACCAGGATTAGGCTTTAATTAAATTAGGACATTTAAGTAGCTTTTATAAACATGCCTTAAAAAGAACAGTGCATGTAGCTTTCAGATAAAACAACTCAAACATAAATTTTAGTCTGGGACTAGGCTTAAGCCTTGTCTGCGAAACCGGGGGTTAGTGTTTTTGAGGAAATCGAAAGAGTAAATGATTCAATGACTCATTCATGAAGACAGTTGCTGTTTTCTGATTCACAGGAGCCCTAAGCAGTGTTCACTGTTAAATAAGTTTATTTGGGACAGCCTGTAGCACTTGATATATTTGAGGCATTAACTACATTAGTTAACATTAAACAATACAGCATTTATTAATCTTAAAGGGTTAGTTTACCCAAAAATGAAAATTATGTCATTAATTACTCTGTCGTTCCAAACCCATAAGACCTTCGTTCATCTTCGGAAGATGAACGAAGGTCTTACGGGTTTGGAATGACATGAGGGTGAGTAATTAATGACAGAATTTTCATTTTTGGGTGAACTAACACTTTAATGTTAATCTCAACATCTAACTGTACATTTATAAGAGCCAAAGTTGTATCTTTTAACATTAGTTGCACATTACATGCACTGTAAACTAACATGAACATTTTTATTAACTAACATTAACAAAGGTTAATAAATGCTGTAATATATTGCTCAATGTTCATTCAGGTTAGTTAATGCATTAACTAATGTTAACGGATAAGACCTTATTGTAAATTGTTACCAAATTGTCTTATTTGAAAGCACTTAATGAGTGTTACATGTTTGTTGCAGTGTAAAAAAAAATGTAATTTGGTCATATCTTTAAATACCCTGACGGAGAAAACTTTTTTTTTTTTTTTTTTTTTTTTTTACTGCTTTCCTGTGTAAAATGTTCAGTCCAGTACTTTTTAACCTTGAAACTTTTAAATCACTTTATTTACTCCTTTGAACTTTCTCAGAGGATTAATTTTCACACAGCATGCAACCTTTCTTTAGTTTATTTGTGAGAGGAGAAAATCTAATAGAATTACAGAACTAAATGTATCTCACATTTTCACAGTCTGAACGCTGCTTTTGCTTTTATGAGCAGCTGTGCCTGTATTATATAACTAAGCTTCTATTACTGACAGTAATGCTACTGCAGTCCTATATTAACTGTCAGATCTCATCACTGTGCATTGAAAAGGTCAAAGACACTGGAGCAAAGAGCACTGGAGTCTCAGTCTGGTTTAGTGGACTTGTTCATATCAGAGTTAGGGCTCCCTGTGGTGCAGCTTAGCCTGGTGAAAATGTGTTTACAAGTCCCAGCAAAGTCACGGCTTACTGACTGGAAGCACACCTGCCCCTTTAAAGATGGCCTTTACACATGTAGAGCTGTCAAGCACCGAGGCCAGTCAGAAAGAGAGTGGAGTGGAACAAGGTGGGCAGGTGTCATTTCTGCTGACTGTTCTAAAGGGAAAATGAGCGCACGGTCACACATGAGCACACAAGCACACACACACACATCTGGAGCTGATCTGTAATACCTGAAGAAAGCTATCTGCTAGAATTCCTATTCATCTCAATAGCAGTTGGCTCTGACTCATGCAATTATGTGAATTGAGAGCTGCTATCTTTGTTCATGCATGGGCTTCAAGTTTCGGCCACAACTGCATTCGAGCTAATTATTACAAGTCGTAAATTACATTTGACCAATCATTCTGAAGCTAAAGGAAAATTACATCATGACGAAGATGATTGGAAGAAGAAATTAGTGTTATGAACGATTATTTTTAGTCATTCAATACAGCGCAATCTGTGTAGTCTCAGAAACACAAATCTTTTGAATCATTCAAACAGATTCACAATCTTACTATATTCTTTGATGGCAGTTTATAATTAAAGTGTTCAGGAGTTTATAATTTAATATAATATATAACAAGTATATTCATTGATATAATAGCAGATTAAGCAATTACAGTTTTATACAACTTCAGTTGGAATCTAGGGAGCAGTTATTGATTAAGTTGATTATTATTAGTGCTGGGCAATCGATTAATCTCATCCAAAATAATAGTTTGTGTTTACATAATATATGAGTGTGTATTGTGTATAATTGTATATATATATATATAATACACACACATGCATGTATATATTTAAGAAAAATATGTTATATTTATATAGCAAATATTTATATTTATATATATAAGATAAATTATATAAATATATATATACAGTATATACATGCAAATATTTCTTAAATATATACATGAAGGAGTGTGTATTTATATATACATAATAATTATACACAGTACGCATGTATTATGTAAACACAAACTTTTATTTTGGATGCGATTAATCGATTGCCCAGCACTAATTATTATATATTAAATCAATTGAACTGCATTTTGGGTGATGTTGTTAAATGTTTAAGATTAATATTTTTGTAATGTGCCTGTATTCAGCAAGGACAGATTACATTGACCAAAAGTGACAGTATGTTAAAAAATATTTCAAATAAATGCTGTTCTTTTGAATTGTCTATTCATCAAATGAACCTGATAAAAATGTGTCATGGTTTCCACAAAAAACATTAACAAATGTTTTTTGAGCACCAAATCAGCATATTAGAATGATTTCTGAAGGATCATGTGACACTGAAGACTGGAGTAATGATGTTCATGATGTTAGCGAAAATTCAGCTTTGCATCACAGGAATAAATTACATTTTAAAATATATTCAAAGAGAAACAGTTACTTTAAATTGTGATAATATTTCACAGTATTTGTTAACATAAGAGAATTGTTAACATTCAAAAATCGTACTTACCCCAAATATTTGAACAGTAGTGTAAGCAAATTGGATATTATAACTATATAAATATTCCCAAATAAAATAATACGCAGACTCTATCCAGAATTGGAATACAATCAAGAGCTTGTAAATCAGAATCAAATTCCTTGTGGCACACAAATTACACAAATCACACTAAATCACATTAAATAAAGGTTTTTGCTTAAACAGAGAGGCCATAAACCTCTGAAGAAAACAGAGGAAAGACAGAAAGAAAACTCTGGCATTTTTACTCTTAATTCCCCTTTAAATCACTCTGCCAGTGACTAATTATGAAGGCATCACATGCAAGAGGGGCTGGTGAAATTGTGTTCTGACCTTGGAGATTGTGTGGCTGACAGTGTGGGGAACAGACAGCAATTACATGAGCCTCAAATGAACGCTGGTGCCTCAGAATAGACTTGGCATTCCACTCCCAACTATACTAAGTGCTCAATCCTGTGAAGTCAGTCGTGGTTTAGATGGTCTCTGACAGATGAAAGTGAGCGAACACAGAATAGGAATGTAGATTAAATGCTGTGAATAATGAATGATGATATTCCTCCCATTTTTCACTGTTAACTAAATTTGTTGCTTATTTGATTAGTGACCTATAAATAGTGCAATAGTATTTTCTAACGTTTCTTCATTTTACATTATAGCTTTTATTTACAAACTCTTTTTAATTAGAATTTACATTTCAGATTTTCAATGTCTCAGACTTAGATAGATAGATACATTTTAATGTTTCACAATATTATTTTTTTATTGTATCTTTTATCAAATAAATGCAGCCTTAATGAGCATAATTCTTTAAAAACATTAAAAAAACATTTTATTTTATTTATTTTTTTATAAATCAATATGCTCATCGACTCATTTACTCACCTGCATGTTGTTCTAAATCTGCATGTTGTACCATTTTCTTTCTTTGCTATACATTTATTCAAAATTGAGTAATGGCCACAATCAGACTGTGACCAATACTATGACGGACAGGATTGGCTCAGGTTACTTTTTCAGTTAGTTACTGCATTTTGCCTTTGTAAGGCAATGTAAGACATTTAAGATACACTTTCATCTAAAAAGCTACACTGAATGCAAGCACAGTCTCTGTGGAGCAGTTTGGGCTGACGTGCCTTGCTTATGGTCAAAAAGCTGAAAAGAAATGTCACTAACTTTCCCTTACCTTTTTCTACTGTGTTAGCACTTCTGATAGCAGTTTAAAATGTGCTTTCTGTTTCTCTCTTTCTGGTGTCTTTTTCATGCATGCATAATTTGTTCTTGTTCAATATTTAAAGACCCAATGAAATGAAAAATAAAGTTTTGTGGTTTATAGTCCACGTCTTTTCGCTTTGAAGCCATCAATATGCTATAAAACAACAGTTCTAGTCCTTCAATCTGATTGGCCAAGAGTGCTGATCTCAAAATTTCCTCCATCAGCAGATCTCTTTGTGTTTGTGATATGCAAATTCCCACTGCTGTATTACAAAACACTTGTGTATGACAAACGTCCTAATAAAATTGCAGTCATAAATCTGGCTTGCACAGCTCTAATAATGACAACAGTAAGTGACTTCCATTTGTCTGAGCACTGCTTCACTTCTGTTCATTCATCAAGGTGAGATACCAACTGAGACATGTAAAATCGCTGGAGTTTGGAAACACAGTCATCTTATAAGAGAGAATTTACTGGCACATACATGCTGCATCCAGACTTTTTATATCAGAGAATGTATCATGCCTTCTCATAACTGTCTTATACTACAGCAATAACCAAATGCAAATTGTGTTGGGCATGATGGGAAATTGTTGTGTTTTGTGTAAAACACAAAAGGAGAAGTTTAGTTGAATGCCCAAGCTGCTCTTTTCCATACAGTGAAAGTAGATGCCCTTTCTGTCACCGTTCACTTTCATTTAATGAAAACAAGAAGACTGAACATTGTGCTCTGTTTTGTGTAGATGGAAATGTATGTGGTGGTTAAAACTGACTGAGCATTAGGTATGCCTCATGTTTGTGTCACAGCAAACAAGTGCCAAGTTTCACATCTGTGCTTCAAATGTAAGCCATTCAAATCAAATATATAACCTTTTTTGGAGTGCCAAACATTTTGATTCACATCTCATATCCTGCTTGCATGAGCACCGGCTCATTTACGTATTGGTTTATGCCCAACAAGCACCTATAAAAGCCTGACTCAATCTCACAATTCTTATTCTTCCTAAAAAAAAAAAAAAAAAAAGTAGACAATACAATACAGTTCTGCCCAGAATGTCCAGGGAGGTTTTAACTATACCTTTTGTCCTCCAAAGCAGTTCCTTATGCTCGTAATCATTAGCTGCCCTGGAGGGTGGTTACTTAAAATAATCCAGCCTTTGTAGTGCAGGAGATCACATTCTTGAATTGTGTTCATTCAACTGATCAAAGGCCAACATCATACCCAACAGAGAACAATTTGTAAAGCATCTCACCCAATTACTTTCTTAACTTTTTATTTATTTATTTATTTATTTACTTACTTACTTACTTATTTATTCATACATACATACATATAATACTATAAGTAACTTTATATTATATACTTACACAGATCAGGCATAACATTATGACAGGTGAAGTGAATAACACCTATTATCTCTTCATCATGGCAACTGTTAGTGGGTGGGATATATTAGGCAGCAAGTGAACATTTTGTCCTCAAAGTTGATTTGTTAGAAGCAGGAAAAAGTTTGACAAGGGCCAACTTGTGATGGCTAGACTGACTGGGTCAGAGCATCTCCAAAACTGCAGCTCTTGTGGGGTGTTCCCAGGTCTGCAGTGGTCAGTATCTATCAAAAATGGTCCAAGGAATGAACAGTGGTGTACCAGCGACAGAGTCATGGTCGGCCAAGGCTCACTGATGCACGTGGAGAGTGAAGGCTGGCCCGTGTGGTCCGATCAAACTGACGAGCCACTGTAGCTCAAATTGCTCAAGACGTTAATATTGGTTCTGACAGAAATGTGTCAGAATACACAGTGCATCGCAATTTGTTGCATCAACAGCCACGAACAAATGACTGTGGCCGTGTAGGGGCTGGCAAAAGGAAACACCAAGGCAGAGATGATGGAGGAAGGAGCCAGGGAGGAGGCAACGGACGGAGGAGCCAGAGGATGATCCAGAGCAGAGCCTGAACGAAGGCCCACAGTGGAAGCGATGGAAGGAGGAGCCAGGATGGAACCAGGAACCCGACCGACTGAGGTGAAGACATGAACAGTGGGGACCCAGGCGGAGCCGAGGAAACGAAGACCCAGGGTGACACGGAAGGTGCGTGTGACTGAGGTGGAGATGTGGGCTTGACAGATTGGGGTGGACAAGGACAAAGGTGGAACCGGAGGGAAGAAGGAGCCCAGCAGAGCCAGAAGGGTGAAGGGTCGATGCGAAGCAGGAGATCCGTAAGTCCAAAGCAGAGCTGGAGTGACGATAGACTAAGATGGCGCCAGAGGGAGGAGAGAGTCCGGTGGAGCCTGAGGGATGACAGACCAGCTGAGGGAGCATTGAGCCAAGTTGGAGCCAATGGGTCAGAGGTCAAAGGTGGAGTCCAAAGCTCGGAGGCCAGAGGTGGAGCTAGGGGATCCTGAGACCAAAGCGGAGCTGAAGATTGGGGAGCCCAAGGTGAGAGGCTGAAGGGAGCCAGCAGTGGTGGGGCGTGGAACTGGATGGAGGAGGGAGTGGGAGACTGGGCAGGACCAGTGGTGATGAAAGAGACTTGGAGCTGACTGTGACCAGGGGCAACGGAGGAGAAGAAGATGACTTAGGACTGGGCTGAAGCAGCAGAGATGAAGATGCCTTGGGATTGGGATCCAATCCATCCATCTCCACTAATATTTCCTCAGTGATGGACGCTGGTCAGACTCTGTGAATGGCTCTTGCTTTGTGGCGAGCTCGTGCTCCGAGTCTGCGGTGGACTCTGGCTTAAGATCCAAAGTGGGCATGGCTGAAGGCTGGTTGGGCTCTGCGTCCATAGTGGTCCAGGCTGACAGAAACAGGGGGAAACCATGGCAAGGAAATTAACCAGAACATGACAATAAAACTATGAAAACCAAACAAGGCAAGATTGTGACAATCATTTGGCTATGGACCGATATGAGGGTGGTTGGATGATGACAGAATTTAAATTTTTAAACAAATGATTTGCAGAAGGTGCAACCAGTTTTAATATTATTTGTATACTAGTATAGTATTTATTAGTATTTAATTTGGTCAGATAGGGCTCATCAACCTGGGAAGGTAGCCTGTTTAAGAGAAGGAAAACTCTTGATTCCAAACCTCTGCTGCCTTGCGGCTATACACAGCCATGGGAAAGGCTTTGGGAGTCAACCCTGAGGAAAAATCCAGAGTCAGAATATCAAAGTCAGTTTAGGACTGCTTACAGCTCAGCTCTGGCAACTCTTGTATCAGCATCAAAACCAAGTTGTATCGGCTCTTGCCCATCAGCAAGTGAGCAACACTCAAAAGATGGCGGTTATCAACAAGGAGCTACAGGGTTTGCAGCTAGACATAATTGTTTTTTTCAGGAGACCAGGCTCCCAGACTTTGGATCCATCAGGGAGAAGGATTCCACCTTCTTCTGGCGAGTAAGTCAGAAGAAGAGCAAAGAGACCATGGTGTAGGCTTCGCAATTAGAAACAGCCTGCTGGGAAGCATTGTCCCTTCAAGCGTGGGATCTGAGTGAGTCCTTTCCATGCAGCTTTATACCACAGCAGGACCAGTCAGCATCATTAACACTTACACACCAAGTTTTTACATCCGCAGCTGAAACAAAGGACACGTTCTATAATGATCTTAACACTGTTGTCAATAAAAGTATCTAAACAGTTGCTCACCTGTCTAATAAATTCTAGTGAAGTACAACTGGAAATCGAGGGTAATGTGACGTCATATAAATCACATAAATATGACATCATTGACAGGCAAAGCAATGACACGGGCTGTTACTCTGGTTAAAATTGCTGATTTCTCTGGATTTAAACATTGTTGGAAACATTTGGGATAATGTAAGTACACAAATCAACAAAATATATAACATTGTTCTAGTGGTTTTTGAATATTTTAATCCAAAATTCAGTAACACTTTATTTTGATTGTCCCTTTTGAACATTCTGTTTACTATAAGTAACTACATGCCAACTAACTCTCATTAGAGTATTAGTAGACTCTCTGCTTAATATCTGCTAACTCTTTATTGTGATGCTCCTCCAACAGACATTCTACTGACTATAAATAACTTTGCAAGTATATCAACTTATTCTAACCCTAACCCTACCAGTCTACTAATACTCTACTAACACATGCTAGGCATGCAGGAGTTAGACATGCAGGTTCAACGTTACTTATAGTCAACAGAATGTTCAAAAGGGACCATCAAAATAAAGTGAAACCCAAAAATCTTATATTATACTTTAAGCTTATTTTATTTCAGATAGTTTCCAAGTTTTTTTGTTTGTTTGTTTGTTTTTAATCTAAAATAACTGTGCAAAATTTCACAAGATACTTTGCGTACCATTTTTACGTCTACTTGGCTTTCAAATCTTAGGCGGCACATGCTGGCACTTGTCTCACAGTCTGCCATCCTGGCTGTCTTTCTTGGCTTTTGTACCATGTTTCGTTCCAGTAACGTACCTTCCAAGAACCCCTGGCAGACTGTCCTGCCTTCTCAAAGTTGACTTGTGCAGTTGCACCTGTGGCTAATGTTTATAACTCAATCCCTACTTCCAGCTGACCCTCACTGCCTCAGCAAGGTTTTACCAGATAGTTTGGCACGACAGCAGACCCTCTCAGCAGCATGATACCTCTTGGATGACACTGAGCTTAATCAAATGCTCATTATAAAGACCCTTCAGTTGGGCCCAAATAACACATGCGTATCTCTCTCATTCCTGCCCTGCTCTTCAGACATGTAAATAGGGGAAGGCTAATGTGCTAATTGGATACATTTTATGATCGAGTGCTTAAAATTACATTTCATGGATGTGCTTTGTAAAGTATGTTCAGATATTAGTAGAAACATCAGGTTGACCTTTTGCCACCATTCTGAGCTTGAGTATTAGGCAAATGGTAAAATTAAACAGACAGCAATTTTAGCTACGAAAAAGCTAAGAAAAACTCTTATATAAAGGCACGTGAGCAACTCATGAAAATTAATAGATTTATATTTAGCTTTATTTACTTCTTATTTCAGTTTTAGTTCTAATAATTTTAATACTTCAACTTATGTTGTTTTATTTCACTTAGTTTCTAAGGCAACATTTCTCATTTTAATTTAAGTTTTAAGAAAATAGTTTTAGTTTTAATTAAAGCTGCAAGCAGCAATGAAAGGGCCCTCGCACCCGGGAGCACCGCCACCCGGTGGCCTCAGGAAAACAATGAATAGTGGGCGACATGCATTTAAGTGGGTAAATATAGGAGAAATATGGCAAAGTCACTTCAATGTGCCACACTTCCTGCTGCCAGCAGGTGGCGCTTTGATTATAACTGAATATTGGCATGTAGATGTCTTCAGGCCTGGACTATTATCAAACATGTGAAGATTGGGGCAGATCGGACACTGTATGCCTGAGTTACAACATCTTCCTGTTTTGTGGCATAAATCGCATACATTAGCACTTAGCCAAGTTTTGCTTGATTTAATGTGTTTCTAGCATGTTTGGTACTTCATGGCATATTTAAATGTGTTTCTGGGAGGGAATTACAGTGTAAAGCATGCCATTTCCTGTTTCCAGCAGGTGGCGCTATGACTAACTAATATTGGCATGTAGATGTCTTCAGGACAGGACTCTTATCAAACATATGAAGTTTGAGGCGTATCGGACATTGTATGCCTGACTTACAACAGCTTCCTGTGTCATGGCAAAACATCAGACTTTGACAGGCCGCCACGGACACGCCCTTCAGGGAAAACTCAAGATCTTCACAATTTAACGTCGCAAAGGCCTTTAGATTAGACTGACCAAATATGATGTTGATCTGGTTAAGTCACTATGAGGATACTCATCACAGTGTAAAACATGGTCTTTCCTGTTGCCCACAGGTGGCGCTATGCCTGTAACTGAATATTGGCATGTAGATGTCTTCAGGCCAGGACTCTAATAAAACATGTGAAGTTTGGGGCAGGTCGGACATTGTATGTCCGAGTTACAACGACTTCCTGTTTCATGGCGAAACATCGAAATTTGTCAGGCCGCCACGGACATGCCCTTAAGGGAACTCAAGATCTTCACAATTTAACATCACCAAGGCCTTAAGATTAGACTGACCAAATATGATGTTGTTCTGGTTAAATCTCAATGAGGAGTTAATCACAGTGTAAAACATGCCATTTCCTGTTGCCTGCAGGTGGCGCTATGACTGTAACTGAATATTGGCGTGTAGATGTCTTCGGGCCAGGACTCTAATAAAACGTGAAGTTTGGGGCAGATCGGACATTGTATGACCGAGTTACAACAACTTCCTCTTTTATGGCGAAACATCGAAATTTGTCAGGCCGCCACGGACACGCCCTTCAGCGAAAACTCAAGATCTTCACAATTTAACATCACAAAGGCCTTTAGATTAGACTGTGCAAATATGATGTTGATCTGATTAAATCTCTAGGAGGAGTTCGTTAAAGTACAACGTCCGGAAATGGCAAAATTTGCAACAATTTTGCAAAGAAAATTCAAAATATCTCACTTCCTGTTGGTTTTCAGATTTCATACCAGGAGACTTTTTTGTAGGTATTGGGCTGTTACATGTGTCTCCCGAATTTCATACCTGTACGTGAAACGTAGCCGGAGGGGCACTTCATTGAAATGTTGTAGGTGGCGCTATCGAGCCATTTTGCCACGCCTAATTCTGAAACCCATATCAGACGTAAATTTTCACCACTTTTGATATAATAATAGGCTGAGCAATTCACACCATCGGTGCTCGGGCCCTAATTAACAACACCAGATGCAACTCAATTCAACAAAGCAAATTTAGACAGAATTGGTAATATTTGTCGTAACATTTCAAATATTAATATTACTAAATAGTAAATAATAATAACCCTAAAATAATTGTGTAGCTTTTCATACAATTTTCCCTTTTTTAATTTCACTTGGTTTAAAAATCTGAGGTGGCACATGCTGGCACAGAAAAACAAAGAAAAACCTATGTTCCCCAAAGACTCGGAAGCTTGTTAGTATTGTTCAGGGTGAAAAGGAGAGTCAAACTGTGAATCACAACTTGTGGTCATAACCCACAGCGCTATAGGCCCTCTCATGTGACTGGCACAACCATCAGATGGCAGAGCAAAGGCGAAAGAAGAAAATAATAAAGAGAAGAAAGCAAGCGAGGGAGAAACGTTTCAATTTCGTTTCAATCAAGATCAAACAGCAGATGGATTTGTATAGCCCAGGGTTGGCTGTGGCCCACTTTCCCCTGCTCTTTTGAAAGACAGCCAGTGCATGCCATTATCTGTGTTGGGGTTCCACAGCTCAGAGAAAGAGGGAGGTTGGCAGTGGCACAGCCTCTAGTTCCACAGTGGCCAGCCTGATCTCATTGTTTATACGTAGGTATTAAAATGAACATTGCAGTGGCAAAAACATACTTTTTTTGTTTGTTTGGATAGATGCTGAAACATACAATATGGACATATTGACAACATCTAAAACCTAAACATTATTGTGTATTACAGCTGTTGAAACGTAAGATAGCCTATTTATGAATCTTTCAAAACATAAATATATTTGTATAGTTTTTTTTAACCATTTTATTGGTACATTTTATTCCCCAAACCAACCCCCAAACGTAAGGGATAATCCACAGCTAGCTGTGAATTAAGTAAGGGATAATGTTAATCAAAGTCTTTATATACACAAAGACGGTGCAATTATAATACTTATGAATGGGAGAAAGTGCAGCTCACAATATGGCGGAATAAGTCCTGCCTTCTAAATAAAAGTGCCAATCGCCAATTGGTAAAGTCATTGCGTTACTGCAGCTGCCATTAGAAGCTCTGCTATAGAAACAGTCAATGTTCTGAGACACGCACTTAGGATTGCACATGCACATTGGCTGGTCCAGCCTGAAAAATACGCTTTTTTTAACACTATTTGAGCATAAAAACAACATTTATGGGACAGTTGTTGTCAGATTTCATTGGTGATTTCAAATATGAAAATGAATTGTAAGCTTGGTGAACAGCTTTGGAGAATTTGGTGTTTTCCCATTCAAACAAATAGGAGCTGCACTTGCATGACTGAAATAGCTGCTCGAGAAGCGTTTCAAAGATGGTCGCCGAGTGAAGTGAATTGGCCTTAAAGGGACTTTGTGTACATCCAGCCGGTTGCTATCGCAGAATAAACCCCGACAGGGTGATCAGGTCGGGGTTTATTGCGATAACAATTATCCCGCTTATTACACGGCTACTTCCCACATAAGTAAGTAATTAAACACAAAATATAGTTTTTTTGTTTAAATATTTTATCAGGTCACTAAATGAAAAGTTTCCATGAAGAAAATGGTTGCTAGCAAGTTGCTTTTAGCCAAGGTGACTGAACAAGCTGCAATAGTAAAAGTTGCAAAAGTTGCATAGTAATAGTAACCAGTACTACACTGACCTAACTTATGCGGCAAGCAAAAAAATTAAGCCATGAAACTTATCTCTTTCATGTAAATATGAATTGAACTGTACATTATAAATCAGTTATATTCTTCATTCAAATTTTGAGATTGTGTCCCGTCACACAGCAGTTTCACCTTCAGTCTAAACAGACAAATTGCTTGTGGCTGGAAAATTGCTTTGGTCCCAGCTAAGGTCTCTTCTTTATGTCCAGGGTGATTGCTTCATGTCTGTCACCTTTCAGCTGCATGTATGAAAAATTTCAGCCAGGGTCGTTTCCTCCGATTAGGCAAGGGAGGCAGTGTCTCCTCAAAATAAACTGGATGAGAAAATAATCCATATAACAAAAATAAAACATCGCAATTATTACAAAATGTGACATTAAACAGTGTAAAAGTCACTAGTTTTTATAAAGTAACAGTGTCCAACAGCGACACCCTCCTTTGTCCCCATTGACTTTTAACTGACCCGCTAAAGCGTGCGGTGAATTTTGTGGGATGCAATTGAAATGAATGGGGAAAAGTCACGTAAGAGGAGGCAATGGCTCAATCGCGCTATGATTGGATATGATCGGTTATAATTGGATATGACTGGTTTGTGCGATAAATCCCTTCTGCGCGTTCTGGTATCGGCCCGAATGAAGACGAGGATGGCGTTAATGGGAAGATTAATTAATAAGTAAGTAAACAACTCAGCCACTTAATTATCTCTGCTTTATGTCATGTCAAAAATCTAACTTGAAATGGCCTGAAAACATGATGACTGTGGTTTTTTTTAAGTGAGAAATCACCTTGGGGAAATTAAAGATACATCTTGATGTCTGTGACCAGTGTGTAGTACAAGCTTGTTGACTGCTGAAAAATAGACTAATAAAAAGAAAAGCTGAACATTATTTCACAAATAAAATGTATTGTTTAAATTGTTGCCAACCTTTATTTATTATTTTGGAATAAATGTAAAAATGTGTAAAACACTAACTTGATTAAATTTATACTTGGTTTTAATGAATAGAACATTACATAGTGCAAAAATACAAAATAGAATGTATTTGGGCTCTCTTTTTTATGTAATGTTTATTTAACCACAGAACAATTAAGTGTAACAGGGACATACATTTACATTTGATATATTAAAAAACTGTGAGGACTTTGCCTCCTCATTTTAAAACACCACTGCACACCGCTGATTTTAGCATACAGTATATGTGTCACGATACACCTGTCACACTGCAGTACAGTTCCCATCATCCTCCCTGGCTCCCACCTGCACACACTCCACAATCACCCGCACCTGCCAGCAATCACCCTCATCTGCTCCACACTATAAAAGCACACACAACACACATCATCGCTGTCTGGTCTACAACGAGGACTTCCCAAACTACCTGATGATCTGCTTACCTGAGCTACTTGCCTCTGCGATTGTCTCCTCGTCACCGTGTTATCCAGATTCCCTCCCTAGTCCACTCCAGCCCTTCTGGCACTGGAGGTTTTTTCCATCGAGATTCCACACACCACGGAACTCCTCCCAAGTCCTTCGCCATCGTCACTTCTCATACCAGTCCCAGGATCCAATCCAATACCTGAGTCTGTTCCAGTGAGAGAAGTTCCCGAGTCCGTTCCAGTGAGAAAAGTTTCCGAGTCCGTTCCAGTGAGAAAAGTTTCCGAGTCCATTCCAGTGAGAGATATTTTCTACTCCATTCCAGTGAAAGAAATTCCAGAGCTAAATCCCAGAGAGTGCAGCACTGACCATAATGGCTCTGGCATTGTGTGTCTGGGCCACACAATTATCTGCTCCAGCCCCTAAGCCCACAGTCCAGTGTGAGCCTCATTGAGTCTCGACCGCAGCACCCGAGATGGCCATGTTCCCGCAGTGGGAACATGACTCATCCACAACCGCTGCCTGAGCGTGCTGAAAGCCCAAGCACATCAGGCAGTGATTGTGCCCATCAGAGGGCGGCAGAGACCGACCGCACCCAGAAGCACACGGGCGAGACATCTTGAAAAAGACGTGCCACGTGTGAGCTCTTTTAGGAGAGGAAGCTTCACAGCGATGCTGAAGCGGCCAGGGAACAGATACCAGCTGGATGCAGATCACTGCACAGATCAGCAGGCAGGCAGTATGCGATCGCTGGAACGCGCCATAACACCAACACCGACTGGAAAGCTGCTCGTCTCGAAGAAGCTTGATGATAAACTCAGAAGGCTTAAGGAGTGAAGAGATAGATGCTCTTGGCTCTGAAGCAGAAACATAATGCGATGTTGCCAGTGTACTTCCTTACAGTGGGGAGAACAAGTATTTGATACACTGCCGATTTTGCAGGTTTGCCCACTTACAAAGCATGTAGAAGTCTGTAAATTTTATCATAGGTGCTCTTCAACTGTGAGTGACGGAATCTAAAACAAAAATCCAGAAAATCACATTGTATGATTTTTAAATAATTAATTTGCATTTTATTGCATGACATAAGTATTTGATACATCAGAAAAGCAGAACTTAATATTTGGTACAGAAAAACCTTTGTTTGCAATTACAGAGATCATACGTTTCCTGTAGTTCTTGGCCAGGTTTGCACACACTCCATACAGACCTTCTCCAGATCCTTCAGGTTTCGCTGGGCAATACGGATTTTCAGCTCCCTCCAAAGATTTTTTATTGGGTTCAGGCCTGGAGACTGGCTAGGCCACTCCAGGACCTTGAGATGCTTCTTACGGAGCCACTCCTTAGTTTCCCTGGCTATGTGTTTCGGGTCGTTGTCATGCTGGAAGACCCAGCCACGACCCATCTTCAATGCTCTTACTGAGGGAAGGAGGTTGTTGGCCAAGATCTCGCGATACATGGCCCCATCCATCCTCCCCTCAATACGGTGCAGTCGTCCTGTCCCCTTTGCAGAAAAGCATCCCCAAAGAATGATGTTTCCACCTCCATGCTTCACGGTTGGGATGGTGTTCTTGGGGTTGTACTCATCCTTCTTCTTCCTCCAAACATGGCGAGTGGAGTTTAGACCAAAAAGCTCTATTTTTGTCTCATCAGACCACATGACCTTCTCCCATTCCTCCTCTGGATCATCCAGATGGTCACTGGCAAACTTCAGACGGGCCTGGACATGCGCTGGCTTGAGCAGGGGGACCTTGTGTGCGCTGCAGGATTTTAATCCATGACGGCGTAGTGTGTTACTAATGGTTTTCTTTGAGACTGTGGTCCCAGCTCTCTTCAGGTCATTGACCAGGTCCTGCCTTGTAGTTCTGGGCAGATCCCTCACCTTCCTCATGATCATTGATGCCCCAAGAGGTGAGATCTTCCATGGTGCCCCAGACCGAGGGAGATTGACCGTCATCTTGAACTTCTTCCATTTTCTAATAATTGCACCAACAGTTGTTGCCTTCTCACCAAGCTGCTTGCCTATTGTCCTGTAGCCCATCCCAGCCTTGTGCAGGTCTACAATTTTATCCCTGATGTCCTTACACAGCTCTCTGGTCTTGGCCATTGTGGAGAGGTTGGAGTCTGTTTGATTGAGTGTGTGGACAGGTGTCTTTTATACAGGTAACGAGTTCAAACAGGTGCAGTTAATACAGGTAATGAGTGGAGAACAGGAGGGCTTCTTAAAGAAAAACTAACAGGTCTGTGAGAGCCGGAATTCTTACTGGTTGGTAGGTGATCAAATACTTATGTCATGCAATAAAATGCAAATTAATTATTTAAAAATCATACAATGTGATTTTCTGGATTTTTGTTTTAGATTCCGTCTCTCACAGTTGAAGTATACCTATGATAAAAATTACAGACCTCTACATGCTTTGTAAGTAGGAAAACCTGCAAAATCGGCAGTGTATCAAATACTTGTTTTCCCCACTGTATATACCCACGCTGTGGGGCGGAGTTACGCTATGCAAATTCTGTATGCCCATGGCATTGGCACTGCCATTGGGCGTTTTCTAGATCTTGAAGATGATAGGCTTCTAGGCGAAACCCCCATTCGTCTGTTACGCACCCTTTTACCTGATCCTCATCTTAATCTTCTTCCTCATCCTCGGACCGAGTGTAACAGAATACCAGACCTAAAAAAGAACAAGAATGGATCTCGCATCGTTCAGTCACTCCGTTACTCGGAGTGACTGAACGAAAGGGAACCCCATTTAACACTACTTACGCTTTTAACATTTCTTTAAGTTTCAAATTTCACAGGTCTTGTCAGTGTTCAGCAATGTCTATTGATTTTTTTTTTTTTTTAATGCAAGCAGTAAAACTGCTATAAAAACTCAAAGGGTTTATAGTGAAATTTATGTTTATCTTTTGATTTTGGATGACAGACAAAAATTATTGATATCATTATAGGCCTATATTGAATTATTATATATTTTGAATGGCTTGATAGATTCAACCAGTATATGTATGTCTTCTCTTATTAGGTCAGATGACAGGTGAGATATACTATCATTAATGACATTTTTAATGAAACCAAATCAGTTGTTGCCATCTGACAGCATTTAGCATTTTCATAACATTTTACACACCAGCACAACAGTGCAGTACTGAAGCTGCTGTTGTACCTGCATTCTTCTGTAGCTTTCCAAAGAGAGATGGGCTTCCTTTATACAAACAAATGTAAAATTGTTTTGGATTGAAATGGAAATGATCCCAGCTCCAGAGGGAATGTGGAACAGGACATCAGAAATGAGTGCGTCCAAAAGAGCACTGGTAATGAGTTGTGTGTGAGACCTGTGTGCCGTATAATCCTCTGACAGTCGTAAGACGAATTAAAATCCTAATTAATGTGGTTGCTGCCTCTGCAGCCAAAAAACTAGTTTTGGCCAAAGTAGGTCAGGTTTATCAAGAATCAAGCCAATGTAGCTAAACAAATTCCTCCCTACCACTAGAATGTTGAAAAGTCCTCAAGATCAAGCTGGATGTACAAAAGCCACTTGAAAGTGATTATTTTTTTAATTTTCCACTGTAAAAGTGGAAAATCATTCAAAAGTTTGGGGTCAGTAAGTTTTTATGTATGTATGTATACGTATGTATGTACTGTATGTATATATGTATTTATTTATTATTAAATTGCAATAAATTGATCAAAAGTGACAGTGACATTTATAATGTTACAAAAAAAAAATCAGTTTTAAATAAATGCTGTTCTTTTTACACTGAGGCTAAATGCAATTTTCTTTTAATTAAGAAAATATTTATGTCCGCAAACGTTCTGTCAACATTACTAAAGAAATGAATACTTTATTTAGTATCAACACGTTAAATTGATCAAAAGTGACAGTAAAGACATTGTTTAAAAAAACTTAAACTTTCTCTTCTTCAAAGATTTCTTGAAAAAACCATGGTGTCTGCAAAAATATTCACAACTTTTTTCAGCACTCATAACATGCAAGAATAATATATAATAGGGACATTAAGGTAATAATATCCCAATTTGGCATGTTGACATTTAAAATGCCACATTAACAGCAGAGTTAGCAAGAATAAACTCATTTAACATCACTTTCACCTTTACAGCGTTTTTCATTAACACACTGTATCTATTAATGTATTTACATCAGGCAGTAACAGAGGAACTATAAATAGATAAGAGGAAATATATGTGAGATGTGTTGCTGCTTAGTTGTTCAGTTTTCCAGTCCTGTGGGCTTGTGTTCCTCTGATACACTATGAGTGATTATTTGCTCTTCTCCATTGTTTAAGACCTGCTGATTTTCCCTAGAACTCTACAAGGTAAACCTCATGGTGTCAGATGCTTAATTGTCTTCCTGTGGGAAGGTGAGAGTCATTATCTGTGATGGATTAGACTGAACTTTCAAGGGCAAATTAAATGTCTGAAAAGGTGAATGTTTAATTCTTGCTCAGGGGCAAAGCAGCTATTAAGTATGTAGCAATGTCTGACCTCTCACCTCCTCATGTCAGAAGAAATGACAAATCTCTGAATCTCTAAAGGGCTTAAAGTTAGACCATGAATGAACACAAAACATGTTTGAATTATTACAATTACAATGAAATGGGGAAGTGTGTGATAGATAGCATAGTAGCATAGTAGGTGTTGCAACAGTTAAAAAAAAAAAATAAAAAAAAAATACTGTATTTATAATTTTGTAGTTATGCTTTATTTATACTGTAGGCCTTTTTTAACACTAAATGCGGGTTTACTTACAACAGGGATAAACATGGTTTGCACAATCTGTTAATAGTGGTGGATTTTTATAGGCCTTGTAGCAACTCTTAATGTAATAACTGCACATAATGTAAAAACTGCACATAATGTAATAAGTATTACATTATTATTATAATAAAATGTTCATAATGTAATAATTTTCTCAAAATATAATAAAATCTTGAGCTCATAAATGTAATAGTTTTTACGTTTTTACGAATTTTTCACCAAAAACATGTCATATTTTCATTATTGTAATAGCTTTTAAAACATAAACAATATCAGTGTTACCTTCATTTTTTAAAATTTAAATCCAGTCTTAAACTACCTGCGAAATGCAACAGATTTAAATATTCATGCTATTATTATTATTATTATTATTATTAATAAACAAAGCATTGGCATTCCTTTACAGTACATTTTAAAAATCTAAATCCAGTCTTAACCTGCCTACAAAGTCCACCAGATTACTGATACTACTAGTACTGCTACTAGTAGGTAGTTTAAAGGTGCAAAAGTTCTGATTTTATTTATTTATCTGGATTTAGATTTTTAAAAATGTACTGTAAGGGAATATTAATATTTGTTTATGTTTTAAAAGGTGACAGTCTTCATGAGTGAGTCATTTGAGTCATCAAACGCTGATTCATTTAACAACAAAAAAGTAGTACTGAATTCGGAAGAGCATACTTGCATAGTACTCTTGTCTTTCTGTCTTATAAAGATATGGTAAACATAATAAGAGGACTAGTATGCTTTTCAGCCACTCATTGAATCATTTATGAATGAGTCATTGATTCATTTTTTTTACTCAACCGATTTGTTAAAAGAAAAAAAAAAAAAACACTGAATCATTCACGAACAAAACAGCCAGGCATATTATTAGTTTATATTATAAATGTAGGCTACTATATATTATAAACGTACAAGTGATCGTTTCCAAATGCGACATTCGATAATAAACCGATGAAAAATCATGAATCGGTTAGTCTTGACTGGCAAGGCTGTGATTCGGCTCACGTGAGCTCCGCACCTCCGCCAAACGATTTCGAACAGAGTAATCAATGCAAGATGCTCGAGCCGGATGGAAAGGAAGCGGCCAGGTGGAGCAGACAGGGAGCTCTCCAAAAAGAAGCAAAGAAATATAGCCTAGCAAAATTACTGACCTGTTCAAGGCTTCAAGTGCAGGTCAGTTTCATCTATAAATAGGCTACTGTAGTTTTCTTCATAAGTATTAAACTGCTAGCAAATGGTAGCCAGTCAGTAGCACCCCATTGTTATAGTCAGTTAGAATACTGTGTGCTAAAGGTCATCATTGTTATCTATTGGGAAGTTACATTAATAAATTTAGCAGATAGATATTCACATCGATGTATAGTGTAGGTAATGGTGTATAATAATTAGGGGTGAGGGGAAAATCAATTCACATATGAATCGCGATTCTATATTCTGGCGATTCGCTTCGATTCACAAATTTCAAAAATCTATATTCTATTGATTAAACTCCGCTGTACTACTTAAAGTTATTGACATTGACCCATTAGAGTGTTAATCATAAGCCGTGAAAGCCGAAAGCATTATTTCTTTGTTGTAACTTAGGCCCATATTTCTCTGAGCATGGTCAAACATGTTCATATGAATGAAAACATGAACAAATGCATAAGATAATAAAGATAATAAAGACAGTCCTTCTACATGAGAGAATATGTCACTTTCTATCATGTCTATGTAAGGCCCGGCCAATCGTCCCAGTGACGGTTTACGATTAGTGGGTGAAGTTCTGTGTTTTCAGTGGGTCAAAGTAATTTAATTCCAATTTATCTTTATCTGACTCCATTTTATCATGACCTCGAATTTAGGTTAGAGTGCCGATTGGTTATTTGGTCATTTGTATAATAGTTTAACTACACATTTGATTAATCTGTTTAACTCTTTATTGAAATTATACCCGTTCATCCGGATCTCAATAACACTTCGAGTCTCACACCGGCCGGATTACGATCTCTTTATCACAAACTCGTCAGTGTTGGTCACTAGACAGAGGCGATTAACTGATAACCTAGACGCCCGTGCTCCACGTTGATCATTCTAGAATTTTTTCTTCAATCCCCTTAGATCTGAACCCACTTAATTAATGCAAGACTATATCTAATCAGAGGCCATGACCATTACCGTAGAACCAAGCGACCAACTTAACTTCCTCTAGTGGTAACTTTACATAATCATGCCGTGGTTTCCCACATACACGTAATTAGAATATTACAATAATCAGGAGTTGAGGCTAACCCTATTTAGATTGGTCTAACAACTTTGTGTTGCTCTAAACGGAAGACCCATTTGGTCTACTAACCTGTACAGTCTAAGTATACGTAACTAATGCCAATGTGTTAGTCGGAGCTCTGAAACATCAGTCTGGTGTGCCCTTATGCTTCACTGAAACTGTGTTCTAGTCCGCTACTAGCGTAGATTTGCGGTGTTATTGACTTAACGTAATCTACTAGAGATAATAATTCCAGAGTAAGTCAGAATAAATCAATGTAACAATTTATTATTAGTCAGGTAAATGTATGATGCCAATTACATAATCAGTTCAAAGATAATCAATACATAACATCAAATGCTCTGAAGTAAAGAGTAAGAAATGCATACCGGACCTCAAGGAGATAGGATACATAATGCATAGCATTATGGGCTGATCTGGCGACAGAATCGCGCCCTGAACCTCCTGCAACATCTCCTTAAATACTCAGACCAAGACAGAAAACTCAAATGTAAACATGAGTTCACAATGGGAATTTGCATTAATCAAGTCCTGTAAACCTGTAATTTACACCTTATTGAGGACAGGAGGGAAAGACCAATTGGCAAAGGACACACCCACACACAATAAGCAAAATATCTCAACCTTTGTTACCTTTTGATTTACTTCTGTGGGAATGAGACCTTTGTACCAGTCGCACTGAGACATTTCAAATGATTCCAAACATGTATAATACTGTATAATACTTGTTCACATTACCCCATGTAGATTTTGGGTGAATTTCAACATATGGAGAGGAGAGATGAGGGGAGGGGAATGAAATGTAAATTAAGGCAATACTTGGGTGATCAACTCAGTGGGATTTCGTCTTGGATGGGGATGGTAATTTCACAAGAGGGAGTTCAGATGTTAATTTCCTTTGTTTTCTCAGAGAGTTGCCATTTCTTATAGTTCTTCCAGTTTTCGCAGTCTTACAGAACTAAGGGTTTTAAATGTGGAGATGAAGTGTATGACTAGAATGACTTTTCACAGTACATTTATGCATGTGGATCTGTTGCGTTATCACTGGAATATAAATTCATGCAGAAAATCGGCTTCACGTTTCACCAGCGTATGTTGAAGGTCATGTAAAAAGTCTAACCCAACCAAACTGAACTCCGCGAAAAGTGCTTTAAAGCACAAAAGAAGAAAAGAACGCACAAGAAACCTTCACCCACCAATCGTAAGCCGTCATTGGGACGATTGGGCGGGCCTTACAGTTCAGAACTGTCAAGTGTCATGCATATGTTAATGAAGCCTTCATGAAAAAGCCTTACATCAGTCAGCTATTGCAGACATCAAACTAAACACATCATATGGCTCAAAACACCATCATAGCACCTGTACTGTAACTAAATTCTGGTTGTGCTGATACCAATAAAGGTTAAATATTATAACGTGATTAATACATTAATGTAATTAATTAACATTAATGTAACATGTAACGAGAAGCCAATTCACACAGATATACGTTACAATAGCAGGGCTCTACATTAAGCCTTTTCATTCACTTGTCCGAGTAAAACATTTGCTTGTCCAGAAAAAAATAGGATTTTTTTTTTTTTGTGTGTTGTAAATATAATTTATTCTGAAGCAATATTCTCATCAGTGTTCAGTCAGCTTTGACATATTTATGATATTTTAATCTTTATAAAAGGGCATTTTTCCCCTAATCGTTTTAAATATATTGATACAATTTTGGAATTGAAAATGAAAGATGAAGCATATATTAAATTAGACACTATAGGGGTGTTACCAATCAAATTAAATAATTTACACTGAAAAATTACAACTCCATTAAATAATGTTATGAGATTGTTTTAAATATTTTTGGAATTTACAAATAAGGAATGTTGGATAGAATAATACTTTTAAACATGACACTAAACCGCCAGTAGCTGGCAGTAGGTGATCATCTTAATGAGTGAGTCGTTGAGTTATTCATTCAAACGATTCATTCAAACGGCTGATTTGTTCAGGAATGAGGCAATTGTTTATGAATGGGTCATTGACTCAACCGATTCGTTCAAAAGCCGAATCATTCAGTAATGAAACATGGCCGAGTGTTGCTGTGAGATGTGCTATGGTTCTTCTGTGATCTTGGAACTATTTTCACTGCTGAAACAGAACAAAAACAGTCAATATTGCTTCTAAAATGTAAGTGACTTAATATTAATTACTTGTTTATTAAGCTGTCATATGAAATCACATTTTCAGTAGTGATAGTATTCAGCACTATTGGTCATGTGATGTTGTGAACTGTATTGTATGTTATAAATATCAAAACTTCACATTTTGAATTTTTACCGCAGTATGTTACTGAGTTTCTTTGAGCTGCGCTTATTTGTTTCCATTTCTCCGCTGTGCGAGCCTCAACCGCGCAACCTTGTTACTGTCAGTACATTATATTATATTATATTATTATTCACTATCAATCACCACTTACACTAAATTAATGCAGATGCATTCTCGCGTTTTGGTGATTCCCTAGTTATTTTTGTTATTGATGTTTTAATCAGGATACTTGCCCGGTCAGACAAGTAAAATTCTCTTTCACTTGCCCCTTCAAAAAAATCCACTTGTCCCGGACAAGCGGACAAGCATTAATGTCAAGCCCTGCAATAGGAATTAAAAGGTTTTTAAAGTTTTTAAAAACCAAAGAGTATATTTCTAAGAACTAGGGAATAAACTAAGGCCTGGTTTCACAGACAGGGCTTTGATTAAGCCAGGATTAGGCCTTAGTTCAATTAGGACATTTAAGTAGCTTTTATAAACGTGCCATAGAAAAAAAAAAATACTGGTGTGCATCTTGAGACAAAACAATGGCAATGACATATTTTAAGATACACTATATTGCCAAAAGTTTTGGGACACCTGCCTTTACATGCACATGAACTTTAATGACATCCCATTCTTAATCCGTAGGGTTTAATATAGAGTTGGCCCACCCTTTGCAGCTATAACAGCTTTAACTCTGCTGGAAAGGCTTTCCACAAGGTTTAGGATTGTGTTTATGGGAATTTTTGACCATTCTTCTAGAAGCACATTTGTGAGGTCAGGCACTGATGTTGGACGAGAAGGCCTGGTTCGCAGTCTCCGCTCTAATTCATCCCAAAGGTGTTCTTTCGGGTTGAGGTCAGGACTCTGTGCAGGCCAGTCAAGTTCCTCCACACCAAACTCGCTCATCCATGTCTTTATGGACCTTGCTTTGTGCACTGGTGCGCAGTCATGTTGGAACAGGAAGGGGCCATCCCCAAACTGTTCCCAAAAAGTTGGGAGCATGAAATTGTCCAAATTATCTTGGTATGCTGAAGCATTAAGAGTTCCTTTCACTGGAACTAAGGGGCCAAGCCCAACCCCTGAAAAACAACCCCACACCATAATCCTCCCTCCACCAAACTTTACACATGGCACAATGCAGTCAGGCAAGTACCGTTCTCCTGTCAACAGCCAAACCCAGACTCGTCCATCGGATTGCCAGACAGAGAAATGTGATTGGTAACTCCAGAGAACACGTCTCCACTGCTCTAGAGTCCAGTGGCGGCGTGCTTTACAACTCTGCATCCGACGCTTTGCATTACACTTGGTGATGTAAGGCTTGGATGCAGCTGCTCGGCCATGGAAACCTATTCCATGAAGCTTTCTACGCACTGTTCTTGAGCTAATCTGAAGGCCACCCGAAGTTTGGAGGTCTGCAGCTATTGACTCTGCAGAAAGTTGGCGACTTCTGTGGACTGTGCGCCTCAGCATGCGCTGACCCCGCTCTGTGGTTTTATGTGGCCTACCACTTCGTGGCTGAGTTGCTGTTGTTCCCGATTGCTTCCACTTTGTTTTAATACCACTAACAGTTGACCGTGGAATATTTATTAGTGAGGAAATTTCATGAATGGACTTATTGCACAGGTGACAACCTATCACGGTACCACGCTTGAATTTACTGAGCTCCTGAGAGCTGTTACATTTTCAGTCTGTTTTGCTTTTTGTTCTTGCCTGTGCTTGTCTGTTAATTGGTTCAGTTCAGTCTTCCTCCGCCCCCTGCCTGTTTGTTTCCATGGTTTCTGATTGTTCCCTGTGATTTTGTATCTGTAAGTTTTGAGTTTATTGAATAAAATACCACTGCGCTTGGGTCCTGCTTTCTTCTCTGCTTCAACCACCACCCATTGCAACAGAAGAACTGACCACACCATGGATCCAGCAGTTCATCTCATGCATCTCCAACAAGGAGAACGCAGTATTGAGGACTATGTGGCTGAGTTTTTGGAACTCGCCCCTCAATTAGACTTTGAGGAGGTGTCTTTTAGAGACTTTTTTCGAGGAGGACTGAGTGAACTGCTATATTCGTTGATGCCACTCAATAGCCTTGAATGGACTCTGGAGAGTTTAATTGATTGCGCCCTACTTCTCAATGGCTCCGCATTTACTGTGGGAATTGTGAGGAATTGGGAATTGGGAAATCTGCACTCCTGAAGTATCCATGCCTGAGCCAGCATCTTCCACCAAGATGGCCGCCACCATGCCTGAGCCAACGTCTTCAGCCAAGATGGCGTCTTCAGCCAAGATGGCCACTGCCATACCTGAGCGCGCGTCTTTAGCCAAGATGGCCAGCGTCTTCAGCCAAGATGGCTGCCGCAATGCCTGAGCCAACCCCTGACCAGAGTCCAGTGAAGGCTCTGTCTCCTGTCCCGAGTCCAGAGAGGACATCTGTCTCCTGTCCCGAGTCCAGGGAGGACATCTGTCCCCGTCCCAAGTCCAGAGAGGACATCCGTCCCCGTCCCGAGTCCAGAGAGGACATCTGTCCCTGTCCCGAGTCCAGAGAGGACATCCGTCCCTGTCCCGAGTCCAGAGAGGACATCTGTCCCTGTCCCGAGTCCAGAGAGGACATCCGTCCCTGTCCCGAGTCCAGAGAGGACATCTGTCCCCGTCCCGAGTCCAGAGAGGACATCCGTCCCCGTCCAGAGTCCAGAGGGGACTTTGTCTCTGTGTCTTGTTAATTTGATCCTCAGTTCTGTCTATTTAAGCCCTGTGTGTTTTTCAGTTCTTAGTTTAATGTTTCGTTGCATGATGTTGGTTGTTCCGTTCCCGAGCCTCGTTCCTGTTCCCTGTGATTTTGTATTTGTAAGTTTTGAGTTTATTGAATAAAATACCACTGCACTTGGATCCTGCTTTCTCCTCTGCTTTAACCACCACCCATTGCAACAAGAGCGACCCATTCTTTCACAAATGTTTGTAGAAGCAGTCTGCATGCCTAGGTACCTGATTTTATACACCTGTGGCCATGGAAGTGATTGGAACACCGGAATTCAATGATTTGGAGGGGTGTCCCAATACTTTTGGCAATAAAGTGTATGTCAGTGCAAGTTGCTTTCAGTTAAAACAACTCAAACATGCATTTTAGTCTGGGACTAAGCTTAAACCTTGTCTGTGAAACCGGGGGTAGATTTTTATGTTTAAGACTCGTTTCCCTTCAGTCGGTCACGTTCGACGTCCGTGCTGAAGGAGGGTGCATGAGTCACAGAGGAGCGTGTCCAGTCGGTGTTGAACTGCTTGAATTCGTTCAAACGCAGAACAGTGGTCCCACTGAAACATTTTCAGAGGCTCCTGGGGCATATGGCATCCGCAGCCGCAGTAACGCCGCTCAGATTGCTTCATTTGAGGCCACTTCAACACAGGCTCCACGACCGGGTCCCAAGTTGTGCGTGGCAGAGCGGTTCATTCCGTGTGTCAGTCACACCGAATTGCCGCCAAACCTTCAGCCCGTGGTTGGACCCTTTGTTTCTACGGGCAGGTGTCCCCTTAGAAGAAGTGTCCAGGCATGCTGTGGTCTCCACGGATGCCTCTGCCACCGGCTGGGGGGGTCACGTACAATGGGCATGCAGTTTCAGGTCTGTGGACAGGGCCTCAACTGCATTGGCACATCAACTGCCTCGAGCAGTACGTCTTGCGCTGGGCCGCTACGAGGCAAGCATGTTCTGGTTCGTACGGACAGCACAGCGACCATTGCGTACATCAATAAACAGGGTGGTCTACACTCCCGTCGCATGTCACAACTCCCCGCCATCTCCTCCTTTGGAGTCGGAAGCATCTGAGGTCACTTCACACCACTAACATTCCGGGCCTGCTCAATCGTGCAGCTGATGAGCTCTCACGACAGCAAGTGCTTCTGGGAGAGTGGAGACTTCATCCCCAGGTGGTCCAGCTGATCTGGAGACGCTTCGGGACCGCACAGGTAGATCTGTTTGCTGCCCCGGACACGTTGCACTGCCAGTTGTTTTACTCCCTGACCGAGGGGACCCTCGGCACGGATGCACTGGCACACAGCTAGCCCCGGGGCCTATGCAAGTATGCGTTTCCCCCAGTGAGCCTTCTAGCACAGACTCTGTGCAAAGTCAGGGAGGACGAGGAGTAGGTCTCGTTAGTTGCGCCGTATTGGCCTAACCGGACCTGGTTCCCAGAACTAGTGCTCCACACGACAGCACCTCCTTGGCCCATTCCTCTGAGGAAGGACCTTCTGACTCAGAGACGGGGCACCCTATGGCTCCCGCGTCCAGACCTCTGGAAACTCCATGGGTGGTCCCTGGACAGTGGTAGACACCATCACTGCTGCTAGAGACCCCTCTACGAGGTGCCTCTCGTTGAGTGGTGCTCTTCTCGACGAGAAGACCCCCAAAGATGATCGGTCAGTTCTGTGCTTTCCTTCCTGTGCTTTCCCTCCACCCTCAAAGTGTATGTTGCCGCTATCGCCGCACATCATGATGTAGTTGATGGTAAGCCCTTGGGGAAGCATGATCTGATCATCAGGTTCCTGAGGGTATAGAGTGAGAGCGAGGCGGATTTAGTCTCCTCGCTCCCACTCTATACCCTCTTGGGACTTGTCTCTGGTGCTAATGGCACTGCAGAGAGTGCCCTTTGAACCATTGCAGTCAGCAGAGTTGAAAATCTTGTCTTGGAAGACAGTGCTCCTGACTGCATTGGCTTCCGTTAAGAGGGTAGGGGACCTGCAGGCATTTTCAGTCGACGAATCGTTCCTAGAGTTCGGGCCGGCCAACTCTCGCGTGATCCTGAGACCCCGGATATGTGCCCAAGGTTCCCACCATTCCCTTCCGGAACCAGGTGGTGAACCTGCAAGCGCTGCCCTCAGAGGAGGCAGACCCAGCCCTGGCTTTTCTCTGTCCCGTCCGCGCTCTGCAGTTATACATGGACAGAACGCAAAGCTTCAGGACCTTAGAACAGCTCTTCATTTGTTACGGAGGCCAGCAGAAGGGAAAGGCTGTCTCCAAGCAGAGGTTGGCCCACTGGATAGTGGATGCCATCGCCTTGGCGTACCATACCCAAGGCGTGCCTTGCCCGCTCGGGTTGAGAGCCCACTCCACTAGGAGCGTTGCCTCTTCCTGGGCGCTGGCGCATGACGCCTCGCTGACAGATATATGTAGAGCTGCGGGCTGGGCGACACCTAACACGTTCGCTAGATTCTATAGCCTCCGCGTAGAGCCAGTTTCTTCCTGTGTGCTCGCTTCAACCAGCCAGTAACACTGAAGTGCCCGTTCTAGGTGTCCGCTTGCTGCGCCATTCCCCTCCTCATGGACCGGATAACTGCTCTTTATTGCTTCAGTAAGTTCCCCAGCTAGGCGAACCCTGCTGAGTTCCTCCACCACCATACGGCTGTCAGATGTGGCGGAGCATCTGACACCAGGCCCAGTAGCGTAAGTGCACCCCAGTGCTGCACCCCCTGCTAAGCTAGGTGCCATATGTTGTGACCCCTACGGCAGTCCCATATGTGTATTCTTCCACAGTACAGCTCCCTATGGCGAGCCTGTGTCTTTCCCTTGGCAGAGTCCGCTCTGCCGTCTCTGTCCGGTGTAGTCTCCCACCTAGGTTGGCCGGGGCCACCCCAGAGACATATCGTATGTTGTACTGCCCAGATGGCCAGTCCATATGTGTATCTTCCACATGATACCTGCTTGCGGGTAGGATGTGGACTCCGCAGCGTCCCCTCGGGCCACGCTTTCCCAGTCTTATCCAATAGTCTGCTGAGTGGGTCTTGCGGAACAGCAGCAGTGACTCTCCTTGCGTAAGTTCCCGCACCAACAGACGGGGGTCTGCGGGGCTTACGCAGGGCGCTGGTTTTCCATAGGGACGTCCATCCGACGTACATCTAACGTGACCGACTGAACGGGAACGTCTCGGTTACATATGTAACCCACTCGTTCCCTTAAGTAAGGGAACGGAGACGTACGTCCCGTTGCCATGGTTGCTGTACCATCACTGTACGGCTGAGTCACGATTCGGCTCCTCAGTGAAAAACAAATGTGCGCTGCATCCGCTTCTGTATTTATACCCGCGCTGCGGGGCGGAGCGTGAGATGCAAATCTCGCACGCCAATGTGCATTGGCTCGTTCTGTATACACTCGAAGCTGATAGGGCTCCCAGAAGTGATCCCAATTCATCTGTGACGTCCAACGTACGTCTCCGTTCCCTCCTTCAGGGAAGGAGGGTTACATACGTAACCGAGACGTTTTTCATTGACCCATTAGCACCTTTTACTGTGGGAATGTTTCTAAAGTAGGGAAACACAGTAGACCAGAAATCTTTTTTTATTTGTCAAAATGATGAAGCATTTTGAATTGTCCATCAATTTTTTTTATTAAATGCGTAATAAGTGGAGTTGTCCATTTTTCTTGGGTAAGTGCAATCAGATTTCTGTCTGATCAGAATTTCAAAGAAATACAGCTAATGAATATCCAGATACATAATGCATGTTAATGTTAGGTGTAAATGGCAGCAAGATTTGGACCCAGGTTGTGTGCTCTGTGATTTATAGGCTCGTTTTTATTTTTATTTACAGGTTTTTGCAGGTTTTCTTGTTCTAAAATTGGATTACCGGGTTGCGATGCTCTCTTGTTAAGAGGATAATCATTCAGAAGCTAAGAGGAAAAAATGGATTCGTTTTGCTTCATCTCTCTCTGCTTGGCGACTGAAATGTGTTTAACGATAGATTAAAAGAGGGAGGCAGTTCAATTCCCACCAGCACTCAGCACTGACCTCCATTCTGGATCAATCTGGAGCGATTACTCTTAAAACTCTCATTAAGAAATTAATTGGAGCTGCAGGACTTTAGAAACGGGGGAGGATGAGTGCGGTGCCGCCCAATTGATTTTACACAAACTTGGCTTTAAGGCCTCAGGGGCCGACTTCTGTTCCACACAATGGCTTCTTCGGAGTTGAGAGGTAGGAAAGACATACTGATAATGTGCCCTAATTGTCTACTATTGCTTGAAATTATAGGTTATATCAGATCAGTTCTGCCCATGCGCTCAGCTTGATAGCTCTTGTTCTGACAACACTTGATGTCTGTAATGGATTTGATGGGAACAAAAGCAAAATAGCAGTGCAAGGTTTATTAGTTTCTTGTTGAGAGAGCCCTGTTTATAACTGGGCTAGATAAGGATGGTGCTTCACTAATGTGAGCTGGCAGAAATGAGCTGCGTTGACGCACATGCACACAAGTTTGCTTGCAGCCCCTTGGCAGTCCAGCTTATTGATTGAGACAGATGCAGGCTGTAGTTGAAGAACTCGCCCACAAATAAAAAGCGAATTCAAGACTGTAGATGAATTGTTAGCTCAAGACAATTTTGCAGTGAGTTGATTGTCAGCGCAGCATTTGTTTTCCCACCTGTCGTAACAAACTGTCGGCCGCTGACAGGTATTGATACTCGGCTGCAGAAGGAGTGAAAGTGGGTGGGCAGTGTGTTGTGATATCGACTCTGCAGAGCTCAAACTAACCCAATATGAGGAATTCTTTGATATTACTGCCACTGGCAAAATGGTGATCCACACTTCAGTAAGGCTGTTCTGGCTTAAAAAAAAATAAATACTAACCTTGATCATTAAATAAAGTCTGATCTGTACCATTTAACTTATCTTTGATTTTGAAACTTTTTAAATTAATAAATCCAAATTCAATGGTGTAGCTGTCGAGAGATAACAATTAAAAAAGGCTAAAATTAAAGTCTGCATGAAACGGAAGTTGTAATAGTCTTTTCTTTTCTACTGTGACGTATATCTGAGTGAAATAGCTTTTCGAACAAGAAAAATGTAGGGCGGGACTTGATTTTGTCCATCGTGAATTGATTGGATGGTTGTGGTTTGCTATTGGTCGATCTCATGTAAGTGACAGGTTGTCCCACCCTCGCATCAATAAACACGTCATCAGAGAAGAGAAGACGCTGCAAGAAGGAGGCGATGTTATTTTCATTAAAGATTATGAGGGCACATAAATTTGTAAAACAGTAATAGTGCGCACAGATAAATTATTTATAGAAAATATGGCAATATTCCATAAAAAAAGAAAAAAAGATTTTATGGTGACTAAATAAATTGTGCAAGTAGTTGAAATAATTTTTGTAGTATTTCTCTAGAATAAAAGTGCAGTGAATAACTTTTATTAAAATTAAAAAAAAAAAAAAAAAAAAAAAAAAAAAAAAAAAAAAAAAAAAAAACTTAGGGCCAGATTTACTAACAGCTGGCATAAAAAAGGATTTACCTTATTGCATATGCATTTGTAGGAATTTCCGTTTCAGACGCAGAATTTATGGGAGAGTATAATGAATGACTATTTGCATTAGTCAATTTACTGGTATTTAACATCTAAAAAAAAAAAGCACATTTTAACCCATTTTGCACCTGTGTTGTTAGTATCACCAGCACCTGATTATCAGCGGCTCTGCTTGTTTGCGACCCTATGGTAATTTGTGCTGCTCATGGTAGGTTGCTTTGATCATTATGGAAATGATCCGGCTGCATCTGTGTTCTTTAATTTGCACGTCGTCAGTAGATCATCCACAGAACTTTCCACTCCCATTGGTGCTTCTGTGGAATTGTAGTAAATCTGGTCCATAGTGTAGTGTGACAAGATCACCATAAAACAGGGAATGACATCACAGAGATTACCTATGTGGACTGTCACAACTGAGCTGTGTTCTGATTGACTGTGTTCATTGCTCCCTGATCTGTTCACTTCACTTGACAAAATGTGCTAATTCGTAACTGCCTGCAGCATCATCACACACAGATGAAACTTGAGTCGCGCATATTAGAGGACTCTGAGGTATGACGACATTTGTGTAATATAAATGTGTATATCAGGGGCATGCAGGGTCCTCTGCATACCCACGCTAATTAATAATAACACTATAAATTACTATAAGTTCCCTTGTTTGAGGTTTACCATAAAGGCCCGTTCACAGAACGAACACTATTAAGATAATGATAAATATATAGTTCTTAAAATCGTTCTAAATATAAAAGAATAGCAGAGTTCACACCACAGCTATAACGATAATGATAAAGGTTTTGGTGGGATTGTGTTTTTCCAGCTGTTGAACGATAAAACACTGACAGCCAATCAGATTCCATTCGAATTTAAGGGCTCACGCATTTAAAATGGCAGACAACATTGCGGAGAAGTTAATAGCCGAGAACCAGAAAAGTCCTCCACTGTTTGACAAGTCAAACCCCCTTTCAAGGATACTTTAAAGAAAATGTACACTGTAAAACCCGATAAGTTACGGTAACTCAAACCATTTGAGGAAACCGATTGCGTTATACCATTTAAGTTTTTAAACCATTAAGTATGAGTACTGTAAACTCATATACATTGAGTTAAATTAACTTATATTTTAGTGTTGTTTTAGTCAATCATTAGAGTAAACTGAACCTAAAGATTTTAAGTTTATTTTATTCATTCAGTTTGAATTCAGGTAACAAACGATATAGTTACTTAAATGGTTTTAGGAAACCGATTGCGGCAAATGGTTTGTTCATCAAACTCAAAGTAATTAAGTTACATAAGACTAAGCACAACCTAACATTGGTACAAAATGATGACAGAACAGGAGGGTATTCTTAAGTAATTTATTGAAATATAACATTTACTTCACAAAATGTTCAAGCATAAAACAAAATCAGTATGCTGTATAGTCAAAAATATGACATTAAAACAATCTTATCAGACTTTTTCACCAAATAAAACCGCACAAACATGTTTTAAAAAAAAAAAATTCTAAAATTAAAAATAACAAAAATATAAAACAACTATGTTGTAACACCAAAAGAAACTGAGTGGATAATTTTTATGTAAAAAGGTTAATTTTTCCTCAAAATTCAAAAGCACTGTATGAACTTACTTAGTGTACTCTAAGTGCATTGCACTGACCGAAGACTTGGCAGACATCACCACCTCATCTTTAAAGACAATCAAAGCATCCAGTGGGTTTAAAGGTAACGTTCCGTCTTCCTCCTCAACAGCAATGATGGTGACTGTTGCCTTCTGCACCTGGTCAAGCTCCTTTTTCTATATGCATTGAAAAAAAAAATGTTAGTTTATGTCACCACATATAAAAATAACCCTTGTCAGGGCAGACACCATATTTAAATTTTCATAAAAAAAAATAACGTGAAGGAACAGAGTATTGTTTATTCAATTGGGTGTGTGCTTATTTAAAACCCTGTAGTACTTTAATTTTACTTTAAGTTTGTCAGCAAGGTTTAATTGGGGAAAAAAAATTTCAGAATGTTCTAGACCTTGAATTGAATGTTAATTTTCATAAAATTTAATTTGGCATCAACCTAAATGTATTTATTACACAAACAAAAGAAATGTGGTGCTTAAAGGGATAGTTCACCCCAAAATGAAAATGCTCTCTCATCATTTTGTCCATCCATTGAAAGTCTAGGCAATCAATATTTAGCTTCAAGAGGTACATAAAGACATAGATTAAATTTACATAGTTACAATTTAACTAAGTCTTCTAACACCATGTCTACAGCGGACGTGACCGTTGTCGCTCGCGTCACAAAAGCTAAAGGCTGTCTACACTGGACGTGACAAAGTGCACATTGCAAAGCATTTGTTTTTCATGTCAGTATGTCATAAATAGAAAGAGGCATCAGTTTACTGTCGGAGATTTGTCGCTCACGTCACACCGCATCCAGTGTAGACAACATCACGGATTATAATGGGTTCTTTTGTCATGTCGCGCCACTCGCGTCCGGTGTAGACACGGTGAAGCGACACAGATTTGATTAACAAATTTTAAAAGGAAAGTTTACCCAAAGATGAAAATTACTCCATGAGTTACTCACCCTCAAGACATCATAGGTGTAAATGACATTCTTCTTTCAGATGAATACAATCAGAGTTATATTAAAATATGTCCTGGTTAATCCAAGCTTTATAATGGCAGTGAATGGCTACCCAAAATTTGAAGGCCAAATAGTGCATCCATCCATTATAAAAGTACTTCACACCGCTCCGGGGGGATAATAAAGGCCTTCTGAAGCGAATCGATGAGTTTCTGCAAGAAAAACATCCATATTTAGCACGTTATAAAGTAAAATATCTAGCTTCCGGCGGACCACCTTCCGTATTTAACTTACGAAAAAAGCGTAACTGGCGCGACGATGACGTCGGACATAGCATAAAAAAAAAAATGTAAATGGCGCGACGATGACGTTGGACATAGCATAAAAAAGTGTAACTGGCGCGACGATGATGTCGGACGTTGCATAACCGTTTTGAGTGTTTCGTGAGAGGATATTTTTCTTACACAAACCCATCGATTCGCTTCAGAAGGCCTTTATTAACCCCCCGGAGCCGTGTGGATTACTTTTAGAATGGATGGATGCATTGCATTCGTCTGAAAGAAGAATGTCATATACACCTAGGATGGCTTGAGGGTGAGTAAATCATGGGGTCATTTTCATTTTTGGGTGAACTATCCCTTTAAGCTTGAGCTGAGGTTGGTTTATTATGTGTCAAACAAGCTTTGAGCTTCCATTTACAATATTTGCTGTGCTCAGTGTATATGTGAATAAAAGCCTAAATTAAAGTACTTTTTGAAGCTTGAAAATAAAGACTAGATTTTCAATGGATAGACAAAAATGATAAAAGAATTTCAAAAATATTTAATTTAGAATTTTTATTTGCAAGTGGACTATCCATTTAAGACAACTTGAATGCTCAACTATCAGTCACTGTACCCACAGCATGCATTTATGCTGATGGTAGCTAATGTTAAAAGGTTAACGTGGCTAAATAAATGTAATGTAGTTTTGACGTGTCCTACCTTGTGTCTTGAAAACATCTGCTGACTCTTCGGCCAGGATCGTAGTTCAAATGACATCAATGGCATTTTTGTCCTTGAAGACAAAATACAACATTATTAGGGTAATTTAACTCACAATTAAGCAACATTTATGGGCAGTTTTTTTTTATGATGCATGACAAGACAACTTTCAACCACTGCAAGCCTAGCATTGGCAATTACTTGACACCTTTACAAACCCAAGGAAACTTCAGGATAAGTGCCAGTAAAAATATAATACGAAAGATCATTTTTCTGTTCATATTAGGAAAGTCAACTAACTATAACCAGAACTTTCAAGACTTGACTGGTATTCTTCTGAAGCAATACAGAATTATTTTAAATGATAGATAGACTGAAATTTAAGTTGTTCTTCACTCTGCCAATATAGAAAATGGTGGCACACTACATCAAACATCATTGGTCCTTGGGTGTCATGATGCCATTCATGTGGTGTCTAATAACCGATATGGCTTGATGTTAGTTGAGCTTTGTGCTATTTTTCGTCTGGGCTGTGTATGCATTGTTTAGATTTAAATTTCATTCTAATAACTGAAAAAAAAAAAAATCATATTGCTTCAGAAGACTTACCATTTGTTTCTGGTCATAATTACATTTGCAAAAATAGCAATTCATCCAAAAATGAAAATTGAAGAACGACATTTAAATCACTGTTCATAACGTGATCATTTGCATTTCGCACAATACTAAAGCCCATCGATTTTTTCAGTGTTAATTCTATTTACTCATAGTTTTGTAGCCATGTTGTTGCCATTGATATCGCACCACCCTTCGATGTCTTTGCTCTGAAAAGATTAATTTCAAAAGCATGACAACAATTTGTTAGTGTGAGTTTCAAATTAGAAAACGTGAGGAGCAAATAACAGTCTAAAATGTTAACTAACGTTAGCAAAACAGCCATCTTAAATGCTCCTCGATCCACTTTGTTCACCGGAGCTTCGGCTGCTTTAGTAAAATTAATTAGTATCACGTTAGATGAAACTGAAGAAGCAGATCATAAATAACGATTAACAATAAGTTTAAAATGGTTGTAATATAGGGAATGGGTGAGTTTGCATTAACGTTACCTTTTGCTTTATAGTTTCTGTGGCGCGAGAGAGATGTGGAAGATGGCCAGCCGTCTCAAAACATAAAAGTCGTGTTTATCTGTGTCAGACTGTGAGAATGCATAAATTTTTTTTTTTTTTTTTTTAATTTCTCACTGACAAACTGGGGTGTAAAACAGCATATGTAACACCTACAGTTGATAACTTTGATGTAATAGCTCATTTGCTCCTCGATTGTTTGCTAGATAACGTTACACACAGTTACTGAGCTGGTTAATCTTCGGATAAAGAGGTACGAGAATACGTTCAAACGTGCCCTAAATATGAATAAATAAGTTTGAAATATTTACCTGTTACTTTTCTTGACTGTGGCGCGAGCCGCCCTGCTGTGACTGAAGGAGGGAAAATGGCGTGGTTTTTGTTGCCTCGGAAACTCACTAGGATAATACTTTGACATGAGTAAATATAATTACTTTAAAGGGCTTAATGTAAGATTGTAGGCTTAATATGAAGTAGATTAATGTATTTATTATTGTTTATATATTTATTTGATGAGCTTTTAGTTATTTAATTAGCCATATATGTAAGCTACTAGATTAACTAAATATCTATAACTTAAACCATTAGAGTTATATTATTTCTAGTAACTTATTTAGATTGAGTTCTGCTTAAAATAATAAGTTTGAGTTCACATCACACATACAGTGGGGAGAACAAGTATTTCATACACTGCCAATTTTGCAGGTTTGCCCACTTACAAAGCATGTAGAAGTCTGTAATTGTTATCATAGGTACTCTTCAACTGTGAGTGACGGAATCTAAAACAAAAATCCAGAAAATCACATTGTATGATTTTTTTTTAAGTAATTAATTTGCATTTTATTGCATGACATAAGTATTTGATACATCAGAAAAGCAGAACTTAATATTTGGTACAAAAACCTTTGTTTGCAATTACAGAGATCATATGTTTCCTGTAGTTATTTACCAGGTTTGCACACACTGCAGTAGGGATTTTGGCCCACTCCTCCATACAGACCTTCTCCAGATCCTTCAGGTTTCGGGGCTGTCGCTGGGCAATACGGACTTTCAGCTCCCTCCAAAGATTTTCTTTTGGGTTCAGGTCTGGAGACTGGATAGGCCACTCCAGGACCTTGAGATGCTTTTTACGGAGCCACTCCTTAGTTGCCCTGGCTGTGTGTTTCGGGTCGTTGTCATGCTGGAAGACCCAGCCACGACCCATCTTCAATGCTCTTACTGAGGGAAGGAGGTTGTTGGCCAAGATCTCACGATACATGGCCCCATTCATCCTCCCCTCAATACGGTGCAGTCGTCCTGTCCCCTTTGCAGAAAAGCATCCCCAAAGAATGATGTTTCCACCTCCTGCTTCACGGTTGGGATGGTGTTCTTGGGGTTGTACTCATCCTTCTTCTTCCTCCAAACACGACGAGTGGAGTTTAGACCAAAAAGCTCTATTTTTGTCTCATCAGACCACATGACCTTCTCCCATTCCTCCTCTGGATCATCCAGATGGTCATTGGCAAACTTCAGACAGGTGTCTTTTATACAGGTAACGAGTTCCAACAGGTGCAGTTAATACAGGTAATGAGTGGAGAACAGGAGGGCTTCTTAAAGAAAAACTAACCGGTCTGTGAGAGCCGGAATTCTTACTGGTTGGTAGGTGATCAAATACTTATGTCATGCAATAAAATGCAAATTAATTATTTAAAAATCATACAATGTGATTTTCTGGATTTTTGTTTTAGATTCCGTCTCTCACAGTTGAAGTGTACCTATGATAAAATTTACAGACTTCTACATGCTTTGTAAGTAGGAAAACTTGCGAAATCGGCAGTGTATCAAATACTTGTTCTCCCCACTGTATATTGCATAGCCTACATTACATTCACTGTATTTGTTTATAGCCTTCAATATCAACATTGTTTTTAGGACATCACTGGGCAGGACGTGAAATAAAATTATTATTAAAGTTTTTTTTATACAGATTTTTTTTTTATCCAAATAGAATTTCATATATACCGTGTATAGCCATTCAACCAAAAAATACAGAAATATGATTTTTTGGCCATATCGCCCAGCCCTAGAATGAGTACTGAAATGTTTTACTTAAGTACAAGTATTGCTACTTAAGAAATAATTAACTTGAGTACAAGTAAAAGTACTTAAAAACAATGACTCAAGTAAGAGTAAATAAGAAGTTTGTAAAAAACTACTCAAGTTACTACGCTACAAAGTACTTTAGTATTATTATTATTTTTTACCCAAAATGGGGCAATGTGAGCATTATGATGCGCTAAACACTCTCATGTAATGCTGTTTACAGTGCTTCAAACTGAACATGTACTTTCCGCTTCCTTTGGATTGGAATCTCACTTAAGATGGTGGAATACCCTATGAAGTCCACTTTGCAGGGAACAGTTATTTATTTTGTAATTTTGAAAAATTTAGAAAAATCATTTATTTTAGATATTTTGACCTTTTTCAGGTTAAATGGAATAACACCCAGAAATGGTCACAAAAGTAATAATTTGAAAAATAATTAAAGCCAAATGTTATGGGTGCATTTTATATACTTCATAGTTATAAATAATTTTTTTGTCTCAGTTTTAGAGTGAATATTCTTCTCACAGTAAAGAGAAACAGATATCACAGTGCAAAAATTGTTGGTTCATCAGTTGCATGTTGTACTTTCAATTAGGTACAATGAGGGTAAGTGTGGTTAACACAACATGACGCATAACTAAAGCTGCGTTTCCATTGAAATTACCCAGAACAATTTGTCCTAGGAACATTTTTTTCCTCCAGACTGGTTGCTGTCTATGTTTCCATCACGGTCTAAAGTACCGTGAAAATTAGGCAAATTAGTCCGGTGACATAGGGCTGTGGGCGACTTTCCAGTTCCCGCTGGATTTTGTCCTCCGCATATAAGCTTAATAAAGCCTGAACATCGTCATCGGCCCATCGGTTGTATTTTTTAAACTTCATTGTTGATTCGAATAGCAAACAACTCTTACTGCACGCACTGCAACAGACTTTTAAAAATGGTGGCTGAAATAAAATGCTGCATGGAGTCAACCAATCAAAATGCTGCGTGAACTCTGCGTGAATGTTTAGCGCCCAAGTCCCACCCCTAAAAGTTCCTGAACTTTGAAAAAGAACTACCTCATGAGCAGGGACTTTCTGAGGGGAAAATTTTTAACTTCATTTAGACCCTGGTCCCTGTGGTTGAAACACAGAGTACCACCCCAAAGTTCCTAGTTCCTGGGGAAAGTTTCTGCAGTGGAAACACGGCTTAAGAGTCAACAAACACAACAACACCAGTGTAAATAAGGTGTGAAATGCAGTAAACCTCAGCTAAGTTCATATGATTTGATCGTGCTGGGAAACTCCACCAATAGAGGTTGTGCAGTTGATATTGTACACTTACGTAATTGTGCAGCTATAGATTAGACTGTGTAAAATGTGTATGTCATAATATCCATGATGAAATCTGAGAGTAGATACAGTAGTAATGTACACAATGTTTAATATAATACAATATTAATATTACTAAACGTATATTTGCTATTTCAATATTTTAGACGCCTGAATATTAGTACTCTTACACGGCATGCAATTTGCTTGATAATTTTTTAAAGCGGTGAAGATGAGAGCCGTCCGAATGCTGGTTAATTAAAGAGCTGCAAGCCTTAATCAATTTGAATTCAAACTAGTACTCCACACGTAATGGTCTTTTTGTTGTTGTTGTTGACATCCTTTTCCTGAGAACAAGATCTCAAACAATTTCGAGCGCAATGTGCAGCCAAGGGATGTGGCATTTTGCAGAATGTCATATCGACATGATATCACACTCTTACATTAATCTTCCAGCTGTAGCGATATGTGTCTTGATGACAAATGTTTATATCCACATCAATCATCCTGTCTTCAGAAGCCAGACCTTATACATCATAAGTTCTCAAATTCTTTAAAAGCCATTCCCTAAAGTTAATAAATTCAAAGACGTCAATGAAATGATTAGAGAGAACATGAAAAATGGCTGTTCTTAGTCTTTGGACATGACATTAGATGACGCAGTATGATGAATGTGGCTTTAAAATGGTGAATTGCTAATTGAACTCAGCAGCCCGTGCCGGTGACTGCTTAACGTTCCTGCTCAAAGTAAAATGTTCTGATCAATTAGACTCATCAGATTGTAAGAGGTGATGTTTGTGGATGACAGCCGTGGCCTTTTGGTTTGCCTGCGGTCTGCAGGAACATTGTGAGGGCTCCCTGTGGGTATACTGTAGATGCTTTTTATCTACCAAAATTACACTTATATTCATCTCGAGGAAAAAGACAACTCAAAAACTTCTTGTGTATATTTTTCGAAGTATCCTTGTTGTAAAGATATTTTTATTTATTTCTGTCTTTTTTTTTCCTGGCAGATGTACAATGAAATGCTCTCTATTTTTACTTCAGTCATTATTTGATCAATAATAAAAGCCTAAATGCATGAGCAGCAATTAGTGTGAGTCCATGCAGTCACGTAATTGTGACTTTATTTATCAGTGTTACTTTAAAGTGGAAAAGAAGCAGTCAGTCAAGTTTACATTTAGTAAACTGATTCCCACTTCAATAAAAAAGTATATGACAAACACGATTAATGTAACCGTTTTAAAGAAAATAGGATATTCAGCTTTTGGAGCAAGGGCGCCGCCATCTTGCAATACCACCGCGTGCGACGTCACGGGGTTGGTTTGCTCCGTTGGCCAGTGAAGTAATAAAACCATTTCTTTACTTTTTGAACACGCTTGTTTTGAAATGGAGAAAGACGAACTTGAAAGGACTGTTGAGTCCATAATAAGTCCAATTGCGTATGCATTTGAGCTGATACGTCGAGGGGACCGAGCAGTACTACCGTTATGGGTGGAAGAAGTCGTGAACCGTGAAGAAGTATGTCGATGCCCACAAGTCCATCTGCTGTCAGGAGGCTGCTGTGATGTGATGTCCACAGGAGGGCGATGTTGTCTTGAGCTGTCGAGTATAAAAGCAAAGAAATAAAAGGGAAGCGTGTGGGTAGCTAGAGAGCAAGTACTACGGCCATACCACCCTGAACACGTTAATTTTGAACTTTTGTAGCTTCCTGGACTTAAGCATCATTCCCTATAACCTTAAAAAACTATATTGAACAGTGAGGAAGATTCTGAGCGTTTGAACTGTTGGAACGAATCATTAAGTATTTGAACTGAGTCATTGAATCATTGAACAGTGAGAAAGATCATGATGCCCTGTCCAAATACCCACACTTGCGGTCTTTACACTTGAACACTTGTCTGCTTACATGACGTATTTCCTGTATTTGGCCCAAGTGTTCAAGTAGGCGTGAAGACTGCAAGTGTGTATATAACTTTTGCACATAGAGCTACGATGGCCGACACAGGACAAAGATGTTGTCGTCTGAGACAGCAGAGAGTAGCTAGCGCTCTGTAGAGCAGTTTGTCCGTTTAGGGCTACTGTAGAAACATGACGCCGCAAAAATGGCGATTTCACTCTAAGTGGACCCGCGGTGTATGTAGATAGAAATGGCTCATTCTAAGGTAACAAAAACATAACGGTTCATTATGTAAGGTCCTTATACACTACTGAAAACATAGTTATGTATATTCTATTGCATTTCTGTCAATAGATCCTCCTAAATACTACACACTGCACCTTTAAGTGATAAAGAGCAGTTGCAAATGTTGTACAAAATACACATTGCCTACTCATCTTTGCACCAATAAAATGTGCAATTTTTCCAAATTATATGTAATATCTAATTCATTTTACTTAAAGTGGAATGTTTTCCTCGACATCTCGCGATTTCGGGGCACTTGAGTTCCCAAACAAAATGCATGATGGGATACACTTAGCCTCGAATACCGATCCGAAGCGGTATTTAAGATAGTGTGGGTTTAGTGTGCATTAAGGGCACTGCACTTTGGCATTTTTTGGACATGGGACAGTCTTGCGCACTTATTTCCTGTCGCGTACACGCGCTCTCAAGTGGCCAAGACCACAAGTGTGTGGTTTGAACTGTTTGAACGAATCATTAAGTATTTGAATTAAGTCAATGAATCATTGAACAGTGAGAAAGATCAGTTACTGTATTTAAGATTCATTTATTTAAATGATGTCTGAAGTAATCTGTATAGCCCATATATATTTTTTAATTTAGTTATTGTAATTGCTACTTTATTTCTCATAATTGTGATTTTACATCTCAGAAAGTGACTGTCACAATGTGATTTTATTTCATATCATATGGTGACTATCAAACTTTTTTCTTTTTCTTTGCAAATGTTACTTTAAAGCTAACATTTTAAACATCGGTATACAGTATCTCACAAGTGTACCCAGTGTGTTTGCATGATGTTGGCTGTAATATTTGTGTAGTGTTGACACTTATCAGTCTCAAGTGAACCACATTTCAGTTATGTTAAAATTGATCAACTGATTTTATTAAACAATCACAACCTTTTATACTACTTGCAACTAGCCTACTTGTCTCAGCTTGAATGGTGCCATTTTTAGGGACTTTCAATCTGATTTAGGAAGCATTCTGTACTCTTACTACATTCAAGGAAGATCATTCTCAATTTTAGGAACGTTTTTGTAATGTTTTGAGATGTTGTTTTGAGAAAGCAGTGAAGTGTCAGGTAGAGATGTATGTGGTATAATGGAACTGCTCCTTCACTGTCACAACACAAAGTCCTGTCTGATGTCACTCAGTCATTTTTGCTCTAAAGTCTATGCCTTATCGTTTTGTCATTTGAGTGATTCCAGTGGATCAACCATTAGTTCACAGCAGGTCTGTCAAGAAAAACTGCTGCCATTTTCTCCTTTTTTGAGTCAAACCAAGTGAAGTTTTTTTTTTTTTTTTCTCTCGTCATTCTTCTTGCTATAGGAAAACAAACAAATATAGGTAGTCTGGAACATTTTAGGATGGCTGGCTCTAAAAACAAACTGCACAACAGTAAACAATAAAAACAAAAGCAACATGCCTCCTCAGTCAGACATAACATCCTGCACCTTGGCTTGGAGTCGAATTCTGCTAAGGGGTAAATAATGGAACTTTTGAATGGAAGGGATTTTTTTTTTTTTTTTTCACTATTACTTACAATAGGGTCTGCATTTTCATGGGTTTAAATAAAAGTTTTTTTTGTTAGAAGAGACAATAAAAACAACATCAAAACCACTCCTAAATGAACTTTCAAAAGCCAACGATTTTGCGACAGCTAAATGTAGCATTTTTGACAAACATGTAAATCTCTGATTAACGTCATTTATTTAAGCTACAAAATAAAATTAATTCTGTAAGATAAGGAAAATGAACTACGCAAAAACAATGCATTCCGAACATCTCCAGTGAGTGCACACTTTTCCTGAAAAACCCACACTACCGGATGTTTTGAATGTGTCGTCTCTTTCTGAGAAAAGGGAGAAAATGGCGGCCTGAGTGGCTTCAACATCGTCAGAGACGATAGCGTGCATAATACATACATTTTTTGTTCACTCGCTGAAATTAAAATGGAATAATCGGGAAAATGAGTGAAATACTTCACACTGCATGCTAAAAGGAATAAACGGCAAAAAAAAAAACTTTGTTGAGTTAGAGAACATCGTTCAACGTGTTGGTTTTGACAGACATTTTTTTTTATGCATGTACTATGCGTTCTGATTCTGACACTCCTGATTTGAATGTTTTCAAAACTTTTCTGTTCTTGACTGATTTTTTTTCATTATTTTGTCAATAGATGAACTGTTAAATGAGTGATCTTGAGATGAGTCCATGTAGTCGTCCGATTTGGCTCTCATATGATGTAATTTACACTCACCTAAAGGATTATTAGGAGCACCTGTTCAATTTCTCATTAATGCAATTATCTAATCAACCAATCACATGGCAGTTGCTTCAATGCATTTAGGGGTGTGGTCCTGGTCAAGACAATCTCCTGAACTCCAAACTGAATGTCAGAATGGGAAAGAAAGGTGATTTAAGCAATTTTGAGCGTGGCATGGTTGTTGGTGCCAGACGGGCCGGTCTGAGTATTTCACAATCTGCTCAGTTACTGGGATTTTCACGCACAACCATTTCTAGAGTTTACAAAGAATGGTGTGAAAAGGGAAAAACATCCAGTATGCGGGAGTCCTGTGGGCGAAAATGCCTTGTTGATGCTAGAGGTCAGAGGAGAATGGGCCGACTGATTCAAGCTGATAGAAGAGCAACTTTGACTGAAATAACCACTCGTTACAACCGAGGTATGCAGCAAAGCATTTGTGAAGCCACAACACGCACAACCTTGAGGCGGATGGGCTACAACAGCAGAAGACCCCACTGGGTACCACTCATCTCCACTACAAATAGGAAAAAGAGGCTACAATTTGCACAAGCTCACCAAAATTGGACAGTTGAAGACTGGAAAAATGTTGCCTGGTCTGATGAGTCTCGATTTCTGTTGAGACATTCAGATGGTAGAGTCAGAATTTGGCGTAAACAGAATGAGAACATGGATCCATCATGCCTTGTTACCACTGTGCAGGCTGGTGGTGGTGGTGTAATGGTGTGGGGGATGTTTTCTTGGCACACTTTAGGCCCCTTAGTGCCAATTGGGCATCGTTTAAATGCCACGGCCTACCTGAGCATTGTTTCTGACCATGTCCATCCCTTTATGACCACCATGTACCCATCCTCTGATGGCTACTTCCAGCAGGATAATGCACCATGTCACAAAGCTCGAATCATTTCAAATTGGTTTCTTGAACATGACAATGAGTTCACTGTACTAAAATGCCCCCACAGTCACCAAATCTCAACCCAATAGAGCATCTTTGGGATGTGGTGGAACGGGAGCTTCGTGCCCTGGATGTGCATCCCACAAATCTCCATCAACTGCAAGATGCTATCCTATCAATATGGGCCAACATTTCTAAAGAATGCTTTCAGCACCTTGTTGAATCAATGCCACGTAGAATTAAGGCAGTTCTGAAGGCGAAAGGGGGTCAAACACAGTATTAGTATGGTGTTCCTAATAATCCTTTAGGTGAGTGTATATTATAGGCCTAAACTTGACAGGTGATTTTTAAAAAATCTAATTTGAATATTATCTTCTCAGTTGTTTAAAAGATTAAGACAATTATCAAAGTTTGAATTTTTTTTTGTAATTTTCCAATAAAAGATGACACATTTTTAGATGATTTGTTACATTTAATTACCCCTTAGCAGGCTTTGACTCTAAGCTGTAATAGGGGAAACTGTGGAAACTGTAAAACAATCAATTATTTGCCTAAATTAAAGGCAGTTGGACTCGAGAGTGATCCTTACAATTTACCAAAAAAACAACAACAAAAAAAAACTAATGGTTCATGGAGAATCAAAATCAATTACAGCAGTGGTTCACTGACAGGTGAAGTGAATGACATTGATTATGTTGTTACAATGGCACCTGTCAAGGGGTGGGATATATAAGGCAGTCACTTCAAGAATTTTATGTGTTGGAAGCTAGAAAAGTGGGCAAGCGAAAAGATCTGAGTGACTTTGACTAGGGCCAAATAGTGATGGCTAGATGAGTGGGTCAGAGCATCTCCGAAACTGCAAGTCTTGTGGGGTGTTCCCGGTATGCAGCGGTTAGTACCTACCAAAAGTGGCAAGGAAGGATAACCAGTGAAGCAACATCAGGGTCATGGGCGCCCAAGACTTATTGACGCCTGTGTGGAGCGAAGACTAGCCTGTCTGGTCTGATCACACAGAAGAGCTACTATAGCTCGTATAGCTGGAAAACAGAATGCTGGCCATGATAGAAAGGTATCAGAACACAGAGTGCATCACAATTAGCTGCGTATGGGACTGCATAGCCGCAGACTGGTCAGAGTGATCATGTGATCTATGTAACCATGTGACTCCTTAAATTAAGATGGCTCCTGCACTAAACATTAGGCTTGTTCGACTTCATGCAGAGATGCTCAGACTGATCGGCGGCTGACTCGAAGCAGTGCATGCCGGTGACGTATGCCATCAAAGTACCCCGAGAGCGATTCGAGAGCAGCTGGCTGGTGCGTTCTGCGCAGCTTCTCCAGAGCAACTGCACGAGCTCTGATGACGACACAGCTGTTTCACGATTGGCCGGATTCACCGCGTGACAACGAGCATGTGTGTTTGTTATTCTAAAACATTCACCTCTACTAATGCTCACATCTGTATGTTTATAACAGTAAATGCTCTTTTCATGTAGTCGCGATGTTATATTGTGTCGTTTATCAAAATAAAACTGATAAAAAAAATTTAGACACCACTTCATTGATAGTAGGCTTATGTTGAACTTTATTCTTGTACAATCAGACGCTGTATTAAGCAGTACATAACGTAGGCTGTTGAATGAAAATGTCTTTGAAACATCTGTGTATTTGACAAATATTGCAATTTTTTTTTTACACTTCAGCTGTGATAAAGTATGCAAACACAGCACGAGCGTCACTACTGGAAGCAGAAAGTGTCCTACTTCGCATGTCCGTTTACAGTTCCTCCCCGCCTGCACGCATCAACTCCTGTCGATTGGTTACATCCAGCCACAGCCAATGTCGAACACACCTATTGTAAGCTTGGCATTGACAAAGGTCACATGTGACGGTTTGCCCTTTTTTCAGTAAAGGATTAATTTTATCTCGCATTTGAAGACTTCTTCTTTGGTAGAGTGTGCGGACTCTCTTGAAATGTTTTACTATTTGGAATTTTGTCTATGCACCTCATTTGGACTAGTTTGAAGGCACAGTTCCTGACCATTCTTCAATCCTTGGGTCCTGGCATTCATGTGGATGTTACTTACCACCTACACATACCATCTACCTAATGATTGGTGCAGACCACCTGCACCCCTTCATGGCAATGGTGTTCCCTGATAGCAGTGGCCTCTTTCAGCAGGATAATGCAATCTGCCACACTGCAAAAACTGTTTAGGAATGGTTTGAGGAACATGATGAGGTCAAGGTGTTGCATTGGCCTCCAAACTCCCCAGATCTCAATCCAATTGAGCATCTATGGGATGTGCTGGACCAACAAATCCAATCCATGGAGGCCCCAAATCTCATTTTACAGGACTGCAAATGTCTTTGGTTCAGAGGTCTTGTGGAGTCCATGCCTCGATTAGGGGTGTGCACAAATAGTCAAATATTCGATCTGTAATTATTATCATAAATATCACCACCATAAAATCCAAACACCAGTCGAGTGAGGAAAGACAGCTGTCTGTCACTGCATTCATGACTGACTGCAGGTAAGCACAGCTGTACCCTCGAGTGAGCCAAGATAACTTACATAATAGCAAAATGATCTCGAGACATATGCGTCCTTTAAGATTCGTCGAGGGAGACTTTTGAAACAAAGCACTGTAAGAAACGTCACTTAGCACACCGTTATCTGTGTCCCTGCAATGTCTGTCAGCGGAGCATATTTTCTCTGCACCCGGTCTTGTTGTCAGACCGAGGAGACAACTTTCACCCGAGCATGTGGATATTCTTTTGTTTTTTTTCTCAACATGAACATGTGAAACAATATAAACACGATAACCATATGCTGACTCGAGTGTATATGTATGTTCTGCACAGTAACTGGCACAGTCTGCTTTTTTCCATTCACTCTGCTTCAGCTTAAATGCTTTTGTCCTGTATATTTTTTGTTTACACACATTGTTTAATATTAAAAAGAAAATCTCAACATATAATGTAAACTTGTGTATATTTGCTAATCATGAGCTTGTTCAGAAATGCTGACAAAAACGTAATGATTAAAAAATTACATCTTTCTCGTTAAACTTAATTTATATAAACTAATGTTAAAAAAAAAATATGAGCCCAAATATTCAAATACAATATTAAAAAAAAAATAAAAAATACACATCCCTAGCCTCGATGCATCAGAGCTATTTTGGCAGAATAAGGGGGACCTACATGATATAGGCAGGTATATGTGCAGTTTATTAACGTAAATGTAAACTGAATACAAACTAAACAAAGACTTGAACCATACTAAACCTGAACAGAAACCGTTACATGAACAAAGCTAGACAGGGAACAATGGAGACATGAGGGCTATATATACACAGAGACTAATGACTAACAAGGAACATCTGTTCACAATCAAACAATGAACCAATGAGAACACAGGACACATGACTATACCAACTAATGAGAACATAACACGTGCTGAGTCCCAATTCGCCTACTTATACTACGTCCTAAAAGTATGTACTCTTTTTGTGAAGAAAAAGTAAATACTTTTGAGTGTGTAGCAGAAAAGTAGGCAAGCTTTGGGACATACTACTTCATAACTTCTTCATTGTTACGTGCATCCTGTCACTGTTTAAACTGCCCTGTCAATCATCGTCACAGTTAAAACCCTCCACATTCAATTTAATTTAATTTCCTACCGTATTGGAGACAATTGTAGTAGCACGTTGATCTGCCAGTCGTGGGTATTTCATGCGGAGACACCCCTCGTGTTTGCAATTTGAATATGATGATGTGTTTAAAAGTTAAACGTATCCAAACGTATCATTAGTAAAGTTCTCAATGCTGTTGCAGATGAAATATAATGTGGATAACACTGAATATATATCTTTTTGTCAGGTTAGATACTGATAATTATTCACTCAAACCCCTTTATCTAAACCTCTCTACTTAACCATCGGACTCACACATCCATCATGTTTGTCGTTTTTTAACACTTTTTATCCGCGTTTGTAGTTCTAATTGAATCCGTCAATTAGCCGTCAGAGTGTGCAGGCTAACCGGATATAGTAGACCATCCGGGTATCTTTGGAATACTCATTTCAACATATTACGATTTGGGATGCACTATTTCTATTTTCGAATACTATTTAGGACAGATAGTATGCGAATTGGGATGCACCGATGGACAAGTGGAGCACATGGCAGGATGACATGAGGATTAAGGGAAGCACATGACAAACAGGAAACATGACTTAAGGCAAAATTACAAAATAAAAGACATGAAAATATCAACCCAGTCTCATATAAAAACGTACCCTGACTACGTTGGTCCAAAGTGCAAAACGTAGAGGGGTTACAATAATGGCCCTTGACTGTTACATTTTTTTTGCCTATTCTTTTCCTATTGTTTCGCGTCCAAGTCATGTGACTTTCAAGATTCCGGCCATGAAAACGAAAAACATGGCGGACATTTCTCTCATTTTTAGTGAAAAAATCAATATTTTGAGTTAGTTTCTGCATAAAAATAAGTTTTGATTACATTTCTAGCGAGAAATATATATTTTATTTTCATAATATTCACTCAGTGAATGTACATAATCACTCGCTTGCTCGTTGTTGCGAAGATTTTTCAGATCTCGCCAGAATAATGTGAAACTGAAACGTTTTGGTTGCTATGGACGCTGCTATCGCCTAGCATAGCTGTGGCCCCAGATTCCACATACTCTCCCTTGCGATTTCGCTCCGTCTGAAGGAACAAACCCCCGCCCACTATATGCGTTGCGTCTGAGGTTGATTTGCTGATCAACACATCCGTGGCAGCGGGAGAAACTAATGTTGACAAAGTGACGAGTTACGAAACAGAAGAAGAAGAAGAAAAAGAAGTACTTTTAGCTCGAAATCATTGTTAGTCCAAGAATATGGACTGGCGTGTTATTTGTGGTATTACTCCTCGATCACGATATTTCCATAAATAGCCAGGCAGTGTTCCACTGATGACGTTTCTTATGACATACTCAGTGCTGCCACCATGTGTCTGGTCTTAGTAATAACTTATTTCTGGTGTATGATCAAGTTTTTCTCTGCATGGAGGTTAATTAATTGTATTTATATTATTGGAAGTATGCAATATCTATCTATCTATGTATGTATGTGTGAAGGAGAGAGATGATCTGTCAAGCTTTTGCAAACACAGCATGTGTTCTCTGGTTTGCTACAAGAGTCTTTCAGGCTTTTGACTTTTTTTTAATATACTGTATAACAACATACACATATCTTATGGAACAAAACAATGGGATTGAACATTTCCTTAATTCGTGGTGTTCTCCTCCGTCACCCACTGTGGCGGCCATGTTTTCCCACTGTAATAAAAAGAGATTGTTATTAATTTAGGTATTTACATCAGCCATGAATTAAATTCAAAACAAACATGACAAGGTTAAGGGCAATGAGGAACAGCAAGCCACCCCTTCATTCAGTAGGTTTATAAACTTACAGTAACCTGATAACAGTAAATTACCTGCCTATGGTAATATTTTGATTAAGGTTTGAATATGCATTACCTACGGTGTAGCCATTTATTTGAAATCATATACCTCTGCTCTGAAGGTATCCATTGTAAAAGACCTCTGCAATTTGCTGCACAATAATAGTCTTGAAAATTTGGTCATGAAAGACCTCCCAAGTCTTTGGACTTTTGTAAATGCCTTTAATCAATGTGTGTTACTTTAGTATCCCAATGTCAACATCTAATCAAAATTCAATGTAAAGAAAAAGGAAATCCTTGCTCAGAATAAATTGGTGAATATGTCCAACATATGTCTCTCAATTATGGCAGTCAGGTTTATCTGCCTTAAAGATCCCATGGCATGGATTATTTTATTATTTTATATTTCCTGGGGTGCCCTTATAATGTTAGTATGTTTTTTTTAGTTCAAAAATTGTCATAATTTAGAAATAAAAGTTTTTCCTAGCCTGATTTTAGCCTCTGATTTGAACGCTCTGTTTGAAGGGGCGTGTCTGCTGTGAGACCTCAGTGTAAACGCCCACTCCTGTGATTGGCTGACATGCTTGCATATGAAATAGCCAGCATTAGATATGGAACTCTCTCGAAAACTTTTACTATTACAGCTATTATACATTTTTACTAGCTCTCGAGATTAACAAATTGTGAGAAGTTGAGAAGTTGCAGTGATGAGCATTGAGCAGATGACAGTCTAATGATCGAGTGAATGAAGATCTTATCATTGCAACGCAGTTTCTGCACTCTCACTAATGCTTTCACCAATGCAAACATGAGGTAAATACAGTAAGAGCTTCGTTGTGCAGTGTAACAACGTCATTGATTTCATAACGAGTTTTGGCAAGTGTCCAGATAAACTCGCGCTGTGTGATTGACAGCTTGGGCGATTGGAAAGGGATTGTTCTGTGATCGCTTTCTGTATATATTTTAATCATAGTTTAAATGATTATTTTCATCCTACTAAGAGAAACGATGTGAAATTGATATTTTAGTCACTCACTGGCTTGATGAGGAAAAAACAATATCGCGCTCGCGTTGCTAATTTTCTCATGGGCGGGACAAATTCTCTGTGCGGGTAAAGCAGAGAAGGGGAGGTAACCTTTCCCTGTATGACGACATATAGGGAAGATTCCAGATTCGCCCATCTGAGCTTTCATTTTCTCAAAAGCGGAGCAGGATTGGTTTACACCTATCAAAATTTCTAGCCACTGGGGGACCATAGGCAGGCTAAGGGAACTCGTATTAATGTTAAAAATACCTCATAAAGTGAAATTTTCATGCCATGGGACCTTTAAGCACCACATAACTGATAAAATACACAAACACTGTAAAACTTGAACTAAAAGTTCAGTGCCAAAAATTGTCCGCCCTCTTACGGGCCTGATGTGATAGCACATTTTGATAAATGAAACTCAAACTCAGTTAGTTGCTTTGCGTAGTAGATCTCCTTTCCCTTGCGCTGCTTAGCGTGTATGTTTAAACTTTAGGCATATCATTATTTAGTTTTGATTCTAAACAATTAATCCATCCAGTTAATCTCATGGTACCCACATGCACCAAATTATAATTCATTTAGATTTGAGCAAGAGCTTTGCACAAAATAAATTAAAGGCAAGCCACATATAGATGGCTATCCCAAATACAACCCCTTCAGTTAAGTGGCTGAAGCAATTATGGATGTTAAATGGACTTGCACTTATATAGCGCTTTTATACTTTCTGGGACCACTCAAAGCACTTTTACAATGTTCATCACTACCACCCTTTTACACACACATTCATACAACACTGTTTGCAGACAGGCTTTGGAGATTGGATTCCCACGTATTCACACACCCAATGACACACTGGAGGGAAAGTGTGGGTTCAGTGTCTTGCCCAAGGACACTTCAACACACTGAGCCACAGCCGCCCACAAATACAAGCCAAGGCTATTACTTTAAGTTTTGAAGTACTAAGAATTAGGCTATTCCAATTAAAACTATGATAAATTGTACATACCAGAGTGAACAGGGCTCCCATTCCACCAACTTCATTTGGATCCCCTGAAAAAACATCAAAGTTGGGGGGTTAAGGTGTTTCCAGTTGGGGTGCTGCAATTCCACTGAGTACATCTAAGACTTTTAATTATTGTAAAGCAAACCTTCTGCATTTTGCAGCGGATCACCCTCTTCACTGGGTAGTAAGGTTCCCCTTCTAGGATCCCATGGTGACATTCTGAAAGAGCAAAAAAGGTACATGAGTTTGACCTCATACATCTTCATCAATATATTAAAAAATTATTGACAGGCAACACATGATATATTTATGACTTAAGTATATCTGGCTAAGGCAAAAGAATCACTGTATTTGAAGTCTGATTTGAAATGGTGAAATGTAAATCTAGGAAAGCTTAATAACTTTTGGGTGATTTTTTTTTCCCCCTCAGTTTCTTCCTTGTAGACATGTCTAAGGCTGCAGTATTCTTCTGCTTCTTTTTATTGTTTGCAGACATATCTGTTGAGATTAAGGAAATGTATCTGTGAAGAGCTGTTATTACAGTGAATACTGGTCTAAATACCTTTATTCCAATAACAAATATATAATGTCACATTACAATTGGAAAGATATAGATTGTAATCTTTCGCAGGGCACTCATTGAAATACATGGAAATTGTTTAACCATATGCTGTATGGTCACTTCTTCGCTCTACTAAGGGTTATAGACTACAAGATGTACAAACAGGTGACCAACTGAAGGAAAAGCCTGGAAGATGAGGGGAAAAACAATGAATGTAGTTCATCCTACACATATTACCTTTATCCTATAACCTCAATATTGATGGGAGATGTGTCTTCCAGACTGATAATGCTTCAATTTACAGGGCACAGGGTCTCACAGAATGATTTACTAAGTATGAAGATTCTGTCAGTCTGATTCAATGGGTTTTACAAACCCCAATTTCAATGAAGCTGGGTCAACTGTAAAACGAAAATAAAAACATAATACAACGATTTGCAAATCATTTTCAACCTATATTAAATTGAATACTCTACAAAGACAAGACATTTAATCTTCAAACTGAAAAACTTTATTGTTTTTTATCTAATATTAACTCAATTTGAGGCCTGCAACATACTCCTAAAAACCTGGGAAAGGATCAAGACTGGGAATGTTTGGAACATTCCACAGGTGAACAGGTTCATTGGAAACACGCGAGTGTCATGATTGGGCATAAAAGGGGCATCCCCGGGATTCATTCACAAGCAAGTCATCCTTGGTTGTGAATGACTGAGCCTTCTGGGGATGCTATGTGACGGTGGGAATCACTACTGTAAAGGATATTAACGTGGGCTCAGGAACACCTTGGAAAACAATTGTCACTTAACACAGTTTGTCGCTACTACAAGTGCTACGAGTGCTGTCCACATTTAAAATAGTTTTTGGAAATCATGGACGTCGTGTTCCTCGGGATAAAGAGGAAAAGGACCTCCCAGATTGTTATCAGCGCTAAGTTCAAAAGCCATGGGGGTGTGTTAGTGTCCATGGCATACCCATGCCCCATGACAAAATGAGTGAATCTTTGCAAACAAACAATAAAGCTTTTCAGTTTGAACATTAAATATCTTGTCTTCGTTGTATAATCATTGAATATAGGAACTTGGAATAGGGGTTTGTATGATCATCAGGGGCCTAATTTATAAATGTATAAACACATATAAACAAACTGAGAAATAAGAAACTGATTATGATGACAGAAATCCACGCTCCCCACAGAATATGAAAGCTTGCTAAGTTACACCATATTTTGAGTTGATTATCATTTATTATTACATGGCTTGGTTAAATTCTAATGTAGAATGCGGTCTGTTATTTCTTGATAACAGACCGCTGCTAAGTATAACACACCGTTGCCATGAAAAACAGCGTTGCCATGGACACGGTGTTCTTTAACGGAAGCAATACAATCGTTTTAAAATCAATAAACTCCTTTTTAAATCAATATGTTGTGTCAAATTATTGATTTATTTGGTAGGTAGCCATGTAATAAGCGGGATAATGTATAGCGAGGCAGTTGTTATAGCGAATACAACCCCTTCAGGCTGATTCAAGACCCCTCCGCCCGATCAGCCTGTCGTGTTTGTATTCGCTATAACAACCGCCTTGCTCTATATTATCCCTTACTTAACAGAAACCAGCATAGGACGTCAATTGCGAGCCATGTATTTTGATGTGTGTGTGTGTGCACATACTGAGCATGTCCATATACACAGTAGACTGAAGTGAATTCTGTACAGCTAAAAATGAGGCACCAAACACCTACAGCAGACTTTGGATGTGCAACAGTGCTCTCCATCATCATCAGTTCCTACATAGATTGAAGCTGTTCTGGTGGCACATTGTGGCCGATACCACCTCAGTAATTCACTTGCCAAAAGTTTGTTTTTGCTTCAGCATCTGTCAATCATCCTGTCAGAATTTTGAAACGTTATATTTCCCTTTAGTAATATTTGAAAGGCAAGTTATCCAGACTTACATATTACAGTAGTTACTGGTATAACACCTCAGAAGTCACCTCACACTAATCAGTCACTTGTATTTTTTTTTTTTCAAATTTAAATACATTTCTTCATTTAGAGTATTATTTCAGTTTAAGAAGGAGAGACAGATTAAATGTTTAACATGGTTATCATGTATACCATGATTAAACAACATATGAAAAAGAAACACGACTAGCAATTGAATCATGATTTATATGCTATTTGAAAATATCAGCAGAACTTACCGCATTTCTGCTGAGGTGGTTCTGTGATGGGTAGGATGGGAGGACTGGTGGTGAGCTGGATGGTGGACTGGATGGGAGGAGGACTGGTGGTGAGCTGGATGGTGGACTGGATGGGAGGAGGACTGGTGATGGACTGGATGGGAGGAGGACTGGTGGTGGGCTGGATGGTGGACTGGATGGGAGGAGGACTGGTGGTGGTGGGCTGGATGGTGGACTGGATGGGAGGAGGACTAGTGGTGGGCTGGATGGGAGGAGGACTAATGGTGGGCTGGATGGGAGGAGGACTAATGGTGGGCTGGATGGGAGGAGGACTGGTGGTGGGCTGGATGGGAGGAGGACTGATGGTGGGCTGGATGGGAGGAGGACTGGTGGTGGGCTGGATGGGAGGAGGACTGGTGGTGGGCTGGATGGGAGGAGGACTAGTGGTGGGCTGGATGGGAGGAGGACTGGTGGTGGACTGGATGGGAGGAGGACTGGTGGTGGACTGAATGGGAGGAGGACTGGTGGTGGGCTGGATGGGAGGAGGACTAGTGGTGGGCTGGATGGGAGGAGGACTGGTGGTGGGCTGGATGGGAGGAGGACTGGTGGTGGGCTGGATGGGAGGAGGACTGGTGGTGGGCTGGATGGGAGGAGGACTGGTGGTGGGCTGGATGGGAGGAGGACTGGTGGTGGGCTGGATGGGAGGAGGACTAGTGGTGGGCTGGATGGTGGACTGGTGGTGGGCTGCTGGTTAGTACAACCTAAATATGGTACAAAAAGAGGAAATTATTCACCTCCTGTAATAAGAACAAATGTCCCCTTTTTTCTAGCAGTGACTGTGCTCCATAAGGAAATGTCTAGTACATTTGTCTTTTGTATTCTTCTGTCTATAAATGCTGCCCTATGGACTCTATGCTCTCTGTAGAACTGAGGCGAGGCTGATTTTGTACTCTGGTGCAAATTGTAGGATCTCATTACCTCATGTGAAGTGGAGATCTGTGTTTATAGTTTTTTGAAGTTGAATTGAGCAATGCCTCTTGCTGTTGACTCTTTTGCTATGTATGGCAGACAATCAGTGAGCTATGTGGCTTACTGACTAGTAAAAGAAACTAGGTCTGCAAAATCCATAAATCATCAGAAAATGTAAAAAAATGCTGACCAGTGTTTCCCAAAGTCAAAGATGATGTATATATATGAATATATATATGTAAGACTCTGAAAGCAGAGAATTTTTTTATTAAACAATTATCAAAATTGTTGGTGGTTAATTGTATAATTGATTAATAATCTCAAATATCAATTAATTGTCGCAGCTCTAAAAGAAACACCTATTGGATAAAGCAAAGACCAAATTTGATGAAGCAACAGCTGAATAGCTATTTTTGGCCCACTGTGGTTTGCCCTGTGACAGCGGTACCAAGAAAACTGTAATTGCTGTCACATTTATTTTTATGTTGACTGTGGAGTAAGATTTTAAATAATCGCACACACTTACCATTAATTAACAGTTCATAGAGAGCCTTTATCCTGTCAAGGCATTTTTCAGAATGGTCTGACAGCTGCCATTTTGGCTGGAGGACTTGTGCGGACCAGGTTTTTCTGCTTCTTCATTTTCTTTCCAATGAAGACTATGGCCTTGTACCCCAATGTGTTTAACTTTTCGACCTGAAAATAAAGATATATATTATACAATATATACAGAAATATAAGCAATTATAAATGTCTTAAACATTGTGGGCTGTAATTATGTAAATAATAACTACAGACGTTAAACACATACCAAGACAGATGCCTCATCAATAACATGAGAGGTGGTTTGGTTTTTGTTTGGCCTCAAATTTCTGAAGTTTTTTTGCCAGTCTTTGCGTTCTTGGCTGTACTGACTGGCAATATTTGCAGGTCTTGGTGGCCACACCAATAGCTGCTTTGCAGCTCACGCAGGTTGTTATTGTTGACCCTCGTGGCATCTTAAAACTAGAATATAAAACAATCAACATTTAATAACCAAAGAGACAAAGGAACTGCCTTATTTAAGTGTTACATTACAAATGTTTGTAATTTGGCCTACTTCAGCATTATCAGTAGGCTAGTGTCAGACATCAACACTTCATATGTGTTTCATATTTTCAAACGCGATACAGCACGAGATATCGTTAATATCGATGTAGTTTATTTTGCGTTTAAATGACTATACATTTCTGCCCTTGAGCCGCCAATTCGTTTTCATGACCTGTGTGTCAGCTGTTGCAGTGCATTGTGGGATTTGTAGTATGAGTGAGTGGTGGGAGTGTGATTTACCGCGGGCCATTAATAATAGACGTATGAAATTATCCGGCCACGGAAAAAATATCGATATATGTCTTTTAGTCTATATCGCACAGCCCTATTACAGATTCTATGCAACAATAACCCATACTCCATAGTTTCATATAGCTCCAAGTTGATTTCTGTTTTCATCTAGGTATTGTATTGTATTTTTGTGTGTGTATGATTTTACCACTTGTCTTACTGTAGCCCCTATCTCATTTTGATTCTGCTGCAGCGACGTGAATTTGGAATCAATAAAGTTTTCAACTTATATCATTCTGACCTCGGTTAGCACATTGCCGCCAACTGCATCTAACGTTAAATGCGGTGGCTAATATAATGCTGGATAAACCCCTATGTCATTGAACACATCCCTATAAATTCATGGTGATAAATAATTAACAAATGATGGCTTAGACAGTGCTAACTAACTTTATTATTCAGGTTCCGTTAGCATATGTTGATATCACTACGTGTATTCATTACCTACCTTTGAGGATGTACAGTATGAATGGTGGGTGGCGGAGAGAGCGGACACCGCCTCACTCACTTGTCAATCTGCTGACCTCTGTGCCTCTGTGATAGGGCAACCCACGTGTCAATCAGTGACCTCTCGCAGCTACGTTGCCCACACGTAAAAACGTGATGCCACTTTTGTGACACTGTTACATTTAACCCTTGTATGGTGTTCGGGTCTGTTGGACCCGTTTTCATTGTTTATCAAAAGAAAAATGATACAATTAATTATTTTTTCAAAATCAGACTCATTGGCCTTGGCTCATTTTCTGTGAAGAATATATATCTGACCACACACTGTACACCCCTCCTACACATTTACACTCACCTAAAGGATTATTAGGAACACCATACTAATACTGTGTTTGACCCCCTTTCGCCTTCAGAACTGCCTTAATTCTACGTGGCATTGATTCAACAAGGTGCTGAAAGCATTCTTTAGAAATGTTGGCCCATATTGATAGGATAGCATCTTGCAGTTGATGGAGATTTGTGGGATGCACATCCAGGGCACGAAGCTCCCGTTCCACCACATCCCAAAGATGCTCTATTGGGTTGAGATCTGGTGACTGTGGGGGCCATTTTAGTACAGTGAATTCATTGTCATGTTCAAGAAACCAATTTGAAATGATTCGAGCTTTGTGACATGGTGCATTATCCTGCTGGAAGTAGCCATCAGAGGATGGGTACATGGTGGTCATAAAGGGATGGACATGGTCAGAAACAATGCTCAGGTAGGCTGTGGCATTTAAACGATGCCCAATTGGCACTAAGGGGCCTAAAGTGTGCCAAGAAAACATCCCCCACACCATTACACCACCACCACCAGCCTGCACAGTGGTAACAAGGCATGATGGATCCATGTTCTCATTCTGTTTACGCCAAATTCTGACTCTACCATCTGAATGTCTCAACAGAAATCGAGACTCATCAGACCAGGCAACATTTTTCCAGTCTTCAACTGACCAATTTTGGTGAGCTCGTGCAAATTGTAGCCTCTTTTTCCTATTTGTAGTGGAGATGAGTGGTACCCGGTGGGGTCTTCTGCTGTTGTAGCCCATCCGCCTCAAGGTTGTGCGTGTTGTGGCTTCACAAATGCTTTGCTGCATACCTCGGTTGTAACGAGTGGTTATTTCAGTCAAAGTTGCTCTTCTATCAGCTTGAATCAGTCGGCCCATTCTCCTCTGACCTCTAGCCTCATGTTTTTCCCTTTTCACACCATTCTTTGTAAACTCTTGAAATGGTTGTGCGTGAAAATCCCAGTAACTGAGCAGATTGTGAAATACTCAGACCGGCCCGTCTGGCACCAACAACCATGCCACGCTCAAAATTGCTTAAATCACCTTTCTTTCCCATTCTGACATTCAGTTTGGAGTTCAGGAGATTGTCTTGACCAGGACCACACCCCTAAATGCATTGAAGCAACTGCCATGTGATTGGTTGATTAGATAATTGCATTAATGAGAAATTGAACAGGTGTTCCTAATAATCCTTTAGGTGAGTGTATATTACACACAGGATGTTCAGGGTGTGTGTGTGTATGTGTGAGAGCGAGTGAGTGAGTTTGTGTGTGTGAGAGAGTGAGAGAGTGAGAGTGTGTGTGTGAGAGTGTGTGAGTGAGTGAGTGAGTGTGTGAGTGAGTGAGTGAGTGAGTGAGTGAGTGAGTGAGTGAGTGAGTGAGTGAGTGAGTGAGTGAGTGAGTGTGTGTTTGTGTGTGTGAGAGTGAGTGAGTGAGTGAGTGTGTGTATGTGTGTGTGTGTGAGACTGAGTGTGTGTGTGTGTGATAGTGAGTGTGTGTGAGTGAGTGTGTGTGAGAGTGTGTGTGTGTGTGAGAGCGAGAGAGTGTGTGAGTGAGTGAATGTATGTGTGTGCGTGCGTGCGAGTTTGTGTGTGTGAGAGTGAGTGTGCGTGAGTGAGTGAGAGTGAGAGTGTGTGTGAGTGTGTGTTTGTGTGTGTGAGAGTGAGTGAGTGAGTGTGTGTATGTGTGTGCGTGCAAGTGAGTGTGTGTGTGTGAGACTGAGTGAGTGTGTGTGATAGTGAGTGTGTGTGAGTGAGTGTGAGTGAGTGTGTGAGAGAGTGTGTGTGAGAGAGTGAGTGAGTGAGTGAATGTATGTGTGTGCGTGAGTGAGAGTGTGTGTGAGTGTGCGTGTGTGTGTGTGAGCGTGTGTGTGTGTGAGAGAGTGAGAGTGTGTGTGTGAGAGAGTGAGTGAGTGTGTGTGTGTGTGTGCGTGCAAGTGAGTGTGTGTGTGTGAGACTGAGTGTGTGTGTGTGAGACTGAGTGTGTGTGTGTGTGTGATAGTGAGTGTGTGTGCGTGTGTGTGAGAGTGTGTGTGTGTGTGTGTGAGTGAGAGAGTGTGTGTGAGTGAGTGAGTGAGTGAGTGAATGTATGAGTGTGTGTGCGTGTGAGCGAGTGAGAGAGTGAGAGTGTGTGTGAGAGAGTGTGAGTGAGTGAGTGAGAGAGTGAGAGTGTGAGAGAGAGAGAGAGTGAGTGAGAGAGAGAGAGAGAGAGAGAGAGAGAGAGAGAGAGAGAGAGAGAGAGAGAGAGAGATACTATTAATATACTAACATGTGGAAACATAAGCTGGAATAGCACACTGTTGGAGAGAGTAACAATACAATAGGCTATGTAAACTACAGTAGGTACAGTATATACAAACTATAGTGAAGCTATGTAGGGATGCGCAATACATTTCGACCAAAAATGTAATGCTAAAAAAAAAAAGACCAAGGTAATTTGTCATGTTTGACAGTTGTGAATCACCAGTGATTGGGTTGGGGCAGAGGGTGGGGACTAATGGGCTAACATAACGGGTTTTTACAGTTTCAGAGGAATTTGCAGTACATGCTCTAAACACAAAGAAATCTTACAACAGCAGTAAAATAACCTCAGGTTTCACATACAAGTTATTACAGCACTGACGTTTGGGTTCAACACACTGCAAAGACATCTTCTTAGAGTCATACACATCATCTCCCTAATAACTACTCTCCCAACTACTCTTCCCAGTCCCAGAGGAAGTATTCTCTAAGTCTTCCTCTTCAGAGAAGTCATCTAAGGGCAATGTTTGCAGTCCAAGAATACTTTTGTATGTTGTGCGTGCTGTAGCCAGTTGTGCTTCAACTTCACACATTCTTCTCTTCAGCACACAGAGTAGTCCCTCACGTCCTTTCTCCATTAAGCCCTCTGTACTGCCTGAGAATGTGACATTAAAATATAAAGAAATGAGCCAATGGTTACCAGAGAAGCAAATAAAAGAAAGAGACTAACTATTTATTGTTCTTACATTTCCCATTGGTGTCTTCAGTGAGCTGAAAGGTAAACTCTTCAATCAGTCCAGCAACACTCCTCATGTACTCCATGTGCTGCTTGACTTCGCGAACCACAATAACTTCTTCTTCTTTCAGTCTAGCCAGCAGCATTACCTTGTCAAAAACATTTTTTTCCGCTCCATATCACCATGACCTGCAATACATTACATCAAAGTGTTATCTTACAACCTCCTAAAAAAAAATTGGGACAGAAGATATTTTAAATGCTGTACTACTACAATAGAGAAATAAACCCTGACAGGATGAGATAGAACATCAGCGCTTCGCGAAGGGGTTCGATCACATCCATTTACAAATTACTGCATTCTTTTTTTTGCATATTGCCCAGTGTCTTAACATTTTTTACATCAGATTCCATATTTACATCAAGATGTGTGCATCAAACAATTTGTATTCAGTGCATTTCAGAGGAAGTACTTACATTCCCATGGCCAGGAGTAGTTGTCCACAGCCAGGAGTTCATTGGGAGGAGGCAGTTTTTCAACTTCCCCCACAGTAGCATTGTGGTCATTGATGGCAACTTCCAAGGCTTTCTTCTCAACAGCAATCTTTCTTCTCAGTTGATGCCTTCGCTTGTTCCCACCTACAATGAGAAACACAAAATGAGTGTGCATTCACACAATGACTACACAAAAGCACCATACAAAATAAGACTTCACAATATGCATGTATGTGTTATGATTATTGTGACAGATGTTGTGTGATCATTTTTGCATCACAAGTTTCATTATCATTTGAAAAATTGTGAAAAAACTTGGGACATTTTTTTCAGAATCGATTTTAAACAATCATATTTTTTTTTAAAATAGAGGACAAAATTGGTAGGTCAGGACATCTCTGCACTTTGCAGAACTATTGGAAATATTTGGATATTGCACTCAACCTTATTATGATTTTGACAGTTTTTCAGTATGCTGCCCTGACAAAAGATGTTTTTTTTTTTTAATAAATGGCTTTGCTATTTTTACTATGTATAAATCAGTAGTGAATTAATTTTTTCACAAATCTGCATTACTAGTAGCCTTTTCTGCTTTCACCAGACTGACGATACAGCTGAAATTTTCGCTGTTTGATGCCCAGATATAGCCCCTCGATGGTCCTCTGCACGTCATTTTGGATTGTTGCTCCTTTGGACGACAACAAACAAATTAATTAATGCCCATTTCAGTTTACAATCAGCCTCTTTTCAGATCCCCTGTACAAGAGCAGAGCCAATGATTCTTTAAAATATGCCATCAAATAATTTTTTCAAAGTACCTGAGGTCCACTGCTGAACATCAGACACCCACTGCTGGACTGTGTCTTGCTGTAGAGATAACTCAGCTGTGAGTTTCTCCAGGTCCTTTGTTGCCTCTGCAATCCTTTGTACAGTCTGTCCGAAAGAAATATCCGTGTTAACAAATGCTGAGACACAATTTAAAAACAAAAATGTTATTATACATATTTTCCTAGTTAGTACCTTGATGTATCTTTTGGCCAGTGTCCGGTCAAGGTTTTCTGCCTTTCGCTTGTTCCAGCCACTTGCATGGATTGTTAGCATGTCAATGTATGTGCAGTAATTTAGGTTCACAGTGAGGACCAAAGGTCAGATACTACATTGATCATTCTCTAATATTGTCACATAAACCTGGAAATAATCATACACTTAATTAACGTGTCAGAAGTTAAATTATTATAAAGAGAATCCTGATCAGTGTAAAAGTGCTGACTAGACAGTTGTTTTCTAAGGGACTCTGAACAGTGGTCCACAACTCTCTGCAGATATGCAGACCACATCAGAGCAAAAAAACTGGACGGTCTGTGAAGCTAGCTGTTTCTGGAGATATAGTATAACCTGAGACTTAAAAACTACCTTTTTCATGATAGGAGAATTTCCCTCCCTAATACTGCTGAACAAAAGTGGATGGCGGCAGGTGTCTGAAGAACCCCTCCACCATGGATGCTCTGTTATGAAGCACCAGGGCCTCATGTGTGGAAAGGTCACAGGCTGTGCAGTAGAGTGATCGCGGTAAACAGTCCCTACACATCACTACTGCAGCCTTGTGTCCACAATGATGGCAAACCCCCTCCTTGGGCTTCTCAGATGACAACATATTGTTCACCATGAAGAGCCTCATTACTGTCCAATTCTCCAGAGAGGAAGTTTGCCTGTTCCTCCAGTGTGAGGGGAGAGGTTGTTCAGCACCACTTCCCAAGAGGTCTCGGACATCTTGAATGAGGGAGTCTGAAAATGAAAAGGGAAGAAGGCAATGGTAAATCTGGGCAATTACCACATAACAAATGAGGAAACAAGTATTAAGGGAAAAAAAACAAAATTTTCGATGGTCACAGTGTCTTCAGTTGTGCTGGTAGACGGAGCACAGGACACCCTTTTAACGCTTGCTGAAGAAACTGCAAAAATATGAATATCCATTTAGAACTTGCTCAATGAATAATGAATGCGACTAATGATGAAAAAACAAACAAAAAAACAACCAGTAGCTGAATCTCGCTTTCGTGTCTCCCCAGCTCTACATCTTTTTGTCAGAGGTGGACCATCTTTGTCCTCATCAAGCCAAACACACAGCTTTGTGGATTGTTTTGACCCTCCTTTAGTGTGTCCATGCTGATCCACCTAAATAAACAATTGAGCCACAGAATAAACCACCACCCACCAAGGTTATCGCCACCTATAAACATCTCATTATAAAACCAATGTTATAATATTACATTGTAAAAATTCAGTCTAATGGTTGTGGTCCTGTACTGTACTGACAGATCTAGAAAACCCTTTCTACATTAAAAAAAAGAAAAGAAAGTGAAACGTTTTGACAGAATATTGAATTAAACTCTCACTGGCTCTAACGTGTGAACCCAACTCAGCTCAGCTTAGCACTATAGCTTGCATTTGAATAAAGACATTGAACCAGGTACTGTATAGTTGCACTTTGTTTGGAGTGTTTTCAGTTTTGCACCTTGATACTTCTTCCCTGCTATACCTCAGAGTCTATTATGGTCTTAGAACTTGTAATTAGCATGTAATAGTATGCTTTTTCCACCACTGAGATAATGTTATTTACCTTGCACTCATCCAGGAACGCATCAACCAGGAATATGGCATCTTCGGGGTCAAGGTAATTCATTTGTTCAGCTTGGTCAAGTTATTTTTCCACGCTTCCTTTTCCTCCTTGTTTACCTTTTCCTGCTTCTTTTCCCTCGTTTCTTCTTCTTCTTTTTCTTGGGGCCTTGACGTGTCAACACCCATCAATGAGATCGCACCACACAGGAAGTTAAATGCATAGAGGATCCAGTAGATTTCAAAATTAAACACAGCGGACCGATCGTAACTCGTCACTTTGTCAACATTAGTTTCTCCCGCTGCCACGGATTAATGTGTTGATCAGCAAATCAACCTCAGACGCAACGCATATAGTGGGCGGGGGTTTGATCCGTCAGACGGAGCGAAATCGCAAGGGAGAGTATGTGGAATCTGGGGCCACAGCTATGCTAGGCGATAGCAGCGTCCATAGCAACCAAAACGTTTCAGTTTCACATTATTCTGGCGAGATCTGAAAAATCTTCGCAACAACGAGCAAGCGAGTGATTATGTACATTCACTGAGTGAATATTATGAAAATAAAATATATATTTCTCGCTAGAAATGTAATCAAAACTTATTTTTATGCAGAAACTAACTCAAAATATTGATTTTTTCACAAAAATTGAGAGAAATATCCGCCATGTTTTTTGTTCTCACGGCCGGAATCTTGAAAGTCACATGACTTGGACGCGAAATAATAGGAAAAGAATAGGCAAAAAAAATTATTGTAACCCCTACGTTTTGCACTTTGGACCAACGTAGTCAGGGTACGTTTTTATATGATAATGAAAATATAAACAAAACCAAACGTGACAGCAGTGGCCTGTTGCACAAAGCCGGTTTAGGTTTTAACCCAGGTAAGTTTGCGGTTAGTTTGAGCAAACTCTGATTTTTCTGGCTTATGAAGGTGGATTGCTTTTTAGCGGTGTTCATCGCCATGGTAACTTACGCAACACGGCTAACCTGCTCGAGAGCAGGTTTTATTCTGGGTTAGAGATCACAAACCCAAACTGGACCAATCAGCAGTGAGTAAAGTGACATAAATCTGACACATCACAGTTGACCCTTTACAGTTTCTAGCAATGGCGTCACTGTTTTTGAAAAACCCTGTGGAGATCGGAGCGCAGATAATAAGAAGGGCATTTCGTCAGGAAAGAACTTTTAGGGACAGGCATAATCCCTTAGCTTTTCCTGATGAGCATCTGTACGAAAGGTATCGATTTTCGGCAGATGGTATAGTTTATCAATGCCGGCTTCTCGAGCCGCACATTAAAAATATGACACGCCGAAGCCAGGCGCTTAATGTATTGAGAATTGAGAATACCTTTGGCATTCTGAAGGCACGATTTAATTGTCTACATGGCCTGAGAACATCACCACAGAGAGCATCCCAGATAGTGGCTGCATGTGCAATTCTGCACAATATAGCCACTACAAGAAAAGAGCAAGTGCCACCACCAAACCACCAACTCCCCCCTGATGAAACGGACCCCATTACATTGGACTATCCATCTGGCAGAGCACTGAGAGATGCAAAAACAGCACAGTATTTCAGTTGATTTCTAATAAAAAGTACAGTACACATACTTGGGAGTCAAAGTGTTTTATTGATTTTCACGTTGCTTAAAAAAGAAAGAAATTAAAAAGTGCATTCTTAAAACAGTCTTTTAATTCACAACTATTGCTTCACATACCATCTTCTGGTATTCCAACTCCTCAGTCTGTAGTTTCAGCTTCTTTTTTTCCAGTAATTTTATGTCATAGTCCAGCTCCAAATTTATTTTATAGAGGGCTCTGATGGTGTCTGTTTCCTTCTAAAATAGTAACAGACTGGTTATGATTTTATTGTATACAGTTGTAACTTTATATGGAAAGATGCATTACCCTTTTTCTCTGGCCTGGGAAGCTGTGTGAAGAAGAGGCCTCATGGAGAGGATGCAGTTGTGAGTAATCCTATAATACAATAGACATGAGAAACTTTTTCCTCATTAAAAGATGTTCTAACAAAGCACATTTACCTCTGCAGCTGTCTCGTAGCACACAGATATTGTCTCCTCACAAGCTTCACCCTGTTAACCAAATAAGGCCATGCAATAAATACATATTTAGCATGGCAATAGCATGTTCTCATGGTACGTTCTGTGCTGGGTACTACCTCTGTATAAGACCCTGTAGGTGGGTGTGCTGGCTCCAACAAGGTAACTGAACTTCACCCAGCTGAAAAACACATCAAGTAAGTCATAAGTGCTTGCATTTTAGAGCTAAATTTTTAAAAAGGATCCACAATTTATGTACACATACCCTGTATAAATGTATCCCGTTTGGAAGAGCCAGCACCTGGATCCGAGGATGCACTCTCATGGATCCGAGGATGTCAGTCACGTTTTGTCCTGAACTGATTCATTATCTGCGGTCAGATGATATGTTGTCAGGCTGTATGTCAGTGTCATTATTCTAATGTTATTTTCGTAACTTGTTACGAATTAAATTCTTTCAGAAAAACGAACTTTCCTGTCCTGTCAGACGTCATACTGTGTTGCGGTGAGCACTCTACAATTGCACATGCAAATGCGGACTTCATTATTAATAAAGTGGGGGAAATACTACAAGCATGCAACAGTAGTTACATTGTCAATTAGTAAGTCATGAAATTACCAAAAAGTACCAATAAATTACATAACTGGTGTGTTAGCTGGGAAGAATTTGCATGCAGGTATGATGTTAATTTTATTCATCAGGAGCAGTTTCCATATGTTTCATTAACAGTTCATGTTAGCAATGTATATTGACCATTGTAACGGTTGTTTCAGTAATACCACTTTGTTTTCACTGTGTTTTTGTATATTTCTGATGACTGTGGTGGCTCATACCAACTTACTGACTTTATTGTATTAACAAAAACTAGTTTGGGGCTGTTATTTAATAGCCTTGCCTTATACTGTTTATTCATCAGTATTGGTTATATTCTTACAATTTATGTGTTATGTAAAGTGGGATGAGTTTTGCGTCAACCATTTTTGTGAAATAAATTTGCTTGGTTTTTAAAAGCAAATATATTATACTTTTTTAATAATTATTATACTAATTTTAAATATAGTATAAATTTGTATAATTTTTAGGTCAAATTCCTAAAAAAAAAAAAAAAAAAAAAAGTGCAGCTTAATGACCATTGGAAAATGTGGGTCCCATGACCAAACCAGTTGAGAATCACTGTGCTAGACAACACGATATAGCTATATCTAAATCTGGAGGAACACATATATCATCATATATATATATATATATATATATATACACACTACATTTCCAAAAGTGTGGGATGCCTGCCTTTACATGCACATGAACTTTAATGACATCCCATTCTTAATTCGTAGGGTTTAATATGGAGTTGGCCACCCTTTGCAGCTATAACAGCTTCAACTCTTCTGGAAGGCTTTCCACAAGGTTTAGGAGTGTGTTTATTGACCATTCTTATAGAAGCGCATTTGTGAGGTCAGGCACTGATGTTGGACGAGAAGGCCTGGCTCGCAGTCTCCGCTCTAATTCATCCCAAATGTGTTCTATCGGGTTGAGGTCAAGACTCTGTGCAGGCCAGTCAAGTTCCTCCACACCAAACTCGCTCATCCATGTCTTTATGGACCTTGCTTTGTGCACTGGTGCGCAGTCATGTTGGAACAGGAAGGGACCATCCCCAACTGTTCCCACAAAGTTGGGAGCATGAAATTGTCCAAAATGTCTTGGTATGCTGAAGCATTAAGAGTTCCTTTCACTGGAACTAAGGGGCCAAGCCCAACCCCTGAAAAACAACCCCACACCATAATCCCCCCATAGGGTTTGGCAACTGCCAAACCCTAGACTCGTCCATCGGAATGCCAGACAGAGAAGCGTGATTCGTCACTCCAGAGAACACGTCTCCACTGCTCTAGAGTCCAGCGGCAGCATGCTTTACACCACTGCATCCGACACTTTGCATTCCACTTGGTGATGTAAGGCTTGGATGCAGCTGCTCAGCCATGGAAACCCATTCCATTAAGCTCTCTATGCACTGTTCTTGAGCTAATCTGAAGGCCACACGAAGTTTGGAGGTCTGTAGCTATTGACTCTGCAGAAAGTTGGCGACTTCTGCACACTGTGCACCTCAGCATGCGCTGACCCCGTTCTGTGATTTTACGTGGCCTACCACTTCGTGGCTGAGTTGCTGTTGTTCCCAATTGCTTCCACTTTGTTATAATACCACTAACATTTGACCCTGGAATATTTTGTAGTGAGGAAATTTCATGAATGAACTTATTGCACAGGTGGCAACCTATCACAGTACCATGCTTGAATTCACTGAACTCCTGAGAGCGACCCATTCTTTCACAAATGTTTGTAGAAGCAGTCTGCATGCCTAGGTGCTTGATTTTATACACCTGTGGCTATGGAAATGATTAGAACACCTGAATTCAATGATTTGGATGGGTGTCCCAATATTTTATTTTAATATAGTGTATATGTGTGTGTGTCATGTCACTAAGCCTTACAACTTGTTTTGGCTTTGTGTAAAGCTGCTTGGAAACAATGTATATTGTGAAGCATTATAAATTCAGCTTGACTTGACTGTCTAATCAATGACTGATTAAACAATACAATATATAACCTCTAGTGTATGATCATACCCCAAAATAATGTAAATTATACAATGGTAAGTGCAGATCCACATGTGGGTGCCTAGATTACAGTTGTTTCTACGAATTGCAGCAATCTATTTGCTGAGCATCGAGGCGGGTGCAGTGGAGTTAGAATCGCCACTTCACTCACCCGCTCAGGAGGAGCTGGTGGAGGTTTTAACCCGCGCTGTGGCCAAACTCAAAATCGACTGGCCACAGGAAGAGCAAGTAGTTCAGCCACCAAGCAAGCTGGACGAATGCTTTTTTCAAGCGCCGGGCTCAACCTCCACGCCGGGGCCTTCCGTTTTTCACAGACTTGCACAATGAGTTGTGCAAGTCGTGGGAAAAACCTTATTCATCCCGACTTTCGAACCCCCCAGTGCTCGATTTCTCTAATGTGCTGGGGGCGGCGGAAGCTGGATATGGGACACTGCCACGGGTGGAAGAAGCTTTCGCGAGCTATCTTTCGCCCGAGGCCGCTTCGTCCCTTAAGGCCCCGGTGCTGCCCACCAAGCCATGTAGGGACACTTCCTCGCTGGTGGGCAGGGCTTATATGGCAGCTGGGCGGGCTGGTAGCTGCCTGCACACAATGGCTGTGTTGCAGGCCTACCAGGCCGACCTCCTAAAGGAGTTAGATGAGGGCGAGGGTCCCTCTCCAGAGGATATTACAGAACTTAGAAAGGCCACCGACTTGTCTCTCCGCATCACCAAGGCTGGTCTGGTATGCGTGGAGAGGCATCTCTGGTTGAATCTGTCGGGGATGAAGGAGAGAGAGAAACACTTTCTCCTGGATTCTCCGATTTCACCTTCTGGCCTCTTCGGCGGCGCGGTAAACACCGTCGTCGAGAGGTTTCAGGAGGTGAAAAAGCAGTCGGCGGCCTTTCAACAATACCTCCCTCGCCGCCCTGACTCCTTCGGGGAAGGCTGCCTCAAAGGGGCAGCCTCGACCGTCTACCACCTCCTCGCACCGTCAGGTGCAGAAGGAGAGCGTCGCTTCTCGAGGATCTGAGGACCGTCCTTCAGGCGAAGAAGGCTTCCGGCAAGCGGTCCTAGCTTCGGCTGGGCAACAAGCGTAATTAGAGCGTAGAGCTGTCCCCCGCCCGGGGCGGAGCGATCGAGGTCGTCTCCTCCCCGGAGCTCTCGGGAAATCAGTGCTGTGTTCCCGCCGTCCACTACGCTTCGGGCCACGCTGATTTCCCGCGCACGCACACCGCTCCAGCAGCCTCGAGAAAGACCTGCGGCTGGGCGGCGAACACGTCCGCACACCGAAAATCATTCTCGACTACTCCCTGCCGGGCAACCGCTTCAGGGGGTCGGGGACGAGGCTCGGTTGACACCCGAGGCCAGCCTCGAGAGGCTGGTTCCCTTAGCAGATTATCTCGGCGCATGGTCATGCCTTCCGAATATATCTGCGTGGGCCCTGCGTACTGTAGAACTGGGTTACAGGCTGCAGTTCAGCTCCCCTCCCCCAAAATTCAATGGGGTGGTCTGGACTGTGGTCAGCCCAGAGCAGGTGCGGGTTATGGAACAGGAAGTTCACTCCATAGAACGTGTTCCTCCGCCAGACAGGGAGTCCGGGTTCTACAGCCGGTACTTCATAGTTCCCAAGAAGGATGGGGGGTTGAGTCCAATAATAGATCTCAGGCACTTGAATCGTTCTCTGAGGAGATTCAGATTCAAGATGCTCACAATCCCAGCCATCGTGAAGCAGATCCAGTTCGAGGACTGGTTCGTCACGATAGATCTAAAGGACGCATACTTCCACATCTCCATCCTTCCATGTCACAGGAAGTTCCTGAGGTTTGCTTTTGGGGGTGAAGCATTCCAATATCGGGTTCTTCCTTTCGGCCTAGCTCTTTCCCCTCGCACCTTTACCAAGTGCATGGATGCAGCACTGGCTCCACTAAGACTCCAGGGCATCCGTGTACTCAATTATATCGACGACTGGCTTATACTAGCCGAGTCGCGTGAGATGGCAGTTCGGCATCGAGATGTTGTTCTGACCCATATCAGGTGCTTGGGGTTGAGACTCAACACAAAAAAGAGTGTGTTGTCGCCCTCCCAGAGGACTACGTTCCTGGGGGTCATATGGGACTCCACGACAATGTGGGCACATATGTCCCCCGCGCGCATGGAGTCCATACTGGCGATGGTCTCCAAGGTGAAGCTAGGCCGCAGCCTCACTTTGAAGCAGTTCCAGAGACTGCTGGGGCTCATGGCAGCAGCATCCAACGTGATACCTTTTGGCCTGCTACACATGAGACCCCTACAGTGGTGGCTGAGAGCCAAGGGGTTTTCCCCGAGGGGGAATCCGTTCCCTATGATCAGGGTAACGCGCAGATGCCTTCGTTCCCTCGTCAAATGGAAGAAACCTTGGTTCCTGTCCCAAGGACCAGTGCTGGGAGCATCGTGTTGCCGGAAAACCATTTCAACAGATGCCTCCCTCACCGGTTGGGGCGCGGTCATGGACGGCCAATTTGCGAGAGGTCTGTGGGAGATCCGGCATTCCTCCTGGCACATCAACTGCCTGGAAATGCTAGTGGTCTACGAAGCTCTGAGGAGCTTTTTCCCGGACCTCCGTGGCCACCATGTCCTGATACAAACAGACAATGCGTCTGTGGTTTCGTATCTGAATTGTCAGGGGGGTCTGAGGTCGCGCCCTCTATGCAGACTGGCACACCAGATCCTCCTGTGGTCCCAGGGGAAACCGTCGTCTCTCAGAGCGATGTACGTCCCCGGGGACCAAAACCAGGGAGCAGACGTCCTGTCGAGGCAGGGGCTGAGGCCCGGGGAGTGGCGACTCCACCCAGAGGTGGTGGAGGCCATGTGCGTGAGATTCGGCCCAGTGGAAGTGGACCTGTTCGCATCTCAAGAGACGTCCCACTGCCCACTGTGGTTCTCTCTCTGGCATCCAGCTCCGCTGGGGCTGGATGCCATGACACAGACGTGGCCGAGGCTGCATCTGTACGCATTTCCCCCGATCGCTCTGCTCCCGGGAGTCTTGGAGCGGGTCCGCCGAGAAGGGATCAGCCTACTACTAGTAGCACCCTGCTGGCCGACCCGGGTATGGTTCTCGGACATTATAACACTGCTAGACGGCCTCCCGTGGCAGGTCCTTCTGAGGAGGGATCTGCTGTCCCAGGCCGGGGGCACAATATTCCACCCCCGGCCAGACCTGTGGAACCTCTGGGTCTGGCCCCTGAGGGGGCTCAGTACCTAGGGGCTGGCCTGTCAGCAGCTGTTGTCGAGACCCTACTCAGCTCCAGGGCACCTTCCACCAGGAAGCTGTACAGCCTGAAGTGGAATGTGTTTTCCACTTGGTGTAGAGAACGTGAGGTCGACCCAGTTAACTACCCAGTGGCTTCAGTGCTGGAGTTCCTCCAAGATCGTTTTTCCGCCGGGCTTACCCCGTCCACGCTTAAGGTGTACGTGGCTGCCACTGGGGCTTTCCACTCGCCTCTAGGTGATGGGCCTTTGGGGAAGCACCATCTGGTTGTACGTTTCCTCTGGGGGGCTCGGAGGACGAGGCCTGCGACTCGTTCCAGAGTCCCAACCTGGGACCTGGCAGTGGTACTTGAAGGGCTGGCTGAGGCCCCCTTTGAGCCGCTGGAGTCGGCCGAGGCAAAGAACCTGACCCTGAAGGTGGCCCTTCTCCTCGCAGTTACCTCTCTGAGGAGAGTGGGGGATCTCCAGGCCTTGGCGATTACGCTGACTTACCTGGAGTTTGCCCCTGGCGGAGTGAAGGCCATCTTACATCCAAGACCGGGCTACGTGCCCAAGGTGCCATCCAATATGGCACGGTCAGTGGTTCTTCAGGCCTTCCAACCTCCACCTCACGGGACGGTGGAAGAGGGGAGACTTCACCTGCTCTGCCCGGTCAGAGCCCTTAAAGTTTATCTGGAGAAGTCTTCACAGTGGAGGAAGTCAGACCAGTTGTTGGTGTGCTTTGGCTCACCCAAGAAGGGGCTGCCTGCATCAAAACAGACAATCAGTAACTGGATTGTCCAGGCAATAGCCACGGCTTATCAGGTGCGCAATTTGCCTTCACCTATAGCTGTGAGGGCTCATTCCACCAGGGGCATGGCCTCCTCTGTGGCCCTCCTTTCTGGAGTCTCGCTACAGGAGATTTGCGAGGCGGCCGGGTAGGCCACCCTGCACACCTTCATAAGATTCTACAGTCTGCAACTCCCTGTGACGCCTGGCGCCAGAGTGCTCGCGCCCTAAGTGTGCCTGGGTTCCAGCTTCACACTAGGGCGGGTGTGATTGCGGTGTGGCATAGTGGGTATATCGTTCCCAAAGTGTCGTCATCACGACGCAGTGCGAGTTCCCTCGAAGGGGAACGTCTCGGGTTACGACTGTAACCCTTGTTCCCCGAGAAGGGAACGAGACACTGCGTCTCGCCGCCACACCTATCACGGCCAGAGCTCTTGCTTCATCGCTAAGCTAATGTGTTGTGCAAGCCGGCGTCCCTTTGTACCTTCCGGGTACGCCGTCATCTACTACGTCATGACGCAGCACCAATCAGGATTGGAATAGATTTCATTCATGCTTCAGACGCGCTACGCTGAGGGCGTTCCCAAAGTGTCGTCATCATGACGCAGTGTCTCATTCCCTTCTCGGGGAACAAGGGTTACAGTCGTAACCCGAGACGTTCCTCCTCCACATTCACATCATTGGTTAAGGTGGGCAGAGAGCTGCCTCCAAGTGATTGGCTAAAATGTCATGTTTTTTTGCTGTTTACAGAACCTAAGGTTGTTACTGAAATAAGTGTCCTGAGCAATATAACTTTTCCTATCCTATCAGTAAAATCAACTCCTATAAAAAGCTATAATAAAAGCAATGAAGAATTTTTTATAGATTGTGACAAGTAGAGTAGGTTTGGGTGGGGATGGATAGGCCATTTATAGGTTGTCAGGCAGAGTTATTGAGTTGTCTGCCAGCCTGTCATGTGGCTGGTTTTCAAAAAAAAAAAAAGTACATTTCCTCTCATGCACTTAGCTTGCAGTTATTATTCAGCTGTTATTCAACCCACCTTCTCTTGTAGATTCAATTGTCGGGCAGATGGCCTTACATTCTCATGCAAAATGTCCTGATACTCTTAAGAATTGGTAACCTGTCTAGTCTCTGAAACAGCTAAGTAGCCATTAACCATGATACTGTTTTCCTTACCTTTTTTTTGTAGCTTTCACCTGAGAACACCATTTCCAAGTCTTTAGCTGACACCACGACTGTTCGCTGAACATTCAGCTTACACCTACAACCTCATTTTATTGCTGGGACTCCAGATTAACTGACTTCTGACTCCAATTAGTGTTTGGAGGAGACATTAGCCTAGGGATTCACAGGGATGGTAAATCCAAGGGTTCATTTTTTCCCAGCAACTGTACTGTTACAGAGCATACCATATAATTAGGTTGCTAAAAGGGTATGTGAAAAAAGTTTTTCTTGTTAAATGATTCAGAACATAAAAGATGCAAGATGTCAATGATGTACGTACTATGTTAAAATAATGAGAGAAACAATTCATATTTTTTTAAACTTTATAGAGCATCCTGATAATCACTCAGACAGAAGTACTCTTAGAGAAAGAATTATTTTACAATACACTTAGTGTTATTTGAAACTCAGTAAATGGAAAATTGTTGATTTAGATCAGACAATAAAGCACATTTTTTGGTTTGTTAAAGTTAATGATAAAACAATATATATACTGTTTTAAAAACAAAATATCTTAAGACACATTGGTTCTAGCCACATTTTCATTCTTCAAGTTGTGATGAAAATGAAGTAACGACGGATGCTCCATATTGTGACGTACATCCAAGTGAAACAGATTATAAAAAGAAAAAATATAGGATGGGGAATTGGTTCTGTCCATCAGTTGTTGCTTGGATGGAGGCAGATCTGAATGTGAGCCTGTAGTCGAATGTAAGGAAGGGGTGGGTTACAGTGCATCCGGAAAGCATTCACAGCGCTTAACTTTTTCCACTTTTTGTTATGTTACAGCCTTATTCCAAAATGGATCAAATTCATTATTTTCCTCAAAATTCAGAATATGATATTCAAATTGACAGTTCAACTCACAGAAACAAAAAAATAATACTTACATTTAAATTATTTCAAACAATAACCCCTTATCTTTAAAATAAGGCAATAAACAATGAATCAAGTGATAAAGAAATAATTCAACTGTCAATATAGGTAAACAGTTCAATGATCAGTGTATTTTCAAATACCAGTTTCTGAATTCAAGGGGAAAAAACAATCGACCATACCCCAGTGAGACATTAGATGCAACAGTTCAGGCCTACCGTCGTGCTGAACGGACAGAACAGACAACTGTCGATTGAGAATAGAAAAGAGTCCGACATCAGTTCACCCTGGTATCCAGCACAGTTGTTTTCCTCCATCGGGGGAAAATGAGCAGTGAATCTGCTGAAATCCTTTGATGGTTGCATTTTAGTCAAGATTCGCTGAGAGGCTCGCCATCTTGATCAACGCGGTGATGAGCTCAGTCCGTGTCATCGCCGTGTCCACGATGAAAACACTCAAAAATAACTCAAGAACACTCGTGATAACAAAATATAGTTCAGTTCAAACAAAATGAATATCTTTTTAGACGTTCTGTCTAGTTTAAAATCATAGTCACTGTTGTTTTCTCTCAAACTATCTCTGCCAATCTTTCTGTGCTCACATCTCCGTCTCTCTCTCTTTCCACGCACTGCTGACGTCATCCGCTTCCTTCACGTTCCCTTTGCCTGATAGGTCGGCAGTGACCTCCACCTCACATTCTCTTAAAGGCAACATAACATTCAAATACAGTATATACATTTCTTACATTTACAATATGAGAAAAATAACAGCAAAAAGAAAACATACACACTTTTGGATCATTTTAGAGAAAAAAAATGCAGTTATTAATTTACTTTTCTTTTTAGTAAACCCGCCAGCTTACTATTAATTTTTAATTTTCTTAATTTTTATTTGTAATCACTCTGGGATACACCTGGTGGTGGCAGCATTATGCTGTGGGGATGTTTTTCAGCAGCAGGAACTGGGAGACTAGTAAGGTTCGAGGGAAAGATGAATGCAGCAATGTACAGAGACGAAAACCTGTTCCAGAGCGCTCTGGACCTCAGACTGGGGCGAAGGTTCATCTTCCAACAGGACAACGATCCTAAGCACACAGCCAAGATAACAAAGGAGTGGCTACGGGACAACTCTGTGAATGTCCTTGAGTGGCCCAGCCAGAGCCCAGACTTGAACCCTATTGAACATCTCTGGAGAGATCTGAAAATGGCTGTGCACCGACATTCTCCATCCAACCTGATGGAGCTTGAGAGGTCCTGCAAAGAAGAATGGGGGAAACTGACCAAAAAACAGGATTTTTTTTGGGCAGCATTTGCGTATGTAAGCAAATGCTATTAATGTTGATACTTTTCCCATGACTTAAACCTTGAAAGTTTAAATTGAAGTTCAGGTCAATTCACATTTGGTATTCACTGAATTCTGATCAAAGTGCATTTTTAAATCAGGGTTGTGTAGGGTTTGTGTAGGGTTTGATCTCAATCAATGCTGTAATATCTTTGGATCTAACAGTAGGAGATCACTGCTGCCCTGAGAATAAATTGTATCTATACTCCCATCACAGCTGTGAATGACATACTCACCGTGACCTTGACAAGATTCTTATCAGTAAGCTGTTTTATCAGCCCAAATCTGCTGTGGTGTGAGTCTTCAGCGCATGGATCATTCACCATATTCCACCTCAACAAAATTATGAAAAAGAAAGTTACTGTTGCTAATATTACTGTAGTATTTTAGGGAATAGACATCAGCTAAGGTTAGCGTAAAAAACACAAACGTTAGCTAGCAACACAAGAAAAAAATATTTTATAAAAATTGTTTTTTTTATGGTTCCTGTGTACTTACATATTCACCTTAGACTTTGTGTTTCATCCTTATCGATTTGATCCTACTAAACATATTAACGGCCTAGCGTGTTAAAAACAGCTCTTTGCATTAGGGCTGATTTTTAAATGTTCCTTTTGTGTTCACTTAGTAACAATCAGTAAGTGGTCTTTGTCTTTATTATTATTTTTTTTTTTTAACTACTATTAAATTTGCAGTAAACCATTTGTATGTAGCTAGTTATTTTTAAGCAATATTTGTTATTTTCAGATCATGTCTTTTTCATGGGGGGAAAAATCATTTTTTTAAATTTTCAGAGAGAAAAAAAAGATCAATTATATGTGACCTGTGCTGGCAAAATGAGTCGGAAATGCGCACTGGATAATTTCGAGCTACAGGCAAAACAAGTGAAAAATGTTGATTTTAAGGTTTTCATAAAAATGTGTTCGTTGAGCCCCCGTCTAGCGATCCCAATGCTCCAAATAGCAATTAAACATCTAAAAGTATATTTATTTGTACGTTTTCAGAGAGGAGTACCTTTCATTTGTCCATGAAAACGTTCTTACTAGCGCTGACTGACAGATCCGATGCGTGCGCACAAAGATGCCTCTCACAGCGCGCAATCCCGACATACACACATACACAGAATTATAATATTTCAAAATATCTGTCTTGACCAGTATTCATGCAGATATTATCTGTTATGTCTTAAATGAACGTTTGGTTAACTGTTGTGGAAAAACGTGTGACATTATTTTAGATCTGTGCGTATTATATCTTAATATATAGGCTGCCTGTCTCATTAATGTTAATCAAACAATTGTGGTATCATGGGGGAAAAAAAATGAATATATATTTTTCCTATAGATATTTGGTGTTGGCTTGGTGTGTGTCAAATTTGGTGCTATTACCAGGGATTTTAAGGTATGGTTGCTAGGTGATTTTGTTTTGTAACCTTTAGAAAACTTTAACTCAATTTTTTTCTCAAAATTGACTTTGCTGACTCTATGAACTTCAAACAGGTGTAGCTCATTCATTTTGTCCGATTCAAACAAATCACACATCATTTTGAAGGTTTTTAATAGAGAATGTTTGCCAGCATAGGTCACATATATTAAATATTGTCAATATGGAAAAATATTGAGATATAATTTTTTTTTTTCTATATTGCCCAGCCATACAGTTTGTATAGAATAAGAATATATAATATACTGAATAAGCAAGTGCTTAAGTGTTTTGTTGTGTTTTAGTGTTCAGCAGCACTAAAGGTGTTTGAAACGTAGGGAGAATGAACAGTCATAAATAGATCCTTTCAAATAAGCCAAAGCTACAGCTTAACTGTATTGAGAGGGGGAGGGAGTTTGCAATTTGCCATTTTGCATTCTTCAAATATTCAAAATCTGAATAATTTGATCCCCAAATTAAGATTAACCAAACAATAAAACAAACAAGCTCTTGTTGAGTAAATTGGATTTTAAACCAGACAAAAACAGTATTGTCTATGGATTTGTGCACTATTTATTTTCATATGGAATTCAGTTAAACATCTGTCGTTTTTCAGACATATTGTGAAATTATGAAGAGCTAAATAGTTTGAGACTTTTTTTTTTAGCTCTTCCTTTAAAATAAGAAAATAGGGTTCATTTTTTTCTTTGAGTTGCCAAGCAACATTTTTTATTTACTTTTCTTAGAACTGAATGTAGCATTGCAAATGATTTTGAATAGGAACTGTGTTCCAGGAAGTTCTTGATCAACACTGAATGCCTTGCTTTGTCTCCAAAAACCCTGCTTGACTATCCTTGGCTTTTGTATTAGTCAGAAGATTTTGCCCATTAATATAATTAATGTCAACAGAGTCAGGTCAGTTTACACCAGATGCCTTTTATCACAAGCAACAGGCGGTAAAGTATTTGTAGAAGACTTTGTCTTTGGTGTCCAAGTGACTTGCCTAGGGTGGCGATGGGAGATCTTTGTAAAGCCTGTTTCATGCTTGATGTGTCTAAGTGCAAGGGTGTGTGCATGTGCCAAAAGTGACGTTATCATGGTGCTTTCGGCAACACGTATCTGCACGATTCTGTTGCACCTTTTTTTTTTAAATGCATTTTCTTCAAACCCATTGGTTTTGATGGCAGTCTTGTTGAGCAGATGTACATATTGAGTACTTTGAGAAGAACTCTGGTTTAAAACCAGAAACTTTGGGCTGCACGTGTCGATCCTACTTTAGTCCATACTTAAGTCCATTACTGTTAAGACTGAGGGTGGGTTGTCCAATGCTAGGCATGTCACGATAACTACTTTTTGTTGGGCGAAATATTGTCCCAGAAATAATTGCGAAATGCAATATTATTGTCCTTTTAAGACCATTTTATGCCTCTGAATATATAATCATACTATAACAGCATAATAATGCAAGTGGGTTACACACTTTCAAATGACATTGAGCTTAACTTTTAGATACTGAACATTTAGATACTGGAATTGAAGTGTCAATACTAATAATATAGTGTTGAATAAATAATAAATAACCCTTTGCTAACAAGTGCAAAATAACAAGTAGGAAAAAAACACTTGCAAATCCATAAAAGCCACTTATATGGAGATTTCCCATCTACAGATCTTTCCCTTTTTTCAGTGAAGTAATGGTGCACACCATTGCTGAAAAACACAAAGTCAGATGTCCCTATGAACAAAGGCACAGATGCCTCAATGGCCATATCTGCTGCAAAATCTATTTTTCTAGAGGAATGTTTTTTAAAAGTTGAAGAACTTATTATAATGCTGCGTCATACACGAGATGCTGCGAAAGACGTGAGTGCACCGATCAAACACTTCTGTCTAAAGCATGGATGGAAAAACAGCGCAGTGGAATGCAAAAACGCATTCTCTGTGAAAATGAACTAGACACTTGCGACTGCTGTGTCCCATGTGAAACAGCCTTAACGCTAGCTGTGAGCGTGCACCATTTCGCACTGTCATGTTTATACACTATATTGCCAAAAGTTTTGGGACTCCTGCCTTTACATGCACATAAACTTGAATGACATCTCATTCTTAATCCGTAGGGTTTAATATGGAGTTGGCCCACCCTTTGCAGCTATAACAGCTTCAACTCTTCTGTGATGGCTTTCCACAAGGTTTAGGAGTGTGTTTATAGGAATTTTGACCATTCTTGTAGAAGCGCATTTGGCATTTTAGGCCTGGCTTGCAGTCTCCACTCTAATTCATCCCAAAGGAACGGGTTGAGGTCAGGACTCTGTGCAAGCTAGTCAAGTTCCTCCTCACCAAACTCGCTCATCCGTGTCTTTATGGAGCTTGCTTTGTGCACTGGTGCGCAGTCATGTTGGAACAGGAAGGGGCCATCCCCAAACTGTTCCCACAAAGTTGGGAGCATGAAATTGTCCAAAATGTCTTGGTATGCTGAAGCATTAAGAGTTCCTTTCACTGGAACTAAGGGGCCAAGCCCAACCCCTGAAAAACAACCCCACGCCATAATCTCCCCTCCACCAAACTTTACACTTGGCACAATGCAGTCAGGCAAGTACAGTTCTCCTGGCAACCACCAAACCCAGACTTGTCCATCGGATTGCCAGACAGAGAAACGTGATTCGTCACTCCAGAGAACACGTCTCCACTGCTCTAGAGTCCAGTGACGGCGTGCTTTACAACTCTGCAGCCGACGTTTTGCATTGCACTTGGTGATGTAAGGTTTGGATGCAGCTGCTCGGCAATGGAAATCCATTCCATGAAGCTCTCTACGCACTGTTCTTGAGCTAATCTGAAGGCCACACGAAGTTTGGAGGTCTGTAGCTATTGACTCTGCAGAAAGTTGGCGACTTCTGCGCACTGTGCGCCTCAGGATGCGATGACCTTGCTCTGTGGCCTACCACTTCGTGGCTGAGTTGCTGTTGTTCTCAGTTGCTTCCATTTTGTTATAATACCACTAACAGTTGACCTTGGAATATTTATTAGTGAGGAAATTTCATGAATGGACTTATTGCATGGTGGCAACCTATCACGAGCAACCGTGCTTCCCTCCCTCATGTCCCCCTGAGACGAGAGATTTATGTATTTTGTGTCTGGAATAAACCCTCCGATGACGCAAAAATCGTCATTTAGTGTCATCGGAGGCTTTTTTGGCCAGAGGCTAGAGACTACAGCCAGTAGTAGGAGCTAGTTCCGCATGTTTTCAACCCGCCCATAGGGGGTGGGATCTCACTCACAGAATGTACAAATAGTGTCAGCCATCTTTTTTTTGAAGCTAAGCTAACAGACTCTTGCTCTGTGGAGAATAGGGATGTGACGGTGAGGAAATTTTCCCACCAGTTAATCGACATGTGACAACACCGATAAAACCGGTATCACCAGCGGGGGCTTTTCAAATCGCTAATTTTAAACCGAAAGTAAAATGCGCACGGCCGCTCGGGCATTCATAACGAAGCGGTGCAGAGCAAAGTGAGTGTTTTCAATGAATTGTTGTTCTCAATTGCTTCCGTTTTGTTATAATACCACTAACAGTTGACCTTGGAATATTTATTAGCGACGAAATTTCACAAATGGACTTATTGCATGGTGGCAACCTATCACGGTACCACGCTTGAATTCACTGAGAGCGACCCATTCTTTCACAAATCTTTGTAGAAGCAGTCTGCATGCCTAGGTGCTTGATTTTACACACCTGTGGCCATGGAAGTGATTGGAACACCTGAATTCAATGATTTGGAGGGGTGTGACATACATTTTTTGTGTAAACATAATAGGCAATATATATTTTGTTACCAAAAATAATCAAGGTCATGTCCATATATCAAGCGAAAAGTCGATATATTGATTATCACAACAGACCTATCCAATGCCAACACTCTTACTGACATTTCTGACAAATTGTTTCTAATCCCACCTATAAAACTATAAAGCTCTATCCAAAAACATTCTTTTGGCATTAGACATTTCAGCAGGACACATCTGTACCCACAGGATGGGGTGTAACCTGAAGTGATTTAGTCTATATTAGTATTCTGTTTCATCAACAGCCAGGAAGAAACTGGGGGGTGAGGCAGTGTGTGTGCGTCTCAGACTGCTCTCTCTTTGGTCCACTGCACCACTGGCGGATGGTGTCAGACATCTCCAGCTGGAATGACCGTCTGCCGCCCCTCCGTCCTGGGAAGCAAAGCGCCTTCCAAACGTCTGAGAGCCAGATGTTGTCACCCCAAAATCACACTAAAGGACTAGTACACATACTTACACTGACACACACATGCATCGACAGCAGCAGCAAATAACTGCATTCCCAACACCATTTGGCCATCAGAGGCTTGTAGTTTCCATCATCTCCATATTTCATTTCCTGCTGTGGATCTGAAAGCACATCCCCAGAGGATTTCTAGCTGTCATACTGTCACAAGCACTAGCTCACACCAGTATCTGAGAAAAACCATTGATGTTTACCAGCCTTCTCAGACACATCTTTCCCATGTCTGCCATCCTGTTCACCTCGCTCATCAGTTTTCTGTTGCTTTCACGATAGTGTTTCCAAATTGTCTGTCTGTTCTTTCTTTCAGGTGTAATGGTTGGTCTAGCGAGAGTGTAAATTCAGCTAGATGGTTGATTTTTTTTTTAAATTGAGATTACAATTAAATGATTTGAGTTGCAATGCCCAACATTCTTGACTAATACATTTCAATGACTTTTTCAGTCATTAAAATGGAGGAAAAGGGAACTTTAGAATCATCAAATCAGTCAATTCAATCAAATCATTTCAAGGAGCTGGTTTAAAAGAACGACAGACTCAGAATTAAATTAATTCCCATGACATTTTGATTAAAAATTATTCAGACCGGTTTGTGAATCAATTGGACTGATTCATTAAAAATAACTGATTTAAAATAACAATTAGCTCACAAATCACTGAATTTCTCCATGACCTTTCCATTCATTTGTGGTAAGTGGATAAGGATTTTTAAAAAATCTATCAATTTCAGACGAATCACTAACAAATTATACAATTTGCAGAATGAATTTCTATTACTCAGTCATTATAAATAGATAAGGTATTTTAAAGTTATTCAATACATTGGTTAAACCGAGTTAAAAAGGAGCTACTAAAAATAAAGACTGGCTCAGTATTCAATTAATTTCCATGACTTGTAGATAAGGATTTTTAAAAATCATTTAATTTCAGAGATTCACTAACAGATCATTCAGGGCTGTGTTTCCCAAAAAGCATTGCAAACCCAAGTATAATGTAGAGACCATTGGTGCTTTTGGGAATCGCAGCCCAGACCGATTTGGAAATCAAATTGTTTGATTAATTAAAATAAATTGGCACAAAAGCAATTATAAGCATTTATAGTATTAATTTAGACTGTACTGTCAATTGATTTGACTGAGGCATTAAAAAAAAACTGACTCAGAAGAACTCAATATTACTGAATTCCCATGAGTTTTCATGACCATTCCAGTGGTTTGTGATGATTATTTTTAAAAACAAAAAAAAAAAGTTTCAACTGTTTCATCGAACAGAATCGATTCACTAGACAGACTCGCTCAAAAATATCACTATTAAGAGCAAATTCTACATGAGCACTGTTTACCAATGAAATATTTTATAGCAGAGCATTTACAAGCCTTTACAGGCCAGTTTAAAGGGATACTTCACCAATTAGCATTAAGCTTTGTATCAGTAGAAACCCAGTAGTATATTCGAATGACCGTGCTTCCCTCCCTCATGTCCCCCTGAGATGAGAGATTTCTGTATTTTGTGTCTGGAAAAAACACTCCGATGACGCAAAAATCGTCATTTAGCCTCATCGGAGGCTAGAGACTACAGCCAGTAGTAGGAGCTAGTTCCGCATGTTTTTAAACCCGCCGATAGGGGGTGGGATCTCACTTACAGAATGTACAAATAGTGTCAGCCATCTTTTTTTAAGCTAAGCTAACAGACTCTTGCTCTGTGGAGAATAGGGATGTGATGGTGAGGAAATTTTCCCACCGGTTAATCGACGTGTGACAACACCGATAAAACCGGTATCACTGGCGGGGGCTTTTCGAATCGCTAATTTTAAACCGAAAGTAAAATGCGCACGGCCGCTCGGGCATTCATAACAGAGCGGTGCATATAAATAAATTCCTATGAAAGTTAAGCTTCCATAGGCATGAACTGAAAACGCGGCAGACTGGACACGCACCGGGAATGACAGTGCGGCCGTGAATGAATGACAGTGCCGCCGTAAATGTGTGCGCACTGTGCGGCCGTGAATGAATGACAGTATAGCCGTGCTCATTTTAGTTTCGGTTTAGAATTAGCGGCAATGCGGGGGCGGGTTGCTTGAATTGTGGGTTCATTAGCCTATTATTCTTAATGAAAAACACAACAACAAAACGGTACAATGAAAAACTCACTTAAACAGGCGCTTTTACATTTCGCTTTGAAACCAAATCTTCTGCGATCATCTTGTCTGTTAGCTCTTCGCTCTCGTGATGAATGAAATCTGACTCACTGTATTGAGCAGACACGTTCAGTTTTTAATTGTAGTGTCTGTTCTCTAACTCAACTAAATGATTTTATTACTATAAAAATTAAAACGACGGTGGGGGCGGTGCCGCGGTGGGCAAGTGATGTAACCGGTGTTTCACCTGAACACCGGTAACACCAGCAACACCGACTATCGCCTATGGACACAGATAGAGAGTCCTAATGCTGTCGCGAGACTTACGATAAAACGGCGTCTTTTCAGTTTCGAGTCAACTAGTAGCCTAGTTGTATCATTTCTTCCGATACTGCCCTCTGTAACCGGTAGGCTTGGCTTGGGAGTGGCCTCGTAGGGCAGCGAAGCAAGTGCATTCTGGGAGTTATTGTCTTTCATCCACATGAGCCAAAAATACATTTTCTGGCTTTTCTCAGTCTAGAAGGCACCAACTTCTAAAATAATTTCACATTTCTACTACATAAATGACCCAATTTAAATACACATTCATCTTTCCAGTATAATATCCCTTTAAATATTCCCATCTATTTCCTTGGCTATAGGAACCCTGGAGTTAAAGGTGCGGTATGTAGGATTGACCGCTAGTGGTCGAAATAGGTAGTGCAGTCTAAATTCAAAATATTGGAGATCGTCGTTTACCCCGCCCCCTCCTCCTCAGACTCGACGCTCACGCGGGTTGCCAGCATGAGGACACGCAACAGGAGCAAGCGCAATTGACAATGAAAGCCACACTGTTGATGAGTTGATGAGTTGATTTATCCGCGTTTTAATAATCTCTCGTTCATAGAGATTTTAGATGGATGCAGAGGCTTTTTAGGTCGGGTAGAATCTCTAGAATCTGCGATCTCTGACCCAGTTTGTTTGCTGGCTTTCATGGCTGCTGCAATACGCTGTGTTTTCCGCCAACTGGCATCCTGTGGTGTCGAAATACTACTGGGTAAACTGGCAGCATGCGTTAGCGCACCAACCAAAACAAAAACAGACATTCCGACACAGAACACACGTTTCAAAGTAGAAACACTGGTTGTAGCATTGTTTTTCAGAGAAAAAAGTAGGTGGATTTGGCATTTTTCCTAAATATCTGCATTTTTATGTTTTAGTAAAGTGAAAAACCTATATACAGCACCTTTAAAATTACATAATGTAGTGGCGTGAACCTTCTCACATGCGTTTTGGCGAAACAAATTAGAATGACGATAATTTACGTGGATATTAGTCAGCCATTGACCTTTAGCACATCGGTATTCATTTTCTCCATGTGGATAAATGGATCTTGACACACTATCAGTCAAACTACAAAAAATACAGCCTACACAAATTATGTGATATTTTATTTATAAGTCTATAATTACACAAGTTCCATGTTTTAAAAATGCATCCATTGTGGCAGGTGTAAATGATAGCCAGTGATCTGAGGAGAGAGGCAGAGAGTGATAATGTGAATCTCCCTACAGAAACTAAGGCTGATTGAGAGTTAAAATATGAATGAATTGAATTCATCATCTGGAACATACACAAACTGTTCCAGTACAGCATGCCTGTGTGCTCAAGTGTAGGATTAGAGAAATTACTGTGGGACTTTGGGGGAATTGCAGGCTCTTGACTAGAAGTGTTAAATAAATGTGCTGGGAAATTGAGGTTAGAAGGGAATCTATGAGCAATTAAAATAGGTTTAAATTAGTATTGGCTGGGAAGAGCCTTACAGACCTTTGAATAAACAGTCATGGTACCACAGATTACATCATACAGTATGTGAGAACCCGAACATCACACACACATATGTGCTTGTTGAACATTTAATTTCACAACCATTGGCATTAGTAGAGTTTAGTTTGTCCATATCTAACAGCTTCCTCTCTCTTGCACACAATGTTGAGGAATTTAAGTCCAATTTTTTTGGTCATATTCCAATAAGATATATTTCTGTCATGACAACTCTTGGAGTGTTTCGCATGGTAATGGATATGACAATGTTGATATGTTTGGTCTTGTCAGAATAGATCTGCTACGCTGCTGCTACTGTACAGGACTTGCTACTGCCAATACATACATGACACGCTGCTGTGAGCAAGTAAGACATGCTGCTGCTGTACAATATAGCATACACAGGGTTTCTGCAGGTTTTATTAAGGTAAATTTAAGACCTTTTTAAGACCAATTAAAGAAAATTTAAGGAAATGGAAGGGAACATAACACGTCAATTTGTTCTCTAAATGTAAATGTCTAGGAAGCACAGAATGAGCTGTATTAGCAACACTTCAAAGTTTGAAAATACAATTTCCAACAGATCTCTATTACTTTTTAATTATTTTTACCAAAAAAAATAAAAAATAGCTTAAACGTTTGAATAGCTCTGCTCCCAAACTAGAATATGTACCTTTTGATCGCACTGCAAAAAATTTGTTCTTTTTCAGTTTTGTCTTGTTTTCCAGTGCAAATATCTAAAAGATTCTTAAATCAAGATACATTTGCTTGAGAAGCAAAATGACATAAGATAAGAAATGATCTTGTGAAAGTGATTTTATGATTAAAACAAGAACAATTATCTGCCAATGGGTTCAGAAAAATCAACTTAATTTAAATGAAAAAGTAATTTTCTTACTCATTGACAGATACTTGTTCTTGTTTTAAGCATAGACTCACTTAATTTTGTTCAATTTCTCACAAAACAATACTTAATTTCTTCATTTTGCATCTTGATTTATGGATGTTTAGATATTTGTACTGGAAAACAAAAATCCTGAGGAAGATTTTTTTTTTTTTTTTCTTTTTTTTGCAGTGCATGCAATTTAATTTTGGAATTTAATTTAGAGCCCTATGAAATTTTTGGGTGTAACTACTACTTGAGGGTGAGTAAATGATGACAGAATTTTCATTTCTGGGTGAAATATCCCTTTACGTGTACTGACCCATCCTACTTTTGATTTATTTATCCAAAAGTTGACAAATTCCGTGATATTCCACATTATACAGTAAATTCCATTTTTATGAATGGATCCTGTGATTCTGTATGCGTTTTCCACATTGCAGAAATCATAGGTCCCTAATTTAGTGCCATGATATTGAGTTTAAGACTGCTCCAATTTAAGACATTTTTAAGGCCTTAAATTGTAGATGGTCAAATTTAGATTTTTTAAGACCTGTGGAAACCCTGATACATGAATTACCCGTAGCAGATCTATACAGGTGGAGCTGGGGAAAATGGAGGGTTTCTGAAAGTGGGCTGCACTGCTACAGCAAATGCTGACCAAGTATTTGAAGGTTGTGCAGTGAGCTCATTGGCTACTGATAAAGCAGGAACTAATCAGCTGCATTCTATAGAGAATGATGTGCAAGCAGATTGAGTTAAGGACCTATTGGCCTGCGCCATCTTGTATTTAAAGTCGGTTTCTCGAACAAGACAAAATGTAGGGTGGGGCTTGATTTTGTTTATCAGAAATTGATTTGATGGTTGTGGTTTTCTATTTTCTATTTCTATTGTTGTCCTGCCGTTATGAGGAGAAAGTGTTTGTAATAAAATAATGATGTGGACTGATAAATCATTTATAATAAATACTGCAATATTCCATATCAAAACAAGGACTGTCAATTTTGAGTCACATGCAAGAGCAGAAATTTATCGATAGGACTATCCTCTCACCTAAGAAATTCAGTTTGCTTTTCAACATTTTCTTTTCGACCTTTCCTTATTTTGAGCACGTACATTCAGCACGTCATGTAAACATGGAAAGTAAATCAAATGTAAAACAGCTGTTTAGTTGAAACAGTAGAGCAAACTGTTACATTTTTTAAATCTATGCAACCTAGTCTCATTGGAAAAATCTGCATGTGGCAACATTTCTGCAAAATCATATCACGTTGCATCTTGCAAGTTCTGCGACACCTTGAAATGTCCAGTGACTGGTGCTAAAAGCGTGTTCATTTTTATCCGGAACAGATGAACCTGCATCTGAATCTGAACGTGAATATTGTTTTATTGCATTAGTTGTTGCATGTATCATGGCAGTTTGGAAATTAAATGTCCGGTGAGTGGCACTAAAAGGTTAATGCTCTATCGCATTTGAAAATAATGTACCACATACACTAAACCCTAAACATACCTGATAGTAACATATTAACACATTTGCTGAAGCAACTATGCCATTGTAGCTGCTTCTACAAGACTTTGAGCTCTTTTAATATGATTTGTGTTTCACAGGACTTGTACCCTATAGCTGCGCATTGCGTGTACATTGCTGTACCAGGTGAGCAACCGAGCAAGTTTACTGTCAGAAAAGCCACACATATGGAACTTGGTGTTAGTTTTGTTTTTCATGCGTCTTTGGTTTTGTCTATGGCATGATTTTTCTGCTTCCTTGTTCCTTCTTTTCCTGCTTCCCATATCATTGATTTTGTTTGTTTTGTTAACTAGTTTCATACCTCTTGGTAATTTAGTTGTTTATCAGATCTGGTCTTTGGTGTTGTTGGTGAGTGCTTTGATTCTTGTATTCTGCTTTGAATATTGATGTGAATCTTTGGTTGGAAAACATTGTTATCTTAGACAAACATTACACAAACCTAGTATAGCTATATTCAGTCGTTAAATTTTAATGAATTTTCAAGGGCTGTCAAAGTTAACTCAGGCAATGAAATGCATTGAATGTTTGTCGTTTAAATATTGACTTTAACACATTTATTAATTTAGACTCTTATAACACTTTCATTCTGTTCTGTGTGATTACATCAAACTAACCAGAACCTTCATAGCTGACTGGAAATAATTGGAGCTGCAGTGCTAGTGATTGTGTTAGGTGTGTGTTTCTTAAACTGATCAAACACAGAAAGGACAGTTATTTGCTGCTTTTGTTTGATGAAATGTAATTATTTAAGTTCAACAAATGAAATATCACCCTTGATTGAAACAATGTCAGTCATAACAATGTTAATATGAATGCCAGCATAGTGCAGGCCATTGGCAAAAGCATCATTCCATCATAATCATGAAGGATTACATTATAACATTTGGGAGAAGTTGCTTTATAGAATGTTTTCATCCATGCTTCCTTTGCATTTCATATCACTCTTTTTTTTCCTAGTAATTAAAAAAAAGGATTAAAATGTAATTTTCTACAATGGCTAATATATGTTGCATATTACAAATGTTATAGTAAATATTTAGTGTGTAAAACATTTGCATGCCAAATTAAAGTCATATGATCCAACCAACATGAAAAAAACATACATGGAAAAAATAAATAAACAAATAAATAAACAGGAAAAATCATAGTCTCTTAAAATATCAGATAATATTAGATAACCCTTTCATAACAAGGCAATGTTAAAATGTCATGTGGTGGGACTCCCATTATTTATGAGCGAATAATTTGGGATATTTGAAAAAAAAAAAGCCTTTCTCTTGAAAAAGATATCTATGAATTAATATACAAATTATTTATATTAAGAGACATTTTTGAAAACAATAATTAATATATTTACATGCACATGTATTCAAGGTGTAAAGGTGTAAGGAAAATACATGATTTGTACTTTGCTTGATTTTTATACATTTATTTATTTAGTTTTATAAATAAACTATAATAAATTAAAACTATAAAACCAACATAAATATACTCTTTATAGAAATTTGGTTAGATTTGTGTTGTGCTAGATTATTAAAAAGAAAAAAAAAACTTTATAATGGACATTTTTATTTGTCATTGAACCTCTAGTAGATACTGGCAGGAAGTGAAGGGTTCTTAGCATACAGTAGGTGTAATATGAAATAAAAACACCTCCACTTTGGATACCCTTGAGGTGTTGTGAAACACATGTTGGATTTACAGTAGTGTGCCCATGAAATATGAAACTAAGGCATGGACAGGGAGCTGAGTGGAGTGTTTGTCAAGAATCAAATGTTTTGTTGTTGTTGTTTTGTATTTTCTTCCCCCAAAGGCTGTTATAATGTCATCTACAAAGGAAGGCTGGTCATGTAGGATAATACAAAGCCTTTAATACACCTACAAGTATCAGCTGTGTGACTTCTAATACTCCAGTTCATTTCCACTCAATTCAGAATGTCTGAAAGCCACACAAAGATACTTCCTGCATGTGATCAAGGGTGCAGATTTAAAAAAGTAATGTGGCTTTAGCCAAACTAATTTATGGAAGTAGAAAACACATACTTTACATTTAGCTGAAGATGAAATAATTTTATGTAATTGATTTGCCAAGTAAAAATCAGCAAATGATTTTGGCCATTTATTAGATATGGAAATATATATATATATATACAGTGCATCCAGAGAGTATTCACATCGCTTTACTTTTTCCACATTTTGTTATGTCACAGCCTTATTCCAAAATGGATTAAATTCATTATTTTTTTCCTCAATTCTAGAAACAATACCCCATAATGACAACATGAAAGAAGTTTGTTTGAAATCACACATCTGTCTATATAAGGTCACACAGTTAACAGTGCATGTCAGAGCACAAACCAAGCCATAAAGTCCAAGGTATTATCTGTAGACCTCAGAGACAGGATTGTATCGAGGCACAGATCTGGGGAAGGGTACAGAAAAATTTCTGCAGCATTGAAGGTCCCAATGAGCACAGTGGCCTCCATCATCCGTAAATGGAAGAAGTTTGGAACCACCAGGACTCTTCCTAGATCTGGCCACCCAGCCAAACTGAGCGATAGGGGAAGAAGGGCCTTAGTCAGGGAGGTGACCAAGAACCCGATGGTCACTCTGACAGAGCTCCAGCGTTTCTCTGTGGGGAGAGGAGAACCTTCCAGAAGAACAACCATCTCTGCAGCACTCCACCAATCAGGCCTGTATGGTAGAGTGGCCAGACGGCACATGACAGGAGTTTGCCAAAAGGCACCTGAAGAACTCTCAGACCACGAGAAACAAAATTCTCTGGTCTGATGAAACAAAGATTGAACTCTTTGGCCTGAAAGGCAAGCATTATGTCTGGAGGAAACCAGGCACCGCTCATCACCTGGCCAATACCATCCCTACAGTGAAGCGTGGTGGTGGCAGCATCATGCTGTGGGGATGTTTTTCAGCAGCAGGAACTGGGAGACTAGTCAGGATCGAGGGAAAGATGAATGCAGCAATGTACAGAGACATCCTTGATGAACACCTGCTCCAGAGTGCTCTGGACCTCAGACTGGGGCAAAGGTTCATCTTCCAACAGGACAACGACCCTAAGCACACAGACAATATAACAAAGGAGTGGCTACGGGACAACTCTGTGAATGTCCTTGAGTGGCCTAGCCAGAGCCCAGACTTGAACCCGATTGAAGAGTCTCTGAATCTCTGGAGAGATCTGAAAATGGCTGTGCACTGATGCTCCCCATCCAACCTGATGAAGCTTGAGAGGTCCTGCAAAGAAGAATGGGAGAAACTGCCCAAAAATAGGTGTGCCAAGCTTGTAGCATTATACTCAAAAAGACTTGAAGCTGTAATTGGTGCCAAAGGTGCTTCAACAAAGTATTAAGCAAAGGCTGTGAATACTTATGTACATTGTGATTTTTTTTTCGTTTTTTATTTTTAATAAATTTGCAAAGATTTCAAACAAACTTCTTTCACATTGTCATTATGGAGTATTGTTTGTAGAATTGAGGTAAAAAAATAATGAATTTAATCAATTTTAGAATAAGGCTGTAACATAACAAAATGTGGAAAAAGTGAAGCGCTGTGAATACTTTGCAGATGTACTGTACATGTTTTTTTTTTTGTTTTTTTTTTCACAGAAACTCTTTCAACATCTATCTATGCACCCATGTCTCATACAGATCTATCCTGAAGCAACATCATTCAGTATTTTTGCTTAGTGATGAATTTTGTTGTTCTGAACACACTGTTCAGCTGACATTTGAGATCAATTAAATTATTACATTCAATGTCAGGGTGTGAAGTACTTGCCATCTAAAATGTTTCCCTTCAGCTGTTGATGGCTATATTTAGAAAAAGAAACTCAGAGTCATTTACTGCCTTTAATTTACCCCATTAAATTAGTTAAGTTTTTTAAAATAGAGGTATTTAGAAGTGTTCTTTAGAGGGTGGGAAGAAAGTGTAATTCCCATTTCAGAATGTCAAACTCAGTAATAACGCACATTTACACAGTGCTGCTTTGGAAGTAACGATTTCATTCACATTTCCTTTCAATTTGTCTATAACCTTTACCTTTTTTGTGGGGAGAAAAAAAAAATCAAGATTAAACAAGTCCAAAGGAATAATCGCAAGACGTGTAGTAGGTTGCTCCTGTTTTAATGTGGTTTAATACTTGTGTCACAAATGTAAAGGCTTTGTAATAGAAACTGACACGACGAAGAGGAATAAACAGGAACTGACTTTACTAATAGACTCAATAATACCAACAACACCTTTAAACGTGTAAACGTAATGAAAACCGACAACCGAATGAACATAGAGTAAATGAGGAACTAAATCACGGACACCTTTAGTGATGAATAGCAAATGAGTTACCACAGAAACAAACAAGAACTAATACAGACATGACAGAAACTGAACTAAACCGAACACAGCCGTGATAACTTGGTTGTCATAAAAATAAATATGTCGAAACTGCTGGTGTTGTCAGAACTTTTCCTACTGTTGCACAAAGTATTTTTATACAATTATAAACCAAAAACAACTTTGAACAGAAAAAAAAGATACAAAACATTGTTACACCCTAACACACCGAGGTTGGTGTGTTGTTGATGTGCCTGTGTCATTTGCTTCAATATATGCAAAAATGGGCCTGTACCACCCACATCAACACTGCAAAAAAAAAAAAAAAAAAATGATTCCCAGTTAAAATGTCAAAACTTTCTGAACCAGATACATTAATATCTTACAATTTAATACCTTGTGCATGCTTCGAGTAAATGTATTTTATTGTATCAGTGTTTATTTTTTTCCAGTAAAAGTTGGTTCATCTAGATCAGTGATGTACAGTAGATCTGTGTATTATGAAGTGTATTATTAAAAGGTACATAACACACACAGTTTCTGCCAATCTCATGTTCATCTTGAGTACCTATAGAGTAGTATTGCATCCTTTATATCTCCGAAGAGTCTTTAGTTTTATCAGATTTATAAAAGACAGATATGCTGTACCGATTCTCTCCGAAAACAGCCAAGCTCGTGCAGGCGTGCAGTAGGAGAAGCTAAAGAGTCACAAGCACACACACACACACAAAATACATCATGGCATTATCCCTGGATAACTTTCAATTCACTATACGTTCGTTTACATTGTTTACATTATATGCACTTACGCTCCCATTGCCAACAAAACACAGACATTTAATGCAGTTTCACTCACCGCCTGCAGTTTCGACTCGTGACCGGGAACAAACAAACACACTTGCAGAACTCCATTGCTACTCCGGAAAAACAAACTGCATCCACTGTTTCTTTAACGCTGGGTTCTTTGGAAAGCTGAACAAGGTTATCTTTCCCTCACAACCAAAAGCATTGTGGTCTAAAAACAAAATGACAGCGCTGCCAACAGCTTCTGTAACCCGAACAATGCTTGTTGATGGACGCTCTGGTTGATGTGCGCACACGCTCATCTGGGAGAAGTGCCCATACAAGCAATTCTGCCCTTTATGGCGTCATACAGAGCCATACTCGAGAAAAAAAAAGAAAAAAAAAACTTTTTTTTTTTCCTGAAGGAGTGTATTTGGAACAGAAATACTCCGTCATACATCCAACTCAAATTTTTTAATGTTTGCCATGTTTAGCATGAGCATCCAACTCTTTAACAGTGTAAATAAGTCAGAATGCATGAAATAGCATTACAACCCCCCTTTAACCTGTATCATTCTAGAATATCCTGACATATTTTTCCCTTCATCCACTACAATTAACCACTGTTAAAAATGTATTTTAATAGCGTACATTACTGAACACACTAAGTTATGAAAATGCCTTTTAGGTTTCCACATTATTCCTATTTCCTGTGAATGTAAATAGTCACACACTGTAAACAAATAAATAAAAAAATCAGTAGAAAAACAAATCATGTCGGCAGAAAATTATCAGCATATTTTCTGTTAGGTTTACGGACATTTACTTCAAGCCTAAAACAGTGGAATGCATAATTCAAAATATGATTAAACACCTGTTAAAAAAACAACAACAACAACAACAAAACAATACTTTAATGTGATACATTAGATACAGTGGGGAGAACAAGTATTTGATACACTGCCGATTTTGCAGGTTTGCCCACTTACAAAGCATGTAGAGGTCTGTAATTTTTATCATAGGTACACTTCAACTGTGAGAGACGGAATCCAAAACAAAAATCCAGAAAATCACATTGTATGATTGCATGACATAATTATTTGATCACCTACCAACCAGTAAGAATTCCGGCTCTCACAGACCTGTTAGTTTTTCTTAAAGAAGCCCTCCTGTTCTCCACTCATTACCTGTATTAACTGCACCTGTTTGAACTCGTTACCTGTATAAAAGACACCTGTCCACACACTCAATCAAACAGACTCCAAACTCTCCACAATGGCCAAGACCAGAGAGCTGTGTAAGGACATCAGGGATAAAATTGTAGACCTGCACAAGGCTGGGATGGGCTACAGGACAATAGGCAAGCAGCTTGGTGAGAAGGCAACAACTGTTGGTGCAATTATTAGAAAATGGAAGAAGTTCAAGATGACGGTCAATCTCCCTCAGTCTGGGGCACCATGCAAGATTTCACCTCGTGGGGCATCAGTGATCATGAGGAAGGTGAGGGATCAGCCCAGAACTACACGGCAGGACCTGGTCAATGACCTGAAGAGAGCTGGGACTACAGTCTCAAAGAAAACCATTAGTAACACACTACGCCCGCAAGGTCCCCCTGCTCAAGCCAGCGCATGTCCAGGCCCGTCTGAAGTTTGCCAATGACCATCTGGATGATCCAGAGGAGGAATGGGAGAAGGTCATGTGGTCTGATGAGACAAAAATTGAGCTTTTTGGTCTAAACTCCACTCGCCGTGTTTGGAGGAAGAAGAAGGATGAGTACAACCCCAAGAACACCATCCCAGCCGTGAAGCATGGAGGTGGAAACATCATTCTTTGGGGATGCTTTTCTGCAAAGGGGACAGGACAACTGCACCGTATTGAGGGGAGGATGGATGGGGCCATGTATCGCGAGATCTTGGCCAACAACCTCCTTCCCTCAGTAAGAGCATTGAAGATGGGTCGTGGCTAGGTCTTCCAGCATGACAACGACCTGAAACACACAGCCAGGGCAACTAAGGAGTGGCTCCGTAAGAAGCATCTCAAGGTCCTGGAGTGGCCTAGCCAGTCTCCAGACCTGAACCCAATAGAAAATCTTTGGAGGGAGCTGAAAGTCCATATTGCCCAGCGACAGCCCCGAAACCTAAAGGATCTGGAGAAGGTCTGTATGGAGGAGTGGGCCAAAATCCCTGCTGCAGTGTGTGCAAACCTGGTCAAGAACTACAGGAAATGTGTGATCTCTGTAATTGCAAACAAAGGTTTCTGTACCAAATATTAAGTTCTGCTTTTCTGATGTATCAAATACTTATGTCATGCAATAAAATGCAAATTAATTACTTAAAAATCATACAACGTGATTTTCTGGATTTTTGTTTTAGATTCCGTCACTCACAGTTGAAGAGTACCTATAATAAAAATTACAGACTTCTACATGCTTTGTAAGTGGGCAAACCTGCAAAATTGACAGTGTATCAAATACTTGTTCTCCCCACTGTAGTAAAAATAGCTACTACAGAAACTGAATAATCAAATGTGAAAACAAATCAATGCATAGTCTTCACTGTATTAATTAAATATAAATGTATTCTTAAAGATACAAAAGTTACAAAAGAGCAGTGAGTGATTTTGTCTTTTGTTGTTTGATTAACATTAAGGACACAGACAGTGGCAGGTACAATGTATTTCACTATTAAATTGCAATAAGCCACGAAAAATAAACTAATTCGCAATCACATGCTGTCTTTAACATTTTTAACATCATGCACATCCTTCTCTATCTTTATTCATTAAAGCATGTTTCCTCACTCTAATCGAAAGTGTCAAAAATTTTAAAACGTTACAGTATGTACAGTAACCTTTGGCGCTCTAGCGGTTAATAAAACTGTCTGCATGCGTTTTGCGGAAGAACATTGTAGCCAGAGCTACGTCTCTCTGTTTATGTCTATGATGAGTCATGCAGGTCCTGTGCTACTCCGCAGCGGTGGCGTCCCGCCGGTATAAAATAGTTCGAATAAAAACACTTATTATAGGTGTAACGTAGTGATTCAGGGTAAAACAAGAACACAGTTTAGAAAATGTATTCATGATGTACACGCTCATTATGTAAATTTTGAACACAAAAAAGTTACATAGTACAGCTTTAAGTAGCACTGTGTTATGCGGATAATCTCTAACATAGACATTTTATATCGTCTCCACGAAATATATCATCCACCTAGCCCTACACCGCGTTCCAAATTATTATGCAAATTGGATGTAAGTGTCATAAACATAAATTTTTTTGTTTTTCAATTAAACTCATGGATGGTATTGTGTCTCAGGGCTCTTTGTATCACTGAAATGAATCTCAGACACCTGTGATAATTAATTTGCCAGATGAGCTCAATTAAAAGAAAAGTACTTAAGAAGGACGTTCCACATTGTTAAGCAGGCCACAGGTTTCAAGCAATATGGGAAATAAAAAGGATCTCTCTACTGCCGAAAAGTGTCAAATAGTGCAATGCCTTGGACAAGGTATGAAAACATTAGATATTTCACGAAAACTTAAGCGTGATCATCGTACTGTGAAGAGATTTGTGGCTTATTCAGAGCACAGACGCGTTCGTGCAGATAAAGGCAGAATGAGGAAGGTTTCTGCCAGACAAATTCATCGGATTAAGAGAGCAGCTGCGAAAATGCCATTACAAAGCAGCAAACAGGTATTTGAAGCTGTTGGTGCCTCTGGAGTCCCGCGAACCTCAAGGTGTATGATCCTCCAGAGGCTTGCAGTTGTGCATAAACCTACTATTCGGCCACCCCTAACCAATGCTCACAAGCAGAAATGGTTGCAGTGGGCCCAGACATACATGAAGACTAATTTTCAAACAGTCTGTTTACTGATGAGTGTCGTGCAACCCTGGATGGTCCAGACGGATGGAGTAGTGGATGGTTGGTGGATGGCCACCATGTCCCAACAAGGCTGCGACGTCAACAAGGAGGTGGCAGAGTCATGTTTTGGGCTGGAATCATGGGGAGAGAGCTGGTAGGCCCCTTTAGGGTCGCTGAAGGTGTGAAAATGACCTCGGCAAAGTATGTAGAGTTTCTGACCTACCACTTTCTTCCATGGTACAAAAAAAAGAACCGTGCCTTCCGTAGCAGAATCATCTACATGCATGACAATGCACCATCTCATGCTGCAAAGAATACCTCTGTGTCATTGGCTGCTATGGGCATAAAAAGATGAGAAACTCATGGTGTTGCCACCATCCTCCGCTGACCTCAACTCTATGGAGAACCTTTGGAGCATTTTCAGGCAAAAGATCTATGAGGGTGGAAGGCAGTTCGCATCAAAACAGCAGCTCTGGGAGGCTATTCTGACATCCTGCAACCAAATTCAAGCAGAAACTCTCCAAAAGCTCACAAGTTCAATGGATGCAAGAATTGTGAAGGTGATATCAAAGAAGGGGTCCTATGTTAAGATGTAACCTGCCCTGTTAGGATGTTTTTGATTGAAATAGCTTTTGATTTCAGTAAATATGACCACCTAATGCTGCAAATTCAGCAAATGCCCGTTTTCAGTTATTTACAACCTATAAAATGTTTTAACTCTGTTGTGCATAATAATTTGGAACAGTGCATTTTCAGTTTATTTTTGAAATAAATACTGTTATCATTAGGAGGTTTTTTAAATAAAATTCGAATTATACCCTAATGGTTGATGACTTAAATTATACTGACATTTATTTGCATTGACTAATTATGAAAATCAGAGAAAGATATAATTTGCATAATAATTTGGAACGTGGTGTATGTTAGCAGATTGCTAACTAGCTGACTGATCACCACGTGCTTTAGTGTGAGTTTAATCTTTTAATATTATATTTTACTAACGTTAACTAGGTGTGCAATTTATGTAGTTTAATTTCATTCATAAACTTAAAGAAAACTTACCTCAACCAGATGAAATCCAGTCCCTTCCACAGCATGGTTGAAGGAGGAAAACCTGCGCAAGGTACAGCGATGACAGACTGCGCGTGCGCGATGATGGGAAGTTAAATGTTTAAACGAAGGAATCAAAACATTAAGTTTCCTCAACTTACTTGTTTGTATTCAGTGGACAAGATAGTAGTAAACATGCAGTTAAATAGTTTTTATAAGCAAACTCAACATTGTGCTCAAAAGTGTCCACCCGACTTATAAATTTAAGTCAACAATTTGCAAGTTGGATTTTTTACAGTGTTTCTTACCGAGTCCCCCTTTTTTTGTTTTTCCTTTATATTTTCCTGCTAAAAATCTGCTTGCTGTTTTGACTAATATTGGATATAAATTAGTACATCAAGATATAATACAAACCCGATTCCAAAAAAGTTGGGACACTGTACAAATTGTGAATAAAAACAGAATGCAATGTGGAAGTTTAAAATTTCAATATTTTATTCAGAATACAACATAGATGACATATCAAATGTTTAAACTGAGAAAATGTATCATTAAGGGAAAAATAAGTTGATTTTAAACTTCATCAACACATCTCAAAAAAGTTGGGACAAGGCCATGTTTACCACTGTGTGGCATCCCCTCTTCTTTTTATAACAGTCTGCAAACGTCTGGGGACTGAGGAGACAAGTTGCTCAAGTTTAGGAATAGGAATGTTGTCCCATTCTTGTCTAATACAGGCTTCTAGTTGCTCAACTGTCTTAGGTCTTCTTTGTCGCATCTTCCTCTTTATGATGCACCAAATGTTTTCTATGGGTGAAAGATCTGGACTGCAGGCTGGCCATTTCAGTACCCGGATCCTTCTTCTACACAGCCATGATGTTGTAATTGATGCAGTATGTGGTCTGGCATTGTCATGTTGGAAAATGCAAGGTCTTCCCTGAAAGAGACGATGTCTGGATGGGAGCATATGTTGTTCTAGAACTTGGATATACCTTTCAGCATTGATGGTGCCTTTCCAGATGTGTAAGCTGCCCATGCCACACGCACTCATGCAACCCCATACCATCAGAGATGCAGGCTTCTGAACTGAGCGCTGATAACAACTTGGGTTGTTCTTGTCCTCTTTAGTCCGGATGACATGGCATCCCAGTTTTCCAAAAAGAACTTCAAATTTTGATTCGTCTGACCACAGAACAGTTTTCCACTTTGCCACAGTCCATTTTAAATGAGCCTTGGCCCAGAGAAAACGCCTGCGCTTCTGGATCATGTTTAGATATGGCTTCTTTTTTGACCTATAGAGTTTTAGCCGGCAACGGCCAATGGCACGGTGGATTGTGTTCACCGACAATGTTTTCTGGAAGTATTCCTGAGCCCATGTTGTGATTTCCATTACAGTAGCATTCCTGTATGTGATGCAGTGCCGTCTAAGGGCCCGAAGATCACGGCCATCCAATATGGTTTTCCGGCCTTGACCCTTACGCACAGAGATTGTTCCAGATTCTCTGAATCTTTGGATGATATTATGCACTGTAGATGATGATAACTTCAAACTCTTTGCAATTTTTCTCTGAGAAACTCCTTTCTGATATTGCTCCACTACTTTTTGCCACAGCATTGGGGGAATTGGTGATCCTCTGCCCATCTTGACTTCTGAGAGACACTGCCACTCTGAGAGGCTCTTTTTATACCCAATCATGTTGCCAATTGACCTAATAAGTTGCAAATTGGTCCTCCAGCTGTTCCTTATATGTACATTTAACTTTTCCGGCCTCTTATTGCTACCTGTCCCAACTTTTTTGGAATGTGTAGCTCTCATGAAATCCAAAATGAGCCAATATTTGGCATGACATTTCAAAATGTCTCACTTTCAACATTTGATATGTTATCTATATTCTATTGTGAATAAAATATAAGTTTATGAGATTTGTAAATTATTGCATTCCTTTTTTATTCACAATTTGTACAGTGTCCCACCTTTTTTGGAATCGGGTTTGTACATCAAACATTTAATAAAACTGACATGCTAGGATTAAATATCGCTGGTAGAAAAGTGAGATAGGAGATGACGTATTTTATCACAGCGTTGTCGGTGTATTCATTACAGAACACTTCAGCTGTATAAGAAAAAACCCGCTGTCACTGTGATCCAGCCACAGGAAGGCCAAACCTAATCTGATTGGATAGATTACACAAACATATTTTTATCTGCCTCTTTGTTGTCAAGACACCAGAGGGCTTGTCAGGAGGTATCCAAACAGCAAATTCCTTTGATATATTTTTGTTTCCGAACAACTGACAGTTCCTCAGAGGAACAGAAGAGCCAAAAGAAAGGTCACCTTTGCTGTGATGTGTTTTGTTGGCAGTTCGCAGGGGATGTGAGGATGCACGAGGATATGGAGATGATATTTGGGGTCTTTGAAAGGCAAGCGGCAATCCGCCTGATTACAGCAGGTAAAATTACATGCTCGCAATAAGGAGCTGAAATTCTCCGTCCAGCCGCGCGCTGAGATTATTTGAGCCTCGCCAAATGTCAAGGGCATGATTCTCTTAGATGCCCAGCAGGAAATAACCCACTGTTGCCCTCAAAACAAATGAAACCACATTCAGAGCCAACACAGGTTATCTATTAAAGATGAAAAGCCAAGAACACTGTATGCTTTCTGTAATGGCTTGAACAAGCCTCAAACGTATAAATGCATATATATATAAAACATCAGTCTTGGAGATCAGGGTAAAGCTTTCTTCAGGAGGAGAATTTTAGTGATAGCAGTGCGCTCTTACTCTATCTTCAGATTTATGGCTTTTTTATGCCTAAGTCTTCACTGTTTCTGGCTCACACTGGACCTCAGTAGGTTTTCGATGGGACTGCTGAAGTGTCATTTTTCTGTGTTGTAAGATATCAAGGTGAAGAGGAAGCAGGAAAAAGGCATTCTCTGAAAGTTGTGTTGTATCAACTTTCAGCTGCCAGCTCTCAGCTGTGTTTGAGCTTTAGCAGTGTTTCTTAAAGTACAGGTATTAACAAAGGAGGACGATAAAGCCTGTAGCCCAACCTATAGTGTTGTGAAAAATATAAATATAAAATGTAATGAAATATTAGTTATTATATATAGTGCTTATTAAAAATGTTATTTCTTATGAGTCACCCTTAAAGGTTAGTTCACCCAAAAATGAAAATTCTGTCATCATTTACTTACCCTCATGTCGTTCCAAACCTGTAAGACTTTCGTTCATCTTCGGATGAAGCTTTCTGTCCCTCCGTTGACAGCTACGCATCTACCACTTTGACGCTTCAAAAAGTTCATAAAAAGATCGTAAAACTCATACATATGAATTGATCGGTTTAGTCCAAATTTTCTGGAGAGACTTCATCGCTTCATATGATGAACAGATTTAAATTAGGCTTTTATTCACATATAAACATTGATCCGCGAACATAAACAGAAGCTCAACCAAACCTGCTTGTCACGTGAGAACAAACTGCATTGGTTCTTGCAGAAGCTCAAATGTGCTCCATAACACGAGAATGAACCTCATTGGTTCTTGCTCAAGTGGAAACGTGCTGCGTAATACACAAGAACAAACCTCATTGGTTCTTGCAGAAGCTCAAACGTACTGCGTACAACATGGGAATGAACCTCATTGGTTCTTGCGGAAGTGAAACGTGCTGTGTAACACATGGGAATGAACCTCATTGGTTCTTGCGGAAGCGAAACGTGCTGTGTAACACATGGGAATGAACCTCATTGGTTCTTGTGGAAGCTCAAACATGCTGCGTAACATACGAGAACAAACCTCATTGGTTCTTGCTAAAAGATCAAACGTGCTGCGTAACACACAGGAATAAACCTCATTGGTTCTTGCGGAAGCGCAAACGTGCTGTGTAACACACAAGAGTGAACCTCATTGGTTCTTGCTGAAGCTCAAAGGTGCTGCGTAACACACAAGAATGAACCTCATTGGTTCTCGCATGTCAAGTGAACATGCTTGTTCCCTTTCAGTCAGTCACTACTCGTTACGTCAGTGACTGACGGAATAGGGGTTTCGCCAGAGAGCCCCATCACCTTAGAGTATTAGAAAACGAGCCAATGGTATGGGAAATACCATGGGTCTGCGGAATTTGCATCGCAAACTCCGCCCCACCGCGTGGGTATAAAAGGAGCCGCGAGTACTTTATGTTTCGAGTACTCGCATTATGTTTCTGCTTCGGAGCCGAAGTGTTTATGTGCTTCTCTTCGCCTTCATCAAGCAACGAGTCTCTCTCTCTTCAGTCGGTGTTGATGTGACAGCGCATTACAGCGGGGTTCACGGTCCACGGTGACTTTCCCTTGGCAAGACCATTCTTGCCATCTCAAGGTTTAAACATTCCACCCTGCGGGCTGGATACCTCTGAGTTCTCCATATGTATCCCGTACGCGGGTCATATGTGTATTCTAAGTCCTCCCTGCGGGTAGGCACTGTGTTACATATTCCACCTGGGATATGCTACCCAGTGTACCTTGGTATTCTTGCGTGTAGCTTGGCCCTTCGTTCATGCTAGCCTCACGACAGGGAGCTGGGGCTTGTCCAGGACACTGGAAGACAGCCGCAGTGGCGAGATTAAATTGGGACCCCCATTCCGTCAGTCACTGACGTAACGCATAGTGACTGACTGAAAGGGAACGTCTCGGTTACGTATGTAACCCTCGTTCCCTGAAGGAGGGAACGGAGACGTTACGTTATGTCCGCATGCCACTACCGCTGTACCGCTATAATGTGAGATTGCACTCGCGGCTCCTTTTATACCCACACGGTGGGGCGGAGTTCACGATGCAAATTCCGCAGACCCATGGTATTTCCCATACCATTGGCTCGTTTTCTAATACTTGAAGGTGATAGGGCTCTCTGGCGAAACCCCCATTCCGTCAGTCACTGACGTAACGTCTCTGTTCCCTCCTTCAGGGAAGGAGGGTTACATAAGTAAACCGAGACGATCTTCCGTTTACTATAACTGATGTGTCCATTGATGAATGTTTATATGTGAATAAAAGCCTAAATTCTGTTCATCATATAAAGCGACCATGTCTCTTCAGAAAATGTGGACTAAACCACTCAATTCATATGGATTAGTTTGACGATCTCTTTATGAACTTTTTGAAGCATCAAAGTGTCAGATGTGTAGCTGCCAACGGAGGGACAGAAAGCTCTCAGATTTCATCAAAAATGTCTTCATTTGTTTTCCAAAGATGAGTGAAAGTCTTATTGGTTTGGGACGACATGAGGTTAAGTAAATTATGACAGAATTTTCATTTTTTGATAAACTGTCCCTTCAATGACGATGACGCCAATCCCTGCCAGGACTTCAAATGACGGCAACTCTGAATTAACATGCACCACTGCCAAATTTTGTATAGGCTATATTGTAATCATTATGATCACAACTTGTAATAACTGCTTTAATGAGATCATTGTTTCTGCCTAAATGGATACATGATGTGCATTATATTATCTTAGAATGGTACATTTCTGGCATATGGCGATTACTTGGACACAGTCACCTCCGATAACGAATTATTCTAAATTGTAATGTAGACACATGCATTCTCTAAAACTGCTTTGAAACGATATGTATTATGAAAAGCGCTATACAAAATACATGTGAATTGAATTGAATTAATAGTAAAATAAGAAAATCTCACACAGCCATCGAAAAAAGACTCGAGAGAGAGAGCCTGATTTCTGGTTTCTTTCAGAATATCATTGCATGGTAATAAAAGTTTCTTCCAAATTACCATTATTACTGTAATTATTGTTACTATCAAACTCAAAAAGAACTTAAAATATTTTTTAGAATATTTGTTTTTTAAAATATTTTTGTTTTTTCACAAAATATTTATTTTTTTATTTTTTGGGGGGGTAGAAACTATGGTTATCAGAGTACATTTTTGTAAAGGAACTGAAATGATCATATTTTATTCCAAATTAGATGCTAGTCATCATCGAGTCGACGTTCATCGAGTATGTTCTCCATATCTATAATTTAAAAGTTTGCCTGTTGATGTGCATGCTCAAATGTTTTTTTTTTTTTTTTTTTTTTTTTTTTTTTTCAAATGTTTAAATGTAATTTTTAAATATGTGAAAAAAAAAAAAAACAACAGTAATTTATTTAAGAAACTGTCTGTTGTTTTAGCCATACAGAGTAAATACTTTAAATTATGTCAAATATATCATTTTAAGGTTTTGTACACTGAACAAAATTATAAACACAACCCTTTGGTTTTTGCCCCCATTTTTCATGAGCTGAACTCAAAGATCTAAGATTTTCTATGTACACAAAAAAAAAGGCCTATTTCTCTTAAATATGTGCGGCCCTGTGTTGCAAGGATCTGTACACAATTCCTGGAAGCTAAAAACATCCGAGTTCTTGCATGGCCAGCATACTCACCGGACATGTCACCCATTGAGCATGTTTGGGATGCTCTGGATCGGCGTATACGACATCGTGTTCCAGTTCCTGCCAATATCCAGGAGGAGTGGACCAACATTCCACAGGCCACAATCAACCACCTGATCAACTTTATGCGAAGGAGATGTGTTGCACTGTGTGAGGCAAATGGTGGTCACACCAGATATTTACTTTTTTTTTGGACCCCCCGGGGACCCCCTCGGCCCGGACCTCCCCAATACAGTAAAACTGCACATTTTAGAGTGGCACACCTGTGCAATAATCATGCTGTCTAATCAGCATCTTGATATGCCACATCTGTGAGGTGGATGGATTATCTCGGCAAAGGAGAAGTGCTCACTAACACAGATTTAGACAGATTTGTGAACAATATTTGAGAGAAATAGGTCTTTTGTGTACATAGAAAAAGTCTTAGATCTTTGAGTTCAGCTCATTGAAAATGGGGGCAAAAACAAAAGTGTTGCGTTTATAATTTTGTTCAGTGTAAATATGGTCCAACGTCTACACAAAATGTTGTATTTGGGTCCTTCACTAGAGCAAATAATTCTACCACAATGGCCAATCAAAACACTGTAGAAACACTGATTACTATAGTAAAACTTAAGGAACACTCATACCCAGTATTTTAGAACACATCATACTTTTCAGTATGTGTGGATGTAATTATGCTGCTCATTAAGAATAACTGTATTCAGAAGCTTCTATCTGTCTCTCACACATACTCTCTAAAAGGTCTTTTTAATCAGTTTACATTGTTTACACTAAATTATGTGGGTTGGTGTAATTAATGTTAATATTTCGTAATTGTTATCTTTGTATTCAGGCTCATCATTTCATTTGCAACACATGCAGTGGACGGAGATTTGTTGATAAATTTGTTGCCGGTTTTGACGTAACTAGCTAGTTATTTGAATATGACCGCCCCCGAGCAACATACGGAGTCCGCCCTCTTCCCAGCCCGTTTTGTACACAGATAGCGAAGCGGCTAACGAAGGTGCCTTTCATTTTACTACAATTTCGTTTTACAATGAAGCTATCCTGGCATGAAACCTGCTCTGTATTAAAGACAAGACTAAAATGTAGTTTAAAAAATAAAAACTTGACCAAAATTACTCTTTGGTTTTGTCAGGGGAAAAAAGATGAGCGTTAGAGCGTTCCAGCGTTCATGCTTGCGGTTCCCATATTTCAGTAATTTAAATCCCCCAGTCAGAGATTTTCTGTTAAAACAACGCATATTCTATCCAGTGTTTTACTTAAACTTTGCAATCTGGCAACCATGTGCAAGTGAGCTCTCTCTCTCGCGTGGATGATCTGAAAACACCAATAAACAAGTAAGGTGCATTTTAGCAATCTCCATTTGAGATTTTCTGCTTAAATTAAAGTGTCATTCAGTTGGTCTGTGTTCTGTCACGACTCACTTCTCAGTGATGAACTGTAATAAATTCAAGCGTGGATCTCTCGACTATTTGTGATTGTGTGACAATACAGTCTTTTTTGCTGTTGTTTAAAAAAAACAACAAAAAAAAAACATTAAAGTAAGGTGGAATTTCACTGTTTTAAATTTTTAGAGAAGTTTCTTATTTTTCCATTAGGGCTATATGACACAACTGTCTTTGAAAACAATGAGGTCCCACCTTCGAAGCAAAGGTAACGTTACTTATCATTATTTGTGTATGTGCTGCGTTATAAGGACAGATTAATTGTGTACTATTATTAATTGTAACCTTGTTTAGCGCGGTGGGTCAGCTGTGTGAGCTACTGAAATGAGCCTTGCTGTGAAACAGCCAATCAGAGCAGTGCTCAACATTATTATTCATGACCCTCCCGAATAAGGTAATAACAGCCCATTTCATTCTAGGGATAAATCCTAGGGTTGTAAATGGACATGTAAAACTGTATCTGGAGAATTTTTGCCCTTACCTAAGCCACATACCTTATATCAGAGAACAATTTAAAATATTGTATCAATGCATGTGTACTGGATGTAACTGATCGGCGAGAGTTGCCGCGTGCAGGCGGGGAGGACATTTTCTGCTTCCCGTAGTGACGCTCACACTGTTTTTGCATACTTTACCACAGCTGAAGTAAAATAAATGCAATATCTGTCAAATACACAGACATTTCAAAGACATTTTGCCTGAAAATGTTAGGCCTACTGCCTAATACAGCATCTGTTTGTGCAAGAATAAAGTTCAACATAAGCCTATACCTATCAATGAAGTGGGGTCTACGTTTTTATTTTGTCTTATTTTGATAAACATGACACATTATAACATCGCAACTACATGAAAAGAGGTTTTACTGATACAAAAAACAGATTTGTGAGCATTAGTGGAACTGAAACATACATGATCGCTGTCATGCGGTCAATATGGCCAATCGTGGAACAGCTGGCTGCTTTTGAATTGCTCTCGCTGTACTTTGATGGCATACATCACAGTCACATGGCGTCGGCATGCATGCTGTCTCAAGTCGGACAAAATTTGCTTCAAGTCAGCCGCCGATCGGTCTGCACAGCGCTGTATGAAGTCTGATGCTGAATATTCATCTTAAAAAAATAAAAAAAAAATTTATTACAAATTTATGATCAGTAATTATTCCTTAAGTAATGTCGTGGTCTTATGTCATCGCTTAACCCTCTGAGCCCTGAGCTGTTTTCTGGGCCCTGGAGGTGTTTGACATGCCCTGACATTTGTGCTTATTTCTGTTACTTGTAACATTTTCATGGCTAAAGTCTGATTACACTGTATTCAGCACAATCTCTGCTACAATAATATGTGAGCAGCATGTGTGTAAAAGTTTGTAGTTTTGAGAAAATGACGTTTATGCGTGGTTTGTGGAAAGAAAGAAAGAAAAAATTAAGTCACTGTTATAAGGCTATAAAAACCATACTGAATATTTGTTCACAAGACTTTTGAAAACTGGATCACGTAGGCTAGAATTTTTGCTTCAATATGATGTAAAAATTACTCTGGCCACTCATTCACATACAACAATATACTGATTTAAAGGTTGTAAGGAAGGCTTATGCGGGGAAGGCGTGAAACATCATGAATATTGATGTTTTTCACACCTGAGAAAGACAAAGACCCTCCCTCTAATGGCCCTATCAGGTGAATGGGACTGTGAGGGAACTAGAACAAATAATGTGAAGAGATTAAAAGAATGGCTTTTTGAATTGTTTGCATTTATTTACAACACAACATAATCCAAATATACACAACGAAGGAAAAAAATAAGGGACAATCGTGGTTCACTCAAAGGGACACTCAAAGTGTATGTTATTTCAGTGTCTGCAGTTAAGAATGTGTATAAAAGGTTCTCAGATATAAACACATTTGATTTGCTCAACCTATTAATGCACAATTTAATCTTAAAAAGAATTTTAACGTCATAGAAATAAATGTCAATTGTTACACACAAACCATCTAAAGCTTTTGTAGCATTATACACTACCGTTCAAAAGTTTGGGGTCAGTAAGAATTTGTTTTAAATTAATAGTTTTATTAATAACTAATAATTTAAGAAATTAATAGTTTTGTTCAGCAAGAATGCATTAAATGTGTCAAGAGAGACAGTAAAGACATTTTAATGTTACAAAAGCTTTCTATTTCAGATTAATGCTGTATTTTTTACTTTCTATTCATCAATGAATCCTGAAAAAAAATTACTCGAAACAACTGGATCTCCCATAACAGTATCACAGTTGAATATCATGACTTGTTTGCAATATAATCTACAAATGCATACACAAACAGATGTTCCTGCCACGTTTAAAGGCGTTTTACTTGAACACACCTAGTTTGCAGAACAAACTAAACGCTTGATTTCACACATTTTAGTCTAGCAATAGTTCAACTAGTAGCCTACAATGTGAAGTTTATGCAACAATAATGCTAATATAAGTGAGAAGAAATGTTTTACCTTAAAAATTATCATCTTAAAAACGCGTTCTTCTTATTCTGAGGTAAATCCAAGGTAAACTCACAGCTTGTCTTCCGAACTCGATGAAAAGCAGAAGAATGATGAAGATAATTCTTTGTTTTGAGGTGATGGGGGGCGTTTACAGGTTTGCGTTCCTTTACATGGACGATTTGCATGTGAATTGCTTTGCGCACGTGGGTGTGGTCACATTAAAGATAATGAGGCTGCGCTTGAGGAACTCTACCTCTCGCTCGTTTTCATACGGATTACATAAACAGAGAATATTTGTTTTTTATATAAATTAATTAAATTATAAAATTTGAATAAATTCATTTAAAAGTAGACATTCCAGGCTTTCTAAAGAGATATCTGTCATGTGTGTGTGGAAAGTATTCGCTGAGTTACAAGTATTCACATTTCAGGGTGGACTTCACGGAGAGACAGATGGGAGAACGCGCATCCTGTTTGTTTTCTTTATTTAGCGAAAAGCACAACATTTAGTTTTTATTTTGAGTGTACACAAATAAAAGTAGACACTTTAAGCTTTATCTTTAAGACATATCTTTCATGTCTGTAAGGCCAAAAATGACGGAGTATTTTAAGTTGTTTTACACTGTCATGAGGAAAAATCAAGCAAAACGCGCCCGCGCGTTCTTCGGGTTCAGTTATTATTGTCAATATATTTCTTATCAAGACTAGTCTTACTAGTCGTTACTTTCACTGCACTGAAATATGAGAATGTCTCTGTCACTGTACTGAAGTTCTCAATAAAAATGCTAATTTGAGTCTCAGTCTCCTGGCCTTTGAATAAACCGTTTTCTTCAGCCGTTACCTCAGCTGATGGCCTTAACATGACATATAAAGGAACTTAGGGCAACTTCAGCTCAATAGGACTGTTTAACTGTGGGACAATAGTCTACAAACCAAAGGAAATGGGCCTCATTCCAACTGCCATCAATGTGGATGTGACGTATCTCCACTAAAAGCAAGCATGGTTCTGTCAACCTTCGGATTACATTCGCAGCAGGACCTAGACAATGTCAGCTCCTTTTAGAGGGCATTTACAATCGCTGCCACTATTCAGACCCCTCCCTCCAGACATCTAATCAGTTGTCATTAGCCCCTCGATGGGCGTCCTCGTCTGGGCTCTTTCCTCTCTCTTTGCCCCTCACCACCGCCTGCTGTGCTGCTCCGAGTGTCCACGGTTCAAATCAATATGAGCCATTCAACGAAAGCACAACTTTTGTGGAGGAAGTTCAGCAACTAAGCCGAAGTTCAGATATCGACAGCTCCTTTTGAAATCTTCTCTGCGCTGGGCGCCGGCAGGAGGCTGGGAATGCAGAATGGCCTCGTGCCTGACCCTAAATGAGTTCAAGGCATGTAGTTCAGGCACAAGTGGATTGTCCAGATTTAGTTTTAGTTTGAGCGTCAGGGTTTTTTCTGCATAGAGAATTACGAAGCGGCCGCCTCCGTCAAATTTCATGCCTCCTCCATCTGTCGACAAAACTCAGACAGGCAGTCACATGCTCAGATTAGGCCTGTCGTGATAGTTAAATAATCAGAAATATATATCTTCACATAATCCTTCAGCAATTATTTTTATATTATGATTTGCTGGTACAAAGTAATCTAAAGCCATTCCATAGCTGAATGTGAGTGACAGAAGTATATTTACATCGTTAAATTAAAATCATGAAACTCGTCTTCCCTCCGCTGCAGCTGTCAACCATTCTCCATTCAGCATTCAAACACCGCGTCCCGTTCGGTTACGACAGGCAGCACTGTAAAACTCTCTCCAAGATGATATATTCCCATTATTATACTTGACCTGTAGATAAAGGGCTGTGGGTTTGCATAAAGTGACTTTATCTTGCTAGAGTTTATCTACGTTAGCTGTTTCTGAACGATGTTGTACTCGCTACCGGGTGACAACACAAGGATTATTAATTAGCATCACACGCACAATAACTGTGAAGAAACAAATGATCGGGGGGGGGGGGGGGGGGATATTTTTTCTGTTATTTTTTTTTAAAAATGGCACATGTGATCAGTTTTGGGGAAAGTTACTTTTAAACGTAATGCACTACAATATTGCGTTACTCCCTAAAAAAGTAACTAACTGTGTTATGTTACTTTGTTACTTTTTCTCACCTGGCCTGGGCTTGCTTGTGTGAATTAAAAAATGATAATGTAAAGGCCCTTTCACACCAAAAGTGAAATGAATAAGCCTCAGACTAAAAAAAAAAAAAAATCCAAATTCATGCATGTACATTAGAGGGCGCAGCTCAAACAAACCTTTCAGCTGTGCTGCCATTCTGGAGTCAAGAAGAATAGGATGTAGGAGAAGAAAGTTCAACACTCTTACTTCAGCAATAATGCTTATTAGTATGGTTGAATCATCAAAGGTCAGCAACCATATGTGTATTATTTAACATATTTCATTATTGCATGTTTGTGTAATATTCTGAGTTTTCATTTCATTTTTATTCATGTCAGTCAATAAATGGGAAAACAAAGTATCTAAGTATCTACTTATTTAAAAAAAAGTAACTCAGATAGTTTGTTGTAAATTTAAAAGTAATGTTACTTTACTCGTTACTTGAAAAAAGTAATCTGATTATGTAACAACGCAATACCCCGATACTGATACTAAATGCAATTTTAAAAAAATCTCCAGGGCTGCATTTCTCAAAAGCATCGTGAGCTAAGTTGATCGTAGAGACCATTGGTGCCAGTGGTTCTATGATCTACTTAGGCCTACAATGCTTTTGAGAAATGCAGCCCTCAGGGACGTAAAATGACAATCAGCAGCTTCTAATTCGCCATTAACACCGAAGTATACGGAGATAAAACAACACAAGTATCGATAACAGTATCCTTTGTCCTGAAGCTTATCGGTAGTCCAGTATTGACCCAATTATGTACAGGTCCAAAAAAATACCGGTTCTCGGTACCCATCCCTAGTCACAAGTTCTATCGTTACCAACACAATTCAATGGAAATTGCGACCATAGTTGGCTAACGATGCTTTTGGAAAACACCCCAGTGTTTTTGTGATTTAATATCAATATGACTAATAATAATAATTGTGTATGATTGCCATTATTACTAACTTAATTTGATTTTGATAATTGGTACTTGATTTTGTCAATGGGGAATTGGTTGGATGGTTGTGGTTTGCACTTGCTGTGATCTCATTTGAGTGACAGGTTGTCACTTCATGTAGAATAGATGTGAAAGTTCATTCTACTGGTTCATTTAACAAAGAATGAGCAAGTAATAGTCACCTATGTTTGTTTGCAGTGGTATTCAAATGGTAGACTTGTTTCCACACTCTAAAAAATGCTGGGTTATTTTTTTAACCCAAATGCTGGGTTCAGCCTGCTGGGTCATTTTACTGGGTTATTTTTAATATTTTTACCCAGTGCTGGGTAGTTTTTCTGTAACTCAGCTGCTGATTCATCACATACCTACCCAGTGCTGGGTCAGTGTAACCCAATGTTGGTTAGTCTGTGCCAAACCAGTTAAAACTGGATACATTTGTCAACGGTCATTTTCTGTTTTGTTCTGAAAGAAAATGTCCTGAGGGGAAACTTCCTGAATGAAATTAAGGTTTGTATTATATAGTATACCTATCAAATGATTACTGTGCAAAGAGGAAAATGTCTGTAGTCTCACATTTTACCTTTTTTGTTTACATGTAAGTCACAGCTAATGTCTGCTGGGAACGCTAGCCGAACGACGCGCCAGTGCCACCAGGAAGTTTCACCTCCTGCCAAACGAATGCGCGAGCGCAACCAGGGCTGAAACAAAACGCAACATCACTGTCCTGCCGCCGTGCGCTCCACTGACTATAATAGGAGCGCTTATGATCTAGTGCGCTAGCATCGCGCTATGCGTTTGACGGGTTGAAACTTAAATGTCTGACAGACGAAATGGCACAAGGTAAAGCTGTTTTTTACATAACTTTTCAAAAATGAATATTTAAGATTGTCATTTAATGAACTGGAACAGCCTACTGATAGCAGTTTTCTTCCCACAGATTCCCAGTGGCTGCTGTTGCTGCTCCTATCACGTCATAAAATATTTACTAAATGTTTTTGAGTATTTTATGACTGTAAAAGACTGACTTGAATAAAAAAAAAAATTGTATATGAACTGTTCCTGTCCTATATAAATATAACAGAGATTTTAGAGTGCATTTTTATTATTTAAAATGAAAAACCAATATCAAATTGACTGACCCAGCACTTTCAAGAAAACAACCCAGCAAATGGGTTAATGTATAAAACCCAACAAGCTGGGTAAAAATAACCCAGCATGTGTTCTGTCCAATATTTACACAGCCCTGGGTTGCCAAATAACCCAGAAATGTTTGTTTTTAACCCAGCATTTTTTAGAGTGCATCCGGACTGCGGGACAAAATTGCGCCATTTTACCGTTTTTACAGATTAAAGTGAGCAGCGCGTCAAAACAATGGAGCGATTCACACCACAAACGGTCAGGGCTGTTTATGGTAATGATCTTTCGCTGCTACATCCTGTAATATTTTTATCTAGAACCAAACGCGCTTCATTCAAGCCCTTTCTGTTCTGTGCATGTTGCTTCTCTCTCCTGCTAAAAATGTAAAGCACCACATTAAGAGCTGCATATCACACTGTTATTTTAACAACAGTAGCAGAGCAACAAAATAGATAACTTTGCTAAAACGCTGCAGAAAGCGAGAATGCAGTAAATACAATTATTTTGACTCTGACCGTTTAACTAAACCAGATTTGTGTCAAGTTAACGTGTGGCGCCTTTAGACGTTTTGTTTATTTTCCATACATTTAGCGTTATTAAACGAATGTCATAATAAACAATGTTATAAATTGGAAAATTAATTAGAGATGACAAGGGAAGACAATTTTGTGCTCATGATGAGAGTTTTCATTATTAGATTGTTTGTTTTAGTAATTTATTACTTTGAGCAAAATATAAAAATGGTCCATACTTTTCTTCCCCATGTCCCCATGAAATCAAAATGGAAGTTTGTTGGCTTTTAGTATGAATATGTTAGCCTTGCTGTTATTTATAAGGTGTGCTCCAAAACAATGACAGAATTCGCATTTAGAAGATATAAGAATTCAAAACTTACAGTCTCTCACTTCCGCTAATATGGATCAATGATTTTGATGAGATCACTCTGCACTTCAGCTTCTCATCAGATTTTCTGTCCAATCAAATGCTCCCTAGAGTCAGCATCCTGCGCCCAAATAGACACTGAAGCTATGGCTAAAATTGGTCACTTTTTCACACATTTACTATTTTCTACATGGTGAATGGCACATAGTGTGCACTATATAGGGGATAGGGAACAATTCAGACAGTGTAAATATGCTTTCTTTTTGTGGCGAATGAAGTTTGGTTTCACGTTAGTGTCACACACACTGCCGCAGCACGCACACAGTCTGATTCAGTCCAGAAATATGATAGCACAGAGTTGATCAGTCGGCGCATACCAGTGTATCGACCCATTTGAATTTTGCACAGAATGCTATATTTTAAACCGATATGGAGGAGATTAGAAGGAGAAACGGTTAGAGATTAGGAAGAAACTGCAGCTTTACTGAGCTCAATGGCTCTGGCCGAGCTGTGATATAAACTAAACACTATTGGCTATTTTAAAAAAGGTCTGGAGCTGTTCGATATGTCCTGCCTTGTCTTCCTGTTTCAGTGGAAATTACATCAACAGATTGAATAACGCTGCGTGTTTCAAGGAACTTCAGTGGGCTCTGCACCCCGTTTTCTCAGTCCCAAAGCCTTTTATGTGCCATACACAAAAAATAAATAAAAGTAAATAAATAATAGCCTCATTAAACATCTGACCTTACCTTTTTATATTCATATCCAGTTGGGAGAAATATTTACTTTTTTTGATAAATATTGGTAAAAATTCTTAGACATCACTGCTTTGGCTCTCGGGGCCCAAGATTCCCAACTTTGATGAATATTTTGAGTGTCTAGGATTTTTTATTTTACAGAGTACTATGGGTGCCCTGATGGAAATGTACTGGACCTTTGCTGGGAAGGAAATATAGAGACCTGACCTCTTGGAACTTTAATTGAATACCACTGGAAGACATTGGCATTCAGGAAGCATGGAGACCCCTTTAAACCCATTCAATACTCAGCCAAAATGAGCGCTGATCAGTGAAACAGATTATTAAAATAGCTGAGAAATGAAATCTCTGATCCTTGATCCTTGGTTACGCTACAAATAATTATCTGTCATTTTGATGGCCAGGGTGGTCATATTTGTTTTCATTTCTCTGATAATTATATAGAGGTATGCCATTCCACATATGTAATTAGATTAGATTAAATGTAATATAGACGAAAAAAAAATATTAAAAACTTTAATGTTAGGTGCGATTAATCTTGAGTAATTACAGAAAATGTGCGATTAATTAGTTAATTTTTTTAATCGATGGACAGTACTAGTAAGGGATAATCTACAGCTAGCTGTGCATTAAACGATTTTAATGCATGACATGGAGGTAAAGAACGTTACCTCCATGAAGATAAAAAGTATACTGCTGGATCTTTAATGTTGTGGGCTTATTTTTTTCTTGTTCACATACATGGTATCATGGATTCTAGCAAATACCAACAGATAAAAAAAATCGACCTGACCGCTTCAGCTAGAAATCTTATAATGGGCCGTGGTTGGATCTTCCATCAGGGCAATGAACCAAAACAAACAAAATCAACAAAAATGTGTCACTGAGCACAAAATGAAGCTTCTGCTATGGCTGTCCCAGTTCCCTGACCTGAACCCTATAGAAAATGAGTGGGGTGAACCCCACCTACTAAGGGACGTGAGTGAGAGAAATCAGCCCTGACATAATTCGAGAACTGCGTCAGGCTGCCGACCTCTCTCTCCGGGCCACCAAGGAGACGGCCAAATCTGTCGGTCGGTCTAGCTATGGCAGCACTTGTGGCTCAATCTTGTGGGCATAAAGGAGAAAGAAAAATCATTTCTCCTGGACTCTCCTCTTTCTCCTACTGGCCTCTTCAGTGACGCAGTCAACACTGTCGCTGAGAGGTTTCAGGAGGAGAAAAAGCAGGAGGCAGCGTTCCAGAAGTTCATGTCCCACAAGCCTCATGTCTCTGGGGGAGTGGGCCCCCAGCCGTCGTCTAGCTCCTCACACAGGGCGCAGCAGAAACAAAGTGTCGCGACCCGAGCTCCTCCTGGGAGGCTGCGCTGCACTTTAAGATGAAGCCTTCTAAGGGTAAAATGGATCTGAGGGCCGTTATTACTGCGAGGAAGGTTTCATCTTAAAAGAAGTCCTGACGCCTATCCGGGGGGATTCGGATTACAGCTCATTTTACGGTGCCCGTATCCCTTCGGTGCCCTCAGGGGACTATTCTGCCAACCCTGCCTTTATGCCGGGGTGTGGAAAGTCTCAGCGGGCCTCCACCTGAGGGTGGCGGCTCACACCCTCTAAGGAGGGCTTTGCAGCAGTCAAGCCTGTTGTTCCCTGCCGATTCGCCACTTCAGGGCACTGTGCTGATTTCTCAAAGATATCCAGAGGCCAGTCTAGAGAGACTGGTACCTTTAGTAGATTATCTGGCGGAATGGAAGCTTTTACCAAAAATATCTCGATGGGTCCTGAAGACAATAGAAAAAAGGTTATGCGATCCAGTTCAGGTGTCATCCACCTCGTTTTAACGGGGTCCTTCCCACAGTGGTGGGCCCCGAGCAGGCTCTGGTAATGGAACAAGAAGTAAAAGCTCTGCTACAAAAGGAGGCCATAGAACGGGTTCCTCCTCCCAGCAGGGAGTTAGGCTTTTACAACCGCTACTTCATTGTTCCAAAGAAGGATGGGGGTTGTGTCCAATTTTAGATCTGCGCCTTCTAAATTGCATTGTAGGGAAGATACTCAATTACATCGACGATTGGTTGATTTTAGCTCAATCGGAGCAGTCAGCGGTTCGGCATCGAGATGTTCTCGCGCATATGAGAAAGTCGGGGTTGAGATTAAACGCAAAGAAAGGTGTCCTCACACCCATACAGAAGACCAATTATTTCGGTGTACTTTGGGATTCGATGACAATGCGAGCGCGGCTCTCTCCTTCATCGTGATACCTTTTGGCCTGTTGTACATGAGACCATTGCAGTGGTGGCTCAAAACCAAGGGATTCTCCCCGAGGGGAAATCCGCGCCACGCGTTCAAGGTTACGCGGCGATGCCTACGTGCCTTGGGCATGTGGAAAGATCCTTGGCTCCTTTCCCAAGGACCTGTGCTGGGAACTTCTTGTCGTCATGTCATGGTAACGATAGATGCGTCCCTCACGGGTTGGGGGGCGATCATGAGTGGTCGCTCGGCTCGAGGTCTGTGGCAGGACCATCATCAATCGTGGCACATAAATCGCCTAGAAATGATGGCGGTATTTCAGGCTCTGAAGTACTTCCTCCCAGACCTCAGAGGCCATCATGTGCTTGTTCGTACAGACAACACATCGGTGGTCTCTTATATAAACCATCAGGGGGGTCTGCGTTCACGCCCTTTATACAAACTGGCAAACCGGATCTTCCTGTGGGCCCAAGGGAGGTTGCTGTCCATCAGGGCAGTGTACATCCCAGGGTACCTGAACCAGGGGGCAGACATCCTGTCGAGGCAGGGGCCGAGGCCCGGGGAGTGGTGGAGCTCCTTTGGGAGAATTTTGGCCGAGCAGAAGTAGATCTGTTTGCATCTCAAGAGACAACACACTGTCAAACTTGGTTTTCCCTAACGCATCCAGCTCCTTTGGGACTGGACACTATGGTACAGGCATGGCCGAGGCAACGTCTGTACGCATTTCCCCCGATCACTCTGCTCCCAGGAGTTCTGGAGAGAGTTCGCCAGGACGGGGTCAAGCTTCTGCTAGTAGCCCTGTACTGGCCGGCCCGAGTATGGTTCTTGGACCTAGTGTCTCAATGGCTCTCCTCTGGAGATTCTGATCAGGAGGGACCTATCAAATAAAATCAAATCACCTTTATTTATATAGCGCTTTTTAAAATGCCAATTGTTTCAAAGCAGCTTCACAGTGGTAACAGGAAAATAATGCAACAGAATTTGATTCGGCTGTACAGCTGTACGGATACGGCCCGGATCCGGCCGACTGCAGTAAACCTCGAGATAAACAGAGAGACTAACATTAGCGTAGATGCCATTCTTCTTATGATGTAACGAGTACATCAGGTGTTATGGGAAGTGTTCCCGGTTCCGGCTGACCTAGTTAATGTAGCCTAAAACAATCATTTAACTGATTTGAATAATATAAATTAAAAATGTTTTATGTGTATGCCATAGTAAAGAAATGTGTTTTTAGTCTAGATTTAAACTGACAGAGTGTGTCTGCTTTCCGAACAATGTTAGGAAGACTGTTCCAGAGTTTAGGTGCTAAATAGGAAAAGGATCGACCGCCTGCAGTTGATTTTGATATTCTAGGTATTATCAACTGGCCAGAATTTTGAGACCGCAATAGACGTGATGGAGTATAATGCGTTAAGAGCTCGCTCAAGTACTGGGGAGCTAAACCATTTAGTGCTTTGTAAGTAATCAGCAAGATTTTAAAATGTATACGATGTTTAATAGGGAGCCAATGCAGTGTTGCCAGAACCGGGCTAATATGGTCATACTTCCTGGTTCTAGTAAAAACTCTAGCTGCTGCGTTTTGGACAAGCTGCAGTTTATTTATTAAGCGAGCAGGGCAACCACCCAGTAGAGCATTACAATAATCTAGCCTTGAGGTCATGAACGCATGAACTAACTGTTCAGCATTTTGCATTGAAAGCATGCGCCGTAATTTAGATATATTTTTAAGATGGTAGAATGCAATTTTACAGATGCTAGAAACGTGGCTTTCAAATGAGAGATTGGTATCAAAGAGCACACCTAGGTTCCTAACTGACGACGAGGACTTGACAAAGCAGCCATCGAGTGTTAGACAGTATTCTAGGTTACTACTTGTGGAGTTTTTTTTGTCCAATGATTAAAAATTCATTTTTTTCTGAATTAAGTTGCAGGAAATTACTAGTCATCCAATTTTTTATATCAGCTATGCATTCCGTTAATCTTGTGAATTGGTAAATTTCGTCAGGGCGTGAAGAAATATAGAGCTGAGTATCGTCAGCATAACAATGAAAACTAATGCCATGCTTCCTAATAATATCTCCCAGTGGTAGCATGTACAGGGTGAAAAGCAACGGTCCTAGCACTGAGCCCTGCGGTACTCCATACTGAACTTGTGATCGGTGTGACATCTCTTCATTTACTGCTACAAACTGTCAGTAATAACGGTCAGATAAGTATGATTTAAACCATGCCAATGAAATTCCACTAATGCCAACATAATTTTCGAGTCTATTCAAAAGAATGTTGTGGTCGATAGTATCGAATGCAGCGCTAAGATCGAGTAACACTAACAGAGAGATACAACCACGATCGGATGATAAGAGTAAATCATTTGTAACTCTAATGAGAGCAGTCTCAGTACTATGATACGGTCTAAATCCTGACTGGAAATCCTCACAGATACCATTTCTTTCTAAAAAGGAGCATAATTGTGAGGACACTGGCTTTTCTAGTATTTTTGACAGAAAGGGTAGATTTGAGATTGGCCTGTAATTGACTAATTCTGTAGGATCAAGTTGCGGTTTTTAATAAGTGGTTTAATAATAGCCAACTTAAAAGTTTTCGGTACATATCCTAATGTCAAGGATGAATTAATGATATTAAGAAGAGGATCTATGACCTCTGGAAGCATCTCTTTTAGTAGTTTAGTCGGTATAGGGTCGAGCATACATGTTGTTGATTTTGATGATTTAACGAGTTTAGCCAATTCTTCTTCTCCTATAGCAGTGAATGAATGTAATTTTTCCTCAGTGACACTACAATGCACTGTCTGATGTGATACTGTAGTAGACGGCTGCATGGTTATAATTTTTTTCCTAATATTATTAATCTTACAAGTAAAGAAGTTCATAAAGTCATTACTGCTGTGCTGTTTACAAACATCAGAAGTTGAAGCTTTATATTTGGTTAATTTAGCCACTGTATTGAATAAATACCTAGGGTTGTGTTTGTTTTCTTCTAAGAGAGTCGAGAAATAAGCAGATATAGCAGTTTTTAGGGCCTTTCTGTATGCAATCATGCTCTCTTTCCACGAAATGCGAAAAACTTCTGGTTTTGTTTTCTTCCAGCTGCGCTCCATTTTTCTGGCTGCTGTTTTAAGGGCCCGGGTGTGCTTGTTGTACCACGACGTTGGACTATTTTCTTTAATCTTCTTTAAGCGCCGGGGAGCAACTGTGTCTAAAGTGCTGGAAAAGAGAGAGTCAATAGTTTCTGTTGCAACATCGAGTTCCTCTAGGCTATCTGGGATGCTGAAGAGATGAAACTGATGAGGAAGATTATTTACAAAGCGATCTTTAGTGGCAGCAGTGATAGTCCTGCCATATTTGAAGCGAGGGGACGGCTTTGCAGCCTTTGCTAAATTAAGTGTACATGATACTAGGTAATGATCTGCTCTGCTGCAGAATTTCAATGGTATCAACATTTATTCCATGTGACAGTATTAGGTCTAAAGTATGATTACGTATGATAAAGTATGATGAGTGGGTCCTGACACGTGTTGCCTTACTCCAATAGAGCTTAGAATGTCTCTAAATGCCAATCCCAGTGCGTCATTTTTCATTGTCTACATGGATATTAAAATCACCAACAAATAGGACTTTATCTGCAGCCAGTACTAACTCTGATAGAAAATCAGCAAATTCTCTGGTAAAGTCTGTATGGTGCCCTGGTGGCCTGTATACAGTAGCCAGCACAAATGTCAAACGGGATTTATCAATTTCACTACATAACGTTACATAAAGCACCAAAACTTCAAAGGAATTATATTTGAAACTAGACTTCTGAGTAATACCGAAGATATTATTATAAATTACAGCAACACCTCCCCCTTTACCTTTCAGACGCGGCTCGTGTTTATAACAATAATCTTGGGGGGTGGACTCATTTAAAGTAATGTAATCGTCAGGTTTTAGCCAGGTTTCTGTCAAACACAGCACATCTAGGTTATGATCTGTAATCATATCATTAACAATAAGCACTTTTGAGGAAAGGGATCGAATATTCAGCAGCCCAAGCTTTATCATTTGATCATCTGTATTATATCCATTGTTTATTTGTTGGACATCAATTAAATTTTTACCGTTGCATGGTTTTGATGGTTTTTTGTATTTACTAATTCGTGGGACAGACACAGTCTCTATGTGATAATATCTAGGTGAAAGAGTCTCTGTGTGCTGGGATTTATCTGACTTCTGTGATGTGAGACAGCTAGCAGGCGGTCGGGTAAGCCAGTCCGTCTGCTTCCTGACCTGGGCCCCAGTTAGTCAAGGTTTAGCTCTAAGACTATGTGCCAAATTACTAGAGAGAAGAGCGGCACCATCCCAGGAAGGATGGATGCCATCTTTTTTCAACAGGTCAGGTCTGCCCCAAAAGCTTTTCCAATTGTCTATGAACCCTATGTTATTTTGCGGACACCACTTAGACAACCAGCCATTGAGTGATGATAGTCTGCTAAGTATCTCATCACTCCTTTTAACGGGGAGGGAACCAGAGCAAAAAACGTCATCTGCCATCGTACTTGCGAGTTTACACACCTCTTTAATGTTAATTTTGGTGATCTCCGACTGGCGAAGTCGAACATCATTTGTGCCGACGTGAATAATAATCTTAGAGAATTTATGATTAGAATTAGCCAGCACTTTTAAATTTGCTTTGATGTCAGGCGCTCTGGCTCCCGGTAAACATGTGACTATGGTGGCTGGTGTCTCTATTTTCACGTTCCGTGTAATAGAATCGCCAATAACTAGGACACTTTCAACAGGATTCTCAGTGGGTGCATCACTGAGTGGGGAGAACCTGTTTGATGTTCTAATCGGAACGGAAGAGTGTTTTTTGATCCGCGACTATGCCGTCTCACCGTCACCCAGTTGCCCTGCTGCACGGGCTCTACAGCTGGAACCGAACAATGTACAGAGTTCACTAAGCTATTCGCATCCAAAGCAGTGTCTAAAGCTGTTACATTCTCACTACTCTCAAATAAAGTCTGGATGCGTGTCTCTAATTCTGAAATCTTCTCTGTCAGCCTGACTATCTCCTTACATTTATCACATGTGAAGCCCTGTTTGCCAACGGAGAAAGATATACTAAACATGAAACATGAAACATTGCAGTGCAAGTGACAATGACAGGAGAAGAAGACATGGCTTACCGTATTTGTTGATTAATCCAATTTACCACAGTTGTTTGATGGAGTCTATTTACTAATCCAACTCACCACAGTTGTTTAATGAACTCAGAAAACAAGAGACCCGAGTGCAGAGATGGCAAGCTAACAGGCTAGCGAAATGCTAACGTGTGATAGTGATTTAGATTAAAAGCTAGCGATGTCAGATTTAATGTGGTAGGCAATATTAGACAATATATGGTGATGGGTAAGTTATATTTAGCAGTTTAAACAACAGGGAATGATATCAAATAAAGATTCAAAAGCAAGTAAAGCACACGCGAGCACAGCAGGCAGCAGGACAAACAGGAGGCAGGACAAACAGGAGACCTACCGTCTCAGGCGAGTGGGTCGATATTTCATCCCCGTCCAGAGTTGTGGACACTGTGGGCTTGGCCTCTGAGGGGGCCCAGCTCATAAGTTCAGGTCTCTCAACTGAGGTTGTAAAGACCATTCTACATTCCAGAGCTCCTTCCATGAAAAAACTGTATGCCCTGAAATGGAAATTGTTTACTTCATGGTGTGGAAATCAACAGCTGGATCCTGTTTATTGCCCTGTTAGCGTAGTACTGGAATTCCTGCAAGAGAGATTTTCCACTGGGTTATCCCCTTCTACTTTAAAAGTATATGTGGCGGCCTTGGCAGCTTATCATGCGCTCGTTTTGAGGCTTAGACCTGCAGTCCGCACGAGGGTGCCAGTCTGGGCTTATACCAAGCTCCTTTTGAGCCCATTGAGGAGGTGTCTGAGAAAATGTTGACTCTTAAGACTATATTTCTTCACACCATTTCATCTCTTAAGAGAATTGGAGACATTCAAGCTCTTTCGGTTTCTCCCTCGTGCTTGGAATTTGCTCCTGGTATGGTTAAAGCTTTTCTGCACCCGAGACCGGGTTACATTCCTAAGGTTCCTACTAATACAGTAAGACCAGTCATTCTGCAGGCCTTTTGTCCTCCTCCTTTTGTGACGTCAGACCAAGAAAAATTTAATCTGCTCTGCCCTGTTCAGGCGTTATATGCTTATGTCCACAGAGCTGCCCTGTGGAGGAAAGCAGAACAGTTGTTCATTTGCTTTGGGTCACCTAGGAAAGGGTACCCCGCATCAAAGCAGAGAATGAGCAAGTGGGTGGTTGAGGCTATCTCACTTGCTTATGAGTCAGCCGGTCAGCCTTCACCTTTGTCTGTACGGGCCCACTCTACAAGGGGTATGGCTGCCTCTAAGGCATTATTGTCAGGAGTGGCTCTTCAAGATGTGTGTGATGTGGCAGGGTGGTCTTCACCGCATACATTCATCAGGTTCTACGAACTTGACTTAGGCTCTACTCCAGGGGCTCAGGTGCTTGCGTCTTAGTGTGCACTCAGATTTCACATGGACTGACACTTGCTCTTATGGCTATGTGGGTGTTGTGTTCTCACAAGCGTTTCGACGCAGCTCGAGTTCCCTTGAAAGGGAACGTTTCGGTTATGTATGTAACCTTAGTTCCCTGAAGAGGGAACAAGACGCTACGTCGCCCTGCCATACTCCCGGCATGCCCGTAATCAACTTGCTTCAGGCTTTTCAGAAGCTAATGCTGTTTGGTTTGGGTGTGCTTTGTAGTACCTGGTCGATGACGTCACCCACCTATGATGTTCCGTCACGCCATTGGACTGATTTCATACGTGCTTCATGACACACACACGCAGGGGCGTTCTCACAAGCGTTTCAACGCATGTCTCGTTCCCTCTTCAGGGAACTAAGGTTACACACGTAACCGAGACGATTTATTTTCACAGCCTTCTTTGCTCATATTTACCAAGGTTGCCAATATTAGTGGAGGGCACTGTATATATATATATAAATTTTTTTTTTTTTTTTTTATTTAAAATGAAAAGAATCTCATATCTAGTTTAAATCAGAACATCTCATCGTTTCTCTGGACTAAGGAGTCTTCCTGAGGGTCTTCCTGTGGACTATTAATATAGATTCAATTTAATTGTGATTGATTGGAAGATGAATAGCAGCCCAGTTTGAAAGAGAGACCGGCACTGAAGTGTGCTCCACTGTCTCCTGAACCTTTGTGTGGAGGAATGGATGTATTCTCTGGAGCAGAGCACTATTAATGACCCAGTCCTTTCGGCATAGAAGAGAGTGTGCAACTACATCTTCACACAATGTGAAGCTCCTGCAGGGAAGAACCGATTAAATTAAAGTGCTTCTGGAGCAATCACACCAAGGTCATAAGGATGCAGCACAAACTGCTTCTGGCACCAACGTCTGTCTCATGCGAAGAGGGCTTGTCTGCTGCTACGTGTGGTTTGGCCACCTCTGCTCAACATGTGTTGGTGGAATGTGGAAAATTATGCTGCCAGTATCAAGTTCGTATTAGAAGGAAATGCTGAATCAAAAGTCTTCGTAAACAACTGACTGCATCTGTATGCTTCATGAAGAGAGAAACTTTTGCCTGATGTCTGAGGAGCATGTAGTGAATAAATGTTTGTATATGTATGTGCAAATGTATGTACATGCATAGCTAATTAAATAAGCTCGAGTACTACATAATACTACTATTACTAGTAGTAGCACTACTAGTGCAACAACTAGTAGTCATAGTAGTAAAACCTACTACTACAACTACTACTATTACTATCCTTTCAATATGCATAGTAGTAGTAGTAGTATCATTACTAGTAGTTGTTGTAGTAAATCATAATTGTACTACTACTACTTGTTGAACCGATACCAGCATAGTACTACACCATACTACTATTACTACTAGTAGTAGGCCTACTACTAGTACAACTAGTAGTCATAGTAGTAAACCATACTACAACAACTACTAGGGGAGAGCGGGGCACAACCTAACACTTTTTGACTTTATCAGTTTGTGTAAATCCACTTGGGGTTCAGAGTATTTATTTTTCCCAACATTAATTTCACACGTCTAGTACAATTATGTGGTTTTGTTTCATTAATACAGTGTATATTTTTTTCTTGATTTACCCCGAAATAATAGAAGTGAAATGTAACAACATGCCCCATAGGTGGGGTACATTGTAACATTTGAGGGGCACATTGCATAATGACCAAATGACAGCTTAAAATATTATCTGATCTAATAAAAAAAAAATAATTACAAGACCAATTAAAATATTTTGTCAATAAAATACAATCAACTTTTCAATTTGTAGTAATTAAAAATAAACAAATTTTTGACAAACAAACACACTGCGAAACACAGCTATACAGCATAGTTCAAAACATAATAGTAATAATTAATAATTTCTCAACATTGAGACCCTATTCTCATGGTTTCTGAATAAAATTCAGAAAAGTATATAATAGAATAGCATAGCATAGCATCTAATAGGGGCACATTGTAACACAATGTTACAACGTGCCCCACCTGCACAACTGGGATTTAAACCCGGCTCATGTCTTCTGCTGGTTAAATCAGCATTAAAGAACTATAATAACAGATATAAGATTAAAATAATATCAGATTTGTCTAATTTTAAATAAACACAAAAAACAGAGATGAAAAATTAATTTCAGTAAGAAATTTACTTTTGCTATGGTTAAATAAATGTTCAGTGATATCGTCCAAAGATTTTTAAAATTTTGGCACAATTTTTTCTCTATATAGTGTTGATATGGCTACTAGTAAATACACTAAGTTTCGTCATGCTGGCATGTGTGGAAAGTTTTAAACCATTGTGTGTTACAACTAGCCTAGCACGTTAAGGTTGTGCCCTGCTCACCCCTACTACTATTACTACACTTCTAATACGTAGTAGTAATAGTACCACCATTACTAGTAGCCATTGTAGTATCCATACCTGTATACTACTGCTGTTTTTTGTTTTTTTTTACTATTACTACTACTACTGTTACGTTCTGTTGAAGCTTAGATTCATTTTCGTGGACTTTTAGTTTTTTTCTCCTCAGTTACCGCTTCCTTTTGTTCCGTTCCCGCTCTTCATTTGTTACCATTGTTATCGATTAATTAGTTTTCACCTGTTCATCATGGTGTTAATTCATTGTTCGGTATTGTTTGTGTGTAGCACGCTGTTTCGTCACTGTTAATCTACCAGAGTTTGTTTTATTTTATAAATATTCCCTTAAACTCTTTCCCCACCATTGACGGAAATTTCCGGCTTTACATTTTTTTTTTTCCACTGTTGTATGGTAGGGGGCGCTATGACACATCTTCTGAAATAGTACAGAATCTCCTAATCAAAAGACATGTGAAGAAGAAGCAGAAACAAGCGATAGCATATGTAAGCAGATGCATATGTAAAATAATGTGATCATCAACATTAAACAGCATATAAATCAAAACTGCCTAATGTTATCTAATGAAATGTCGACCCCGGACGAGGTCTAGGACTGTGAAGCTTTGGGGGTGTTGATGGACTCGATCCACTCCATCTATGTTTTGATCATCTTTCTGAATCCGATCTGGATGTAGTCTTTGACGTAAATACGTTTTTCTCAGCTTTTTGCTTAAAATTATGCTTTTTTTATGAAATTAATGTATTACCCACATTCAATTGTTGATAAAAAAGAATGCATTAAGCTAGAATAAAACAGGTTTGTTTGTTTGTTTGTTTGTTTAAAAGTAGAGGATCTGTTTATCAAAAATGCTGGCGTGGCTGGCAACTTTAAAAAAAAAAAAAAAACGCTGGCGGAGATTCATCTTCATTGGACTTTAATATAATTTTACAACTACTACTAGTTGAACATATACTAGCATAGTACTACATCTAACCATCTAAAACCAGCTTGGCCAGACTGGGAGACTAGCTTAAACCAGCTAAGACCAGCCAAACATCTTAGGCTGGTTTTATCCGTTTTGTTGTTGTTTTGTTTTCAGCAGGGAGAAGTTCAGTCTCGGGTGTTTCTTTTTTCGACTGTGAGGTTCTTTTTCAACAGGCCGGGTCAGTGTTGCCACAATGTGGACTAATTGGTGCAAAAAAAAAAAAAAAAATCAGGAGCATATACAAGCGGAATTCAGACGTTCAGATTATGTGCGATTAAAAAAAAAAATCTGGCTGCGTGTGTACAGCCGCATAACCTAGTGTACACGTAATTTAAATAAAAATAAATAAATAAATAAATCACCGGGTTTAACAGTTTTCAAAACACTGTAGCTTTGAGTTATTTTCTCTATCAAGTAGCATGAAGCTTGACAAATAAAAAAAAATAAAAAAAGTTGGTCAGCTACAGATGGTTAAAAATATTCAACTCTGCCACCTATTGGGCTGGAGTGTGAAGTGCTGAGATATTAGGAAAAATGAAATCATAGCGATCCCAATAGATTTGGATGGTTTAGACAACTCATTTAAATAAACTGATTCACTTATCTGAACACTTATTTCTTGAATTTTTTGAATTATTGTCTGAAATCTTGAAATATTTTATGGCAGCGGCTATTTGCACTAAGACTTAGATGCTATTTACACTAAGTGAAAATAGTGATAGATGCTATTTCCACTGTGTAAATTATTATATTAAAATTATTAAATGAATGCCGCCTTATTAGGACAATAATGTCCTCCCTACACCTATCTCTAAACGATAAAAACTTTAATATTAAACACCCGTTAGACACTTTATTTCCACTTTTCGATTATTTTCTTCATTTTTATTGAAAAAAAGAAAAAAAAAAGCCTTTCCGATCTGATATGTGATGGAAAAAGGGAGTAGAGCGAGTTCGGCAAAAGGCAGATTCGAACTCGGGTTTGTTACAGACGGTCCGAGGATGAGGAAGAAGATTAAGATGAGGATCAGGTAAAAGTAAATACTACGTTTATTTAACGTAGAAGGCAGGGTGCGTAACAGCGTGCTCTGTTGCACAGACAATACCAGACAATGAACAGCAGACGAGCATGAGTCTGAATCATACACAGATGAATTAACACAGATGACGAACAGCAGATGAAACTAACTCAAATGACGAACAGCTGATGATGATGATGATGATGATGATGATGATGATGATGACGATGATGATGATGATCAGTGTCCATGGTGACTGATGATGGCGGGGAAACAGAACAAAGGAAGACATGTGACAGATGATAACAAACAGAATGTCCAAGAAGACTAGACTAAACAGAACGTGGTTGTGACAGGGTTGATTTGCATCAAAACTTTCTGTCACAAACCTTACTCCTACACTACCAGTGCTGTTGAAAATCCAGTGTCTTCCCTAATTTCAGATGTCAGTGGGTGGAGTTAGTGTACATAGCCTCTGCCCACAAAGTGGGTTATAGACACTCCGATATTTTATTGTCTAGTGAGTTTTAGATGCTTACTATTAAGGTTACTTTAAGAAGAGTGCAGTCTGTTTCATCAGATTTTTATTTTATTTTTTTATTTTTATTAAAACTAATGACATCTGTGTTGTCAAAATGGTTGTTTATTATATACACTGCACATAATTAATTTAAATGCTTTTTTGGTTTCACTCATGGTTTGAATAGACCTTTCATCTGCAAACTGGTTTGCTTTTGTGTTTCATTCTAGATCAGGCCAGGTGCATACTATATTATTTTTGTTATGATTTTGCCATCTGAGATATATTTTGTGGAGTGTGACAGATTTTCACTGTATCCAGCTAAAATTGTTGATATTAGCTTTTCAATATGATCTGCAACATAAATATAGAAAATCGAAAGAAAATCACACATTGTGAGCCCGGCTTGAGGTGAGCCTCTCGTGCATTTTAAAAGTGGTGCTATTCATTTTTATAGAAGTTGCTGCCTATGAATGGGCATCTCAGTTCAGTCCCTTGTGAGTATTCATTTCAGTTTGGACGTTATGTAGACGTGAGGTTTCAGGCAGACCCTTTATGTTTATTTTGGTTTTGTGATCTCAGGGGATGTGGCTGTAAAATGACTTACAACTGGAGCCCCTCCATGTCTCACTGGGTGAGTCTGATCTTTTCGCCAGGCTCCAGTGCTGTCAGATGCTTGTATCAGAGCTCTAGTGGTGGCTACAGCATAAGCTTGATACACTAAAAAACATTGATGATTTAATCATGTACATCGGTTCCACATTATTTAGTTAGGTTAATTTAACATTCCTTGCTGTTTAGAATATAATTTGTTCATGTAAATTCAACATGATGGAATCAATCGTTTAAAGGGACCAAATTAAGTAGCTTCAAAGTGATTTTTTTGTGTCTTACTGACATGACATTTTCTTAGGTTTGACAAAGTATCTGTTCATTTACTTATATTACACATTATTGTATTTACATGATTACTTTGTATACAGAAAGTAATAGTGTAAATACAATAATGTCACTGAAAGTTGAGAGGAATTATTATTGTGTGTGAAGTGCAAAAGATCAAAATATCACCCAGACACAAACTTTCTACTCCAAACCTTGTATTTAAATTTTTATGAAAATCATGAACAGTTATGTTCAGTTACCATAAAAAGTTAAACAATGGTAATTACAAGTTAACAGGAAAAAATTACCTTAAGAATACTTTATCTGGTAAACAATTTGTAAACAAGTTAAATTTTGCAAAAAACAAGTTAACAGGAAGACAAAACAGCAGAAGTTCACATTTCATGTTTACAACCTGACACTTGTACATTCAATAAAAAAGGGAACAGAGAAAAGCAATAAATCACTATTTTAAACAGATCATTTCTAAACATAGTAGCATGTTTGATCAGATTCACTTCAAGTGTTTATCAGAGACTGGAGTGCAGAGCCTGCATGAGAAAATTCAGTAACGATAACGTGGTTTTTTTTTTGGTTTTTTTTTGCTTGCTAATGTGGTCTTTAACAATGTATTAAAGTTGTTTTGGGTCACAGTTCTCCATGGACATTCAAACGTGTCGTTTTGAGGTTATATGACGCTGATTGACATATAGATGTCTCAGGCCACTGGATACTGTTATCTCTGTATTCAGTTATCTCTGAAGCAGTTTGTTTCTGAAAGCAACCACTTTGTTCGATAGTTTGTCCCCATTCAGTTGCATGAAGACTTTTTGAAGGTCCTCAAAAGTGTATTTGAGATTGGCAGGGTAATTGAGGTTGATGGCATAAATAAGGCCGAAAAGCATAGCAACCGCAAGTGCAACATCATCCAACTCCTGCAGCACCTTAATCCCAATGTCTGTTGGGTTTTCACCACCAGTGGTGAGTTTAATTACATAGATCCCCAAAGTAGTGGTCTCAATTTGTGTGAGAACAGAGTCTTCATCCAAACCCTGAAAAAAAAGAAGAAAAAATTAATAAAAAATAAAAAAATGCAATTACACAAAACATGTCAAGAGTTAACACTGATCAGAATAGCACTAAGCAGAAGTACTGACCAAATTAAGATCTACAGTATGGTGACAATGTTGTTTACAGTTTATCTTCAGCTTCAGTCAAACACACATAAAACTATGGATGTTTTTTTCACCACTAAATAAAAAAAATAAAAAGGTAATTGCAACTTTTTATCTCACAATTCTGACTTTTTTCCTCAGAATTGTGAGTTATAAAGTCAGAATTGTGTGATAAAAACTCGGAATCAGTACAGTTTGCCCAGGCTGTGGATTACAAGTAATAATGCTGTAGATGTACTGATCGTTTCGCTTCATAAGACCTCAATGTTTTGTCAGGAGCCGTGGGTATTCATTTTGTTTTGCCTGTATATGTTTTTTTGATCTCAAAAAGACGGCACCCATTGACTCTCATTATATGAATCAGCAAGGACCACGATTTCAGCTAAAAATCTTCTTTATTGTTCTACTGAAGAAAAAAAGTCACCTACTTCTCGGCTGACCTGAGGGTGAGTAAATCAACAGCAAATTTTCATTTTTGGGTGAACTATCCCTTTAAATATTGTCAATATGTCCATATTGTATGTTTTAGCATCTATCAGACATACAAAAATGTACCTGTAAATGTTACATATTAATACCTACGTATTAACAATTAGACCAGGCTGTTTATTCTTTTATTTAATTTCATATTTTACATGTATTTATTTATCTATATATTTATTTATTTAAAATTTTTGCAGGTTTGGTCCTCCATAAAAACGTCTCGGTTACGTATGTAACCCTCGTTCCCTGAGGAGGGAACGGAGACGTAACGTCAGTGACTGACGAATGGGGGTTTCGCTTAGAAGCCTATCATCTTCGAGATCTAGAAAACGCCCAATGGCAGCGCCAATGCCATGGGCATGCGGAATTTGCATAGCGTAACTCCGCCCCACAGCGTGGGTATATAAGGAAGTACGCTGGCAACATCGCATTATGTTTACCTGCTGAGGAGCCAAGACTGAACTCCCGGCTGTTCCAGCGGTACAGCGGAAGTGGCAGAGGGACGTTACGTCTCCGTTCCCTCCTCAGGGAACGAGGGTTACATACGTAACCGAGACGTTCCCTTTCGTTCAGTCACTCCGAGTAACGTCAGTGACTGACGAATGGGGGTCCCAATATAATCACGCCACTCGGCTGTCATCCAGTGCCCTGCGTAAGCGTGAGCTCCCTGTCGTAAGCTAGTACGGACGAAGGACTCCCACTTAACACAGGAATACCAAGGTACACTGGGAAGCATATTCCAGGTGGAAGTATGCGCCAAATGCCTACCCGTAGGGAGGACTTAAGAACACATATGACCCGCTCAGGGCTACATATGGGAAACTCTGGGGTAACCAGCCGAAGGTGGAAGAATTTTACCCCCAGGGGTGGCAAGGGGCTTGCCAAGGGAAAGACACCTGCTCAGGGAGACTTACAGTGGGAATACACATGTGGGGGTCGCCCAACGGGGGAACCATGCACACGGTGGCACCTAGCCAACACGAGGGCCTGAGCGAGTGGGCAGACGTACTGGTGTCGGCATCAACGGTGCTGGAGGAACTCAGGGCTTCAGGGAAACTACCTGAGGAAAATATCGCACGTATCCAGTCCGTGGAGTGGAATGGCGAGCAAGCAAAGACACCTGAGCCTAGTCCATTACCGGCCACTAGTAGAGGCGAGTACAAGAGAGGACACTGGCTCCACTCGGAGATTATAGAATCTGGCGAATGTGTTGGGTGTCGCCCAGCCTGCAGCTCTGCAAATGTCTGTCAGCGAGGCGCCATGCGCTAGAGCCCAAGAGGAGGCCACACTCCGGGTGGAGTGAGCCCTGACCCCAAGGGGGCATGGGCGCCCCTGCGTTTGGTAAGCCAAAACAATGGCGTCCACTATCCAGTGAGACAACCTTGCTTGGAGAGAGCCTTTCCCTTCAGCTTCCCACCATAACAGACAAAGAGCTGGTCTGAGGTCCTGAAACACTGCGTTCTGTCTACGTAAGCACGGAGGGCGCGTACTGGACAGAGCAGTGCCAAGGCTGGGTCTGCCTCCTCCAAAGGCAGCGCTTGCAGGTTCACCACCTGGTCCCTGAAGGGAGTGGTGGGAACCTTGGGCACATATCCAGGCCGGGGTCTCAGGATCACGTGAGAGTTGGCCGGCCCGAATTCCAGGCACGCTTCGTCAACCGAAAATGCCTGCAGGTCCCCTACCCTCTTGATGGAGGCCAAGGCGGTCAGGAGCGCTGTCTTCATAGACAGGAACTTAAGCTCGACTGACCTCAATGGCTCAAAGGGAGCCCTCTGCAGAGCGCTTAGGACTACTGCGAGGTCCCAAGAGGGTACGAGGGGAGAGCGAGGAGGATTCAGTCTCCTCGCTCCCCTCAGGAACCTGATGACCAGGTCGTGCTGACTTACCTTTTTCGTCTCCACAAGGTCGTGGTAGGCAGAAATAGCGGCCACATAAACCTTGAGGGTGGAAGGAGACAGCCTTCGTTCCAACCCTTCCTGGAGGAATGAGAGCACGGACCCGATCGGGCATTTCCAGGGGTCTTCTTGGCGAGAAGAACACCAGGTGACGAAGAGGTTCCACTTCAACGCATAGGCGTGTCGAGTAGACAAGGCCCTAGCGGAAGTGATGGTAGCCACCACCTGAGGTGGTAGGGTACTCAAACCTGCCGCGTCCCATCCAGGAGCCACACGTGGAGGTTCCAAAGATCGGGACGCGGGTGCCAAAGGGTGCCCCGTCTCTGAGAAAGGAGGTCCTTCCTCAGAGGAATCGACCAGGGAGGGGCTGTCGCAAGGAGTACGAGTTCGGAGAACCAGGTCCGGCCGGGCCAATACGGGGCGACTAAAAGGACCTGCTCCTTGTCCTCCCTGATCTTGCACAGAAGCTGTGCAAGAAGGCTCACTGGGGGAAACGCATACTTGCGGAGGCCCCGCGGCCAGCTGTGCGCCAGAGCGTCCGTGCCGAGGGGGCCCTCGGACAGGGAATAAAACAGGCGGCAATGGGAAGAGTCGTGGGAGGCAAACAGATCTACCTGTGCGTCGCCGAACTGTTCCCAAATCAGCTGAACCGTCTGGGGATGGAGTCTCCATTCTCCAGGAAGTGGCTGAAGCCGTGAGAGCTCGTCGGCTGCACGGTTCAGGACTCCCGGGATATGGATGGCACGAAGGGACCTCAGGTGCTTCTGACTCCATAAGACGAGATGGCGGGCGAGTTGAGACATGCGGCGGGAACGCAGACCACCCTGGTGGTTGATGTACGCTACTGTGGCCGTGTTGTCTGACCGGACTAGCACGTGTTGACCCTTGAGCAGCGCTTGGAAGCGGTGCAGGGCGAACCGTACTGCCAGCAACTCGAGGCAATTGACATGCAGGAGGCCTGCAGCATGTCCATTGCACATGGCACCCCAGCCCGTGGTGGAGGCATCTGTTGACACAACAATATGCCTGGAAACTCGTTCTAAGGACACACCGGCCCGTAGAAAACTGAGGTTCGACCACGGGGTGAGGGTCTGCAGGCAGGCCCGAGTCACTGGGACCCGGAGCGTGCCCGACTGCCATGCCCATCTCGGGACTCGATCGCGAAGCCAGTGCTGAAGCGGTCTCATATGAAGCAAACCGAGCGGCGTTACCGCGGCTGCAGATGCCATATGCCCCAGGAGCCTCTGAAATAACTTCAGTGGAACCGCACTCTTGCTCTCGATTTGACGAAGGCAAGTCAGCAGTGACTGCGCGCGCTCGCTCGTAAGCTGCGCACACATGGCGACCGAGTCGATTTCCACACCGAGAAAAGAGATCCTCTGCACTGGGCAGAGTTTGCTCTTCTCCCAGTTGACCCGAAGGCCCAGACGGGCTAGGTGCTGGAGCACCAGGTCTCTGTGTTCGCACACCTGCTCTCGAGAGTGGCTGAGGATCAGCCAGTCGTCGAGGTAGTTCAGGATGCGAACCCCGTGTTGCCTGAGTGGCACAAGGGCTGCCTCGACAATCTTCGTGAAGACGCGAGGGGACAGAGCTAGCCCGAATGGGAGGACCGCGTACTGGTATGCCCGCCCCTCGAAAGCAAACCGTAGGAACGGTCTGTGTCGAGGAAGAATGGAGACATGGAAGTAGGCGTCCTTCAGGTCGATCGCTGCAAACCAATCTGCTGGACGAACGCATTCGAAAAGGCGTTTCGCTGTCAACATCCTGAACGGAAGCCTGTGAAGGGATCGGTTCAGGACGCGCAGGTCCAGGATCGGTCGTAACCCACCGGTTTTCTTGGGTACAATGAAGTAAGGGCTGTAGAAGCCGGACTCCATTTCGGCTGGAGGGACAGGCTCAATCGCACCCTTCGCCAGCAAGGTAGCAACCTCCGCACGCATGAGGGGGGCATTGGGCCCCACTATGGTGAATCGGACTCCCCGGAAACGAGGAGGAGCCTGAGCGAACTGAATCGCATAGCCGAGCCTGATGGTCTTCGCGACCCAGCGGGACAGTCCAGGGAGCTGAAGCCAGGCTCCCAGAAACTGCACCAGCGGGGTCATGCGAACCATAGACGTACCCCGGGTGGGGCAGCGAGGCGGCGTGACCGGCCCAGACGTGGGAGGCGTAGCGTCCCGGTGTGGGGGCACGGTCATCAGCCGCGTCCTGACAGAGGAGACCAGGGAAGGACGAGCGTTCCACTGGGGTCTGCTCTGAGAGGAGACTGGCGTCAGAGAGGGACGAGAGTGGCGTGGCCCGGGGGCGGCGCACACTGCCATCGGTCTCTGGTCGCTCAGGGATGGGTATGTCAGTTCTTTCTTTAACCATAAAAGGGTGCTGCTGACCCGGGGGCCAGCAGCGGAACAAAGGATTCTCCCCCGGCCCTCCACCGGGGGAAGGAGTGGTCCTGCTACCATCTCCTGGAAAGAACTGCCCATCCCTGAGCTGTCCGCGTCAGGAGCGCCGCTTAGCCTGGCGTTTGGCGGGCTGCGGGGCTGGAGCGGACTGGGGCGCCTTCCTACGGCGTCCTCCACGGCGCGGCCCAGGTGGAGGCTGCTGCTTGGGTGGCGCGGGAGGGGCGGGAGCCGCGGGAGGGCGCCCTCGGCGGCGAGCAGACTGAGGCAACTGTGCCGGCGGCTGGGTGGAAGCAGCAGCTGGCCGCCGGGGCAGTACGTGCTTGATGGCCTCAGTCTGCTTTTGGGCGGCTGAGAACTGTTGGGCGAAGTTCTCAACCGCGCCGCCGAATAGCCCATCCTGGGATATGGGAGCGTCGAGGAGACGAGTCCGCTCGGCGTCCCGCATATCAGCCAGGTTGAGCCATAGGTGTCTCTCCTGGACCACTGCTGTGGACATCACCTGGCCCAGGGAGCGTGCGGTCACCTTCGTCGCCCGGAGGGCGAGGTCGGTGGCGGCACGCAGCTCATTTCTGAGCCCTGGGTCAGCTCTACCCTCGTGCATGTCCTTGAGCATCCGGGCCTGGTAGGCCTGAAGGATGGCCATGGCATGCAAAGAGGCGGCAGCCTGCCCCACAGCTCTGTAGGATTTCGCCACCAAGGTTGATGTGAAACTACAGGCTTTGGAGGGGTGCTTAGGGCCGCCACGCCACGTTGAAGCACTCTGCGGACACAGTTGCATCACAACAGAGCGTTCAACCGGGGGAACCCCAGTGTACCCTTTGGCCGCGGCCCCATCGAGGGCAGAGAAGGCGGAGGAGGCCGCCGATCGGTCACGGGAAGACAACGGGGACTTCCAGGACCGCGTGACCTCCTCATGCACCTCCGGGAAAAAAGGTATTGGGGGCGTGGTCTGACGGGTGTCAGAACGCGGCGCCCCCAAAAACCAATCGTCCAACCGCGAGCGTTCAGGACGGGGTGGAGGGTTCCACTCCAACCCGAGACTCGCGGCTGCCCGGGAAAGCATGGCTGTCAACTCCGGGTCCGACTCGGACAATGCTGGCACACCGGAAGGCGGCAGCACAGCCGAATCATCATCCTCGGAGGACTCCAGCCCACCTTGTGATGCGGCGATCGACATACGCTCGTCCTCTGCGGCGCCAAACGACACACTCGGAACAGCAGGAGCCGGCTCCGGTGTCTCAGTCTGAGCGCACGGCGGGAACGTTGCGCTAGAGGGGGGTGTGGTCCGAGGCATGAGCGTCGGGGCTTTGTTCCACACCGTCACCCTCAGGTCACCCTGGCCACCAGCCAAAGTGCTGCCTCGCGTAGAGACCGCAGATTGGGGTGTGGCAGAGGGGACTCTCACTCTATTACGGAGCTCATTGAGTCTCGACCGCAGCACCGAGATGGGCATGTCCCCGCAGTGGGAACATGTCTCATCCACAAACGCTGCCTGAGCATGCTGAAAGCCCAAGCACATCAGGCAGTGATTGTGCCCATCAGAGGGCGGCAGATATCGACCGCACCCAGAAGCACACTGGCGAGACATCTTGAAAAAGACGTGCCAAGTGTGAGCTCTTTTAAGAGAGGAAGCTTCGCAGTGATGCCGAAGCGCCCAGGGACCGAATACCGGCTGAATGCAGACCACTGCACAGATCAGCAGGCAGGCAGTAAACGATCGCTGGAACACGCCGTCACACCAACACCAACTGGAAAGCTGTTCGTCTCGAAGAAGCTGACGATACTCAGAAGGCTTGAGGAGTGAAGAGATACTCTTGGCTCCGAAGCAGAAACATAATGCGATGTTGCCAGCGTACTTCCTTATATACCCACGCTGTGGGGCGGAGTTACGCTATGCAAATTCCGCATGCCCATGGCATTGGCGCTGCCATTGGGCGTTTTCTAGATCTCGAAGATGATAGGCTTCTAAGCGAAACCCCCATTCGTCAGTCACTGACGTTACTCGGAGTGACTGAACGAAAGGGAAAGGTACATATTCATACAACAAGATATTCTGTGGGCCATGAAACTTGTGAAAATGACCAAAAACGCTGGCGGTGACTGGCAAATTTCATGTTTACGTTCACTTAAGACATAACCGACTATGTTTACGATGATACTCGACAAGACCGGCAATTATGTGTAAATATTCGCGCGCTGTGAGATGCGTGGGCGCGCGTTCATATCGGTGGCATATACGCCGATGCCAATATATCTGCGACAGGCTCATATCGGCCGATAAAATCGGCAGACTGATAAATCGGTCGGGCTCTAGTATAGAGTAACATTGAAAAAATACAGAGGTTGTGTAGGTGCATTTGTTCTACAACCACAGCTACTAACAGGATTAGGATACATGTTTGGATTATTAGTTCATCACTGACGAGGTCTGATCGCAGATTTTGTTACAGCAAACAGTAAATGGCTGCATGAGGAAATACAAACTGACTGTACCACAATTTCATTAGAGAATATCTCCAAATATCTAAGGATAACACATTCAGCATGTCAGCAAATTATCATCTAATTATCATTATTAACGAAATGACAGAAAATATTGAGATATTGTTTGTTTTATTGTCAGTATCACAAACCCCTACCTCTTATTTGGATGTGCCATTTCAAAGTGACCATACAGGCTGATCCAATGATGTAGTCAGCTAGTGGATAACTGTCAGCCAGTTCATGGAGTGCAACCAGATAGATGTTTGTCGTGGGAGAAGTAGTAAGCTCAAAGGCTCTATAATGTTCTTTGTACCAACCACAAAGTTCCTTTACAATAAAGTGTACACTACTACCGTGTAAAAGGCAAATTTGTGAAATTTCAGCGAAATCAGGCAATCCACCAACTGAATTGTGGGGAACTATCATTCCAGTCCTGTATGTAATGCCCTTACTTGCCACAGACTTAGCAAGTTGAACCACATGCATGTCAGGGGACTTTTGTTTAATAGCCAGAGCTACTTATTCATTGAGTATCCCTACTGGAACACTGGACAGAGAAGAAACCTCAAGCTCAGACTTAAGACATGGAGAGCACAAATGATATGCAATCATCATCTGATGCTTTGAGGCTAATGAGAAAGGCAGATTTTTGAAACACTTTGTGTGCCTAACAACCTGCTGAAAGAAGCTGTGTTTGGCCTCAAACCGAACTGTCCACTGCCTCACAAGTGGACCAAAACACCTTATCAAATGAGGATAGTGTTCCAGGTAATGGTGCTTAGGGAGAAGCCTAATGCCAGGGAACAACGGTTGGTATCTTTGCCTGTGCTCAGTTATTTTGCTTTCCAGATAAGCAATGGACTCATCACTATGCACAGGGGCAGTAACAAGCTCAGTGATGTCCTTAAGGTCCATAAGTACAAGCCATGCTGGCTCATCTTCCGGCACTAGATATCCAATCAAAAATGGCAAGAACCTGAGCAAGCTCCAATTTTCATGAACATTTCCACCCACTGATTTTCTACTGGAGAGGCTTTGAGGTACAACATGAGGTCTATTGGTCTTGTCTCCCCACTTGTAAGGGAAATTCAATATGGCCTTAGCCAAGTCATCCAATGTGAAGAGTCTTCTTACTATATGCAGTGATAAGCAGTGAGCCAGCTCTACTGGGACAATACCCTCAAATAAGTCATGAGCCACATCTGGAGGATACCCAGAAAGCACATGAAAATGAGACAAGTTACTAGTGAGAATACAGCTCCTTTTCACTCCATAAACATTTTTTCTAGATTGCTGTGCTTGCTTCACATGAGTCTCATGAAGATCTTCTGTTCTCAGGTTGAAAGCACCAGATGCAACACAATGGACCTGAAAATCACAACTCTTTGCTGAACAAAACCTGCAGCAATAATCCCCTGAGAAATTCTCAACAAAACCAGCAAGGCACCTAGATTGTCTGCCACTACAGTTTGTACTGTCCTTTACAGATGAACCCAACAGAGGGACATATACACAAACTTCCTCTAGGATCTTTAGATCTTGTATAAGTGGTTCTAAGACCTTGTCAAATCCACCTGAAGATAGATTAACATCAACACACTCATCCTCATCCTGATTCTCAGTAAGTACTTCAACTGCTGAAGAAGATTCTCTACTTACAGTGATGACTTCAGGTTTAAAATGCAACTGTGTGTGAGAGCAATGTTTTTGATTTTGGTGAGACTTCCAAGTTCCATAAATGTTTGTTTGAAAAACACATCCTACAAACATACAACTGACAGTCTCATTACACTTGAGATGTGTGTTCATATGTTTGAAGTAATCCTTTTCCGAGATCAAGCACACAGATGACATCTAAAAATGGCAGGGTTCTGATTAGGCCTAACCTCTGTGAAGTGGAATTTATTTTGGTGGACAATTAAGGCATTCCATGTTTTAAAAGTGCACGGACAGTCAAAGTAAGTACACGGGTAGCGGATACTTCGACTAAAATGAGGGTGTTTCAGTTTATAATGTTGCAACAACTGAGATCTACTTGCCAAACGTTCTGAACCACTCTTACACTGCCACATTCATGCAGACACTGAAAGAGAGAGAGTAAAAAAAAAAAAAAAGAAATAACTATTTATGAAAATGTTATGTTTGGTACAATGCTTACCAACCAAAAAGAGCCTTGAAAACACAAACAGCTGCAGTGTAAAAGGGACCTGTGAGTAAAAGAAAAAAAGGATTAACATTAATAGAAAAATACATTAATGAAAATAAATGAAAGTATCAGTATTTCATGTTCAATAAGTTCAAGTCAGTGTTTGATATATCTGCTTTTTATTTTCATCAATGACTAATTATCGTGCAGTGTTCAGATCTGTCTTATAGACTGTCATATAATTTTATGTCATTTTAATTATATAATAAACAAATATTTAGATTTTTAGAATAGATTTTTTTCAAACATTTTCAATGAGTAATCCTCATTATTACAATCCTCACACATGCATAGTGAGGCAATGCAAATGAATTGTAGGCTAATGTTAATTTAATAATAATATTATAGCTTGACTGTTTTATTTACTTATTCTGTCATATTGCGCATTGCACTACTTTCTCCTTTGCATAAGTAATATGTATGCACCATCTTAATATTATGACTAAAGTCTTTTCAGCCACAGCAAGAGCTGGATGCATTTGTCCATATAAGGATTCCTGGGACGTCATTAGAAGACAAATTCCTGAGGGACGTTGATGCGCTCATTTCGTATATTAAAGGCATGGACGCCGCACAAAAACAATTTAGAAATCACAATTTCGTTTTTGTTCTTACAAATGAGTATCAGAGCTTTTTTCGCCGATTGAAAGTGATGAATCAGAGTTAGAATATCTGAGAAGTGACGTGCTGTAATCGGGTGACGGCCTGTGTCTGTCAGTGATTCGCAATTCTGACACACCCTCACGTGATACAACTTTATAACTCATAATAACACTTTATATCTCACATTAACACGTTGTATCAAACCATTGAGGAATAAAGACATAATTGTAATATATAGACGTCATTTTGAAGAAAACTACAGAACTGCTAAACGATATCCACGTTAGTACAACAAACCTCTCAACATTTCAAGTAAACTTGGAGCAATTATTGTGAAATACAGAATCAAAGCACTGACACTTATCTCAGCACAAATAATAAGTAATAAAAGCGATTTCTCTGTCCTCAAAATTGTTTTCTTTGATGAGCAACTTCAGCGACACCTGGCTTCTTTCTGTTCCACAACGGTCGTTCGTGCGCTTTGATCTGGTTGGTGGGATTGCGGTTCTTCGTCACAGTTTTTTTAACGGAATTAAAATGACACTATTTCATGATTTCTGTAGAAGCATAAGTCTATAGAATTGTATACAATGGATAAATAATAATTGAAATCAAATATGGGAAAAATAAAAAGTATTTTTTGCATCAGGAACCATGATTAACTGATGTTGAATAAACTTGATTTAATCACGTTCGCCCTACATAAGCAAATCTAGTAGAGCGTGCATTTGAGAAAATAACGTTAATCTTAAAGAAAACGAGTTTAGAAGAGAAACATGATTTTGTTATGTAGACTGCAATTAATATGATTGAGTAAATCAGACAGCTAGCATTTTCCCATTTTTTTCAGTGTAGGCCATTTGAGCCTCTGTTCACATTCCAAGTCATTAACATGTAATTTGGGCTTGAGTTTTGGAAACTAGGAACATATGTGTAACCTGGCTTGGTTCACCTGAGAGCAGAGGCAAGTTTGTGTTTATCCATTTATTTACTGCAAGAAAACTGTAAATGGCCACTTCTTTTACTACTAATACTACACCAATGACTGCTTCTATATACAACCAGTATTTGTACTATTATGACTACCTGATATTCTTATACCAGGGGTCTTTAATGTTTTTCAGAGCAAGGACCCTTAGGCAATAGAGACATGGAGCAAGGACCCCGATACAAAATGTATCAAACTGAGCTACATATTAAGCATATGGCGAAACCAACTATATTATGATTGTTACATTATCTTCAGGGATGCATGGGGAGGGGGGCCCCGCCTCCACTCACTCACACCAGCTCAGACATCACTGGCCGTCATTTGACTCTGCAGTGAGCACCTTGCAGAGATCCACTTGCTCAATTTTACTGTAGTAAACGTTGCAAAATGGCAAGTGGAAATACTGGTTTAATTCTGGCCTGGCTCACAGTCTCCGCTCTAATTCATCCCAAATGTGTTCTGTCGGGTTGAGGTCAGGACTCTGTGCAGGCCAGTCAAGTTCCTCTGCACCAAACTTGCTCATCCATGTCTTTATGGACCTTGCTTTGTGGAAATACTAGTTTAATTCAGCCATATACACTATATTGCCAAAAGTTTTGGGACGTCTGCCTTTACATGCACATGAGCTTTAATGACATCCCTTTCTTAATCCGTAGGGTTTAATATGGAGTTGGCCCACCCTTTGCAGCTATGACAGCTTCAAATCTTCTGGAAAGGCTTTACTCAAGGTTTAGGAGCGTGTTTATGGGAATTTTTTACCATTCTTCTAGAAGCGCATTTGTGATGTCAGGCACTGATGTTGGACGAGAAGGCCTGGCTCACAGTCTCCTCTCTAATTCATCCCAAATGTGTTCTATCGGGTTGAGGTCAGGACTCTGTGTAGGCCACTCAAGTTCCTCCACACCAAACTCGTTCATTCATGTCTTTATAGACCTTGCTTTGTGCACTGGTGCGCAGTCATGTTGGAACAAGAAGGGGCCATCCCCAAACTGTTCCCACAAAGTTGGGAGCATGTAATTGTCCAAAATGTATTGGTATGCTGAAGCATTAAGAGTTCCTTTCACTGGAACTAAGGGGCCAAGCCCAACCCCAACCCCTGAAAAACAACCCCACACCATAATCCCCCATCCATTAAACTTTACACTTGGCACAATGCAGTCAGGCAAGTACTGTTCTCCTGGCAACCACCAAACTCAGACTCGTCCATCGGATTGCCAGACAGAGAAGTGTGATTTTTCACTCCACAGAACACGTCTCCACTGCTCTAGAGTCCAGTGCTCTTTACACCACTGCATCCGACGCTTTGCATTGCACTTGGTGATGTAAGGCTTGGATGCAACTGCTCGGCCATGGAAACCCATTCAATGAAGCTCTCTATGCACTGTTCTTAAGCTAATCTAAAGGCCACACAAAGTTTGGAGGTCTGTAGCTATTGACAGAAAGTTGGTGACTTCTGCGCACTGTGCGCCTCAGCATGCGCTGACCCCGCTCTGTGATTTTATGTGGCCTACCACTTCGTGGCTGAGTTGCTGTTGTTCCCAATTGCTTCCACTTTGTTATAATACCACTAACAGTTGACGTGGTGAGGAAATTTCACGAATGGACTTATTGCACAGGTGGCAACCTATCATGGTACCGCGCTTGAATTCCCTGAGCTCCTGAGAGCGTTCTTTCACAAATGTTTGTAGAAGCAGTGTGCATGCACAGGTGCTTGATTTTATACACCTGTGGCCATGAAAGTGACTGGAACACCTGCATTCAATGATTTGGAGGGATGTCCCAGTACTTTTGGCAATATAGTGTATGTTTGAACCAGAAACTGATTCAGAAGAAGTGGAAGAGTGATTTATACAGGCTTGTCTACAAGTCGACGTATCAGAATGATGTTTTATGTATCACTCTCTACAGCGTCGGACACATAACGGTAATTAATATGATTAGCCTTCTGCTTGACTATGTTATCAAACAGTTAATAATGTGTTGCTAATGTTACACAAACCGTGTTCCCATTCACCATCTCAGAGTTAGACAGCTGCCTTCTAAAAATCAAGCATCACGTCAGTTCAGGCAGGCCACGCCAGTCAAGCTCGCATCAGCTGATAGCCAGCTGTTTCTGACGTGTACCAATCCAGTTTCGACACCTACAGTGGGGAGAACAAGTATTTGATACACTGATACACGATTTTGCAGGTTTTCCTACTTACAAAGCATGTAGAGGTCTGTAATTTTTATCATAGGTACACTTCAACTGTGAGAGACGGAATCTAAAACAAAAATCCAGAAAATCACATTGTATGATTTTTAAATAATTAATTTGCATTTTATTGCATGACATAAGTATTTGATCACCTACCAACCAGTAAGAATTCCGGCTCTCACAGACCTGTAAATTTTTCTTAAAGAAGCCTTCCTGTTCTCCATTCATTACCTGTATTAACTGCACCTGTTTGAACTTGTTACCTGTATAAAAGACACCTGTCCACACACTCAATCAAACAGACTGAAATCAGTATCCTTACAAATGCTTTAAACAACTTAGAACGTCAGTGGAGAAAGGTATATATTTCATCATAACATTGTAATATACATAATTTATCTGCTATATAGACCCCTTTTCAGTTAGTAATAATTGTGACTTTGTGGGCGGAGCTTAGGTGGAGGCAGAAATATTCCCCTGACCACTTCACTAACGCTAGCTAGCAAGTTTTGTTAGCTTGTTTATTTAACAATGACTGGATAAAATCCGATTTTATCTGAATATGTAAGGTCACTCATTGTCCGGGACCATGATTGTTATTTGAAAAAGTTAACTTTAACAGACGGAACCAGACTGGCCGACCCGTAAACGCTCACTCAATGGATGGTCGATCTGACAAGATTACCTCCGGCTGAGTGGCCTGACATCTACACCTACCTGATAGAGAAACCGTGTATTTAAACGTGTATTTAAAGAGAAACTGAGGGCGTATAAATCATAACTATGTGCTGAATCACGTACAAGACTTAAAATACAAAGATTTAACAGATGAGTTTTGTGTCGTACGATACAAAGTTCTGCTTAGCCAACGCCAAGGCCAGAAGATGACCATGTAAATTTAGAGTGACATTACAATACAATTTTAAAGATGTGAATATTTTCTAGAAATAAAAATTCCAGACACTGCAAATAAATTGTGTAAACTTTCTGCATTTGATTATTTTTTCTTACCACGTTCTTAGAAATTCTAGTCACAAATTCACATCAATCACAACAATGTTTATACAATCACAGATGATTCAAAATTAAGTTTAAAAAAAAAACATTATGCAATACAATTTGAAATTGGAGCCTGTACTGCGCTGGCACCCAACAACACAACAAAATTACATTTTAAGCTCTTTATGTAGCTGACTCTGTGCTGGTTTGTATTAGCCGCCTCCAGTTTTCGACTAAAAGCACTAAATGGGTCTATTGCTAAATGTACCCGATTTTTCATACCAACAGAAAAAAATAACGGAATAATCTGGCTTCTCTTGAGACTCCCCTGCTTCACACCATAGTAATGATGATTTGACGTGATTGGTTACAAGGTAGTTTGTGACGTCAGAATCACCAGCAATTTTTACACTGCGTCTTTTTTTCACTGCAGTTTTAAGGAGAAAATACTCAGCAATGGTATTGAATTTGCACATGGTTTGTCTTAAAGCATATTAAAAACACCACATACATACTGTATAAACAATATTAAAAACGTCTCCGTTACGTATGTAATCCTCATTCCCTAAAGGAGGGAATGGAGACGTACGATGAACGTGGCTAAAAGGAAACTTGATTTTCACCACAGGGAGTCTTTAAAGTAACGTTATGATAACTTTAATTTAATTGGCATAAGTATTGATATGTAAAGCTTGGGACTGATTTGTTTTGATTTAACATTGTTAGTGTTATTTCCACTGAATCTAAGGTTAGCTAGCATTTTTTTAATTCCAAATACAACTTGTATAACGCAACTAACTTTATTATTTTGACAACGAATACAACTTTAGTTGCACTCTACTACTACTGTCATTATCACAACGTAATTAAACAGCTTGTTTTACACACACAATCTGTGCAATTTCATAATGACAGTTTGAAATTAACACCCGCCATATGCAGGTAAAAATCAAATGTGGAGGGTAACTGTCAAATCACTATTCAATTTGGTGGGTTACTGGTGGCGAAATGTATGTAATCTGCACAGATTTAGTGCACAACTCATGAGTCAATATGAATATTAAATATAGCTGAATTGCACAGCACCTGCACATTTCTGGCTTACTTCAACACAATCCTCACTAAGCAACAAATAAAGGCGCACTGGTTTGTTTGCTTTGAAGGGAATAGCGCAGACCTAAGAAAATAAACCCAGTGTAAGAAGGACAGAACTATCCAGCAACAAAGTACATCTGCCAATTTTCAGCAGACTCTGGCCAGATATAAACACTGATGTTGCAGCAGCGATCAAAATGAGTAAATGAGCTTTGAAACTAATGTTACGCTTCAAATAAAGATTGTATCTATTACATGGTAATGCCAGTAGGTGGCGACCAATGACTGTTTAAATGTATTTAATAGAGACTCTCTCTATATATATATATATATACACTCACCTAAAGGATTATTAGGAACACCATACTAATACTGTGTTTGACCCCCTTTCGCCTTCAGAACTGCCTTAATTCTATGTGGCATTGATTCAACAAGGTGCTGAAAGCATTCTTTAGAAATGTTGGCCCATATTGATAGGATAGCATCTTGCAGTTGATGGAGATTTGTGGGATGCACATCCAGGGCACGAAGCTCCCGTTCCACCACATCCCAAAGATGCTCTATTGGGTTGAGATCTGGTGACTGTGGGGGCCATTTTAGTACAGTGAACTCATTGTCATGTTCAAGAAACCAATTTGAAATGATTCGAGCTTTGTGACATGGTGCATTATCCTGCTGGAAGTAGCCATCAGAGGATGGGTACATGGTGGTCATAAAGGGATGGACATGGTCAGAAACAATGCTCAGGTAGGCCGTGGCATTTAAACGATGCCCAATTGGCACTAAGGGGCCTAAAGTGTGCCAAGAAAACATCCCCCACACCATTACACCACCACCACCAGCCTGCACAGTGGTAACAAGGCATGATGGATCCATGTTCTCATTCTGTTTACGCCAAATTCTGACTCTACCATCTGAATGTCTCAACAGAAATCGAGACTCATCAGACCAGGCAACATTTTTCCAGTCTTCAACTGTCCAATTTTGGTGAGCTCGTGCAAATTGTAGCCTCTTTTTCCTATTTGTAGTGGAGATGAGTGGTACCCGGTGGGGTCTTCTGCTGTTGTAGCCCATCCGCCTCAAGGTTGTGCGTGTTGTGGCTTCACAAATGCTTTGCTGCATACCTCGGTTGTAACGAGTGGTTATTTCAGTCAAAGTTGCTCTTCTATCAGCTTGAATCAGTCGGCCCATTCTCCTCTGACCTCTAGCATCAACAAGGCATTTTCGCCCACAGGACTGCCGCATACTGGATGTTTTTCCCTTTTCACACCATTCTTTGTAAACTCTAGAAATGGTTGTGCGTGAAAATCCCAGTAACTGAGCAGATTGTGAAATACTCAGACCGGCCCGTCTGGCACCAACAACCATGCCACGCTCAAAATTGCTTAAATCACCTTTCTTTCCCATTCTGACATTCAGTTTGGAGTTCAGGAGATTGTCTTGACCAGGACCACACCCCTAAATGCATTGAAGCAACTGCCATGTGATTGGTTGATTAGATAATTGCATTAATGAGAAATTGAACAGGTGTTCCTAATAATCCTTTAGGTGAGTGTGTATATATATATATATGAGAAGATATGATAAATAAAACTATTTAAAAATATTTAATTTAAAATTTTTTTTTTTTTATTTATTTATTTTTTTACATTTTATAATTGTATTTAATATTTTCATTTTCACATGTTTGTGCTTGGAAATGATTAACTATCCTTAATTAGGCTTAATATTTTGCATTTTAGGCTCATTTTAAGCACAAAGTATGTATTTTCTGTAAAACTTTTGGGAACGTTTGTGCAAAACAGTCCTGCATCTTGTTGAGGCCCTATTATAAAGCACATACAAACAGTATTACTTTAACATAAATATTTAGTATGTTACTACCTTGAAATCGATAACAATGTTTCTTTTCATATTTGACGATAACGCCGCTCTGCTCTGGTCCACGTTCTTGGTAAAGTAGTGGCGCGCGCGCGCGTGTGCGTGACCAAGTAGAGTCAGTATAGCTCGCAGCGCCATCTGATCACTACACGATTGCTCTTATAACCAGCAGGCTGCTGTATGTCGGTCGTGCATTTTTTGCAATGTATTTGTGGGTTGTTTTGAACGAGCTGTAAAACGGGGACAGTTCCAGTCGTGGACAGAACACTAAAAACCGGGACTGTCCCCGGAAAACGAGGACATCTGGTCACCCTAGTTTATACACAACCAACTCCTGACAGTGATATTTTTTTACCCATGTTTTAAGTTTTTAACAAAAAATGAAAAAATGAACCACTACTAGCAATTACAGCAGTACACCATACTATTAGTAGTAGTAGTAGCAGTCATGGTTGTACATCCTTCTACTATTACTACTACTACTACTACTAGCAGTCATTGTCGTAAACCATATGACTACAATAGTACTAATATACTTTTACTGCTACAATTACTCTATCTTACCATTAGTTCTACCTGTACTAGCAGTCATAGTTAGCCATACTACTACAACTAGTAGTACTACAATTGAGAAGGTCTACTAATATGATTACTACTTAGTAGTTATCGGTTTTATTAAAACATACTACTACTATAGTAGTCAAAGTAAACAACATGACTAATATTACTACTACTATTAGCAGAAAAAGTCAAAACAATAATAATGAGAGGGAGAAAAAGAAGGAAAGTCTCCAACTGAACAAAACACATTAAATCCAGTGTTCAATTCCATCTTGTTACAGTGTTTCCAGCTGCACTATGCATATTAAAATGGAAACTAAGATTCAATTTGATTCAAATTTGTAATCCTACTTTAGTTTGAAATGTTCTGTCTAGCCCTTCTGCACAGTATTGGCGAGCTTACATAGAAAATCACTGCTAAATAAAATGTCATTACCTAACTGTTTCCATCTGAGTTAAAAAAAAAAAAAAAAAAAAAATCCCAATGTCCTTCACATATCAGTAGGCATAATTCAAGTCCCTGCCAAACATTTGTGAATGAATCCAGAGACCATTTCTTTTTGCTTTTAAACAAGAACAAATCTCCTACAATTATGTCTGTTTCTTCGTCTGCTGGTACATTATAAAGTCGGCCAAACCTCATGATGTGACATGTAATGCAAAATAATACAGTATAAAATACAGTATAAAATCTGATAGCTTGGATGGCTTTTAGAGGCTTTTGCCTATATATATATATATATATATATATATATATATATGAAGACTTCCTATGCAAAAGCCTCTAAAAGCCACCTCGGTCAAAAATGAGATAACGATACTGAGTGAATGCTCTCCGCACATAGTATACGTTCATCAAATACTTTCACTTCAAACCCACTAAATCCCAGCCTCAGCCCATTCAGAAGTACTGGTTCATAGGTAGAAACCTATACATAGGAGCCTGACAAAAATGCTAATTTTAAAGAAAAACGTCAGACGGACCTAGAGGCTTTTGCATCTGAAGTCTTCATATATAAAACGGGGTCTACTGTTGCTATAGTGACGAACAATTTGTTGTTTATGTGGATATTCAAGAAAAAAAAAAAAATGTATATTCAATTTAACAGCATTAGGTTCAAGAAGTTAAACTGTGTAACTGAACTGCGCAGTGCGCACATATTGACGCTTAAATTATGTTCTAAATTGTGAATGGGTCAAACGCGTTTGCAGAACGGACTGAATCCACTTGAATTAGTTTGGACTGCTCTCTTACTGAATCATCTGAAACGATTTCTCAGTCAGTAAAATAAACAGACAGTATTGAGAGGATCAGCGCTGTTTTTCAGTAGTTTTCCCTCTGTGAACATGCTAAATGGATGTCTGACAATTTCGTTGCATTTTGCAGTTTTCAAATTTAAAAACGTTTAAAACGTGTAGAGATAGAGTAGTTACACTCGCTCTGCGGCACCGCTGCTCTCACTGATGCTCCGAAAGGTGCGTAATAGTTAGGCTATATATGCTTATTGAACTTTATAGTGATAAATAAAAAACCTTTTTGTGCGTACCGTCAGATGAAATCCTGCAGGCGTCCATGCAATAAATGCACATCCTTGAATGAACGCGGATTTCTAGCGTATTTACTTGACTTCTTAGGTAATATCTGTGGGTTGACCCATTTCAGAGGCGGCTAAAATCAGAATTTGAATGGACTGTGAATAAATCTCTCTACGAACTTTACGTGCGATGCTGCGCTGACTGACATGTATGCGCATGAATCAGTCACACGCACAGAGAAATATTGTAAGTTACATTTTTAACAAGCAGAATAATACAGCATCACGATATACATTTTTATCTATGTCTTTTAACTATTATAGTATTTTGAAAGACAAAAATATGAACTTTAACTATTGGCTTTTACATTAAGTCAGCTTTACTTTGCGCGAGGCCCTGGTGAGGCGTGAGGCCCTGTGCTGTCGCACACTTGGCACAGCCCTTGCGACGGTACTGCACACACACACTCCACTGGTCAAAAGTTTGGAAACATTAAGGTTTTTTAATGTTTTTAAAAGTAGTCTCTTCTGCTCACGAAGGCTGCATTTATTTGATCAGAAAAAACAACAACAACAACAACAAAAACTAACATTGTGAAATATTATTACAATTTTAAATAACTATTTTCTGTGATGTTTAGGGGTAGGGTTAGTGAAAGGGGATAGAATATACAGTTTGTAGAGTATAAAAACCATTACATCTATGGAGAGTCCCCACAAAGATAGTAACAAGACGTGTGTGTGTCTGTGTGTGTGAGCGTGTGTGTGTGTGTGTGTGAGCGTGTGTGTGTGTGTATGTGTGTGTGTTATTTTTGATCAAATAAATGCAGCCTTGGTGAGACTAAGATACTAACTTAAAAAAAAAAAAACCTTAATGTTTCAGAGTTCCTCTGAAACCTTCCACTTCCCCCAGCTCCACCTGCTTGAAACAAGCATTATTTCACTTTGTTTTAGGGTATTTACATGACAACAATGTACTAAAAACTGAAAAGTTTTTCCTTTACTTTTTTTCGTGTACAGAAGACAATGTTGTCAAAACGATCCCCGTTCACACGGATCCACGAAAATAACTAAATACGCTGTGTTATGCATGCCAGGCCAGTAGATGGCGATGTCACTTTGTAAAGTAACATTACGCGCCTATAGACTGAACATGTAATATGTTTGCGCATGACGTCATCGTTTTTACAAATTCCTGTTTTTCGTTGTTTAAACAATAAAGATATCGTTTTCAAAAACTTGCACTTTAAAACCTGATTTCAAAAGCTTTTGTTTTCAGGCCGCCAAAACACTATGAATGGCCAAAACGCAGAAAAAGTTTTTCATTTTTAGTTGGAAAACGGTGTCGTGTAAACGGCCTCTAAGTGCTCTTGCTATGTGGAACTGAAGTATGTGTTGGCTGACTGTACAGACTCTCCACTTGAGCATTAAAGCAAATGTTTCATCCTGACCCTGTCTGTTGTATCATACCATCATGCATTTCACATGGGACCATGTTTTCAGCCAAAGCTGGTTCTTTCCTCGCTTGCTTATGTTGACGTTCCTGAACACATCCTCAGCAGTGCACATCGTAGATCTCTGTTTCTGATTTTCTTTTAAAGTATGCAAGAAAAAAAAATTGCTATTCATAAGAGACTTTATTTTTTTATTCTGCTTTTAAAACTACTTGTATTCTTTGCGGCCTGATCCAGTAATGGCCACTCATACAATATTCACATTTTCATGTAAATTGTTTTTGTAACAAAGCATCTTCTGAGAACATAAATGTATAATGTATTTTCTTAGGACTTGCAAAAATAGCTCTGTTGTGATTTTCCAAGCTCCATTTGAGAAAGTCAAATGTTCTGTGAAAAGCAAAGAGAAAATGACCAAGCTCTGCTTTAACAAGTGTTTCATCTTTAGCTCTTTCTGAATGGAAAAAAAAAAAATATATATATATATATATATTTATTTTCTTCTACATGATTACATGAGGATACTGAAGCAGGCACCAGCTTGCGCAAGGAACTTTAACCCCCTCTTTTCATCAGAGTTCTGGTGCATCACGGGTCTTGCTCACATTGAGTGGTTTGTTGAAGGTTACATCTGGCGGGTTCCACCTGAGCAGCAGCTCCCCGAACCCTTTAGCTACTCACACATATGGAGGTCTGCCGTTTCAGACTGTATTGTTGCAGAGGAAAGAAGTTAAATTTGTATTGCCATGTGCCAATGGGCCCTGACAGCTGGTGTGTTAATGATTTAAATGGTTTGTCACATCACGTTAAACTGGCAATGACTTTTTCATTAGAGCAAATTGAAGTGAGACAGCAAAACTATAAATGTGTAATTGTTGTGGAGATAAATTTTTCTCTATTAACTTCATAATTCCTCACACATTATTGCCTGCATGACAGAATAGCTTTGCATTTTCTTAAAACTGTGCCATATAGATGAGACTGGGTACAATTATTACGATTATAATAAAGCAAATGTATTTGATCACAAACAAGCTGGAGTACTGGACACTTATTTATTCGAAGTACCAAATACTTGATTTATTAGCTGATTATATATTAGTTTAAATTTTAAAATCATTTTAAAATTCCTATTTCTATATACTGACTTAAAAGTTTGGAATAATTAAGATGTTTTAATGTTTTTGTAAGACAATCACTTCCATGGCCACAGGTGTATAAAATCAAGCACCTAGGCATGCAGACTGCTTCTACAAACATTTGTGAAAGAATGGGTCGCTCTCAGGAGCTCAGTGAATTCAAGCATGGTACCGTGATAGGTTGCCACCTGTGCAATAAGTCCATTCGTGAAATTGCCTCACTACTAAATATTCCACGGTCAACTGTTAGTATTATAACAAAGTGGAAGCAATTGGGAACAACAGCAAATCAACCACGAAGTGGTAGGCCACGTAAAATCACAGCGCGGGGTCAACGCATGCTGAGGCGCACAGTGCGCAGAAGTCGGCAGCTTTCTGCTGAGTCAATAGCTACAGACCTCCAAACTTTGTGTGGCCTTCAGATTAGCTCAAGAACAGTGCGTAGAGAGCTTCATGGAATGGGTTTCCATGGCCAAGCAGCTGCATCTAAGCCTTACATCACCAAGTGCCGGTTGCCAGGAGAACGGTACTTGCCTTACTTCACTGTGCCAAATGTAAAGTTTGGTGGAGGGGGGATTATGGTGTGGGGTTGTTTTTCAGGGGTTGGGCTTGGCCCCTTAGTTCCAGTGAAAGGAACTCTTAACACTAGAACTACCAAGGCGGTCATTTTGACCGTTTTAAAGTTTTGCAATGTGATAACTTTGTTGAAATTAAACCCATATAGCTATAGTATCCTGACTTTTCCTAAATGTGTGTATATTTTGTTCTAATACTGTTATTATATTAAAATTACAGAAGACAAAAAAGTTCTGAGTATTTCTCCCTAGAATGGCCATAACGGTCAAATTGACCGTACGCATTACAGACGGCATACATTGTGTATTATTTCAGAGTTTGCTACTTTTTGCCCGCCAATGAAGATACGCTGATGCCTAGCAACTTTCTAGTTGTTTTTATATGCTATTGCTAAGATAAAACGTAGCTTTACCTTTGAACTGTCAGCAAGAAAGAGATTGTCTGGCGCAGAGGTTTTAGCCTTGCTTCAGAGCCTTGATGATGCTGGTTGCTGCCAAACATTTCCAATAACTCCAGAGCGTTGTGAAGTCCAAAAGTCAAAATGTATTGAAAAAAGATAGATCTAATAATTTCCTTAATTCACAACATATTTTTATCTAACAAAATATTCTTCAATCCACATTTGTTGTCATTCAGACTTTCAAAAACAACTTTTTCAGTGAAAAACTTTGCTCTCCCGCTTGCCACACACAAAGCGAGGCACACACCTTTGGGCGCGATCTAGTAGCTCTTACACAATTATATATTATAAAAAAGATCGTAATATGTAACCCAAGCGCTCGGTGCTCCATCCATGTTGTTCGATTTTATTCAAATTGAGGATTTTGTTTGAGAATTTTGACACTTTTTACGGTGATGTCGACATAAAATATGATGAACTTAATTCTAAAACCTCAATAGAAGCTTCGGATGTAAATATGACATGACAAAAATGAGATTTGGTGCAGTCTAGTATGAATGGTCAGAATGACCGCTATGGCCATTCTAGTAGTGTAGTTCTAGTGTTAATGCTTCAGGTTACCAAGACATTTTGGACAATTTCATGCTCCCAACTTTGTGGGAACAGTTTGAGGATGGCCTCTTCCTGTTCCAACATGACTGCGCACCAGTGCACAAAGCAAGGTCCTTAAAGACACGGATGAGCAAGTTTGGTGTGGAGGAACTTGACTGGCCTGCACAGTGTCCTGACCTCAACCCGATAGAACACCTTTGGGATGAATTAGAGCGGAGACTGCGACATCAGTGCCTGACCTCACAAATGCGCTTCTTGAAGAATGGTCAAAAATTCCCATAAACACACTCCTAAACCTTGTGGAAAGCCTTCCCAGAAGAGTTTAAGCTGTTATAGCTGCAAAAGGTGGGCCAACTCCATATTAAAACCCTACGAATTAGGAATGGGATGTCATTAAAATTCATGTGTAAAGGCAGGCGTCCCAAAACTTTTGGCAATATAGTGTATATAATAAATATATTATATATATAACTGAGCAGCAAATCATCATATTATAATGATTTCTGATGGATCATGTGACACTGAAGACTGGAGTAATCTCAGGACATCACAGGAAAAAAATTACATTTTGAAATATATTTAAATAGAAAACAGTTGTTTTAAATTGTATGGATATTTTACAATATTACTGTTTCACTGCATTTTTGAACAAACAAATGCAGCTTTGGTGAGGTTAAAACATTAACAAACAAACAAACAAAAAATCTTAATTATTCCAAATTTTGACCTTTAGTGTATGTATTGAACAGTTACTTCCGGAACATGTTTTGTCATCTAAAAGATGGCAAGAAATCACTATGAAAAAATTACAACTGCCCTTAACCTCCCCTGTTTCAAGTCTGCAGTTAGACCTCGATCTTATTCAATTATTTTCATTAACACATTTAGATAACAGGCATTTATCACCTTTCCTAGTTTAAATGTTTAAACCAGCATTATCTATTTTAATTGCAGCACCTGGAGACCCACAACATGTTGAGAGCGGTAGTTATTTCCTGTTTAATCAGTATGGCAAACAAAGTCGACTAGCAGGTCTAGAATGAGCAGCTCATTAGAGATGAAACGGAATATTCTACAGGGTGAAATTAAATCATTTTAAATGATCCGTGCTGCGTTAATTGTCCATGATGATTCTTGATTAAACTCCTTATGTATGTACCATTAGGACAATCATGAGAGGGGATTAACCTTTCTTGCTTAATTTACTATCAGCAACACAACAAAGATTGCTACTTACTTGAATAAGTAGCAAGATTCAACTTTGTCAATTCACTGGTATTTAACAAATGTAACTGTCCAGTCCATGTGTGCTTTTTTTTTGCAAAAATCTCTAAAGGTTTTGATTTATTTATGATTTATACTTCTGTGTCGGACTTACGGCGTAGCCTCTACGCCTCTTTATCAAGGCAAGAGCTGAAGAAGCAGCTTGTTGTGTACGCTGTCGGAGTAGCAGTAGCAGTGATGGCCGTCCTTCGAATGAGACGTTAAACCGAGGTCCTGACTCTCTGTGGTCATTAAAAATCCCAGGATGCCCTTCGGAAAAGAGTTGGGGTGTAACCCCGGCATCCTGGCCAAATTTGCCCATTGGCCTCTGTGTGCTCGTAGCTGCTGTTTTCAGTAGCGGTGGCTCGTGCACAGACAAGCGCTTCAATCTATTGCTGTTGCGGAGAATCTATTCGTTCCATTGAAATCACAAAACGAAATGCACCCAAATGTGTCCCTGCTCTTGATATATAAATTACTGAATAACATCTTTGGTTTTAATGAGAAAAAAATAAAATAAACTATACAATGGTGGATTAGAACCCAGAATCTCTAGCACGCTTAACAAAAGTTCTGCCTCTAGACCATAGAGCTAACATGTAACCACAGTGGATCTATGTATTTATTCACTAACATAAAGAATCTTGAGACTACAACATATTGTTATATAGCAGATGTAAGGATTAAACTATCATCCCATTTCTGGACATACACACACACTCTTAACGCAGATTTGTTTTATTTTATTTTTTTTTTACCTGAGGGAGGGGTTCTAGCAGACCAATCACATCGCTTGCGGCCCACGTAGAATTGACGCGTTGTTACATTTTTGGAGAGGTGCACGTCAGGGTACGTCGTAGGCTACATGTGCTAGGTTCGAGCAGAAGTATAAATCAGTCTTAAGTCCACCTCTTTGGACAAGAAGACATAGTAAACAGATGCAAAATCACTAAAGATGCAGCTGGAAACCTTGCAAATGATGAATGCAGAATTCAAAATGTACAATGAAGAAAGGCAGACAGTAGGGCAGTGGTTCTCAAACCTGTCCTAGGGACCCCCCACCAGTGCACATTTTGTATGTCTCCCTCATCTAACACACCTGATTCAACTCATCAGCTCATTAGTAGAGACTACAAGACTTGAATTGGGTGTGTCTGATAAGGCAGACATACAAAATGTGCACTAGTGGGGGGTCCCTAGGACAGGTTTGAGAACCACTGCATTATGGGGAGCTATGATGCAAGTGGCTGCCACGTCCATTTCTGTCAGAGTTTTACAGAAGCACAAGGAATACAGTTGTGTTTACTTGCTACTTGCAAAACTTGTAAAGATAGACAAAACATGATAAAAACTTGCAGCTCGGCAATTGAAAGCCGGCTCATACTCACACCGTCATTCATCTTGAAATCATATGATTCGATTCACGTCTTCTGATTGGTTTCTGTGGACTATGTGCGGAGAGCATTTGCTCATTTTTTTTTGACAGAGGTGGCATTTAGCGGCTTTTGCATCTGAATGTATATTCAAATTTAATCATTGGAGTGTGATATATTGTCATTTTTCATAAATTCAGAAATATTTCTTAAAGGGTTAGTTCACCCAAAAATAAAAATTCTGTCATTAATTACTCACCCTCATGTCGTTCCGAATCCGTAAGACTTTCATTGATCTTCGGAACACAAATGAAGATCTTTTAAATGAAAACTGAGTGCTTTCTGTCCCTCCATTGACAGCCTATGCAACTACCACTTTCAAGCACCAGAAATATTTATATTTATTAAGGTTTTGTAAAGAAAGTGGTTTTTTTTTTTTTTTTTCCACAAACAAAGCACTTGCTTCCCTATATAAAATTGAGGTTAAACCACTGGAGTCACATGGATTACTTTAATGATGTCTTTGCTACCTTTCTGGGCCTTGAAATTGGTAGTTGCGTATCTGTCAATGGAGGGACAGAAATCTCTCGGATTTCATTAAAAAGGTCTTCATTTGTGTTTCGAAGATAAACAAAAGTTTTACGGATTTGTAACGACATGGGGGTGAGTAATTAATGACAGAAATTTCATTTTTGGGTGAACTAACCCTTTAATAGGAAACCAAAATCAACCAAACTATTGTCATAGCAGCACATATTACACAGTGTGACAAATCAAATACTGGTTGACTAGTTTAGCCATAGGAAAGAAAGATAAGATAAGATGTAAAGTATTTCTCTTTTCTCTGAAGAGAAGACTAAGTACACTAAAGCTACAATAAATGACATTTGTTTACATAAACCATAATTCATAAATGTGAGTGCTTTTGGCACCTGTCTGATATAATGCACATCCCCACTTTTTTTATTTTACCTTGAGTTTTACATGTTTGTTGAGCTCTGATTCCGTTTTAAGGCATATTTAACTAGTTTTCACAGCTCTGAGGTGAGACACAGAATAACAGACATCTAAACAAGCTCGACAACCGGTTAAAAACTTTGTCAATGTGAAATTCTGGGCAAGCTGTTTTTAGACAGTCCTGCTAAAAAAGGCTTGTCATACCATTTTGTAGAAATGCCAGGTGTCTCTGCTTATAGATGGGAAAAAAAAGAAAAGAAAACATTCATCCATTTTGTTGGAGTTCTCATTTTGGGAAGAAAAACACTGAAACATAAAAAGAAGGAGAGAGAAAAAATATGTTTACGCAAGAGAGAAACTTTCTCAAAGACAGTTTATCGGTTTGTACGAAATAAAACTACATAGCACCAGCTTCTTGTGCTCACCAGGACAAAATGTAAAAACAGACACAAACACTGCAGTGTATTTACAAGTTGTGATAGAAATAAAGAATAAAAAAAACAGACATGGTTAGAAGTAAAACTACGGTTTTGCATTTTAATGTGCAACACAACCCAAATATTTGTCAAAAAACTTCAGACTTAGAGGTTGGAACAAAACCTCTTTAGGATTTGAGGTTGCTCAGCTGTGTTAGATTTCACTTATTTCCAACCGGCAAATAAGCTTATGCTGATTGATTGAGCAGAATCATGGACTTTTGGTCTAGTCAGATTTAAAAACATGCATTCATGCTTTATGTACCGATAAAACTGCATCTAGAGGGCTTCCTACTAAAACAGGACAATCAAGCACGATCGATAGTGGCTTCTGCTCTGCGTAATAATTGCGACCCTGTTCAATAATGTCAACCAGACAAAGGACCGCTAACCTGGCAGATTACCCCAGAGAGCAGAAAGACTCATTTTAGCCTTCAGCTCTGAATAAGGAGAGACTCAGAGGTACCAGCATCAATTCATAGAAAATACATCACCTCACATCAATTCCTTTCAAATAGCATATTACCCATTTCTGAATTCTCTCGTTATGAAAGCAAAAGATGTTTCGCCAAAACATCACTTTCCTTTTCTTTGCTTCGAGGAAAAATATGGAATTGAGAAGTGTATTTTGCAACCAGTAGAATCACACAGGTGTCTGCTGACTTTGCTGCTATAGGACTCCAAGGCAACTTTTATAATTGTTTTAAAATAAAACTAAGTGCAGGTGTGAGACAATTTTTTCCCTTCCAGGAGGAACATCTTTTAAGGGAATTGAAAGAGCCCACTTGGAACAAATCATCAAAACAGTACAATTCATATTTTATGAGGCCCTGGTATTCAGGACGACAATCCGCAACTTTACGACTAAAGGCTGTGAAAAGTTCTCACAATCATAGTGGAACAGAAAAGCATAGCTAACCTCTGGCTCTCTGGACAAAGGATTGACCAAAACCTTGAAGCTGAGCGTTTCATTGTAAATGAACCGGGAGTAAGAGTACATTTGTGTACTGCAAAATATCAAAACAATCTTAAATCAAGATACATTTGAAGCAAAATGACTTACAATAATAAGCCTTTTTTTCTGAAAAACGTTTATGCTTAGAACAAGAACAAATATCTGCCAATGGGGTAAGAAAAATAAACTCGAAGTGAAAACAAGATTTTTTTTCCCCCCTTACCTCACTGGCAGATATATTTTCTTGTTTTATGCATAAAATAGCTTTATTTTGATCAATTTTAAACCAGTCCTAATGTCTTTTCCTAATGTTGCTTCTTATGGAGCTCATTGATGCATGTGGGGAGTGAAGGATGGCCCGCGTGGTCCGATCAAACAGATGAGCTACTGTAGCTCAAATTGATCAAGAAGTTAATGCTGGTTCTGATAGAAAAGTGTCAGAATACACAGTGCATCGCAGTTTGTTTCGCAGACCAGTCAGGGTGCCCATGCTGACCCCTGTCCACCACCGAAAGTGCCAACAGTGGGCACGTGAGCATCAGAACTGGACCACGGAGCAATGGAAGAAGGTGGCCTGGTCTGATGAATCACGTTTTCTTTTAAATCACATGGATGGCCGGGTGCGTGTGTGTTGCTTACCTGGGGAACACATGGCACCAGGATGCACTATGGGAAAAAGGCAAGCTGGCGGAGGCAGTGTGATGCTTTGGGCAATGTTCTTTTGGGTCCTGCCATCCATGTGGATGTTACTTTGACACCCTTTCATGGAAACTGTATTCCCTGGTGGCTGTGGCCTCTTTCAGCAGGATAATGCGCCCTGCCACAAAGCAAAAATGGTTCAGGAATGGTTTGAGGAGCACAACAACGAGTTTGAGGTGTTGACTTGGCCTCCAGATTCCCCAGATCTCAATCCAATCAAGCTGAACAAACAAGTCCGATCCATGGAGGCACCACCTCGCAACTTACAGGACTTAAAGGATCTGCTGCAAACATCTTGGTGCCAGATACCACAACACACCTTCAGGGGTCTAGTGGAGTCCATGCCTCGACTGGTCAGGGCTGTTTTGGCAGCAAAAGGGGGACCAACACAATATTAGGAAGGTGGTCATAATGTTATGCCTAATCGGTGTATATACTGTATATATACACACAAATATATATATATATATATATATATATATATATATATATATACATTTTATTACAATTACTTTTTGCATACTGAAACGTACAATATAACATATTGACAGCATCTAAAATGTGAAAGTTTTTACAGAGTTTTAGGTAGTTTTAAAAATGCAGATTATTTCTTTATATTTTTTTATTATAAATGTATTTCTTATGTGCGCATACGGAGATAAATTATACTTTTATCCTTTCATGCAACTAAAATATGGCTTCTGAAAATTAGGAATAGAATGATTATGATCATTTTATGGTGCAAACAAAATAAAAATTAAATGTGATGTCATTAAGCATTTAGTTAATTAAAAACAATAAATCAACCTTTTCTCAGGAATTTATTATTCTATTAAGTGGATTCGTAAAATATTTTGAATGTCTTGTAAAATGCTTAGGTCTTAGCTTGTTAGCTGTCAGTACTTTATGTGTGCAAACATGTAAAATATAAATGTAATTTGCTCAGGTACAATTTAAATACTTGAAAGATCATTTATGTAATGATACGAAAAAAGATATGCATGTGCTTCTAGAGCACACTAACTTGTCCAAAGCAACTAATATCATTAATCAAAAAAAAAAAAATATCAGCATACTAGCCAACAGTATTGGACGTCTATGGGTGCAATGTGTTAATTGATGGATCACACATCATGAAAAATAAGAAAGTGAGATTTGGCTATAATGGACAAAATCACTGGTCAATTCTGATGGCTCCTTTATTTTCCAAAAAAAAGCTTGGGTTCTCTATTTACAACTTGTGCAAAACATTTAAAGGTTTCAAGGACTTTACATTGTAAGTTCAATTCAAGGCACATACATGGGACAACAACAACAGTTTAGTAGTGGAAACAAATAAAAGAAATTAAATGTACGTAGCAATCAAAAGTTACTTTGGTTCTCAATGGATTCTACTTGCAAAACCCAGCGTAAAGACCAAACAAATCACCATATCTTTAAAATGAGACTGTTTCAAAAATCGTAGAACCACGCCCCATCCTCATTATGAAGGAAAAAAAAGACACAGAATACTAGAACATGTTAGAATGAACTGCCACTTGGTAATCGATTTATTCAAATATCAGATAGATTTTGCTTTATCCTAATGTAAAGCCACTATGTCAACCAATGTGCTGAAGTCTGCATTAAATACGTTTTAAAAGTGGATATCTACCAAATCGCACAGGTGAGAAAACTTTCAGAACGTAACGAAAAATATATTCTTTCAAAAATAATGAAAAGGACACACAAAGATTAAAGATGTATTCAGCCACATGTGTGGTAGTGCTTTGTTCAGACTGACCTCACAGTCATTTAGAGTAATTATTCCAAAACCAAATCAATGTGCTTTTTCAAGAGACAGATTGACTGTTGGGTAGGATTACGAATGCAAGGCATTGCTCACAGTCCCTTTTGTGTAATACATCCATTTGACTACAGGGCCACTACTGTGATTTTCAGCTCATCCATAGAAAATAAAGAACAATGTTCGCCACACGAGCGAGGCAATGAATCACTCTGAATCATAACACCATTCTTGTCTGGAGGATAGACCTTGGCTTGTTAGCAATGTCATCTATTGATGTCTGTCAGGATGCAGTTTGCAATTGCCCTTCAAAATGTGTGGCTCTCACTGTAATCCACAGATCTCTGCATAAATGATGTCAAATCTTTCATGTGAACCACATTAAGACATACTGCTGGGTTACAGTAAGGCAATAGATAAAACTGTTCGTGTTTAGTATGAAACATTTCTGGTTTTGGTAATGACCCAGCAAAACCCCTCCACGCCTGAGGACTTTGGTAGAGGGAATGATGTGCTGGATAGTGGCACAAATAAGTTCCTCTGCTTAGCCTGCCATTACTTTTCTCTCTGTGAAAATATGTCGGAGAGAGGCTCGAGACAGATTTATCTCACTAACGGGTTAACTTTGCAGCGATTCATTTGGGTCTGCGCCACCACAACCGCCTCCTCTCGGGGAACCTGAGCCTGATAACCGCACCGGACTTGTGTGGAGGAAGTCTGTTAAAAAGAGTTACGGGTGGCCACAGGATTTGAAATGAATTGTTAATGGTGTACACATCAGTTAAAAGCCTTCAGATGAGAAATGGAGCCCTGGGATGTTCCAGATTTCAAGGAAAGTAGGGACGGGGTGGTCGGAGCAGCCTGCTGGGATGCTAATGAGAAATACTTTCAAGACCACAGCAGTGCAGTAGCCCTTTTTTTTTCTTTTAGAGAGCATTTGTTTGTGCCACGCACTGAGGCAAACCTTGTGTGTTGTTGGTAGTTAACCTGTGCAAGCACCAACTGTTAGTCACAGAAATCAAACATCTGTTTGTCCGAGTAATTCCAAAAGCAATTTGAATGTAAACAAGTATCCAGCCATCTAGTCTTACCCTTAATGCCAAGTCGGAGAGTGATGAATGGTTAACTGACAATTAGGACCCCCACCTCAACTACAAGCCCCCTCGCCAATCCAGAATCCTCCTGCCAAGCGAAAATAACCTCTGATTTTTTCCCCCCTTTCTTGGACCAGGGATTATGCAGTGGGGGTTTGAACTCGGCCCACAAAATAAAATCTTGTCAAAGCAAGTAAAGTCTATGAGTAACAGCGCATGATAAATACTTCTCCACAGTAAGCCTGCATTCCAAACTCTGTCCTGGAAAACTGGTGCGCCTTTTTAAAAAATAGTCCTAATTGCACTCATGCAGGGATCCAAAACTCTTTCAAAGACAGAATCTGGCATGTGCCAGTTTTTCTCCATGAAAAGAAGGCTTTTGTTTAAACGGTCATTCATCATCCCACCTGATGTGATTCATGATTAAAAAGGGTTTTGGTCAGTAAAGGAAAAGCTAGACAATGATGTGGATGTCGCTGTAGAATGTTCCTGATCACATTCATGTGAGAGAACAGAAATAGATAGAGAGGTGGAGCTCTGTGTAATGCCCTGGCCTAATTTGCAAAACACAGAACATGTTCAGAAAGGGCAAGTATAAAAAAGGGAAATACAGACTTAGTTGAAGTTTTTTGAAATGTCTTACTTTTTACAATTTATAATTAAAGAAAACATGAAGCAGATTATAGAGCTCCCTCAGGATATTAATAGTTAACCTAAGGGGTTTAGATATTATATTACCTAATTTTATGTTTGGACTGTTAATTACTTGAAAATAAGGCTCCAGCACAAAAGCTATCCACATAAAAGTATTTTATGTGATTTAACATGCTAGAGGGTTTTTGGTCTGTTCTCTGTATGGACTGAAACAAGCTGCCCTCTGGTGGGTAAAATGAAACATAAACATGCCCTGGAAAATGCTTGCACAGGAACCCTTCTGCCCATCTCCCTATGTCACCGATGTCAGCCACTCCTTCTGAGAACTGCAGGGTGTTGAAGGGTGGTCCTTTTCCCTTCAAATGTGATTTCCACAAAAGCTCATTTCCTGAATGACTGCTCATGCTTTCTGCTGCATTTTGAAAGTGCACTTCAATTCCAAAAAAAGAGAGAAAAACTCCTTTTTTTCTACTGCAGCTTAATCAGCGGTGTTTTGGTTTCCTGACCACTGTTATCTTAACTACTGTTGTGTGAAGGGGTAGCTGTATTTCAGCACAAAGGGCATATTTTGGTTGTGTGGTTAGCAATGTTTTCAAGATCCTTAAGTGGTTGAGAGGCAAAACCTGTGGACTGCACTTGCAGCAGGTAGCCAACGTCTACGGCATCAAAACATCTGCAGCGTCTTTGAGCGAAACCACTTTGAAACTCACAAATTACAAAACCATTTCATATTTACTAAGAATAGAAAATATAGCAGAATTCCACATAGTTGTCCACAGTATAAATTACCATGTTGACTGCACCTGGAAATATATATATGAATATGTATACGTGTATTGTACAGTATATTGAACTACATTTTCTTTGAACAAATGGTTATAGCATCCATTGAAAAGCATCATGTGTGGCAGAAGTCCACACTGGGAACGTTACTGCTCTTGCAATAAGCTATGCTATTGTTACTAAGGTGACAGTCTCGGAGGCCAATTCCTCCATTAGGTGTGTAGATGGGCTGAATTCTGAAGTCCCCCTTTAAAAGCTGCTCATTGTTTAGCGACACTATCTGAAAGCTTGTTTCAGTCATTTCCAGGATGGAGTTATCCTTTTTGGTGCCGGCCTCGCAGTAGTCATCTTTTCTCCTGCCGCGATTGTATTTCCATTTGGACGACGACGACCTGCTTTTCTTGTGCATGTGCCAGCAAAACACACTTAGAAGTGTCACTAAGACCACCAACACTGCCCCACCTATCACTCCAGCTAATAGGAGTGTGGAGGTGTTGTCTTGTTGGGCAGCTTGCTCGGATTCAGAGTATGTGGATGTGGATTTGGTCTTAGCCTCGGAACAGATAGTATCCTCGCCTGGTCTGTAAGTGTTAAGAGTATCCAGAACGTACACACAGATGCGATAGATAGACCTGGGCTCTAAATTTGACAGGCTAAGTCTTCGTTGGTATCCTGGGACTGTTCTTTCTCGATGGATGTCGCTCATCAAACTCTGTCCCATCTTGACCCAAGTCACCTTGTAAGCCGTCACAGTGAAGTAAGACTCCCAGCTCACATCAATGCAGGTAGAATTAACAACATGAAAGGAGATTTTTAAGGGGTCTTCATAAGGAGGTAGGGGACCAGGAGGGAAATGTGGAACTGGGGGAGTGGGGTTGGCTGAGGCGGGGTAAAAAGCAGTGGGTGAAATGGTGGTGAAGTGGGTGGTTCTAGAGTTGGTCGTGGTGATGGTGGTAGTTCTGCGTGGTGGCAATGTAGATGGATATGAATGGGTTGGCCAGGGATGCAACACGGTGCCCACCGGGCAGTCAATGGCATCTAAGGTGAGCTCTCGAATTACCATGCCACGCACCCTTTCTGGACTCTGGCACGTAAACCCTCGGACATTTATCGCAGGCGGCAGAGACCTGAGCCATGCAATGACCCACTTAATGCTGCAATCACAACGCCAGAGGTTGTTTCTCGCATTAAGGTTCCTCAGGTTTCTCAAGCCGTCAAAGACACCCGATGGAAGAAACTGTAGCTGGTTGCTGGATATATCTAACTTCTCCAGTTTACTAAGCCCAGCAAAGGAAGTCACTTCAAAGGTGTCCATCTGGTTTTCTTGCAGGTTAAGCTTGGACAGGGATGCACTAGGGAGCAACGGTGGTGGAGTGGTGAGTGAGTTGCGTGCTAGGGACAGTTCTTTGAGGTTGACCAGATCCTGGAAGGTTCCTGGAGCGATGCCCTCATCTTCGAGCAAATTCCCATCCAGCAACAGTCGCTGCAGGGTGGTGACATTCTGGAAGGCATCCTCGTCAATGTCGGCAATGCGATTCTCATCCAAACGCAGCTCCTTGAGATCTGCTGGTAATCCGATAGGAATGCTGCTCAGGTGGTTTTTGGTGAGGAAAAGAAGCTTGAGGCTGACAGCCTCCCTGAAAGCCCCCTCCTCTACCCCTACAGTTGAGATGGAGTTGTCATCCAGGTGGAGTTCCTCCAGCATAGGTAGCTGGGCAAGTGCTGCCCTTGAGATAGTCTGGATGTTGTTTTCCTGAAGGTGCAGTACTCGAACGTTCTTGGGAAGGTTTAGGGGAAATTCATCAAGCTGATTTCCATATAGGTAAACAGTATCTACAGAGGCAACATTGTGTAGCTCCAACGGAAAGCCGGCATTGTTGATCTGATTGTTGTGGAGGAAGAGGGTCTTATATCCCTCTTGCACCCCCAGAGGCACAGACGTCAGGCTCCTCTCATTGCAGTAAACAAATGTTCTATCGCAGCGGCACTCCTCAGGACAAGAGGAGACGGGGCTGAACTGCACATGCAAGCTCAACAACACTGTCAACCAAAAGCGAAGAAATGAAGTCCAATCGTTATTCCAAAATCCAGCTTGAAACTCCATACTGAAACAGAAAGAAACCACTAACAAACTTAGTGGTTGGAGGGAGTAAAAAGAAACATCACAAATCCAGCAAAATGATGTCCTCTAAAAGATTATTTTAATGTGCAGTTTGCAGATAACCAGGAATTTGAGGAGTAATCCCTTGATAATTTCTAGTCCTTATCTGGAGATGGGGTCTCATTAGAGTGCATGGGTTCTCTCACTTAAGCCATCCATGCTGAGGAATCAGATCATTGCAGAACTGCTCTTGCTCAATGTAGGGCCCAAGCAGGATGTGACTGAGAGAGTGCTGAAGCACTGAGCCACACAGTCCACCTCCCAGCCTGCTGTCAAGTGCTGATGGGCACCAGCCCTGACTTTTTCCAGAAGATGTGACATTTGGGTCCAGAGACCTGTGAGGAGAAATTAGAATACAAAAAATTAACAACAAAAGAATAGTAGGCAAATAAACCTTATAGATTCATGTTTTTCACTGACTCCATAAAATTATAGTCATTCAGAAAATTTGAAATGAATGCCTTGAAAGTGATTAAATCTCAAGAGCATGATATAAAACTGCATAAACGAGATTTCACAAATTTCAGTAAATAAATAAACAATAATAAATTAACCTAAAAAAATTAATAAAATAAAATAAACAATAGCTTAACAAAACATGAAGCAAGGAGTACGTGGTTGCACATAACTTTTGTGTTTATTAAAAGTATTTCCAAGTACATGGCTACTGCTTATGTAATATTCTCTGTTTACTATATGGCATATGACGTCTTCATTGTGCATCATAGAATATGCATATCCCGTTTGTCCGTAGCTCAAAGGGAAAAATAAAGTTGAGGGAGAGGGAGAGTCCTACACAGCTCAGAGTGACAAATGCTGCCTGTCAAATTAAATGGGAATTTAGCCTCTCTACCTGCAATAAATGATCAAAAGGTTTTTTTTGTTTGTTTGATTTTCCTCAGCAAAGATGTTCTATGCTAGCTCAAAATCTCAGAATCACTACTCACACTGAATCTACTGTTCAGACTGTATTGTTCTCATTTCTAAATGATTAGTTAGGATTAAAAAATGAATGTGCGCCGTTTTTCATCAGAATAAACTTCTTTATAATTGTCCAAGGCAGCTGCTGCCTTTTAATCAAGACTGGGGAAAGATTTTGTTTTTTCTTTTTTTTTTCTTTTTAACCTGGGGCATAGAAAGCAGGCTTTTTCGCTGGCATTTACATTTTGTGAAATATGACAGCAGTATAATATGTTGTAGTTGACAACACCAAAAACAGTATTTATGCACAGATGTAACTAAAACAGTCCTTGCCGTCAGTCCTGTTTGTATTTTTTTTTTTTTTTTTTTCTTTCATTGTTACTGTAAAATAACATACTTCTTGGCATCTTGAGCCTACAGCAAACACCTTTGTATTGGATTGTTGCTTTTGTAACCTGACCATCTGCTTTGTCTTTGTTAAGAGACAAAAAACCATTACCGGCAAACAAAACCAAATATATATTTGAATTAGCATCAAAATGCATATTGATGATTATAATGAGGTTTACAGAAAATTATAGCCTACATGTAAAAAAAATCATATTTCTGAAAACTGATACAGAAAAAAAAGTTATTTGGTTACCAGTAAGTTACCTTTTTTTATATCAGTAAAAAGTATATTTAACAGATAATGTTTTACTGTAAAATACTATGATTTTGGAAGTAAAAATACAATACATGTACTTTTAAAGTAAAATATTGTTAAAATCTTGTTTTAAAGTATGAATCATAATACAAGTCACCTAGTAAAACAGTAAAACGATTCCCAGAAGTGATGCATCACATTTAATTATATTTTATTTAATCATTTATTATTTGAGCAATGTATTTATTCCTACTATTCTAATCATTTATGTGCAAAATTTTATGTTACTAATTTTATGTTAGGCTACTGTTCACTGCATTATTCATGTCGTGGGTTACCCGATGGGGTTTTGTGTTTGTGTGGGTCACACTGCACTCTGTCTATACTAGCCTATGTTTATTGACTATTGTTCATGGAAAAGGCCAATTTTACTGAACGTTGGTTCATCGTGTGCTCTTCTATTTTACCACCTTTATTAATACGGTGCTTATATTTAACAAAGTATATTTTAGTTGTTCAATTGGTTGCTATACTATCAGTTAAGAAAATATACAGATAAGAACTGTAAAATATGCAGTCACCAACAGTCACCTGAAACGTCATATTTTTAGGGCGAATTTCTGACTGCTTCACATTGTATCTTGAGAAAACCGCATGCTCACAGAAAAAAAGAGCAAAGACAAAACAACACTAAAAGTTTGTATAGTAGGAAACATTTCGAGGCAGATCATGTGAACTTGAGAGAGCAGCGAAGCTGTTGATGTGAATGGATAATCAGATGGTAGGAGAGCCGAGCCTAAGTAAAAAGAAACGGTACTATGACGCGCATTGATGTTTGACCAGATAAACCGCTTTAGTTATCTACTATTTACCCTAAATATGTTATTTGAGATGTTGAAATGCAGACAAGCCTTAGCCTAACCTATGAACGTAGAGGTTTGCGGAAAAGTAAAAGCCCATATTAAAGCAGAATAGTTTCGGACGAGATGCCTGAAACCTATGCAAAGGTCAATGTAACTTACAAGTCTAAACCAACAGTTTTAACTTAACATGTGGATGTCAACTATAACCTATTCCTGGATTTAGACGGACCGGACCCACCACAAAAAATCCAATTATCTCCATTAAAATCAGCCTACCTTATCAAACATGATTTTATCCGTATAGCCTATTTCAAGCACACAGAACAACTGTCCCCCTATCCTTGTTCTTCATGCGCTCGATGAAATGGACGGGACGTAAAGATCCAACGCCATTCCCACAACATGCTGTTCTACCGAATCGGTTCCGAGCTCCTCTGCGCCCGCGGCTCCTCCGGACAGCATACTGACTCCCGTGTGGAGAGCTCAGTGCGCGCGCTCACTACTTTTTGTCGAAGCGACTCCCTCTGTTCCCCTTTCCACGGCTGAGCCCTCGTTTAAACCTTTAATTTACATCAAATTCACATTTGCAAAATCCACTTTCTCCAGGAGTCGGTAAACTCGCCGAAAAAGCCCAAAATACATCCACGTCACCGCGTATCATATCATCATCATACTTCGAGAAAGCGAAGCACAAGAGTTCGTCGATTTATCTCCGAGAGATGTTTACAGAGGAAAACTGCGCTGGTAATGATCTGTTCACTGCACACCTCTCTCTCTCTCTCTCTCTCTCTCTCTCTCTCTCTCTCTCTCTCTCTCTCTCTCTCTCTCTCTCTCTCTCTCTCTCTCTCTCTCTCTCTCTCGGTCCTCCCACACTGTCCTGAGTAAAGAGATTACAGGCTGGGGTGGAATGACACTTACATTGTAAGTTCCTCATATCTGTTTAATGATGGCTCATTATGGTTTAGGGGTGGGGTTAAGGGTGGATTGTCATTTTGTCATTTCATTTTATATATATATATATAAATAATGAAAGCATGAAAATGTGTATATATATATATATAATGAATTCATTATATATATATATATATATATATATATATATATATATATATATATATATATAAATAAAATAAAAGCATGAAAATCCACCCTTAACCCCACCCCTAAACCATAATGAGTTCGAATTAGCCATCAATTTGCCAAACCATATAATAGTAACATGTTGCAAGGAGAGTGTTGGTGGAGCACAAAAGCTTTTATTGTTCTTTTCCATGCAAATACAACACATATGTCAAGTCTCAAGATTCAAAGTCATCAAAAATGTATTATAAAAGTGGTTTATATACTTGTTTCTTTTGAAGCCATAACATTTGTTGTTTTTCAGTGAAAAGTTTGAGTAGGAACACACATGAAAGAAGCAATGAATAATTTGAGTCAGATCTTTTGAATTAACGCAAAACTGCTTTATTTTGAAAAAAAAAAAAAAAAGTTATATAGGGTTATATGAAACCCTGTGGTTCTATACAGAAATCTAAGGTTTTTGACTTATGCCAAAAATGTTCTATAGCCTGTAATGAGAAATGTCTAAAAATATTGTATAACACGTTTATTTCAGTTATTCTTTAGTGATAAAGTATGAGCCATTAAAAAAATTTTTTTTAAATAAATAAAAAATAAAATTGAAATCAAATATAATAAAATAAAGAAATATTTTAAAAAAATATTGAAGCTAAATCTAGAAATTGATTTATTTTGGAGAATTCAACTCTTTTTTGCAGTCTCTGTTTCACACTAAGTTATAAACATTATATCCAGATGTTCTATTGTTTTGAGGTGGCTGAGGCAAACTTAAGGGAATCTCTCGTTCTTTCTCTTCCTGTGTTTGAAAACCAAAGACAGCTGTCTTGCTGCCCGGTTAGTCATTGACTTGATAGGCAGCATGTTTGTATGAAAGCACCTTCTAAGGTAACTGCTTTCAGACAGTCTTCCAATAACGTCATGTCTAATAATGTACAACCAATTCAAGTGAGCTTAGAGATTTAAGAATATATATATATATATATATATATATACATATACATACACACACTTTCTTTCTACTTCCGTACTGCCAGTGAAGGCATTTTTCAGCCACATTTTTTTGGGCACAGCTTCTCTCTCTCTCTCTCCAAGCGTAGCATTCATTAACTATTCGCTCACTGGCTTGCAAGACGCACAGAATGTGCCGATACTGCACTCTGTCAGACTATACATTTTAATTAGGGCCAGATTACTGTAAACGCGACATGATATTTAAATAGAGGCCAACTAACAGTGAGGGGACAGCTTGACGTAGGCCTATATCCAGTGGGAGGGAAAACTCCACACACTTATTAGGACCTGAATGATTTGGCAATCAATTTGCGATCGTTAGATTAAATGACAAGGGCAGAGAATTATAATCGTTGAACACTGAGAAATGAGAGTGTCTCCCGCCTTATTGAAAATAAATTGATCTTAGTATCTGAGTTCCATCGTATCATGTTGCGAAGAGCCCTTTTAGTGACTTTCCAGATGTCTTTTATATTTATTTTTATCTTCTAAATGTCAGTGATTGACTGCATCGTCCTTCTCAGTCCACAAAATTTCATTTCAACATAAATCTGTCTGCCATACAGACAATGAATTATATACTGAACCCAAAAAATATGCAGAAGTAAAATGATAGGCTGCCGTATTTTACATGGAATCACATTTACTTAAAAAACGCTGTCCTGGAGTGACTCAATCGGCTCCCTAGTTTGATAAAAATTAAAAAAAATTCCCATATAAACCAGTGAGCACTATATTCATGTATCACAAATTTTGTCATGTATTGTTAACTCTTTCCCAATCCGATCTGGATGTAGTTTTTGATAAAAATGTGATTTTTGTTGCTTTTTGCTTTTTTGTTGCTTTTTTTAATGAAACTTACCAACATTCAAGTGTTGATAAAAAAAGAAGGCATGAAGTTTAAAGGGTTAAAGGGTTCACTTCAAACAAAAATGAGGGTTAGTAAATGAAATCTAAATCTAAAAAAAAAGATTTCTTCTATAGAACACAAAAGAAGATCTGAAAAATCTTGGTTTCTGGTGTAGAAACAATTTTCACTCAGAAATTGCAAGTAAATTTCACAAATATTTAAACATAAATAGCAAAACACATTGAATTAAATGTAATTTTGAAGTAGAAAAACTGAAATAGTATTTTATTGTAAAACATACTTTAAATATTTGGAATGTTTTGGATTTGGAATGACAGTGTGTACAGTGGGTAATATTGATGAGGATCTATTGACAGAAATTCAATATAATATACATAAATATGTTTTCAGTGGTGTACAAAGACTTAATAAATAACTTACATAATGAACTGTTATGTTTAGTCACCATTTTGCGGCGCCATGTGTCTACAGTAGCCCTAAATGGACAAACTGCTCTACAGAGCGCTAGCTACTCTCTGCTGTCTTGACGACGACATCTTTGTCCTGTGTAGGCCACCGTAGCTTCTCTATGTTCTTCGAAAGGGAGGGGTGAGTGGTGGGCGGTTGCAATTCGCAACCTCACCGCTAGATGCTGCTAAAATTTACACAGTGCACCTTTAAAGTAACTATAAATACCTATAATGATGACTATAACTATACAGTTTTAATAATTGTTCTAATTATCTGAGAACAGAGACATCCACAACACACCGATTAATGATAAAGACATAGAAAAACAGACAGTCAGAATCCACGTGACTTTAACTCGCTTGAGCATTCAAAGCAGCAGACAACATAACCGCAGTGTGCGCTTATAATAAACAAAACGTTATGCGTTGTGGTGTGGACGCTAATATAGTTATCGCTGTTGTTCTTGTTATGAATGGGCCTTAAAAATCTCTTAAAGGTTCAGTGTGTAAATGTTAGCGGCATCAAGCCTCACCCCTCCCTTTTGAAGCACATAGAGAAGCTACGGTGGCCGACACAGGACAAAGATGTCGTCGTCTGAGACAGCAGAGAGCAGCTAGCGGTATGTAGAGCAGTTTGTCCCTGGGCTACTATAGAAACATGGCGGCGCAAAATGGTGACTTCAATGTAAGGGGACCCGCGGTGTATGTAGAAAGAAATTGCTCATTCTAAGGTAATAAAAACATAACGGTTCATTATGGTAAGGTCTTTATACACCACTAAAAACATAGTTATGTATATAATATTGCATTTATGTCAATAGATCCTCCTAAATATTACACAGTGGACCTTTTTGTTGTGAAGTTGTGAAGTTGTTGATAAACTCAGGTGAGCAACAATCATGTCACATGTAATTGAATCAAATGTTAAGTGGATTGTGTCCTTGCTAATACCAGAATTTGTGTTCACAATATACTGATTCTCAACATAGTGAACTAGAGAGCAGAATGAGACACAGCACTACATTACCAGAATAGTTAGAAATACTTACATAGCAGAAGGTTTTCTAAAGTATTTGCTCATGCTTTTTAGTTTCATTATACAGCAGTGGCAGGACACAATTTACAGCTCCATTTATGCAAGTGAAGGATTTTTTTTATTTTCTTATTGCTTTTAATGAACCACATGGCCCTTCAGCAGCCAGCTACTCAAACAAACAAATGCAGATCTATTGCACATAGGAGTTTTACTAGTCTTAAGTGTTCAAAGGGCTGCTACCAATGTGTGATTTATATTCCTCATCACATCGTGAAAATTGAACGGATCCTTTTTCTTAAGACCACCTACAATATACTATAATAAAGTAATATCTGAACTTTTTTTTAGACCTCTAATGCAGCACTATATCCAAGACTTTTAAGTGTTAAATATTTAATCGTTGAGACCAAACATTAACACTTTGTGGCGGAAAGCACCTAGGGGTTTGTTTGATAATATATAATAGCAATAATAAAAAGAATGAGGAAAATAACAAATGAATATAAATGCTCACAGTGTAATTTCAAGTTCAAATTGGATGGCTGCGTTGTGTCTCTTTTTATTGTGAAAAGAAGACACAAAAGATTCAGAAATCTGAAATTGTTAAAAGTAACATTAAACGTATCATTTATGTTTTTAACTTTTTGTGTCTCAAGCAAGCTGCATGCAGTAGTGATGTTACGTTTGTGAACAAATCATTGTTTTAGAACAAATTGAAAAAAAATTGTTAGTGAACAAGTCGTGAATAAAATGGAGGAAAAAATAGATCCTTTTTTTTTTTTTACCATGTGCAAGATGCTTAAACACTCTTTTTGGAGTGTTGTAGTAGATCTGTACACATACATTTTAAGGATAATAAGAATTGTTTTGCTCGCGAATTACTGTTTTTATTACGAATCAGTTGAGTAAATGATTCAAAGACTAACACACAGGTTAAGTAAACAAATTTGAATGAAATTTTCAATTTCGAAAGATTCAACTCACTTAATCAAAATCCCCACCAATTACAAGTAAATGTAAATATTTATTGTGTTAAAATTATTTAAATTTTTACACAAATTATGGGCCAGATTTACTAAACAGGGCAAATTAGTGTGAGCGCGCAATTCCAAAAAAGCGACGATGGGAGTGGACAGTTCTGCGCGTGATCTAATGACAACACGCAAATTAAAGAACACAGACGCAGCTGGATCATTTCCATAAAGACCAGCGCAATGTACCCGTTAGCGTCTGGTTTAAGACATGCTTTTTTTGGGCGGTAAATAATGGCGCAAACACCAGTACATTGACGAGTGCAAACCTTAGTAAATCAGCTTGCATGATTCATTTAAATACTCTCCTCCCATAAATTTTGCATCTGAAAGGGAAACTCCTACAAATGCATATGCAATAAGGTCAGCCGCAAAAATAACTGTGCCCACGTCTTTTCAGCACTAATTCATCACTGCGTGTCTTTAGCAAATCCTGACAGTAGTTTTTAACACCAAAAGAGGGTTTGCGCTGGTGCAAGCTGTTAGTAAATCTGGCTCTATGACTGTTCCTCAGCTGTGACATAATTTTTACAATGTCCAGCGATTTTGCCCCCAATTTTCCAATTGTAAAATTGTTAGGCTTCTGAATGTGACGTATGTACAGGTAATTACTGTAAAACAATAATCTGTATACAGTAGCTGAGAGTAAACACTAACACCCTGTGGCTGATAGCATTTCTATTTTTAAATGAATTATTCTAAGTCTAACATAAATATTTTTGACTCATATCACATAATCTGATGAAAATGTTCCACTCCTGATAGATTTGACTGGAAATAGGTTTCAGGTCACATTTATTCTGCTGGTTGAGCACTCAGTGGGTGTCTGGGAGGCAAAACTTAAAATCTGGATCAAAGCCCTCACTCACTGACCCCTCTGGACCCAATCCACAATCGGAGACTACAGAGAGAAAAATGACCGCTCACTCTCCCGACCAACAAGCATTGCACTTTTACAGAATGCGAATGAGTAGATTTGCGTGTTTATGTGTTGTATTTGTTTCCCAGTGCCTATAGTCTGACTAATAACTAATATAACTAGTTAATAAGAAAATGAAACATAATCCATGATGGTTTTAATATTCGCCGTTTGCTTGAAATGTTTTCATCCTTGAGATCTGTGAGCAGCTTAGCAAAAGATAAGCAAAAGATGTTTTTTTCTTTTAATTTAAGGGTTGATTGTTTCTCATTTCCTTTGCACTTACAAACACCTTTCCAAGATGGTCAGAGAGCAAGTGTTTAATGAGCCCCCAGCGTCTTTCACAAGAGGACAGTCAAAAGTATGTAATGTTTCACTCGGCCGAGCGAGACAGCTTCGGCAAGCTGTAAAAACAGTGTCTCACAACAAGCGAGGCCTTGTTTTTTCCTGCCGACTTGGCGGAGAAAGACAGTGAGACAGAGGTCAGAGAGGCAGCCAGAGGATGGGTCTTATCCAGTGCCCTAATCCTGCCGGGAGCTCTGCCGTTTGAAGTCACATCTGCTACGAATTTCCCCACGTCGAGCTCAGGCAGGAGGAAGTCTTAAGTCCGAGGGGGGTGGGTTTCCCCTGGTGATGCTGATACAGCTCAACCCTCATCCTGGGTCACCTGCACTGGACCTGTATTCACATGGCTAAGGGTTTTATTGTTCTCAGAGGAAGTGCTGATCTAGAATCAGATGTTTGACGTTGCTCCATTGTGGGTATGATTACACTGTATTGTACATTTTTCATTATAGTGTTCATTTTACATGTACGTATTATTAAATATAGTAGTAGAGCTACTAATAAAGCGTATTTGGCCTTTCTTCAACTACAGAACATTTCACAAATTACAGCAGTCCTTCAGCTGACATACAAAAATATATTGTTACATAAAAAGACATGGCAACAGAGAACTGTATGTAAAACTGAAACAAAAAAACTGAAATGAAAGAACTGATTAGAGTGTGAAAAGTGTATATGAGAATACGCTTTCTCCTCATGATCCACAAGGACTAAAAATGCCATCATTAAAGGGTTAGTTCTCCCAAAAATTCTGTCATTAATTACTCACCCTCATGTCGTTCCAAACCCGTAAGACCTTCGTTCCTCTTCGGAACACAAATGAAGATATTTTTGATTAAATCTGAGAGCTCTCTGATCCCTCCATAGACAGCAATGTAATTAACACTTTCAAGGCCCAGAAAGGTAGTAAAGACATCATTCAAATCATCCATGTGACTACAGTGGTTCAACCTTAATTTTATGAAGCGACGAGAATACTTTTTGTGCGCAAAAACAAACAAAAATAACGACTTTATTCAATAATTTCTTCTAGCCTGTGTCAGACTCTTACGCTGTTGACGCAGTGTAAACAGTGCAGTGCTTCCTAGTTCTACGGCAGAACGACTCGTGCACATGCGTCGTGGTGCTCACGTGAACAGTGTCGGCCAATGATAAGCCGGCGTTCTGGAAGCGCTGCACTGTTTACACTACGTCAACAGCAAACCTTTCTGGGCCTTGAAAGTGTTAATTAAATTGCTGTCTATGGAGGGGTCAGAGAGTTCTCGTATTTCATCAAAAAAAATCTTAATTTGTGTTCTGAAGACGAACAAAGGTCTTACAGGTTTGGTACAACATGAGGGTGAGTAATTAATGACAGAATTTTCATTTTTGGGTGAACTAACCCTTTAAATAAACACCCTTTTCTTTCTTTCTTTCCTTTTTTTTGTATTGCCCAGTAGTTATACAATTAATATGTGATTGAATATGTATTAATCTTAATATTTGTTTATGATTTTAGTGACAGGGTTGATCTTATCTATGGTTAGTACTCAGGTTCCTGACCTCTTTTCTACGGTGACCTTGCTTATATGAGGTCTCAGGTGCAGTGGCTTCAGGGTATTTGCGTGTCTGAGCGATTATTCATGATTGGCCCAGGCCAATATCCAATATCCCATGGGCAATTCTTCACACATAAATGAGTCTTAAGAAATGACCTCTGGATATATATTTTGGGGTTTAATATATGCAAAACCAAGTCGTGTGAGCAGTTAACGAGCATTGAGAAAATGAGTCTGCATACAAGTCAATGGATGAATTGTTTTTGTTGCAAATGAGGCACAGGTCCTCTCTCTCTTTCTTTCTCTCTCTCTCACACACACACACACACACACACCCGGTCAATCTTGTTGTCAAAACAGCTCTCCTGTGCTCAGCCTACCATGATGGAGAGGAAATGAAAGATAGAGAGAGAGAGTTTATTCACACTTGAGGCTTTGTCAGCATATTCCCTTCAGATCCCTAAAAAGACAACAGTAACTTGCAATGTGTCAAAACGTGGTGACGCTTGTGCGTAAGCTGGAGTTTAGTTCGGGGTGCAGATAGAAATGTATTTATACACTGCAGGGCATCATGAAAAATCTCTGAAGTTCACAGACTATGTGCCAGCAGTCATTTGGTGAGAGCATAAGCCATTGTGACATAATCTGTTTCAGTTAGACTGACAGGCAGAGCCAAAGAGAAGTCTGTGTCTGCCACACATGTCAGCCTGAGTTTCTGTCAATCCAAAAACTGACAGCATTTTTCTTTTCTTTAATAACCATTTTTTTATATTGGACCCATCAATCCAGAAAAGAAACTATAAGCAAACATCTTTTTCTGACTTTGAGGATATTTAGAAATCACCAGGAAAAATTAGCCTAGAATGAGACTTTGACTGAAGTTCATCTGGTTGTAATTATTCAGTTAAAGAAATATTATACAACAGTTAGTTCCGATCCGGAAATTTGATTGGCTAAGCGGCATTCCAAGAGTGCTGATACAGTCCAACAGCACAACTTTGTATGACTCCAGATTTGTATCTCTTGTACGACTGTTTCTGTGGGTTACATTGTTGGCACCAGTAGGTGGCGATAAGTGACTTCACTAGTGAGTGATTGAGTCATTTACTGAATCAGTTCACTCAACAACACTGATTCATTCTTTTTAGGAATGAAAACAAGTGTTCCCTTTCAGTCGGTCACGTTCGACGTACGTCAGAATGTGAACCGACGAATTGGGATATCGTATGAGAGCCCTATCACCTTCAAATGTGTACTAACTGGCCAATGAACATTGCCATGCGAGATTTGCATGCCGCACTCCGCCCCGCTGCACGGGTATAAATAGGAAGTGCCTGCAAACGCACATTTGTCTTTCGTTTCGGAGACGAGCAGAGTTTTGCTGTGTCTCTGAGAGTGTGACTCAAGCCAATGAGAGGAAGGAAGAGAATTTTCGTGTTGGAGAGAAGGCACTTCAGCAGCGGCTGCAAGCTCACGTCATCTCAAGCGCTGATTCATCAGCTGGTTGCGTGCCGGGCGAGAGTGTGAGAGCGCGCTGTCAGGCTGCACTATCCCCTGCAGCAGCGGCGCGGCTATTCCCCTGTGTGCTTCAGCACATCTAAAAGAGCTTTTTTCCATCCCTAAAAGAGCATACGGGCAGACACTGCGTCTTTTTCAAGATGTCATTCCGCCCATGCGTTTCTGAAGACGTTCAGAACGCTCCTGTGCTTCGGGAAGAGATTGCAGTCCTACTGGCGAAGGACATGATCGAGCCGGTCCCTCCAGCCGAGATGAGGTCAGGGTTTTACAGCCCTTACTTCATCGTACCCAAGAAAAGCGGTGGGTTACGGCCAGTCTTGGACCTGCGAGTCTTGAATCGGTCCCTTCACAGGCTGCCGTTCAAGATGTTGACGCAGAAACGCATTTTCAAATGCATCCGTCCCTAAGATTGGTTTGCAGCGATCGACCTGAAGGACGCGTACTTTCATGTCTCGATTCTCCCTCGACACAGACCCTTTCTTCGGTTTGCGTTCGAGGGGCAGGCATATCAGTACAAGGTCCTACACTTCGGGCTGGCCCTGTCGCCCCGTGTCTTCACGAAAGTCATGTAGAAGACTTCATGAAAGTCGCGTGGTATTCGCATCCTCAACTATCTCGACGACTGGCTCATTCTTGCCCAGTCGAGAGAGCAGTTGTGCGAACACAGGGACATGGTGCTCAGTCACCTCAGCCAGTTGGGTCTTCGGGTCAACTGGGACAAGAGCAAACTCTCCCCTGTGCAGAGGATCTCTTATCTCGGTATGCAGTTGGACTCGGTCAACCGGACAGCCTGAGTACGCTCAGCAGCAGGACAGCGGCCCCACTGAAGTTATTTCAGAGGCTCCTGGGGCATATGGCATCCGCAGCCGCAGTAACGCTGCTCGGATTGCTTCATATGAGGCCACTTCAGCACTGGCTTCACAGCCGGGTTCCGAGATGGGCGTGGCAATGCGGCATGTTCTGTGTGGCTGTCACGCCGAGCTGCCGTCGTACCCTCACTCGGTGGTCGGATCCTTCGTTTCTGAGGGCAGGTGTTCCCTTGGAACAAGTGTCCAGGCATGCTGTGGTCTCCATGGATGCCTCCACCACCGGATGGGGGGCCACGTACACTGTGACCATTGCGTACATCAACCATCAGGGTGGTCTACACTCCCGTCGCATGTCTCAACTCGGCCGCCATCTCCTCCTATGGAGTCAGAAGCACTTAAGGTTGTTTCGTGCCATTCATATCCCAGGCGTGCTCAACCGTGCAGCCGACGAGCTCTCACGGCAGCCTCCGCTTCCGGTAGAATGGTGACTCCATCCCTAGGTGGTCCAGCTGATATGGGACCTCTTCGGAGCCTCACAGGTAGACCTGTTTGTCTCTCCGGACTCGACCCATTGCCAGTGGTTTTACTCCTTGACCGAGGGCACTCTCGGCACGGATGCACTGGCTCACAGCTGGCCCCGGGGCCTACGCAAGTATGCGTTTCCCCCAGTGAGCCTTCTCGCACAGACATTATGCAAAGTAAGGGAGGACGAGGAGCAGGTCTTGCTGGTTGTGCCCTATTGGCCCAACCGGACCTGGTTCCCGGAACTGATGCTCCTCGCGACAGCCCCTCCTTGGCCCATTCCTCTGAGGAAGAATCTTCTGACTCAGAGACGGGGCACCCTCTGGCACCCGCATCCGTACCTCTGGAAACTCCATGTCTGGGCGTGGATCTCCACAGGGCATGGTAGACACCATCACTTCCGCTAGAGCTCCCTCCACCCTCAAAGTGTATGTTGCCGCTATTGCCGCACATCACGATGCAGTTGATGGTAAGTCCTTCGGGAAGCACGATCTAGTCGTCAGGTTCCTGAGGGGGGTTAGGGTTAGGGTTAGGGTAAATCCACCTCGTCCTCTCTCTATACCCTCTTGGGATTTGCCTCTGGTGCTTACCGCATAGACCACCCTTTGAGCCCTTGCAATCAGCTGAGTTAAAAACTCTGTCAATGAAAACAGTTGGTTGCATTGGCTTCCATTAAGAGGGTAGGGGGCCTGCACTAGAATTCAGGCCGGCTAACTCTCATGTGATCCTGAGACCCCGGCCCGGATATGTGCCCAAGGTTCCCACCACTCCCTTCCGGGACCAGGTGGTGAACCTGCAAGCGCTGCCCTCGGAGGAGGCAGACCCAGCCCTAGCTTTGCTCTGTCCTGTCCACGCTCTGCGGGTATACGTGGACAGAACTCAAAGCTTCAGGACCTCAGATCAGCTCTTTGTCTGAAGCAGAGGATGGCCCACTGGATAGTGGATGCCATCGCCTTGGCATACCAAGCCCAAGGCATGCCTTGCCTGCTTGGGTTGACAGCTCACTCCATGAGAGGAGTAGCTTCTTCCTGGGCGCTGGCGCATGGCGCCTCGCTGACAGATATATGTAGAGCTGCGGGCTGGGTGACACCAAACACGTTCGCTAGATTTTATAGCCTCTGTGTAGAAACGGTTGCTTCCTGCGTGCTCGCCCCCAGTGGCCAGTAACGCCCGAAGCCCCGTTTCTTGTGTCGGCTTGCTGCACCATTCCCCTCCTCGGAGTGGATAAGTGCACTATTTTGCTTCAGTAGTTCCCCACTGGTGAACCCTGTTAAGCTCCTCAGACATTGCGGAGTGTCTGTCACTAGGCCAGCACTGAATATTGCTGTGTTGGCTGGGTGCCATATGTTGCGGCCCCTATGGTGGCCCCATATGTGTATTCTTCCACGGCAAGGCTCCCTTTGAGCCCGTGTCTTTCCCTGGACAGTGTCCGCTCTGTCGTCCCTGCCAGATGTTGTCTCCCTCCCATGGCCGGAGCCATCCCAGGGACATTCCATATGTGCTCTGCCCCCTGGCCAGACCATATGTGTATTGCCACATATACCTCCCTACAGGCAGGTTGTGGTCTCCGCAGCGTTCCCTTTGGCATGCTTCCCAGTGTTATCCAAGTCTGACTGTATGGGTCATGCGGAACAGTAGTAGACTCTCCTGGCGTAAGTCCTTCCTATCGCTAGAAAGATGCGAAGGATGTGAGGCTCACGCCAGGCACTGGAAGGGTCAGAAACTGTGGTGTTTTATTAGGGATCCCAATTCGTCGGTTCACGTTCTGACGTACGTCGAACGTGACCGACTGAAAGGCAACGTCTCGGTTACGCATGTAACCCTCGTTTCCTGAAGGAGGGAACAGAGATGTACGTCCCATCGCCACAGTTTCTGTGCCGCCGCTGAGCGCGGGCCACTTGTTCGAACGAGGGTTACATGCGTAACCGAGACGTTTTTATATATACAGTGGGGAGAACAAGTATTTGATACACTGCCGATTTCGCAGGTTTTCCTACTTACAAAGCATGTAGAGGTCTGTAATTTTTATCATAGGTACACTTCAACTGTGAGAGACGGAATCAAAAATCCAGAAAATCACATTGTATGATTTTTAAATAATTAATTTGCATTTTATTGCATGACATAAGTATTTGATCACCTACCAACCAGTAAGAATTCCGGCTCTCACAGACCGGTTAGTTTTTCTTTAAGAAGCCCTCCTGTTCTCCACTCATTACCTGTATTAACTGCACCTGTTTGAACTCATTACCTGTATAAAAGACACCTGTCCACACACTCAGTCAAACAGACTCCAACCTCTCCACAATGGCCAAGACCAGAGAGCTGTGTAAGGACATCAGGGATAAAATTGTAGACCTGCACAAGGCTGGGATGGGCTACAGGACAATAGGCAAGCAGCTTGGTGAGAAGGCAACAACTATTAGAAAATTGAAGAAGTTCAAGATGATGGTCAGTCTCCCTCGGTCTGGGGCACCATGCAAGATCTCACCTCGTGGAGCATCAATGATCATAAGGGAGGTGAGGGATCAGCCCAGAACTACATGGCAGGACCTGGTCAATGACCTGAAGAGAGCTGGGACCACAGTCTCAAAGAAAACCATTAGTAACACACTACGCCGTCATGGATTAAAATCCTGCAGCGCACGCAAGTTCCCCCTGCTCAAGCCAGCGCATGTCAAGACCCGTCTGAAGTTTGCCAATGACCATCTGGATGATCCAGAGGAGGAATGGGAGAAGGTCATGTGGTCTGATGAGACAAAAATAGAGCTTTTTGGTCTAAACTCCACTCGCCGTGTTTGGAGGAAGAAGAAGGATGAGTACAACCCCAAGAACACCATCCCAACCGTGAAGCATGGAGTTGGAAACATCATTCTTTGGGGATGCTTTTCTGCAAAGGGGACAGGACGACTGCACCGTACTGAGGGGAGGATGGATGGGGCCATGTATCGTGAGATCTTGGCCAACAACCTCCTTCCCTCAGTAAGAGCATTGAAGATGGGTCGTGGCTGGGTCTTCCAGCTTGACAACGACCTGAAACACACAGCCAGGGCAACTAAGGAGTGGCTCTGTAAGAAGCATCTCAAGGTCCTGGAGTAGCCTAGCCAGTCTCCAGACCTGAACCTGAAAGGAGCTGAAAGTCCATATTACCCAGCGACAGCCCCGAAACCTGAAGGGTCTGGAGAAGGTCTGTATGGAGGAGTGGGCCAAAATCCCTGCTGCAGTGTGTGCAAACCTGGTCAAAAACTACAGAAAACGTATGATCTCTGTAATTGCAAACAAAGGTTTCTGTACCAAATATTAAGTTCTTCTTTTCTGATGTATCAAATACTTATGCAATAAAATGCAAATTAATTACTTAAAAATCATACAATGTGATTTTCTGGATTTTTGTTTTAGATTCCGTCACTCACAGTTGAAGAGTATCTATGATAAAAAATTACAGACCTCTACATGCTTTGTAAGTGGGCAAACCTGCAAAATCGGCAGTGTATCAAATACTTGTTCTCCCCACTGTATATATACACTCACCTAAAGGATTATTAGGAACACCATACTAATACTGTGTTTGACCCCCTTTCGCCTTCAGAACTGCCTTAATTCTACGTGGCATTGATTCAACAAGGTGCTGAAAGAATTCTTTAGAAATGTTGGCCCATATTGATAGGATAGCATCTTGCAGTTGATGGAGATTTGTGGGATGCACATCCAGGGCACGAAGCTCCCGTTCCACCACATCCCAAAGATGCTCTATTGGGTTGAGATCTGGTGACTGTGGGGGCCATTTTAGTACAGTGAACTCATTGTCATGTTCAAGAAACCAATTTGAAATGATTCGAGCTTTGTGACATGGTGCATTATCCTGCTGGAAGTAGCCATCAGAGGATGGGTACATGGTGGTCATAAAGGGATGGACATGGTCAGAAACAATGCTCAGGTAGGCCGTGGCATTTAAACAATGCCCAATTGGCACTAAGGGGCCTAAAGTGTGCCAAGAAAACATCCCCCACACCATTACACCACCACCACCAGCCTGCACAGTGGTAACAAGGCATGATGGATTCATGTTCTCATTCTGTTTACGCCAAATTCTGACTCTACCATCTGAATGTCTCAACAGAAATCGAGACTCATCAGACCAGGCAACATTTTTCCAGTCTTCAACTGTCCAATTTTGGTGAGCTCGTGCAAATTGTAGCCTCTTTTTCCTATTTGTAGTGGAGATGAGTGGTACCCGGTGGGGTCTTCTGCTGTTGTAGCCCATCCGCCTCAAGGTTGTGCGTGTTGTGGCTTCACAAATGCTTTGCTGCATACCTCGGTTGTAACAAGTGGTTATTTCAGTCAAAGTTGCTCTTCTATCAGCTTGAATCAGTCGGCCCATTCTCCTCTGACCTCTAGCATCAACAAGGCATTTTCGCCCACAGGACTGCCGCATACTGGATGTTTTTCCCTTTTCACACCATTCTTTGTAAACTCTAGAAATGGTTGTGCGTGAAAATCCCAGTAACTGAGCAGATTGTGAAATACTCAGACCGGCCCGTCTGGCACCAACAACCATGCCACGCTCAAAATTGCTTAAATCACCTTTCTTTCCCATTCTGACATTCAGTTTGGAGTTCAGGAGATTGTCTTGACCAGGACCACACCCCTAAATGCATTGAAGCAACTGCCATGTGATTGGTTGATTAGATAATTGCATTAATGAGAAATTGAACAGGTGTTCCTAATAATCCTTTAGGTGAGTGTATATATATATATATATATATTTCAAGCCAAAATTAACTTGCATGAAATTATACCAACAGAAATAGAACAACAGCAGCAACAACAAGAACAACTGTGTTTATGAGTAAGTCATTGAATCATTCACTCAATTCATTCAAAAACATGTCCCCCTCTAGGCATATGTGCCGATGTATGTTCTGCACACTCCACAAGCCACTACATAAACTCAAGCCCCCAAGCACCCACAGACTCGGCGCCTGTGGATACAGGAATGAAGCGAGTGACAGTCTTGAATCATTCACTGAACCGATTCATTCAACAACACTCTGGGCCCTATCATACACCCAGCGCAATGCGACACCAGGCGCAACGCAAGTGTTTATTGCTGGTTTCAGCCCGACGCAGTTATCATTTTCACGTCCAGCGCCACATTGTTTAAATATCAAATGCACTCACGCTCATATGTTTGCCCATGGCCGTGCTGGTCTGAAAACGAGGTGTATTGTTGGCGCGTTGCTATTTTTAAGCAACTGAAAACAACTGCGCCATTGACCAACAAAAACCTAGGCTAAAGTAAATCGCAGTATTTTTTGTATTATTTAAAGGGCGCGTTAGTAATATGCGCCTGTAGGTGGGTGCACAACGCACGTACACTCTTATTACACACACAGGGACGTGCAGCAGCACACAAACGTTTTTAAATATTAAAAATAAAAGGATTCCTCTCTGGGGAAATGTTCAGTCTTTCCGCTCGCAAATTCAGCCATGTAAATAGCGAATCCATTATGGTGCAAGCGCAACTGGCTTTTAAGAGGAATGGGAGATGAGACTGATTGGTTTATTGCACTCATTAAGAGACTAGGTACAACCCTTTTGGACCATGCGTGTGCCGAGCCGACCGTTTTTTCCGTTGTTAAACTAGCAAAAGTGCACCTGCGCCATGCGCTTCAGACCATGCGCTCATATCATTAAACAGGGCCTGAATCTTTTTGGAGTGAAATAAGTGAATTGTCAAATAATTTAACCAATTCACTCATAAACACTGATTCGCTTAGGAAAAAAACACCATTACATTTTTTTATTTATTTTGGAGACTAATGGATTATATTGCTGTGGCTTTGCTTGGAGCTCTTTGGCAGAGCAAATTATAGAAGCTATATTGTGTCTAAAATGTAAGTTACTCAATATCTACTTCCTTGTTAATTGAATTGTAGTATAAAAGCGATGTTACACCCACGCCAGGGCGGATGATACAGCACTCTTTGAACGCCGCACGCCAATCAAATTAGGGGTCATTGCACAGAATGCGCTTTGCATTCCAATTTGCTGCTTTTCCATTGGTTTTTTTTTATTTAAGTGAGATAGACCGTTGCGCTCTCATCTCACGTCTTTTGCAGCGCCTCGCACATGACACAGCGTTCTAAAAATCTTTAGATCTTGCAGTTTTTAAACTTAGATCTTACTCATGTTTTTAAACTCAAAAACGCATTCTGTAATAACCACTTTAGAGAACCTGTCACTTACAGCTCCAATCCAGCTCATTATTTTCCATTATAGTATAAGGCAAACGTTTAGCTGACTTAAGTATTCATTTCTCATAGTGTACTAATAGCTTTCATATGATGCTGTATGAAATAATTGTTTTAAAGCCCTTAAGAATGGGTTTAAATGACTAACTGCCATTTGGCCTTTCTGATAACCATCCACACTAAAATTCACTTTGGCAGGATAATAATTCTGTTACTCTCAGATTACATCTTTAAAAAATCAATTTCACACCTGGAAGCCATGTCTGATGTAGGTTTATTGCTTCAGACACTCCCATCATACAAGTTAGTGATTTATGTGCTGAATCTAATAGTGTCGCAGGATTATGTTCCACTGTTACGGTAATTGCTTCGTGTTTGCGCTGCCATTGTTTACAGTGAGTGAAAGTGTCTCAACAAGGGTGTGAACGTGAGACTGTTTATACAGCTTGATCCAGTCAGACCGTACTTTTTTGTCAGCTCTTCGACTTCAGTTTTGTTGTTTACATTTTACAAATTGCCCAAATACTTCCCTTGCCTCAAGACAAATGTGATTCTGTTGAGATTAAGAAGTTCTGGTTTTTGGAGGTGGTTGTTTCGCTGCACGTCCTCACGGGCTCATGGGATTGTTTATTTACAATCCACCGCTATCGCATCCCTCATCTGCGAAATGTAAAAAAGATTCTCAAATAAAATTATAGATTTAAATCATATGGCTTTGCTCAGGCAAAAAAAACCCTTCATCCCAATCTGTACCTCCATCTGCTCCCTGCGGTTTAGCAGAAAACAGTTTGCTTCTCTTCTGTTCCACGCACAGAGAGCCGACTTTTAAAGAGCAGTCTCGGATATCTCCCACTGAGACTCACTAGGAATGCTGGGATATGTTAATACTGGTGTTAAAACACACACTTAGTGTGACTGGGAAGTGTGTTATGTTATGATCCTCACTGCACCGAGGGGGCCACAGCGAGTGATGATGTAAAGTTTATTGATTTACGTCATTGATCGCCCCCTCCTGCGGCACAGCACCTCACAGGCATGTTGGTTCTCTGACAAACTTTTTTTTTCTTCATTTTTCCTCGTCTTTTTTTTAGTAGTGCCAGTCCGATCCCACCGCCCCGCTCAAAACAACTGAGGCATGGCAGTACAAATGACATATTGCCAATCGTCCTGCCCTCAAGAGAAACCGAAATGACCTCTGTTCTTTCTTACGACTGCACAGAAGGACGTTGTGCTTTAGCTTGCTATCCCTCAAAATAAGAAAGGAAATGAACAAGGAAAAATTAAACAGAGCCAAGGTCAGTGTGTGTCTGTGCCCTTTGTATAATTCATGCCTTGCATCCTCCATTTAACTCATTTTTTCCTCTCTCCCTTCAGACGGTGGCACCTCAGATAAATTGCTCTGTTCCAGAGAGCTGGACTGCAGCGCTCATGTCCTCATGTCACCGCGACTCAAGATGAAGAGATCGGAACCCTGCGTTCATTATTCAGAGAAGCTGGAGCGAGCCAGGTAGCAACACCTGGGTGAAACCTGAGGGTCAGGCTGAACACAGAGGTAGACTTTATTATAGCTCTGCCGGAGAACTGGATTAATGCATTAGAACTTCACATGTGCACCAAAACACGCATAAGTAGGTATGCAGTGGCACATAAAAGTATTTTCACACTTCAGCAACACATTCAATGGATTTAACTGAAATAAAATGAAATGGATTAATAATACAACTGGCAAATAAATAATACTACAGCTTTTCTCACAATTAACTTTTCTTAATGCAAAATATGTATTCAGCTTGATGATTTTAATGTACACTATACCATTCATTTTCTTTTTTTTTCTTTTTTTTTAAAGAAATTAATACTTTTCAGCAAGGACACATTAAATTGATCAAAAGTGACAATAAAGACATTTATAATATTACAAAAGATTTCTATTTCACTGTTCTTTTGAACTTTTTATTCATCAAAGAATCCAAAAAAAAAAATTCACGGTTTCCACAAAATTATTAAAGGGGTCCTATTTTGACCTTTTACGAAGTCTTGATTTTGTTTTTGGGGTGTACTTGAATATGTTTTCATGCATTATTATGCACATATTTTACATTGTTACAGCACTTCTCTCCCCAGTCTGGCTCGACACGCCGATTTCGATGAAGCCCCTCCTTCCGAAAATACAAAATGTGCTGTGATTGGTTAGCTGGCCCATTGTGTTGTGATTGGCACAGCTTAGCGCTTGTTCGGGAAATGTCCCGCCCCTCCAAAACTGTGAGTTCTTCTCTAGTGTAAATATTAAGAATGGCGTCAATTTCAAATCAATTCGAGCCCGATTCAGACTCTGACAATGTTAACAAACAAGAGAAGTTCATCCAGAAATGATTTCATGCACAGACTTTGCAAACACGGATTTCACAGGACGTTTCAGAGTGGTATGTTTTTTTGTAATTTCCTTATACATTATAGATACAATGTTATCCACCATTTAATCGTGATATTTGTCAGAAAACTAAGGTGATACAAACATTAATCGCAATCACAAAATCATGGCTAATTTTCCTAAGGAGCGGTGAACCATCTTACAAAAGCGAAAGCTTATAAAAGCAACAGAAAACAAGCTGTTTTCCATAAAATGTGCAGCACACAGATAAGCGTTGCGGTTATAATGTTAAGGAACAGTGCTTAAAATAAATTTAAACCACTCTAAGTTTGTCAGCCTTAGGAAGGTCAAACAAAGGAGTTTTGGAAACAGGGTGGAAAAAACAGTGTCTCTTTGACAGCGACAACACTGACTTCTCTAATGCAGCTCAACCAGGCCTCGTCCCCTTTTTTCCGTGGGTGGAGATTATTTAAATGAGTTACATTGGGACTTCATAAAGCCCAGAAATGCGTTGTAGTCCAAACGAGCCGTCTGTTGCAGTTCTTGAAAAGTGGATTCTGTTAAATAAAATATCTCCCTTTGTAGTGGACTTTGAGCTTTGTAACCTTGCAGGTCTTTTTTTATGCTCAAACAGTAACATTACACACTAACTAAAGTTGAAAAAGTGGAAAAGCATGCAGGACCCCTTTAAGCAGAACAACTGTTTTCAACATTCATGATCATAAGAAATGTTTCTTGAGCAGCAAATCATCATATTAGAATGATTTCTGAAGGATCATGTGACACTGAAGACTGTAGTAATGATGCTGAAAATTCAGCTTTGCCATCACAGAAATAAATACAATTTTAAAATATATTAAAATAGAAAAGGTATATTAAATTGTGTGTGTGTGTGAAATATTTTAGCCTACTTGGAAAGTACTTTTTTTTTGTAAATACCACTTGGTTTGATAGTTTGTTATTTAACGTGAAGACATTCATACATTTTTTAAGTGTGCCTAAATACTTTTCGGGGGCCGCTCTATGCAATAAAATGTGATGTGAATGTTATCGGGTTAAATCAGGTTTAAATTAAATCAAATTATTAGGCAGGAAAAAAAATATGAGGCTGATGAAATATTCATTATTTACACAGTGGAACAAATAATCTTAATTTAACCAGATTTTTCAGATGAAACCAGTTTCCTCTTCTTTTTAAGATTTTTCCTACTGCACCATAATTATACATCACTGAATTATGATATAACAAAGCTTGACAGCTCTCCGCCTTGATGTTTCACATTTGAATACTACGTATCATTTTGGCAATCAAACCTTTGTGAGACATTCCCTGGCATAGCTAAACCATACAAGTGATTTGCATTTATATTTATTCTCCCGTTAGACGGTTTCTTACTAAACTGACATAGTGCATGTATTATGTTATTCTGTGATGATTACTTCAGTGGGTAGCTGAGGTCACGACTCCAGTGCTAAGACTAGAACGGCATGCGTGTCATTGCCTTTACAGAACAACACTGGATAACTCGATATATTTTATTCCTTTCTAACTTTATGTAATTACAAAAGGCATTGGCTTACAATGTGGAATGCTACCAATCTTCACAATGGAATTGGGTTTCCATATCTGCTTTAAGATCTGAAACATTTATGCCTTTGGCAAAGGCCCTGATTTCTTTATTTCAAGCATGCATATATGTATTGGTCTTGATATTTTCCGTCTTGCGGTTTGCCCAATGGGACGCTGTTATCATGTAGCTTTCTTGAACTTCTGAAATGTTAAATTGCATCGGTTTGTCACATCAGATTTCCTGTAAATGTTATGGGAATACCATAATACATTACACCATTTAATGTGTATGTTTACTTGCCAGTGATAATGGAGGTTAATTTAAAGAAAATGCTATAAACAATGACCTTAGACTTGCTTAAAATCAAATCAATCATCACTAGATTTCCTTCTCTCATATTTTGTACAAAACACATAGCATGAGGTAAAATATGTGAATGAATTCAAAATGTTTAATAATGGTGAAAGATACAGCATGAAAGCTGTATCTACGCTGTTTGAATACCAAACGCATACTTAAAACATTCAGGCTTATCATCACCTTTCATGTTACTTGATCCTCTTTAACATTTCCTTTATAAATAAATGAGTTGTCTGCTAAAACATATGAATCACGACAAGATTTGAATTTAATAAAGGGAATTGTCTGATGTGACACACGTTCAAACTCTGGATCATGGTTTTTCAAATCTGCCAAAAACATTCTCCACCGGGAGGTCGTTGTGGAGAGAGATCGTTTGATTAATTAGGTGGTTTGTAGAGAGAGATTTAAACAGGGCTGTGCTGTCAAAATTCCATGCCACTCTCTGTTTCAATCATTGTAAAAACAGATACTCAAAGCGAACACACACACACACACACACACTCACACACACACACATACACTATAAGCTTGCCTTGCTCAGGACGCTGCAGTGTTTTTTTTTGTTTTTTTTGTATCTGTTGTTCAGGTGCAGCCAATATTTTGTTCAATATGTGTACAGTCATAAAAAAAAGAAAAACGAAGCTGTTGTTGCTGTGCTGCCATGAGAAAATCTGACAACAAAAAGCAAAACTGTCTAAGGAATTGCAAAAATCTCATTGATTATTTAAACTATCTACTTATTCTATCTATCTATCTATCTATCTATCTATCTATCTATCTATCTATCTATCTATCTATCTATCTATCTATCTATATGTCTATCTGTCTATCTATCTATCTATCTATCTATCTATCTATCTATCTATCTATCTATCTATCTATATTTCTGTCTGTTTGTCTGTCTGTCCTTCCATCCATCCATCCATCCATCCTCCTTTGGGTTTTTGAAAAGTTTTGCATACAGACGACAACGTTGTCAAAACGATTTCCATTCACATGGATCCGTGAAAACGACTAAAAACGCTGTATTATTCATGCACTTTGTAAAGAAAAAACTTTGCGCCTAGATTGAACACGTAATACACATGCACATGAAGTCGTCGTTTTCACAAATACACATTTTTGTAGTTTACATTACAAGTTTCAAAAACTTGCACTTTGAACCCCATTTTTGAAAAGTTAGCATTTTCAGCCCCCCAAAAATAGATGGCCAAAACACATAAAAAGTTTTCAGTTTTTAGTTGAAAATGGTGTTGTATAAATGGCCCCTGAGTCTGTAAAAATCATTATTTTATTTTATTTATTTATTTTTTTTATTTTATTTATTTAATTCTATATTTTATTTTATCTATCTTATAAAATAAAATAAAATAAAAAAATATTTACTTTTAAATTTCAAACTTTTTTTTCAAAAACCCAAAGGAGGATGGATAGATAGATAGATAGATAGATAGATAGATAGATAGATAGATAGATAGATAGATAGATAGATAGATAGATAGATAGATAGATAGATAGATAGATAGATAGATTTGCTTTTTGTTGTCAGATTTTCTCATCTATCTATCTATGTTAAATGAGAATAGTTTGCAATCATAGTTAGTGAAATCATGTCCTTTAGGTGTCACACTGGACCAAACCTGGAATGTGGACGTGTCAGACTCCGACGTGTAATATTAGGCCACCAAGACGCGAACAGTAATGTTTCAGTGACAGCTCTCAGTGTGAGAACATGCCTCGAGACTGCCTGCGCTGGCTTCAGGCCAGTTGAACTGATAGGTTAACAAGAAGAACTTGTTCTTATCAATGGGGCCCTTTATTCGTTCTGTACACAGACACATAAACTCTCACACTTACAGCCCTGCAGGCATAACAGCACTACTTACACCAGCACAGCTCTTCTCTGCACTAATCAGGGCGCTTTAAGTGACACGGCCAGAAAGTCATTGTTATTATTCCTCCGGCGTGGAATACGAGAACGTCCAGTCAAGCCGAGCTCTGCCCCGATCGCCAGGGTGACGGCAAAAAGTTGGGAGGAAGCCGTCACTCTCCTCAGCTGGGTTTATCTTGGCTGCCGGCTAGCCATGGCTTTGGGCAAGAGAAAACAATCTCGCTCTCTTCTTAACAGGCTAATCTCTTATGCTAAATCCTGGTGAAAATAAAAGCCTTTTGACAGCATTTAATTACAAACAGGGCAGATTCAGGTAACTCTTCCCCCACCTCGCATATGCAGAGACACACTCCTCCACTTCCCAGCAATTATGTCCTTTTGGTCTTGTCAATGCAGCCATTTTTTTTGTGCACAGCATAGCTCAGCATTTCCACTCATGCAGCTGAAAGACCAATTGCCCCATTACTCACTGGCCAACACTCTCTGACCTTAGCAGAGGTGACCTGCCTTGACTGGGATGCAGACTGATGGGCCAAGCAGGACTTGGTTCAGCAGTCGGGTGATAATTGCTTTAATAGCACAATGCCAGTGAGAGCGGCACATTTTCAGCCTATCTGTTACTCATTATAAGGTGACAAGATTTCTGAAATGACAACCAGGGACATTTATTTTTGTTCGGTGATCAGTAGTACATTTTAAACTTCCACTGATATGATCAGTGAATTAAAGGGATGACATCAAATTTGGCCCTGCCCACTGGCATTCAGTCACTTAACGGCTGACATTTGCTTACAGTGGATGTGAGCGTTGTGTCGCGTCAAAAGCAAATAGAAGCCATTATAATCACTGATGCCATCTACACTGATACAGTATACAGATGGACGTTCAGTTTCTGACATACTCCTCGTGCTTGAGTCTGCTGACAACAGGACAAATGGAAGAGTGAAAGAACTTTTGCTTTGACATGTCCAGTTTAAACAGCTCGTTTGCGTTTCTGTACAGACTTCAGGCTGATTTATACTTCTGCTTCGGACCTACGGCGTAGGCTACGCGTCAGTTTCCATTTATACTTCTGCACCGTTGTCCGCGTCGACGTGCAATTACACATGCAGATCACTAGTAGGCAGTGTCCACGGGCATGTTGATGGTGTAACCCACAGTATCAAGGCAAAAGCCGAAGAAGAAGCAGCTTGTTGTGTATGTTGTCGGAGAAGTAGCAGCAGTAATGGCGGCAAATAGACAGCGACTTTTGTTGCAGCTTGAGTTGTTAAATATCACAGAACAGATCATTTATAATCCGCAAGAGGTAATGTGAAGCTATCGCAGATTTTGCTTTTGTTTTTTGACCCGAGGGAGGGGTTCTAGCAGACCAATCACAGCGTTTGCAGTCCACGTAGAATTGACGCGTTGTTAAATTTTTGGAGAGGTGCACGTCAGGCTACGCCACAGGCTACATGTGCTACACAGCCTACGATGTAGCTACGCCATAGGTTCGACGCAGAAGTATAAATCAGCCTTCAAGAAGGATCCCAGCGTCAGAAACAAGTGGATGGTTTTCTTTAATGCCGTCCTGTATCGTGTCGGAGGATTATATGTTTGTTCGGAGCATTTTGTTTTGTAAACGGGGCAAAGTGTAATGGAGAGTGTGCAAAAAACCTTTTGTTGAAAGATTAGCCAACAGTATTGGATCTGACAGCAGATGCATCACAAACCATAAGTCAATGATTTCATAATGTTTTGTCTTTTAAATGGTGGTTTTATATGGATAATGTTTATTTTTTAAATGCTTTTGAAAGAGGTATCTTATGCATTAATTTGATAAACAGTTATTGTGAAATATTATCTAATATATAAATATTATATTTTTTTGATGGCAAAGCTGAACTTTCAGCATCATTACTCCAGTTTTCAGTGTCTCATGATCCTTCAGAAATCATTCTAATATGCCGATTTGCTGCTCAAGTAACATTTCTTAATATTATCAATGTTAAAAACTTGCTGCTTATTTTTGTTGAAACCATTATACATTATTTAAGGATTCTTTGCTGAATAGAAAGTTCAACAGAACAGTGTATATTTGAAATTTATTAACCCCTTTAGTGTCAAAGATCGCAGACGGCCCCAGATTATGTTGTTCAACATTCACTGGACGTTAAAACATCACACTCTTACTTGATCTGGACAAACTGAGTATCATTAGAATAAACATTTTTACTGTCACTTGCTGAATAAAAGTATGTTAAATCATTCATTCAATCAATCAATCAATCAATCAACCAATCAATATCCTACATAATTATTACTGAAAGAGAAACCAAAACTGGTAAGCAAATATTATTTTCACTATGTATAGCATGTTCTGTCTTTACATTCTGTCAGTGTGCATAACTGCTTGACAGACAGATGACACATTTCATTCAATGAACCTAATGAACCTAAGAACCTCAGAGATAGAGTTAAAGTTCTAATTTAATTGTCTCCTGGTCAATGGGTTTGTTATTCTTTTTCTCTTTTTTTCTAAAACTCTAAGAAAAATTGAAATTGCATGCTGTGTGCTATGATACTACTTGTCTTTATAGATAAAAATGTTATATTTAGCACATTAAAACTAGGAATGTCCACAGAAAACAAGGACATCTGGTCACCCTCCCTCATTATCACACTGCTACATACAAATGCTCAGCTACTGAAAAGCTGTACTGTAAAGATTTGAAAGAGAGGCCTAGTTATTGATAATGTTGCGCTAAATAGCAGCCATTCAGTTTTCAGATTATGTTTCTTCAATTGTTCTGAAAAAACGTATATGCATCTGTTAGCTCGTTAACTGAATTACAAGATCAATTCTTGACTTAAGCCTCTGTAAACCTGAGATGCCTTTGATTGTTATTCCAATTGTCTCTTAGACACTCAGACACCCACTTGCCATCTTACAAAGCCCTTAAAACCTGCTTAAACATTTGAAGATCATTTGAAACATTTTGTTTCTGTTGTGTTGCTAAGGCCAGTGCACATTGTGAATGGGTGGATGAACCTGAAATGAATTAGAGGACGTTTATACATGTGGGAGAGTTGGCAGCAGTAACATCCACAATTTCAGGGGTTGTGTGGCATATTTCTTTTGAGTAGGCAGAGATCCTTTCATTTGAGAAACGTGTGACGGGGAATCGTAAATCACATGATATACTTCATGGTGCTGGAATGGCAAAGCAAGATTTCACTAATTCCATCCCAGAGGGCAAAATGTGGCATCTTCTGCGGTGGGTTTTGGTGAAAGATGAACACATTTGTTGTAGTAATAGAATACAAGATACGTTTTTTTTTTACAGGAAACTGAAATATGTTTGTTATGAGTAATCACATATTACCAAGACTATATACATAACATTTACAGAGAGAAGGCACAGCAAAAGCTGCTCTTCTGTTTAATAAAAGAGCACACTTAAGGCTAGAGTAGTCCTTTTTTATTCCTTGGATCTTTTTCTTCAAAACATAGTGTTCTTTTGTTTTAGTTTGTCTTCTCTTTTCCATGTATTTTATTAAAGACTGCAGCACAGAGATGAGGGTATAAAAGGCTAGTTCACTACGTGCACAAAAACATTAGTGCTTCTCCTGGTGTTCCCTACAAACATTAGTGTCGAGATATTCCCTCAGAGCAGCTCATTTTTGGCCCGTCCCTTGAAAAGTTTTCCTTTACTGTTTCACGTCCTCCCCCACAAGGCAGTAAAGGTATCTTTTTATTTCCTTTAGCTTTTGGATATTTTTTCAGCCAAGAACCTCAATATACACAAGCCCCCTGTGTGTGTACAGCATGTGTGTGAGTGTAGGTGTTCCTCAGCCTCAGGTCATTTAGATGGAGGCTTTTTACAGTTTCCAATGTACAGTTAACGGTAGATGTTTTGACATTTCTTAAGTCTCAAACCCTCCACACTCCTTCTTATTTGCAGTGGACTTGTCTGTGAATGGATACACAACTGGACACACATACACTGAATAGGCTTGAAGCTTGTTTATAGTAAGTGTCTTGCCAGAGAAATAACTAAAAAGAAAAGTATATATATAAAAAGACTGTCTCTACTTATAGTGGTATTTATTAATATTTTGATTTAGCTTTTATTTTTATATTTTCAGTTTTAGTAATTTTGTAGTTTGTCTTTTTTATTTATATTTATATTTAGCTTTTATTTATTTTTATTTCAAGTTTAGTTAGTAATTTTACAACAACTTTTTATTTCAGTTCTTTTATTTCAGTAATTTCTATTTTTTATTAATTACAGCTTTATTTCGGCTGAACAAAAAGTGTTTTAATCATTTTAATTTTAGTTAACTATAACAACACTGATACATTCATAATAAATGCATATATTAATATTTTCTATAAAATAAAATATTAATACAAATGTTTTTTAATATATTTAATATATAATGTTGATCCTAATGTATATCACAACTATCAATTCATCAAAAAAAGGTAATCAAATTAATTACATTAATTATATATGTCCTAAAATATGTGTGTGTGTGTCTGTATATACACTGTAAAATCGAATTAGTTAGACTTACTTAAAAAAAGCATGCAAACCGATTGCCTCAAAAAAACAAGTAAAGTGAAATAGGAATAGTATGTTGTGCTAACAAATGCTTAGTTAGTATAGTTCACTTACACGAGTTCTAGTAACTAAAAAAGAACTGTAGAGAGTACTTGATCTTTTACTTTAGATTTACTCTTGACTTATAGCTACCATTGTTGTGTTTTGCATGCTGAATGTTGAAGTCTGTGTGTGACTCAAGCATGGTCAACTGCAAGATATTGTTACAAAAGAGGGATTATATCAACCCAATTAAAAGTTTCACAGGTGTTTATGATGTAAGTGTTAGCAATAAAATTGTAAACAATCATTATACGACATAAAGGGAAATATTACATAGGTTAATTTTAAAAGGTGACCTAATTTCTGACTAAATTATTAACTATAGTTCATTTTTCAGTCATAAGCTAGGTCAACTTTTAAAAGCAACCTATTTATTACTTCTTTTCCTTTGAAACCAAATAACGGTGATTTCTTGTTGCATCGCTGCATCAATAGGAAGAGAGTTATGATAATATGAATGTTCCAAGTGTCCAACCAAAGTGAACACTAATCACCATAATGGTGAGATTTTTTTTTTTTTTATTATTATTTTTTATTTTTTTTGCTTGACAAAATGGCACTCAAACCAATCAATTTATCTTAACTTGGGTTTTCTGAATAAACAAGGAATAGTATGCGAATAGTACAGATTACTAGATTTTTACAATTAAGTTAAGACATTAAGTAAAGTTAACTAAAAAGTGTTAGTTAGAATCACTGTTGGATTTTTTGCTGTCTAACGATTAATCACTATTAATAACATCCAAAATAAAAGTTTGTGTTTACATAATATATGTGTGTGTACTGTATATAATTATTACGTATATATAAATACACACACATTCATGTATATATTTAAGAAAAATGTGTTATATTTATATATAAATAATTTATATTTATATTAGGGCTGTCACCGTTAACGCGTTAACGCATGCAATTAATTTAAATTCCTTAACGCGTTAAAATAATGCAATTAACGCAAATAAATTACAGAAGTATGTGAAGCTGCGTCATTAACGTAAATTTCATCAAGCAGTTAGATGATCTTAGAAGTCGGGAGTTTATCACAATCACACTGAGCATCTACAAGCACCTGTAACCCTGGTAGGAGGAAATTTCCATTCCAACTGTTTAACCCGATTCTGCTTCTCTGTTTGTGATCAGGCCATTTTAAGCTGTTAAACTCTGGAAAGGTTTTCAGTGATCCAGTAATCGAATTCATTCAAACAGTCCAAAACAGCGCTAATGTAAAGAAGGCCAGGCTGATTACATCAGACATATCAGAGAGAATAGAGACTCAGATTGCGTTTTTAGTGAATTATTTATTCCAGTGTGTGCTTTGCTTTAAAACACGAGCTCTGTCGTATTCTGCGATTGTTTCTGAAGAGCGGATTTTTTGCGCTCTAGATCACTGATCGCATGCTGCATTCATGTACAGACACATTTCAGTACACTCGCGTTGTTTCCACACACACTTAGGAAGGATAATGTTTGATTTGTCATGTGTACGTTGTTGTGATTAGTAATCGTAGGTTTATGCAGTCAAAGCGGTTGATTTAGGAGTTTTTTTGGCGTCTCCGTGTGGTCCTGCTCGGTATCGCAGCTTGACTCGTCTAAAATGAAAACAATCTCGTTGTTGTTGCTCTGTACACATACTATACACTGTGAATTCTGTAAGGTTTTTTTTCTGTAATGTTTTTTTTTTCATGGGTGCGTAGGTGTGTATAAATTTATTATATAATAGAATTATATAGACTCCTTATATTTGGTTATTTGGTGTCCTTTTGGAGTCTCCAATGATCCTTGAAGCTTGCAGAAAATACAGTTCCCTTTCAAGGGAACTCGCGCTGCGTCACCGCTTTGGGAACGCCTCTGCATGATTGCGTCGTGAAGCACGTGTGTAATCAGTCCAATAGAGAGACGGAACGTCATAGGCGGGTGACGTCATAGACCCGGAAGGTATAAAGCATACCGGCAAACAAACGCCGCTAGCTTCTGTTGTCTTCAGCAAGCTCTCTGTGTAACATTGTCCTTTGTCAGCTCTGTGTTTGTGTCTGAGTTCAGACTTTTTTGTTTTCATATAACAAGTTTGCAACACATACTGACACACTAAAAGAGAGACACTATGGCGAGCGAACAGCGTTTCAGAAGATGTGTTCCTCCCTGCTCTCGTTACATCACGATTGGGGATACACATTTGATGTGCGTTGTTTGTCTGGGAGAGCAGCATGCTCAGTCGGCTCTCGAGGGGGCCGGCTGCGAGCATTGTGAGGCTTTGCCTCTGAGAGTGTTGTGATCCCACCAGGCGCTCTTCGAGGGGAGCGCTGCGGCTCAGGTTCCCCGCGGCACAGGCCCCGCTGTCGTGGGGTTCGCAAATGGATCTGTCAGAGGGGTTAGAGACGGGCCCAGCCCTTTCTCTGCCTTCACCTGGCAGGTCCAGTGCTGCTTCTCTGGGTTCGGGAGCCCGCGCTGCGGTTTCTCTCTCCCAGGAAGTGGCCTCGGCACTTCAGTTGTCCAGCTCCGAGGAGGTGGATGTCTGTAGTGTCGACGCAGGAATTGAAGACTCGCCACTTCAATCTCCTGCTAGTGAGGAGCTGGTGGAGATTCTGAGCAGAGCTGTGGCCAGATTAAACATCGACTGGCCACAAGAAGATCAGGAGCACGTCTCAGTGAAAAGCAGACTTGTTGAGCGCTTCCTGCCAGCCCGCTCTGTTCAGCCTCCACATTGGGGCTTACCGTTTTTCGTGGATCTCCACACCGAGGTGTCGAGAACGTGGAAATGGCCCATGTCATCTCGTATTTTCAGTCCCCAAACGTCTGTGTATAGTAACATCATGGGGCTGAAAAGGCATGGGTATGGTTCGATGCCGAGGGTGGAAGAGACGCTTGCGAGCCATCTCTCTCCCGAGTCGGCATCGGGCATTAAAGCCCCGACATTGCCCACCAAGCCACTGAGAGCTACATCGGCACTGGTGGGCAAAGCGTACTCGGCAGCAGGTCAGAAACAGTCTGCGGCGCTCAAGCACCTCCTTCCCCGTAAGCCCCAGGTCTCGTCTGTTGCTGTGCGGGAGCAGCAGACCCCGGGTACGAGCTCCTCACACCGGGCGCAGCAAAAACAGAGTGTCGCCACCCGCGCTCCCCCTCAGAAAGGGTGGGGCGGAGGGCGGCGCTCTCAGCCGCAGTCTTCTAAGAGTAAGACAGATCTGCGGACTGTCATTATTTTGAGGAAGGCTGCGTCTAAGAAGCCCTGACGCCAGTGGGCCCAGGGCAGTGAGGGTCTCCCCCTTCGGGGGCAGGCGGTGCTCACCTCAGTACACGGTACCCGTCTGTCCTCGGTACCCTCACAGGGTCAATCCACCAACCCCGCCCGAGTGCCGGGGCATGGAGGGCCCTTGCGAGTCATCCGAGGATGGCTCGCGCCCTCCAAGGAAGGAGGTGGCTCGAGAGGCTGGTACCCCTAGTAGTCTTTCTGGCAGAGTGGGAGAGTCTGCCAAATATATCTCAGTGGGTCCTGCAGATAGTAAAAATAGGGTACCCCATCCAGTTCAGGTGTCGTCCACCCAGTTTTAACGGGGTTCTGCCCACGCTGGTGGGCCCCGAGCAGGCTCTGATTATGACTCAAGAAGTACAGACCCTCCTGCGCAAAGGGGCCATGGAAAAGGTCCCTCTGTCCGACAGGGAGTTAGGGTTCTACAGCCGGTACTTCATCGTGCCAAAGAAGGATGGGGGGCTGCGCCCTATTCTAGATCTGAGCATCCTCAACCGCTCAGTAGCAAAGCTCAAGTTCAGGATGCTTACACTCAAACATATTGTGTCTCAAATCAGGTCCGAGGACTGGTTTGTCACGATAGATCTCAAAGATGCCTATTTTCATGTCTCCATCCTTCCGCAGCACAGGAAGTACCTGAGGTTCGCTTTTGGGGGAGAAGCGTACCAATATCGGGTGCTTCCCTTTGGTCTAGCCCTTTCACCCCGCACCTTCACCAAGTGTGTAGACGCGGCATTAGCCCCCTTGCGCATGCAGGGGATCCACATTCTCAATTATATCGGCGACTGGCTGATACTAGCACAGTCAGCACACCTGGCGGTTCAACATCGAGATGTTGTTCTCGCACACATGAGGAAGTTAGGACTGAGGCTCAACTTCAAGAAGAGCGTTCTTTCTCCAGTTCAGAGAATAACGTATCTAGGCGTGAGTTGGAACTCGGTCTCTATGCAGGCCCGCTTATCAGAGCCTCGCATAAGATCGATCCTCTCAGCAGTAAAAGGGGTGAAACTAGACCAGTCACTCACTGTCAAACAGTATCAGAGGCTGTTAGGTCTGATGGCAGCAGCATCCAATGTGATTCCTTGTGGCCTGTTGTACATGAGACCGTTACAGTGGTGGCCTGTTGTACATGAGACCGTTACAGTGGTGGCTCAAGACCAAAGGATATTCCCCGAGGGGAAAGCCTTTTCGCGTGATCATGGCAACGCGGCGGTATCTCCGCACCTTGGTCATGTGGAAGGATCCTTGGTTTCTGGCCCAAGGCCCGTTACTGCGGGCACCGTGTCAGCGGGTATCTCTGACCACGGATGCCTCCCTTACGGGTTGGGGGGCGACCATGAGTGGTCGCTCGGCCCAGGGCTTATGGCAGGACTGTCATCGTTCATGGCACATAAATTGCCTAGAAATGCTGGCGGTGTTTCAGGCTCTGAAACACTTCCTGCCATACCTCAGGGGCCATCATGTGCTAGTACGCACGGACAGCACATCGGTGGTCTCCTATATAAACCATCGGGGGGGTTGAGGTCACGCCTATTATACAAGTTGGCCAGCCAGATCCTCCTGTGGGCCCATGTGAAACTGCACTCAGTCAGGGCAGTTTATATCCCAGGGCGCCTGAATGTGGAAGCAGACATCCTGTCGAGGCAGGGGCCGAGGCCCGGGGAGTGGAGACTCCACACCGAGGTGGTGGAGCTCCTTTGGGAGAAGTTTGGCAGGGCAGAGGTGGACCTGTTTGCCACACACGAAAACTCACATTGTCGACTGTGATTCTCCCTAACGCCTCCAGCTCCTATGGGACTGGACGCCATGGTACAGGAGTGGCCGAGGCTGCCCCTGTACGCATTTCCCCCGATTGCTCTGCTTCCGGGAGTTCTAGAGAGAGTGCGCCAGGACGGGGCCTGTCTTCTGCTAGTAGCTCCGTTCTGGCCAGCCCGAGTTTGGTTCCTGGACATTGTGTCGCTCCTCGACGGCCCTCCCCTGGAAATTCCATTCAGGAGGGACCTTCTCTCTCAGGTGGGCGGTGCCATCCTGCACCCTCGCCCAGAGCTGTGGAATCTGTGGGCTTGGCCTCTGAGGGGGCCCAGCTCATAAGTTCTGGTCTCTCAACCGTGGTTGTGGAGACCATTCTATACTCTAGAGCTCCCTCTACAAGGAAACTGTATGCTCTGAAGTGGAGACTCTTCACCTCATGGTGCAGAGATTGCCTGTGGGATCCAGTTAACTGCCCTGCGAGCGCGGTGCTGGAGTTCCTGCAGGAGAGGTTCTCCGCTGGGTTAGCTCCCTCCACATTAAAGGTGTATGTGGCGGCCTTAGCAGCTTACCACACTCCTTTGGGTGGTGTTTCATTGGGGCGACACCCTCTGGTTACTCGTTTCCTCCTTGGTACTATGAGGCTGAGGCCTACAGTACGCACCAGGGTGTCGGCCTGGGACTTAGCCATTGTCCTACAAGGCCTTTCTGAGGCTCCCTTCGAGCCACTAGAAGAAGTTCCTGAGAAGTTTCTCACTCTTAAAACTATCTTTCTTCTTGCGATATCTTCTCTGAGAAGAATAGGGGATTTACAAGCCCTCTCTGTGGCACCCTCGTGCTTGGAATTTGCTCCCGGTGTGGCTAAAGCTTTCCTGCACCCTAGACCGGGTTATGTTCCTAAGGTTCCCACTAATCCTGTGAGACCTATAGTACTTCAGGCCTTTTGTCCTCCGCTGTTTCTGACGTCAGACCAGGAAAAATCTAATCTGCTTTGCCCTGTTCGTGCACTGGATGCTTATGTCCACAGAGCTGCCCTGTGGAGGAAATCAGAACAGCTATTTGTCAGTTACGGGCCACCCTCGAGTGGGGGGGTCCGGCTTCAAAGCAGAGGATGAGCAAGTGGGTAGTCGAGGCTATTTCACTTGCTTATGTGGCGGCAGGACAGCCTTCCCCATTGGCTGTGGGTATTCTCGTTCCCAAAGCGGTGACACAGCGCGAGTTCCCTTGAAAGGGAACGTCTCGGTTACGCATGTAACCTTAGTTCCCTGAATAGGGAACAAGACGCTGCGTCACCCTGCCATACTCCCCGCATGCCCGCAAGCGTCTTGCTTCAGCCTTTTTACAGAAGCTAGCGGTGTTTGTTTGCCGGTATGCTTTATACCTTCCGGGTCTATGATGTCACCCACCTATGACGTTCCGTGTCTCTATTGGACTGATTACACACGTGCTTCACGACGCAATCACGCAGAGGCGTTCCCAAAGCTGTGACGCAGCATCTCATTCCCTATTCAGGGAACTAAGGTTACATGCGTAACCGAGACGTTTTATGAGAATCACCCTTCAATCTGATTGTTTACTTTGCTGGATATAGCAAATGATGACAAAATGAATGTGTTTAATGAGATAAATGGCGTATGCTTAATTTTACGATAAGTGTGCAATTAATTGCGATTAATCACACAACAAGAGTGTGATTAATCGCGATTAAAATTTTTAACCGATTGACAGTCCTAATTTATATATATATATATATATATATATATACACACATAATAATTATACACAGTACACACATATATATTATGTAAACACAAACTTTTATTTTGGATGCGATTAATCGCGATTAATCATTTGACATTCTAATATATATATATATATACCTATGAGAGAGGGAAAGAGGATAAGTGTAGCAGATGTTTATGTATATAAACATCTGCTGTATCACATGTTTTGTATATATGTATATGTATAATGGGGTACAGAACATGCACTGTGGCAATGTTTGCTTCATTTCAAGGAAAATGTCAAACACCTTGCTTTACTGAATCCTAATGCTAATTTGCAACTTAATTTGCGGCTAAACAGTCTTTGTCTGTCGTGGTTGCTATGTTACTAGAAATAATTTCCACACAGACTCTTGACAAGCAAATATAGATTCACATCTTGTATTTGAGAAGATATGGAATGTCAGTGTGATTGCAGTGACGTTTTAAGGACACATATCCAGTTATATTGATCTAGATGTCAAATCCGCATATGGCAGATCGTTCGGTTCGTTTACAGACTTGTGTAGGCTGGGAGCTTTGCAAGTTCGTCTTTTTCTGTCTCTATTGGCCAATTTTCTCTCTAAAGTTTGAACAACATCAAAGACTTCTTGACATCACAGCATATGGAATATGAAAACGCATCAGAGGGAGTGTTTTTGTGAGTACTTACACTCTCACAGTAGTTAGTGGAGCTCAAAACTAAAACATGATTTTATTACTATTGTAAAGAACTTGTTCACAGGAGCCGTGATTTGGAATTTTGTTCAGCAGCAGGATTCCTTTTAGTTTTTTTACCTCGCAGTCATAATTTGTCATGGCGTCTGTGTTATCGACAGTTGGTCTAGAGGTCCGGATCAAAAACAGCCAAAATCCATCTTGTCACAGTGACCCTGGCTTTTCTAGCCAATCACAATAATTGAAGTCCACCGCTCACATGGTGGAATGGGGGGGGGGGGGGGTGGGGGGGGGGGGGGGTAACTAGTGCTTGTAGCAAAACAAGCACTAGTTCTTTTTGGTTTTGTTTTTCCCCAATATCAAAACCAAAAGCTTGGTTGTTTGAATGCAATCCAGTGTAATTATGTTTGGATGTCAATTTTGTTAAAAAAAAATCTTTGTTTTGAGCAGTTAAACAAATGTACTTATCATTTAGAATACATCTAAATCAGATTTAGCTTAAACAATGCACATTCTGAATGCAGGCACAGCAGGAAAACATTTCAAAAAACTACATGTAACACTCTTATCCAAGAATTTCCACATGCAGGACAATCTGTTTGACAAAACAATGTCATCCTAGGTCGCCTGCAACAGTGCTGCACTTTGAAACTGGTTGTTGTAGTATGGTGTCGGTAAGTCTATATACCCGAGAGACAATGGACTGGCTCTATGCCGTTGTCATCTTGATATGTTTGGGTAAAAAAAAAGAAAAAAAAAAAGTGGTAACAGCTTTTTAGGATTGACTGTGACATAGAATACGAGATCGAACTGTTGCCACGCCGTCTGAAACCAACTGACACTATGCAGGGCCAACACAAACTGACTCTCTGCTCATGGAATCTTTCATTTTGCCACAATAGATTGCAATAGGAAACAATTGCAAGGCAATGTGCTGAGGATCTGAAATTGAAGCCCGCACCCAGAAAGGAGCTCCTGCCATCCCAAAGAGGATCATAGCCAAAGCTATACGATCCTACCGTGGCCCAGCTGAACAAATGCTGCCACAACGCTTCTTCACAGCAAGCCTCGCTCTCAAGCAAACAAACCAAGGAGAAAAAGAGAGACCACACCATGAGAGACTACACCACACCATAGTGATCTTGGCACATCAACAACCAACTATGCTTAATAACGAAGCTCAGAGGTCTCAAACTGTGGAGCAATCCACCCTGCAGGTGGTACACAACATGATTCTGGAACTTTAGAACACTAAAAATGAAAATCTGCGAGTGGCATTTTGGCGTTCAATGTATGTGAACAGCCACAAGCTTAAAAGAGTGGCCTGCTTTTGAGTACAATATTGAGAATGTAAAAACAATAATGAGAAAGTTACTTTTAAAAGTAATGCATTGCAATACATACTCCCTAAAAAAGGAACTAATTGCCTCTCTAATCTGATATAAAAAATATATTTCTGTAGAGCTGTAAAGTGTAAACATTGCTGAATAAAAATGTATCAGTGCCAACACTGGATTACAGGAGTGGCAAAATACAACAAATTATATATATATATATAAAACAATAATAATACAATAAAATATTTCACAGTGTCAAAACTACCTCATACTAAACATTAGAGAACAGCAGTGCAGAAGGTAACTGAGCCTTTAAATCTCCTTTGTAAAAGCTTTACAAAGCAAAATAGTCCCCACTTTAGATGAACTCACAAAAATAGGTAACTGACAACTACTAAATGTTTTATAACTACCTGAATTAATCATGAATTACAGTAGGAATACATGTTAATAAAGCATTTATTAACACACTGAGTAACTATTACTATATGTCTAAATAATATGTATAAATGTACATTTAAATAGTTTATTAATCATTTACTTACACATTCTAAATGATCTTATGAACCACTGACAACTCCTAAATAACTGGTTTGTAAATAATGTAATACCTAATTTAGAAATGATAAAGTGATCATTAATAAAGTATGAAAATACAGTTATTAAACACATTATAGATGTGCTTATAAATCAATAATAAAGCATTTATAGCTGAATTTATAAACTGCTTATTAATGTATATTAATGCTTTATAAATGATTAATTAACTATTTACTAATGCTTAACTAATGATTCATAGCATGCAGTTATTATAAAGTGTTACCGTATGTTCAAAAAAAAAAGTTATATTTCTGGCAAATGTCAAGGCCCTTGCACACCAAAAGTGAAATGATGCAAAAGAAAGTTCAACACTCTTACTTCCGCAATATAAAAAGGAAAATGGAACCCAAAGTGATGTTTAACTAGTAATTTTTGCTTATTAGTATGGTTGAATTGGATCATTGAAGGTCAACAGCAAAGACATTGGTTTATAAAGTATTATTAAATACATAAATTATGTATTATTTAACATTTTGCTCAATGTTTCATTGTTTTTATTCATTTTGAGGAATACTGAATCTGCTTTTGTGCAAGAGAGATGAGTAAATTCATGCTCACATTAGTCTAGAATACAATAACCATCATGTTTACACAGCGCACACAAAGCCTCTGCTCTTACTCCGGATTTCACTCAACACGGGGACAAGAGAGGTGTCAGTCAATAAATGGGAAAACAGTAACTTGCGTTACTAATTTGAAAAAGTAAGTCAAATATTTTGTTGCTAATTTAAAAGTTAATGTGTTACATTACTCGTTACTTGAAGTAATCTGATTACATTACTCACATTACTAACCCTAACCCCAACAATGGAGTACCATGATCATACTTATAAGAATATGGATATTAGTAAAGTTCTCACAGATTGTCCTTGCACTCAGACATGTCAGTTTTTCTTAATGCTGAAAAAAATCATTGGCGTGGTAGTCATTCTGATTTGGTCAGACATGGAACTTGGCCTGACAAGTTTGAAGACCACTGACTAAACCAATTTACCATTCCCTTTAACAACATATGCAAGTCTAACAACAACAAAACAGGATCAAACCAGCACATCTGACTGTCAGCACAGTGTGAACATTTCTGCAAAGCCGTGTTAACTGCCTGAGCTTAAACCCGAATTTGTTTTCAGTTAGTGTCCCATTGCCGTGAAGTAGGTTCTGACAGCAGGCCAGTCACTTGGTTCTGTTCAAACTGCAGGTGGCATCAGTGATGTGCATTAGAGCCCCACAGCCCTTGTCATGCTGAGCTGAACCCAGACATAACTGGATAAAGCCAGAAAAAAGGGCTGTCTGCACCACAAGTGGAAATCTAGACTAAATCTAATACAACTTCAACCCAAGACCAGGAGCATACGACATGGACACAACAGTCCGGAGTGTAATCCAATCTCTTTGTGGTTTCTTCTCATATATCTCCACCGGCACCAAAGAAGTGGGTTCTCGTTCTATCGGTCAACTTCTTTAACACAAACCGTACCTAGAAGCCAGTTTTGGCCAACATGTGGTCATGCAGCACTGTGCGCATGTGTTTTATTAGGTGATAGACAAATAAAGTGTATCAGAAACAATGTGTGGGAAGACTGACTCTGGCCTTAAGCTGCTGTCATCTTGACTCGTGTTTCACAAGGGTTTCAGTGTCAATCTACACAAAAAAATCCTTAATATCCTCCATATGCCCATGTGAGAACAACATCTTGGGTACGCGGTTCCTAAAAGATTCCCTCAGCCTTGATCACAGCAATATTCTCTCAATATGCTAGGTCTTCTTTTGCCTTTGCTTATTGTACTTGGATTTGACTAACAACAAAAATATATGAATAGCCCTCCTTTGACACGGCGTATTCTTTGATGAGGTTGTTATTCCGACAGCTGCCTACTCTTTTCCAGGAGAAATGTCTGGTGTGTTGTTACACCTCAAAACCCTGCTGTGAAGCAGTTATTGAAGGGGAAAAAAGTGAGGAAGAAAGTACTAGGAAAAAATGAAACAAAAGAAGTGCCTAATTAGAGAGTGAAAGGTGGGATAGATGCCCCGTCTTCACCCTGAATCTCGTCACAGAGGTTCCTCGGAACCTACGGACCCAAAGGAGAGGCTGTGCATTGTGTCTGGGAAGAATTCAGTCGGCTTCCACCAACACTCCCGCTGGTCAGCATGAGCAGAGGTTGCCAAGAACAGCAGTGGCCCACGTCCCCACCCTCCATTTGGGGCAGTTTGCCAGTTCCCTCTACCCCACTGCTCCATAGGGCATAGGGGAGGCGAGAGGATCAGCTTGCCCATGGACCTGGCCACCTCCAGGTCATCAGCTGAGTGTGGTATTGTAATTTGGCTGGTTAAAATGAAACCCAGAGTGCACAGGTGAGGGCCGAACTTCAGTTGGAACTTATCCAGAATGTCATAATATACACATCAGAACTAACAATCATTTTATATATACACAGTGTTTTGGGAAGGTTACTTTGGAAATGTAATAGGTTACAGATTACAAGTTACCCTATTTAAAATGTAATAAGTAGTGTAACTATTTCAATTACTTTATTAATGTAATGTAACTGTTTACATTTGATTACTTTTCTATTTTCCAGCACCAGAACACATTTTTATCATTCGCCATGTAGCCTAAAGCTAGACGTGGTGCTCTGCACATTCAAACGAGAACCAATCAAAAGCATCAGAATAGCATCGCTTTACTAAACGCCCTTTAAATGGCAGGAAGAATCGTGCACATCAAAAACTGGCAAAGCAACAAATTAATATCACTCAACATATCCTAGCTTTTTACAGAAAATATTCAGACGTAACCCCCTTTGTAATCATTAACATTTTCATAAGTAAGTGTAATTTAATTACATATTTTTTTCTCAGTAACAGTACAGTTACATTTATTTTGTAATTAAATGACAAAATATAATTACATGTAACTAGTTACTCCCCAACACTGTATATACGTAGTGACTCCTTGGTATTGTCTTTAAAGAGAGAATGACCGAAAAAAGAGATATAGGCCTGGTTTCACAGACAGGGTTTAGATTAAGCCAGGATTAGGCCTTAGTTCAATTAGGACATTTAAGTAGCTTTTATAAACAATCCTTAGAATTACTGGTGTGCATCTTGAGAAAAAAAAAAAAAAAAAAAAACAGTAGCACTGGCATATTTGTCATATTTTATTTCAGTTAAAACAGCTCAAACATTCATTTTAGTCTGGGACTAAGCTTAAGCCTTGTCTGTGAAACCGGGCAATGAAGGATGCAATAATGGATATATAAATAAGTAAGGGATGATGATTTATCAAGGCTAAGACTGTGCATGGTTGAAACTGAAGACGATTTATGTTGCTGGGCCAGAATGTTCCAATCTTTTACCAGACTCAGCTATAGAACTTGTTCCTTGATGCCCGCTGACTAGTACAAAAGAAATTCCTTATTTAGATCTCATAAACGAAAAAAAAAAAACATCTACCACTGATTCCTCACAATTCCACAATTCCATTTTCTCTTGTTCTCAGCTCTCTTGCTGACTTTTTCCATGCAGGCATATATTTCTTTACTTTGTTATTCATGTGGATGAGTTACTGTAGAGAGACTACATATAAACATATCGTTTTTTTTTTCCTTTCTTTCTTTTTTTCTTGGAATCATCAGAAAAGAACAACGGTAGTGATGTAAATGAAGTTTTGTGACTTAGGAGTTGTTTGGCACTTTAAAATGAAGAAATAATAATAATTATAATAATTCATATTATTTAATGCTGGGCAATCGATTAATCGCATCCAAAATAAAGTTTGTGTTTACATAATATATGTGTGCGTACTGTGTATAATTATTATGTATATATAAATACACACACATGCATGTATATCTTTAAGAAAAATATGTTTTATATATATATATACAGTATATACATGCTGCACATACAATACAAATATTTCTTAAATATATACATGAAGGAGTGTGTATTTATATATACATAATAATTATACACAATACACACACATATATTATGTAAACACAAACTTTTTTACTTTTCAAACTTTTCACAAACTTCACGATTAATCGATTGCCCAGCACAAATAGTATTGTTATTATTGTTCATTTTTATTATTAAAATTATGTTGCCACTGTTATTGTTGTTAGGGCTGTCATTTTAACTTATTAATTATAATAATTAATTGTTATAATGATGGGAAGAAACACAATTGAATAGGATTGTACAACCAATTCCAACATTGATGTAGTCAATAAATTATTTTATTAAAGTTTACCTTTTTGATTACTTTTTATTTCAGTTGACACCCTGGTAATAATAATAGTAACAATAATAATAATAATAATAATAATAAAAATAAAATAATAATAATAATAATAGAGATGTCATTTTAACACATTCATTTAGAGCAATTATTTCAAAAGGTGATTACAATTATTTTGATTAATAATGCCCCATGGCCTTGTATTATTGATATTAAAACTTGTTTTTAATGAATCAGCACATCATGGAATGAGTTGTTTTAAATTAGTATGTATAATTTGAAGTACTTTAAGGTCATAATTAATCTTTAATAAAAGAAGTCACAGTCAGCTATAACGTTAGCTTTGTTTAGGAGTTATATGACATATCAAGTCTGTAATATACAAAATGCATTTATTTTTATTTTGATTGGAGTATCAACTCTTCAGTTTAACTGAAACTAATGATGATCTGAATTGTTTATATCTGTCTCCTGTGGTGTTACAGTCATCATTTGGAATATGCAAATGTACCTCTCTTATTTATCACAATCTCTCTTCTCTTCAAAAGCGAGAGAAAAAAACAAAGCTATGCCTATTCTCCGCTATACATGATACAGCCAAAATGCTCTGCATTGTAAAACACTAATTTTTTTTTATGATAGTTCAGCATTAAGAGGAATAACAAACCAAGCGCCACATGACCTGTCAGTTGTAATGATTGATGGTGGTTGAGGAACAAGCATAGCTGGCTTAATTAAATGAATGCCCTACCCCACGCTTTAGCTTAATTACATTAGCCCTCTTTCCACCGTGTTTGTTTTTTTCTTTTCTTGCGGGAGGGATCACGGTCATCTTGAGATCTTAAGGGTGTATTTGAAGGGGCGACTTGTAAGAAGTAGACTATTTCTGGTGCGACTTCAGAACAGTTAAGCGCTTGTGTTGCCGTTTTGTGAAGAGGCATCGCCCTCTGCACTCTTGCATATTTGAGCCGTGCCTTCAGGCCAGGTCCTGCTTCACAAAAAATCTGATTCATGAACCGTGTTCTCCACTCGCGACGCTGATCTGACCGCACATGGGCTGCCGTCACTGGACTCTACTGCTGGACAACTGCTGAAAATTGCATGATAAGCACTGTAATGCTCTAGTTTAAAGCATATCAAAGCATTTATATACAGTAAAAAAAAAAAACTAAAAAAAAACATTTATTTATTTATTTTAAGCTTTGGATTTGCTTGAATTAAATTATTAATGTGCAGTGGACCAAAAGTTTAAGGGCATTTAATTTATAATTAAAAATATATGAATGTTTGTGCAGAGATATAATAAAATATTGAGTGAAAAAAAAAAATTTTCTTCTTCGTAAATACAGCTTTTTCAAAGAAAAAAATAGGTAATGTTGGTGTTTAAATGATAAAACAATAGATACAGTTAGTGTTTAATGTGACACTTTCTGGTTGTAAAACGCTAGTGAAACGTAGTTAATGGGATGAATTACACCTGTGTGAACTTGAGGAGAACTGCTACAACAGTTGATTAAAATTCATTGGGAAAATGGTTCTGAAGGAAACTCAAGCAACTTAAGTGGTTTAAGAGCCCAGCAGTATCCAAATATGTTTTGAGCTCACTGTTCAATCCTGAAAACTTGAATTAGTAGCCCAACATAATAAAGTAAGGTAAGGTCACATTTTAGTTTGGGGACCAATTCTCACTATTACCTAGTTGCATATTAGCTTGCATATTACTAGCATATTGACTGTTTATTAGTACTTATAAAGCACATATTAATGCCTTATTCTGCATTACCATATTTTACATTCCTGAATCCTACTGAATGCCTAAACTTAACCACAACAATTACCTTACTAACTATTAATAAGCACACTGTAAAAAAAAATATTTTTATGATTTGTTATCACAACTTTTTATCTTTTGTCAAATCAACTTAATTAATGGGGTTCAGATAACATAATATTTTGAGTTTCTATTTATTAAACCAATCTCCTTCATTGTATTAACATTGTATTAATTTTTTTTTTTTTTAAGGCAACCAGGTAACTTACTGTTTTAAAGTTAAACCAACAATATATATATATTTTTTTGTTTGATTGTTTACAGTGAATTAGGAGTTTATTGAGACAAAATTGTAGTTAACTAAAGACTGAAAGTAAGTTTCCTGAAATGTATTTATTTATTTCACTCAAAATCCATGAGAACCCATGTTGATAAAAAGCTTTTTAGGTCAAAATCTGCAAAATTCTGTGGTATGAATTTACATTGTGATCTCAGAATGACATTCTTATTAATAGCTGAAAGCATAATCCCCAATATGTATTTTTTTTTGTACAGCACTTTTTTCCGTCAACTTCGGTTGTTTTTAAATTGTGCTATATAAATATACATTGTATTGTATTGTATATTTAATAAATGTTCAAGTAGTGGAGGATGTGTAGAACTTGGTGAATAACGGGTGTAAGACTAGCACATTTTCATTCATGCCTTTTGGCAGATTCACATTCAAGGTACACTTCACCAGTTGAGCTGGCAGGAACACAGTCGTAGTCAGAATATAATGTTAGAGTGATGATCCCTGCAGTCTAGATTATCATATCAAGCATTGAACCTTGCTTCTAACTCTTCTATTTTTGTTGTAGTTTGAAAAAACATATGACTCATCATATGAACTTTGCAGCATGGCATCATAATAGTTTTTAACTTGTTTTTCCTTGTCATCTGTGACTTTCCCTCACTGAATAACTTAAACTTTTGCCGATGAATTGTGCAGCGCTTTAAAGTTGCACCAGATTTGCGTCGGGACACACTGATTTTTGTGCCATTTAAATAAGCATTATTTCCAAGTTATTGAAATCTTTATACTGTACTTCCTCTGGTATTTAAGTTTAATCTCAGCTTTTTTGAAACTGTATCACACATTCTTCCACACACATACACACACACTTATGCTATGTCCAAACAAGTGTTGACTGGTAGAAAACGATACAGTATATGTATACAACAGTCAATGTTCTGGAAAAAAGACATGAAGATGGCTAAATAATTCATAAAAGTATATCCAATTATACCGCAATGAATTAAAGTTTAAAAAGCCTGTCCACATAAACAGCGTCAGATCACTCTGAATTACACAGTCCTGTCATAACCGTTTCCATGCTAACTTTTCATTCGCATGACATATTTCATAATTGGCACAGTCAGTTTTGATAATCCCGTTACGAAAGTCCCCAGTGCATAAACCACCAAAACTGTGTGTTTTTTATTCAATCCACGCTCAGATGTTCTTTAAGTGAAAGCCACTTACTTCTACCAGAGCCTCTTGGTCGCAGCAGGTCAGAAGGGCAACAGGAGCCTTCTGGAATTACGTATGTTTTCAATACCGACTCCAGCAGGGGAGAACGAAACTCCTGAACTCAAAATAAGAAGCTCCCGCTGAGACGTGCGGCGTTGGTCCCGAGAATGCGCCTCATGAGCACAACGCACCTTTGTGTTTCCTTATGTTTTGGCTGCGTGTAACTTAACCCCTCAGAAGCCGAGTCTAGCGCTGTCTAACCTGTCTTTTGTTTCTACATTCCATCTCTCGCACTCTCTCTTTTCTTTTTCACAGTTATTTTGTAAGTCCACGCCTGTCGATGAGCTCACTGGGTCAGGCTCATGTTTCAGCCTCGTACAGGAATTCGGAGGGCAGGCAGATTCTGAAAATGAGCCTGAGAGACGACTCGAGGAGAAGGAGCAGTTCACGGGGTCGCGTCCCGCAGAACAAAGCAGGAGTTAGAGGGTAAGGGGTCAGACATGCCGCAGGATGTCAGAGCTTAGGGAGAGTGAACCAGTGAGGGGACACCTTGGGTGATAGTCCTATATCAAAAACTGGAAAGGGATTAGATCATATACTATGTTGTTGTAGTGCAACATACTGTATATAAAACAACAGCGTCATCTGATATCTTGTGTGTGTGTGATGCCTATATCCAGCTGTGTGTTGCTGAGTAAAGAGCAAAATATAACTCACAGTTGCCTTTCAACCCTTATGAACTTTGGTGTTATTTGATTTATGTTTGCTAGCTGGAATCCAATAAGCTGCTAAGTGAGCACAACATGCTTTCGTTCATGATGCTTTATGATCCAGTGGCATGAAGGGTCATAACCAAGGCTGCTCTTTAGAGAACAAAACTTTCCACACGTCAAGAGATCTTCCTGTATCTGCTTGACGCACGGCCGTGAAGAGAATAGCCTATATAGACGATGTTATTATTATTCTTTGAGTTGATTGTGTTTTTATGGGTCGACCAGCATGAGATGCAATTCGGTGATGTCAGAGAACAAGCTATGTTCTCTATTAAGATATTATTATACGCTAGTTATTGGAAAGTAATGTCTACCGCTTAATACTTATACTGAAGAAATACATAGGTTATTTTTGTATGTATCAAACCGGTTTCAACTTTATTCAGTAGTATAATTTGTTGGGAATGTAACTTCACGCCTTCACATGTATAAGGCAACAATTCTAAAGCCTAAAAATGTTGACATGTGAAAGTAAAAATCAATCAATCAATCAATCAATCAATCAATCAATCAATCAATCAATCAATCAATCAATCAATCAATCAATCAATCAATCAATCAATCAATCAATCAATCAATCAATCAATCAATCAGCATTCCTGTAGCTCAAATAGCATGACGCTGGCAACACCGAGGTCATGGGTACGATTCCCAGGCAATGCATGAACTGATAAAATATACCTTGAATACAATATGCATCGCTTTGGATAAAAGTGTCTGCCAAATATAAATAAATGTTTATTGATACATTTGCACAGAACCCCTGATGGGACATTGTGATGGAAAAAAAACGAGATGGGTGGAAAAAATATATTTCAATTATTTTGCGTTCGCTGGAAAACGTTTTGCGTTCTGCCAAGAAACTTTGCGTTTTGCGGTTGCTGGGAGTGAAAACTTTTTGAATTTGAAGATCAATGTAAATTGTACTTAATTTGTCTTCTGGGAAACATGTAAGTATCTTCTGTTGCTTATGAAGGGCAGTACTAAATGAAAAAAACAAAAGATATTTAAACAAAATAAGAACAATTTGGAAATCTTCATCCTGTTCAAAAGTTTTCTCTTCCTCTTATTTTGTTAAAATTATTCCCATTTTCACATATTCTGCAAGGGGTTGACAAACTATCAAGCAGCACTGTGTTTGTCACTGTGGTTGTGATTTTTGCTATTTCAGGGTATGTGCCATGGCTTATTGAATTACAAACCTACTGACCCAGTCTTTTGTCACTCGGATCTTATTAGAGCAGAGGCACTTATGATGCAGAGATTTGTGAAATGTGTGTCAAGTCATGATCCACCAATCCTGACGGAATCCTAAAGAAGGCGATATCTCCAACAATCTTTTCATTTTAAGAGCAGGGATGTGCCACCCCTGAGAGTTTATTTGTAAACAATAATTTCATCAATAATACTAAAACATTAAATGGGACCTATTATGCCCTTTTTCAAAGTTTTGATTTTGTTTTTGGGGTCTACTAGAATAGTTCAACATTTTTTTCACATATTTGACATTGTTGCAGCAGCTCTCCTCCCAGTCTCACAGTAACACTCTGTTTAGTTCCGGTCTATATGAAGCCTCTCCTTTCGAAAAGCGGAATGTGCTCTGATTGGTCGGCTGGATCAATGTGTTGTGATTGGTCAACTGCTTTGAGCATGTTGCAGAAATGTCACGCCCCTTACCATAACTGCGAGTTTCAACACACTACTAACGCAACTCAACCAGTTCCCTCACCCGGCGTGCCTTGGCCGGGAACTTTTTAAATGAGGAATATTGTGATGTGTTCGTTCCCGGAAGCAACAGCAACATTACACACAAAAAAGCTGAAACGTAAAAAAAAAAAAAAGTGTTGTGTATGAAAAAGTGGGTTCGCCTATGGTTTGTTCTTGCCTATATTCTCTCATGCCTTCACCTGTCTAGCAGGAAGAGTGGCCTCTTTTAGTGACAGGAAATATCTGAGTGAGCACTTGAGGCCAAGATATCAGGAATCTCGATATCCACCCCCCTCCCTCACGGCAGTTTCACAAGTGCAATAGGCTAATCTCTCACACGGTTAATGCTCTCATCTGAGGGAGTGCTTTTTCCTCCGGCCAGGAATGTGGAATGAGTCACCGGCTGAGCTGAACTAGAGTTCTATGATGGCTCACATGCACTCACACACACGGGCCGGTTCCCATGGGAACCCCATCATGGTGAACAACTTGCTTTGTATTGTTACATTTCCTGTAGCATCCTCACATGTCAATTATATTTTGAATTTGCACCAGTGTAATCAGTAGTTCGTTTTGGGAAAAACAAAGTTCTGAACTGCTCAACCCATTATTACTTTTGAAACAGCAATACCTCTTTCAGCGCCCACATCATCTGTTGAATAAATTCAATGCAGGCTACTTGGCTGATTGTTTTTTCCTCATCCAAGATATCTGACCACACTGATTGGACGCTCACAAAGTTGGAACAGACATCAATTGTTGCCATGGCAGGAAGCAGTAAACAGGCTGGGAGGTCCGTCTTAGAAGAAAATAAACTGCTTTTAATTATACAGCTGCGTTTATCCGGCATCAGCTTAATTCTGAGGATAAAACTTGATTTGTAAAGTTCAAGATTTATTTACAAATATGCTTTCTAAATAAAATGTATTTTTAGATGAATAATTAGATGCATAAATAAAAAGAAATGGTTTCTCAATAATGTTGCAAATCTAGACTAAATTGTAAAATGTTGCATTTTCTCATTGGTTCGGTTTGCTTTTGCAAGGCAACATTTCAAAATGTACTGAAATTTGTTAACAAAAGTGTAAGCAAACTGTCACTCTGAATGTTTGTGCACTGTTTATGTTCCAAGTTTAAATTTTTAGGCATTTCCGAGTTTCAAGATGGATGTACAATGGCTCCGTGGGTGCATCATGGCTTTTTTTCTAAAAATCATTATCATTTCTATTTATCACATTGAGCGTAAATCAAGGCCACCACTCAAGTTTCGCAGGGAGAGACATGTTTTGAATTACAGTGATGTGCTGACCCACAGATTTTGTCTCCAAAGATGTATCAGGTATACTCATGGTTGTCATAGGAATATTGCATATAGATATTGATTGGTTATTTGGTCTGACTGGATTGCATTCTCACTAAGTGATCTTTTCCAGAGTTCCTTCTGAATGGATTTTGAACTGCCTGAAATGAGTCGTCACTAATTACAGTCTTACTTCCAGCTCGAACCTATGTAGGTTTGTAATAAATTTGCATAATGCCAGTCTATGGTCTCCATTCGCTGCCGTGAACAACATCTACTTTGGCCCACCCTCAAACACTGTAATTGTAGCTGAGGACTGGAATAATTTGGTTTGTGTTATCGACCTGTTGAGAAGACACTGTTTTCTGCACTGTGAAAGCAAATCCACTTTGCATGTACTTCCAAATGATGAGGACTCTGGCTCGAATTGATACTGTAAAATGATGCCATCGTTACTGTTCATATCACTGTGTATCAAGTGCTGAGGAAGCCTCTGGAGCTGAAATTCAGATATGGTAATGGGTGTTTCGTTTCCGACACGCTCTGTAAGTGGTAGACCAATCACAACAAACTGGGCCATCTGACCAATCAGAGCAGAGTAGACCAATAACAGACTGGGCCATCTGACCAATCAGAGCAGAGTAGACCAATAACAACAGACTGGGCCATCTGACCAATCAGAGCAGAGTAGACCAATAACAACAGACTGGGCCATCTGGCCAATCAGAGCAGAGTAGACCAATCACAACATACTGGGCCATCTGACCAATCAGAGCAGAGTAGACCAATCACAACATATTGGGCCATCTGACCAATCAGAGCAGAGTAGACCAATCACAACAGACTGGGCCATCTGACCAATCAGAGCAGAGTTGGCTCTTGGAAAGGAGGGGTTTAAAGAAAATGAATCCTTTATTGAACCGTTTCAGACACTGTGAGAAAAGAGGTGACGTATATTAATAATGTATATTATGAGAAAAATAAAGTGTTTTTTGACCTTGGATACACATAAGCCTATTGTAGGAGACCTCCAAAACAAAATTAGGAACCTTTAAAATAGCATAATAGGGGCGCATTAAGGGATAGTACTAATAAATGAGAGAAAAAAATAATATCATGAATACCAAAATTAAGCCACACAACTGTGTACAAACAGTGGTGCGCTGCTGATGGCAAACACCTCTGAATAAATTGGCTTACTTTACACATGAAAGAAAATATCCAAGCACCTTTTTTTCATCACTGAAAACACAAGCTAGGCTGTGGTGGAAATAGCGAATGAAAGCTGCTGTTTCTGGAGCAAACCACTGCTTCTTTTTCTGCTGTTTTGATTCCTAAATGAAAAACATATTTGGAGAAACCTCAGCGATTCTCTTGCTGTGAGCCCATGGCCCTGTCTTATATGTTCCAGTTTAGCACAAGCCTGTGCGTTGAATGGCTGGGTAATTACATCATTTGGAAGTGGTGTGAAAGCACTTTACAAGACGATGTAACTGAAATGCTTTATTGCTTTCAGAACGGCCAATTAAAAGACAACACCTGGACCACAGAGGGGCAATAAAATGGCCTTGCTTACTCCAAACGAGGGAAAGCCGCATGCTTGCGTGTTGAAAGAAACTATGGGAGCTTGTTTTTCCTTCCAGGTTTGTTTTTTATTCGCTTTTCTTCTCTGAACGTGGCCGACAATACTGCCTCACATTTGTGCACATGGACCATAAGTCACCCATCTGACATGGACGTAACAGAATTAATAAAACCCATTTCCTGCGGAGGACATATGGCCTGGGTACAACATAAACTTGTTCAGGGCACACTGCTGAAAAGGAAAACAACTCTTCTTATACCTCTTCTGTCCACACCTGAACCTTTCACACTTGTTCTGTCGTTGCTTTGCTGTACAGTTTCCTTGTGTAACAGGAATTACGTTCATCAGATTAAACAGGAGCCTGCATTCATTCACCCAACCATAAACTACCCATATGGTTTGAAATAAGGCATAGTGATACGACAACATGGACACACTGACTTATGCTCACACACACACACGTCCTTCCCTCAGCATGCCTTCTTTTGAGAGATCTACTCAGCGTGTGGAAGTCGGGGATCATCATGCTAATAAGACAGAGTCAGCATAGCTACTGTATTAATAAAATCCTGCTGCTACGGATTCAGACTTTAAAAAGCCTCTTGCCACCCACAGCGCTGAATTAAGAGAGGTAAATCCTGTCGATAGTTAAACGAAATCTTTTACAGTTTTTGTAGGATGTTAACATACTTGAGTCTATTTTTACAGAACCAAACTCAGGCACTTTTGCCCTGTTTTTTCCCCCCTGTTTTTTTCCCTTTTTTTCTGGTATTAAGATCGTTAACCCTCTGGGGTCTGAGGTGTTTTCTGGGCCCTGGAGGAGTTTTGACATGCCCTGACATTTGTGCTTATTTCTGTTTCTTATAATATTTTCATGGCTAAAGTCTGATTACTCTGTATTCAGCACAAACTCTGCTACAATAATATGTGAGCAGCATGTGTTTAAAAGTTTGCAGTTAAAAAAATAAATAACCAAACAAATAAATAAGCAATCGACCTAAAAACAGATGGATGGATGGATGGATGGATGGATGGATGGATGGATGGATAGATGGATAGATGGATGGATAATGGCTCTTATAAAGGTAAAAATGCCCATAAAAGGAAAAAATCCTTTAAAAAAGTTAATTTCTGTCACTGCTCAGGGCTTACCGCTAAGGATTTTTTATCTTTATTTGACCTGCCAAAATTTTCACTGGCCCCACCAGGAAAAAAAATAAAAATAATAATAAATAAATAAAATATTCCTAATTATTGTCTTTGTTGTTTTTGACCCATAACCTTAATAAATAAGGTTGTGACACCAGGAACTATTAGCCTAACTCATGTAAATTTCAAATATTGTTAAAGACAAGTAAACGGTCAGTAATAAAATAAGAACAAATAATCAAATAATGAGCAATAGCACAAATACAGTAGAATAAACATACAAATAAAATAAACATTGCTTTTCATGTTTTTCAGGTAACTCTAACAGTAATTTTCAGGCAGAGAATATCAATAATCAAATGTAAAATAGCACTGCATAGTCTTCACTGTTAATTAAATATAAATTAATCCTTATTAAAGTTATTCAGTCAAGAGCAGTGGGTGATTTTTTTCTTTGTCCTTTGTTGTTTGATTAACAGCAGATTTTTTAGTCTGCCGTCACTTTAAGAGCTGCACAGATCCAATATACTGTTACACATGCGCTTTATTTCTCAACTGTTTATGTTCACTTAGGATATAACAGACTGTTTACTATGATACTCGCCGAGATTGGCATTTTTTGACGTAAATTTGTGCTAATATGTCCGTTCAAGTGCAAGAAGACGTGAAAGAGAGTTCAATTCAGCATTCGCACGCTGTCTGAGAAGTGGTTTTCTGGGCGTGCACAAAACTTCTCACACTATTGAATTGAGTTCTCTTTCGTGTCTTCTTGCACTTGAATATTTAAATTGGCAAGGCTTAAAAACAAATGAAATGATAAACTTTTGTGATGCAGCACTGGCCCGATCGGGCAAGTGACAGTTGTGCCAACTGTCCCGAATGACGTTTACGCTGGCCCGGGCCATCGGCAGTCTACTACTACTAACTAACCACCACACAGAATATGAAGAATGTCAATATCTTTGGGAGTAAGCAGTCCACGACAGTCCTAAACCTGCCAACGTACCAGCATAGTAACACAGTAAATATTGCTATATATTGAAAATATCGAGATATCATTTATTGTGAATATCACACACCCCTAACTAGAATATTATATATATATATATATATATATACTTTTTTTTTTTTTTTTTTTTTTTTTCTTGGTATTATTGGTAATTAATGGTATTAATATATTATTAGAATATTAGTGAAATATTTTTTGTCAGCGTTTCTTCACTTCTCACTGCACTAAATCCCTTTAAGATATCATTGTCATGGAAAACTGCAGCAAGACCGCTGAGCTTGAGACACTTAAACTAGATGTGAAAACACCCTAAAAAAGCACAAAGTTCATTGTCAGTTTCAGTTTCATCGAGCATTCCTCTCCGAGTACAATTAAATCTAGTCACTCTAAAACCTCTTGATACTAGAGTACACCACAAATCACCTTTATTTGATTTAAAACTCCCCCTGTTGGAGTATTGATTTGATCCTTCCGTCGCCATAAATAAGCCACTTTGCCTGTATGGAGAGGCCAGCAGGTCTGCTCTCCACCTGTGGATGCCAAGGCTGCATTGGATCTAAATGGCATCCATTTGAGTCACTGAAATATTTATAGATGCTCCCGGCCCCGGGGAGAGTGGATTGTGTGTCTAAAACTGGTATAGTAACACTGCCGCTTTGTCTCTATGGGCACAGATGGGCGATACAGTGAATTAATAACGCCATTGACCTTTCCATGGCTCCTATCTATTTAGAGAATCTGATATTTGTTAATGTAATAAAAACTGTGGAAATATAAAGAAGAAAGAGGGACCATTCACAAAATATGGTGACAAGCATGTCCCTTGACTTTTTGTCATAAAAAAAAAAAATCATTTCAAATATTCAAGAAACCACATATTAGAGACACTCCCTAATCTAACATTTCATTGAATACAACGTAACATTGGATGGTCTGACTTTACTGTATATTCTTTTGCACATGAGAAAAATTTAAGTGCTTCAAATACCTGATGTATACATCATTTATAGTAATTATTATTATTATTATTATTATTATACTTATTTTGTTTTCCCAGGTTAAGAAATAGTATAGCATTTGTGCAAAAAAAAAAAAAAAAAGATCATACATCAATGAATGTAAATAATAATAATAATAATAATATATATATATATATGTATATCCCTTTATTTTTATATCATATGTTTTTATACTTCGATTTAAAAAATCTGGAAAAGTATTCCCAAGGTCAAACTACAGAGAAAGAAGAAAAGATAGCATGTTAGTGTTGACTTTCCCATGAAACTGAAATCATGAAATCAAATTTAATAATAAAATTTATTTAATTTAAATACATTTAATTGAAGATGTGCTTTATGATTAGTCACAATACTTTATCAAAACTTTTCGAATACTTTTAAGTTACAAAACAGCAAATCTGCTGGTCAAGTTGCTTCAATTCTATTCATTTTTCTCTAGTATCTTTTCTCATCTTGCTTAGTGTATGTATGCAAAGAAGAATAGGAAAGTCCCTTTTTTTCTGTTAGTGTCTTAGGCTGTTGGAATTTGTTTCCTCCAGGTCACCTGATCTGGTTCAGGTGTGTAAGATGATCTAGTTTCCCACCCTTTATCTTCCTCTATGGAGCCCTGCAGATACTCTGCATTTTGCCAGACAAACTTCTACATAATTATAGACCCGTGTACTCTTACAAAAATTCTGGATATGTGTTAAGTTAGAAACATAATCTAAAGTCCTACACATTTGAAAGTACACATTCTTAGACAGCAAAAAAATGTCTTACATTCCTGTACTTGCATGTTTCAGCCCTAAGTAATACCTTACAAAGAATTGGTGTCCCTCAGGTCTCTGTCTGTGGAGCGGAGAGGACTCATGATGGTTTAATATGATCACTTAATCACAAACCGCATTTGTTCTGATCTACCTGTGGGTTTAACAACTATTACACAAGACAGTATAATCTGCACTTCCTGTCGGCCCTCAGCTCCATGTTCCAGTGTAGCAGCTCTCAGGGTCTCCTGCTGCTGCAAATAGATGCTGGCAAACTTTATTGCATTGGAATGGGTCTGAGGTTCTTTTTTGTGTTCCTTTGAACAAAAGAGCCGTTCACAAATGGCTCCACCGAACCCCTGCGTGTTTATTAACTCTGGAGCAGACCGAGTTTTCCACAACCTGGAACTTCCAGAGTAAATCCTGTGTAAACACACCAAGATTATAGAAACTCCTCGATATACCATTTGCACACTTCAGCCTCTAGTTTCTCTCTCTTAGAAGGGAATTATCAAAGAAGGAACTGCGCATGTGTTGTTTTAGCACCAGAATCATGTAGAAATTAGGTAAATCAGGTAATACTACAAACACAGCCAAACAGTCTAATTGCAATTTGCACATCACGATTCCTTGTCTTGCAGGCTGGTTCTAGGAAACCTATACAGTAAATTTCCTCTTTTAAGGGAAGGCTTTACATTACCGTTCAAACGTTTGGGGTTGGTAAGATTTTTTAATGTTTTTGAAAGAAGTCTCTTATGCTTACCAAGGCTGTAACTATTTGATACAGTAAAAACAGCAATATTCTGAAATATTATTACAATTTAAAATAACTGTTTCAATATACAGTTATTCAATTACAATTTCAGCATCATTACTCCAGTCTTCAATGTCACATGATCCTTTAGAAATCATTCTAATTTGCTGATTTGATTCTCAAGAAACATTTCTTATTATTATCAATGTTGAAATCTGTGCTGCTTAACCCTTAAATGCATACCTCGGGTCTTTAGCGACCTGGGACGTCGTTCACTATCCTCCTCCTCATTCATTTTTTAAAGTTAGACATCAACCTTCTTAGTATTCCTCTATCAATTCATTATAAACAATATAACAAGAAAAAAATACTGAATGTACTGGGAATGTACTGGGAAATGAGCTCTGACGAGGACAGTGATGATGGTGTAAAACATCTGCTCAAAGTGAACCCTTCCAAGCTCCAAAAGGTAACGAAATATATTTTATTTAACTTTAATTGTTACACTAATTTCAGGAGAGTTTTATATTATCGTATTATATTATAGGTAGAGATCCATCCGTGTTAGATATAAATCCGGGTCGCTAAAGACCCGAATATGTAAGAATGATTGGCGAAACAGTCATGCATTTAAGGGTTTTTTTTTTTTTTTTTTTTTTTTTTTTCAAGATTCTTTGATGAATAGAAAGTTTAAAAGAACAGCAATTGACCTATCGGTAAGCCCCTCCCCTCGAACGCAGATGAGCCAATGGAAGTTGAATATCAGTTGCACTGGGACCGGAACTCAGACATCTTTAGGTTTCAGCGCCATAGAGAAACATTGGAAGATCCGAAGCTCTCATCAGTTTGATGGTGTTTATGCTACAAAAATGGTAAAACACTGATTCCAGGTATCCTGGTTGACATACTCTCATTAAGTTACAAATAAAGTTAGTGAGTCCTAGCTAATGGTTCTCACGTCATGTACAGTGTAGGTCAAAAACATAAACGAAGGTCTACATTTCAGTGCCTCTTCATATTCAACTGCTTAAATGTAAATTCATTTAATCTTACCCTGCGGTACATGGACAGTGTTGATCCTGGATGTTGTCATCTGCGATCGTGACGACCGTAACATGAGGCTTCTCCCGCTTGCATTGTGATCTGTAAACCCTCGCTTCAAAATTAATCTTGTTACCCACCATATTTATTTTAAAATATTTTATATATCCCTGCATGGCATATTTATGTCCCACTTGAATGCTCCTCGACGAGAGGTGGTCCTTCTGTGTCTGACAGTTAGCAAGTCCATTTGTTTGTCCGAGTTAGCAACAGTAACTAAGGGGGGTGGGGATTACCGATAGGTCAATTGTTTGAAATACTACTTTTTTAGAACATTATAAATGTCTTTACTGTCACTTTTGATCAGTTTAATGCTTCCTTGCTAAAGAAAAATATTCGTTTAAAAAATATTTTGAATGATAGTGTGTAAACCATATTTCAACAATAGTTACCTTGCTTAAATATCAAGGCGTACATATTAAAAGCTCATATCACAAACACACATCAGAATACTCCTGACTTAATTTAGGGGATTCTAAAATTGAACTATGAAGTATACCCATATGATGTGCGTTCCATCCATTGTTTTCACATTTGCAAGCCCCAGTGTTCAGATATGCTCTAAATGCAGTGTTTTCATTTAGGGGACTCATCTCCCCCTCCCTGACACTTGGGGAGATGGCCAGCTGTTGAATTCATCAGAATGTAATGTTTTTTCCCCTACTCTATTTTTTCATGGCATGTGAAGTAGGTGATCTGGGCATCTGGCTGACTAAATACCACCGGTCGGTCAGTCACTTGGTCATCCATCCATCCATTTATTTTAGATGCCGATGATTCCAGGCGGCACATACAGAACTACTGTCAAATTAGATGTCAAACAATATCATGACATCTCAATAAAATTGCTTTTTAAGAGCAGACTTTTGCTCTATCTCTCTAGGACCCGCCTATAAATTTGATTCTGCAATGAGACATATCATTTATCTGTTGGAAATACCAAATTCAGGTCTAATATTCAGGTAGTTCACCATCGCTTTGTCAGAACAAATCTCTGTCTGAGCCCTAAACGTGTCTGATGACTCTATTATTTCCACAGTGGACAAAAATCCTTTTCTCATAGAATCATAGAATATCTCGTGGTGTCTGGCACTTTGTTTAATGATTGTCTCAGATCTCAGATTGCATGTATCCGTTAAAAATAAAAAAAATTCTCGAAGTGGTCCCACTTTATATTAGGTGGCCTTAGCTACTATGTACTTACATCAAAAAATAAGTACAACGTACTTATTGTGTTCATACTGTATTGCAAAACACTTTTGCTGATATTGAGGTGGGATACGGGTAATGTTAGTGACAGGTGTGGTGGTATGGGTAAGTTTAAGGGTAGGGTTAGGTGTAAGGGAAGTGTCAACAGTGTAATTATAAATGCAACTACAGAAATTAATTACAGATGTAATTACATGCAGGAATTTTTTTTTTTATGTAAGTACAATGTAAAAACATGTATGTACACAGTAAATGCATTGTATCAAATGATTAATTTAAATGTTAGTACATAGTAGCTAAGGCCACCTAATATAAAGTGGGTCCAAAATTGTTTTAACATCACTATTTTTCAGTATACATCTGCCAACTGTAGTACTAATCATTAGCCAAATATATGAGAGTATATGGGAAAGTATATCGTTATGTCTGTGCACATGCTATATTTGGAATTTATTATATTATAAATGCTATATTATATTTAATCCAAGTCTTGTATAGCAACAAAGAAGGGAGTGAAAGTTAAGTGGGTATTCTGTTTTGTACCTTTAATGTCTAAAGCCCACTGCGATGTGCATCGTGTGAAGGAAGAGTATCATGTAGCTTATTTAATTATCTCAATCAGGTCCATTAAGCTTCATAAGAACAAGCATACATTATATTTCACGGCGCTCTCGTCTTCTGTCATTATCGGCCTGTTGGACATGGACGGTTTGTTCCATCTTTCTTATTTCTGTTTTTCCCTGGCAGATCTTCATTACCGGAATATGACATGGTGCGCTTTGACGTCTTCAGAGGGTTTCCGGGAACTTGCCTCTTGTAAGTCTATGAAGAGAATAAAGAGCACTGATTATACACTCTACGGGGGGAATGATGTAATGATAGGCCATCAAACTGAGACAATGGGATCATGATTAGCCTTCCGATTAGGGCAATTTAAAATTTAATAAAGTAACTATCTTGACAGGTGACCGTTTTGAAAGAGGCCATACTGATGGGTTTAATGAATGTGGTCGTTACATTTGTAGAAGGTATTTTTGTAAAACAAAACAGGAAAATAAGAAAGGAAAAAAGAAAGGAAACTATTTCGGTTTTACTTCAGTAACCGACACTATCTCTGTTCCGTTCTTCTTATTGTAGATAAGGTGTATCATATTCCCCTTCTGGATTTGTAAATTCATGTGTGTCTTTTTGCCCCCGCACACCTTTTATGAATGACTTGGTTTCCTTTGAAAGGAGTTAAACACTCAATCTCCCATTTAGGGGGCAGAATAGACATATAATATGTTTTAGTTTTAAAGGTCACAGGTTGAGGACTTATCTCAATGGAAGTCTGTGCCATGTTGAAAGCCCTGACAGCTGATTGGTCAATTGAAAGGCCATTTTAGCTGTTTTGAAGAGTGTCTTTTGTCTTCAGATAACAGGGAATATTTAAAGCCAGCCGAGATATTTTGCTTCGGGCATTTTTACCTCTTGAATGGTGTAGCATATTTCAGTAATTGGCCAATCTCTCTAAAACAAAAGGCTCTCTGTGAGTACTTCAAATTTTGAAAGGATGTTATCTATGTCAGACTGCTGGTGTTTATTTAATAAAGTTTAGCTGTAATGGCTGTTTACAATTGAGATGTTTGTGGATTTTACATTGAGAAATGTGGTTTGTACCATAGGATGGTTTTAACCACAGCATTTCCTTAAAGCATCAGCCTTACAGTAACATAATGTGTATAGCAACTGAAATGACTTAATACGTGACAAATAGTTTCTCTCTGGCTGAGATTAAAGCTGTCAAGATGATTTTTACTGTATACAAAGTTCTATTGTACTGCCATAAAATGGTTGAAAATACAACCCTGGGGAAACAATATATAGCATTTTTGAAGATTAATCAGTTAATTATAATATTTGTTTACTTATATAGTGCTCACACAAAGCACAAGGACGCTTAACAAAAAGATGAACAAGAATAAAAAGAAGAAGAAAACAGATACAAGAACAAGACAAGAAGAAAAAGGACAATCACAACCACATGCCGAGTTCTGCAGGTAAATTGCATTCAGTTCAAAAAACACTAAGTTAATATTGAGAAATGTACATTTTAGACACAATATGGCTATTATTTGGTCTATACTCTTGAACTGCTGCTTGTCCAGTCACATTAGAGGATGAGACTGTTGTTTATTGTAAGTTTTCTTTAAATCTGTTTATAAATGTAACATTTTACAGTTTATGCTGTTTAAAAAATGTTTATAAGGGAAACTTAGCTTAGCATTCTAGTCAATATGAGCTGACATTTGGGTTAAAGTGCCCCTATTATGCTATTTTAAAGTTTCCTAATTTAGTTTTGGAGGTCTCCAACAACAGGTTTACATGCATCAAAGGTCAAAAAACTGTTTCATTTTCTCATAATATACATTGCACATCAACACAATCTTTAATGATTCTCAAACGACTCGATGGATGAATCAGTCTCTCTAAATCCCTCCTTTCCGCGAGCCTACTCTGCTCTGATTGGTCAGACGGCCCAGTCTGTTTTGATTGGTCTACTGCGTACAGCGCGTATTTCGGAAACAGACGGCCATTACCATAACTGAACTCCAGCTTCGTCCGGATTCTGGAGGCTTCGATAGTACACACTGTAAAGAGAGTAATGAGGACGTCGATTTTACACCAATCCCAGCGCGACTCCGAATCGATGAAACATTGGAAGAACTAGTTATTCAACCCGAACCTTGAGCAGGAAGTTTCTCAGTGATGCTACTCAGTTTGTGGTACATTATGAGATGTTTCAACTGTGATTCCTCACCATTAGCATTAACAAGTGTGTGTGTGTGTGTGTGTGTGTGTTTCTAATTTATTGCAGTGCACATGCAGGAACTGTATCAATAACAGCACATACGTTAGCCAAGCACTAACGTGAATGAGTGATGGAAACATTAAAGTTTGCAAAACAAATCTTGCTCCATCCTTTATCTTTAGTAAGAATTACAATCTGCATTAATAGACACAGTTTTCGGTAATAGTGCAGCCTACAGCTGCTTTACAGTAGTATTTCAGTAAGACAGTAATAACGTGAGTTAGCCAGTTAGCCAGATACTTACACAATATGAAACACAATAAACACATTGTAGAGCACAGCGTCTTCTCGACATGATGCTATCCAGTATCCGCTGCAGTGTTTGAGGGGGTTCAAGTTTTCCCTGGTGTCTGCACGCGCAAAATGCTAATGTTTCGTCTTGACGTCACAACGAAACGGCTTAGGACTCGTTTAAAAAAACGATTCGTTTAATTGACTCAGAATCGACTCTTAATTTTGAGAGACAATAACTTTATATACACTGCACTTTCAGATTTAAAACTTTGCAGGATATTTTCATTCACTTAGAACTAAATGTACACACTACATGAAAGGTAATTTACAAAAATCCATAATAGGGGCACTTTAAATCAATGTGCAACACAGCTGGGTTGAAATGCGCAACTTAGTAATCTGACATGTTGCCAATGTAACATTTTTAGTCCAATGAAGATGAAGATAGGTGAAGTAGTTCAAAAATAGCAGTTTGGTTTATTAAATAAAGCAAAACTGATATCCACAAGGGTGCAAACACAATGAAACAATACCGGACAATGAACTGAGGGACTTAGGGTACGTTTACTCAACAATGATGCACTAAAAACAGAAAAGTTTTTCCTTTGCGTTTTTTCACGTAAAGACAACAACGTTGTCAAAACAATCCACGTTCACAAGGATCCACGAAAACGACTAAAAACGTTGCCTTATTCATGCCAGGCTAGTAATTGGCGATGTCACTTTGTAAAGAAACACTACATGCCTATAGACTGTACACGGAATACACATGCGCATGACGTCACCGTTTTCACAAATTTGCATTTGTGTAGTTTACACAGAGACGATAATAACTTATTTTTTAAACCATATTCAAAAGTTAGCGTTTTCAGGCCCCCCAAAAGCTGTTGTCGTGTAAATGAAAGGGCAAAAAGCATAAAAAGTTTTCCGTTTTTATTTGAAAGCGGTGTCGTGTAAACGGCCTCTTAAATACACAAGGATAATAAACTCAAATTCGAACAGGTGTGTTAATTAATCAAAAACCAACATGGAGCGGGAAAATAAAACAAAGGGAACATGTTACTAAAAGAAACATCAATGAAAATGAAAGTAAAACACATTAATAGTGACAGCCAGTTATTATTGACTGAGATAATTTGAAAGTATGCTGTGAATGCTATGTTTTACTATATAATACAATATTGCAACAATAACCAACAATAAAAAGATATTTTATTATGTATCATAAAAGATTATTATTATTATTATTAGATACTGGAGTAAAACAGGTAATCTCTTATTCTTCACTCTATATTTAAAATGATTTAAAGCAGTAATATGTATTCATTATAAGCCCTTTCTTAATGGAATGGTCCAAATAGTGTGCAAATAAATCCAAATTAGGATCCAAATAGTTTGTATTTATGCATGCAGTACAGTATAAGCGTGTTTACTTTGCTTATTGGATATTAGACTAAATTAAACAAGACTACTCTCTAATTGAAACTATTCTTTAGAAATATGTAGTTGCTGTCTGAGTCAGCCAACAATGTTTTGTTACATTTCAAATCACATATCCGCACAGGTTCATGCCATCTCCCTTGGCAAAACATGAGCATATCTGTCAGTGCAGAAAGTGCTTCATGCATTTCATGTCATGGGAACTCTACAGGCTTTGTTCAGATATGGCTGTCATAAATGACCTGACCTTGCAGTAAGCAAACACTATGCTGAGCGGAGACATATCTGGATCCGGATTTTGAGTAATCTGCTATGGACCAGTCATTTCACTTCTTTCAAAGAACAACAACATAAGCCTTAGCTTCTATCTATATTGATGTATTATTTAAGAGCATGGTGAGGTATAGCTCTGACGGAGCACAAAGCCGCTCTTTGTTGGCGGGAGAAGACATTCACAGACGGCTGGGGAGCTTTAGACAAAGTGCACAGAGCCAGCTGGCCAACATGGGCAAAATTATTTTTGCAGTTTGGTATTTGAGAGCTTAACTTTGTCTGCAGGCCCAAATGTCCGGCACTGTAAAATAACTTGGCGAGACAACACTTCAGGGGTTTTGACTAAATGTATTTGAAATCAAAATTCTGAGGGACTGGAAATAGGGAAATGTTCATTCAGTGCAGATCCAATGGCCATACATCAGAGGATGTATGACAATTTTTGATGTATTTGATAATTAAGTTTAGTAAAGTCTGGCACATCAACAGACTCACAAAAACATGCTTTGCATTTAGGTGGTACTTGAATTGTTTATTATGCAACTTATATAATTAAATGTATGTTTTTGCTTGTTTTAAAATTATAAATGTTTTATACATTTATACATAAAACATTGTATACATTATACATGATAAACTATAAAATATCAAATAAAATCGATGTAGATAGAGAATATTGTCTTTATGTGACTTTTTTTTTTTTTTTTTACAAAGTAAATGGATGAGAACTATAATGATAACGGCACAGAGGAAAGATATCGTTGGAATCATTTGCAAAATGAATTTTTCCAGCTGATGAACAAAAAACAGCCAATCAGAATCCACCCAACAGCGGCAGACAACAAAACTGCAGAGCACGCTTAAAATAAACAAAATGATATCGTCCATTGGTGTGGACGCTAATATAGTTATCGTTAGTTAACTTTATAGTTATCATCCTCTGTGTTAACAGCCCTTAAGAATAGGCAAAAGCAAATTATTTGCTCTATTTTTACTCTTGAACTGCTTATTGTCCACCAGATTAGAGAATGGAACTATTGTTCAATTTAGTAAATACTTTTTATCTGTTCATAATTTTATATAACAGATTTTGCTGTAAGGCAACTAAAATAATAGCCATTTATAAAGAGAACTTAGCCCAGTATTCCAGTCAATATAAGCTGACGTTTGGGTTAAATCAATGTGCATCTCAGCAGGGTTAAAATGCACAACTTTGCTAGTTTATAACCCAACATGCTGCAAATTGCCTTGGATTATTAATATGGTATGTTTTGAGAATACTGTGGTTTACTGTAAAAATGTTAACATACATACATACATACATGCATACACACACACATATATACACCGATCAGGCATAAAATTATTACCACTGACAGGTGAAGTGAATAACACTGATTATGTCTTCATCACGGCACCTGTTAGTGGGTGGGATATATTAGGCAGCACGTGAACATTTTGTCCTCAAAGTTGATGTGTTAGAAGCAGGAAAAATAGGCAAATGTAAGGATTTGAGCAAGTTTGACAAGGGCCAAATAGTGATGGCTAGACGACTGGGTCAGAGCATCTCCAAAACTGCAGCTCTTGTGGGGTGTTCCTGGTCTGCAGTGGTCAGTATCTATCAAAAGTGGTCCAAGGAAGGAACAGTGGTGAACCGGCGACAGGGTCATGGGCGGCCAAGGCTCATTGATGCACGTGGGGAGCGAAGGCTGGCCCGTGTGGTCTGATCAAACAGACAAGCTACTGTAGCTCATATTGCTCAAGAAGTTAAAGGAACACTCCACTTTTTTTGAAAATAGGCTCATTTTCCAACTCCCCTAGAGTTAAACAGTTGAGTTTTACCGTTTTCGAATCCATTCAGCCGATCTCCGGATCTGGCTGTAGAACTTTTAGCATAGCTTAGCATAGATCATTGAATCTGATTAGACCGTTAGCATCTCGCTCATTCTGAGATACTCTCATTCCTGTGTAATAATCAAGGAACTTTGCTGCCGTACCATGGGTGCAGCAGGCGCAATGATATTACGCAGCACCTGAAAATAGTCCCAGTACACTCCCTGTGCAAGCAGGTTGTCACGTTGGTTATGTTGACGGAAGTTAGCCTATTTTCAGGCACTGCGTAATATTATTGCGTCTGCTGCACCCATGGTACGGCAGCAAAGTTCCTTGATTATTACGCAGGAATGAGATTATAGTTCCTAGCCATATCGGTCTAGAAAATCGCAACTTTTAATTTTCCGTCAGTCTTAGTACACAATGTAACTACAGAAGAGTCAAGTTTTAAGTAGGAAAAATATCGAAAGTCTTTGGTCATTTTTGAGCGAGACGCTAACGGTCTAATCAGATTCAATGATCTATGCTAAGCTATGCTAAAAGTTCTCCCGCCAGATCCGGAGATCGGCTGAATGGATTCGAAAACGGTAAAACTCAACTGTTTAACTCTAGGGGAGTTGGAAAATGAGCCTATTTTCAAAAAAAGTGGAGTGTTCCTTTGATGCTGGTTCTGATAGAAAGGTGTCAGAATACACAGTGCATCACAGTTTGTTGAGTATGGGGCTGCATAGCCGCAGACCAGTCAGGGTGCCCATGCTGACCCCTGTCCACCACCGAAAGCAGCAACAGGGGGCACGTGAGCATCAGAACTGGACCACGGAGCAATGGCAGAAGGTGGCCTGGTCGGATGAATCACGTTTTCTTTTACATCACATGGATGGCCGGGTGCGTGTGCGTCGCTTACCTGGGGAAGACACCAGGCACCAGGATACACTATGGGAAGAAGACAAGCCGGCGGAGGCAGTGTGATGCTTTGGGCAATGTTCTGCTTGGAAACCTTGGGTCCTGCCATCCATGTGGATGTTACTTTGACACGTACCACCTACCTAAGCATTGTTGCACACCATGGAAACGGTATTCCCTGCTGGCTGTGGCCTCTTTCAGCAGGATAATGCACCCTGCTGCAAAGCAAAAATGGTTCAGGAATGGTTTGAGGAGCATAACAACGAGTTTGAGGTGTTGACTTGGCCTCCAAATTCCCCAGATCTCAATCCAATCGAGCATCTGTGGGATGTGCTGAACAAACAAGTCCGATCCATGGAGGCCCCACCTCACAACTTACAGGACTTAAAGGATCTGCTGCTAAAATCTTGGTGCCAGATACCACAGCACACCTTCAGGGGTCTAGTGGAGTCCATGCCTCGAAAAGCAGCAAAAGGGGAACCAACACAATATTAGGTCATATTGTTATGCCTGATCGGTGTATATATATATATTTTAGGGCTGTCGATTTAACGCGTTAATTAGATTAATTAGTTACGGGAAAAAATAGCGCGTAAAAATTATTAACGCATTTAACGCACTTGCCCCGCCCCAGGCCTATTTGCATTTCATACAGTTGATTTATGAAGAATATGATGCAGGGCAACAACTCACTGTGTGATGAAGCCTATAGAATGCAATTAGAATGTCCCTAAAATTCATATCGTGCCGTTTTGAACTAAACTGCCAGTGTGAAAACGCCCTCACATTTACATCATATAAGCAATATCACACGAGTAACGAGTGCAATATCACACGAGTTCTGATTTTCTGTTCAGAATAGCACGAGTGCAAATGCGATACTGATCTTATCTTAAACTTAACAGTTTAATAAAATAAACAAGTTAATATTGTGTTGTTTTAGACAACATTGCATTGTTTTTAGTCTGTTTTGCTGCAATTTTGCCAACGAAAATATTAAGACAAAGCAGAACTGTTTGTTTCCGACTCCGAGCAATACACAGTGGCCTTTCATTTCTGAATCGCGTTTTGGACAAATCGGGTGAACCAATGATTCAATTGACCATAAAGAGAACCATTTACATTTACCATTTTCATAAAGAGAACCATTTACTTCACTCCTGAATGAACGAATCGAATGAATGACTCAATTAGACATTTACCGCCACCTACTGGCAGTTTCTTATTTAGAGTATAATTTCATATTTCCATATTAATAAAAGCAAACATTAAAGGTATAGTTCACCCAAAAATATTTCTTTCTGAAGCTACTTTTTGTAATGTCTATTAGATTTTTTCCTGTAATTAATTAGATTAAAAATAAAAAATACAAAAAATAAAACTTATATATAGAAAGAAAGAAAGAAAGAAAGAAAGAAAGAAAATGACAATGCCTTTCATTGAGTCTCGGGTCAAATGATTGTCATCCCCCTTAAAACAACAGACCTTAAGAGTGGAAATATGACCTCATTCCTCTGCCTTACATCACTGATATCTTCTCTACCTTCATGTGTGAACATGAATTCATTCCTTATGTGGTTTTACTGTGGTGCAGTGGTGCACAGTACGACTGGAAAATGTCACAGTAAAGTTCAGATATTACTGGAAGGAGCCGTTGGTCTGTTTACCAAGGGTCATTGTGAGTCATACATGACTGTTTAAAACAAAAATGAAGAAAGTAACTCACTGAATTATTCTGCAATTTTAAACATAATGGGTTTTTTTTTCATTTTGAAAATTAGCGGTTGTCAAAACTGTAGTCTCGTGCAACATGGGGTCTGGTCCACTTATGCAGCTTAAGAAGCTCACATAAAGCCACTGTTTTCTTATTTTTACATACCGTTTTGAGGCTTATCTTAAATATTTCACAGCACAATAATAGACCACTGTGGAAAGAAAAACAAAATCTAATTAGGGTGTGTCTGTCTCTGCAAATGTTTGTATAACACATGGAAGAAAATTAGCACCTGGTTACAGCTTCAGTCTGAAATATATATATATTTTTTTTAATGATAATTTTTCTAAATATGAACATGTGCACAGAAAATGACAGTATTTGACATTTTTTGTAGACAATCTTGAGTGAGGACGACAGAGACATACAGTATTACCTACCTTTATATTTTTTTCCAAGATGCAGTGGGCTCCACAAATATTGGCACCCTTTGCTAAATATGAGCAAACCTGACTGGGAAAATTTGGCTTTCCCACAGTGATGACTATGGTTGCATCCGAAATCCCATATTCTCTTGAGTAGGTACTCATTTTGAATAAGTAATTACTTCACGACTGCTAAAAAAGTATGTTTTATATATATATATATATATTAATGCTGTCAATCGATTAAAAAAATAACTAATTAATCACACATTTTTTTCTGTAATTAATTGTGATTAGTCGCACCTAACATTAAAGTTTTTAATATATTTTTATATTGTAATCATTTCACATTTAATCTCCAAATTAATGTAGAAACAACATACAACAAGAAACAACAGTACAGTAGTCTATATTTTAAATATTTGATCTAACTAACAGGTGGGACATATACAGAGATTGAATAAAGTTATCAAATACTTCACAGTGTTTACTGCATATTTTATGAATGAAATATAGATCTTTATTAAAGCTACAAAAGTTCAGTCGTTTGTTCTTATATTTACATTAATGACAGACATCACAGCAGCAGGTTTATTAGGCTGCTGTCACTTTAGGATCTGAAGCACATGACACGGATTCGGATCTGACACGCATCCAATGTCCTCACAACTCTTTGCGTTCATTTAACACGTTTTAACCCTTTAAGACCTGAAGGCATTTTTAGAGTTTTTTTTTCTGAGTGACATACACAAAAGTAAGGACTCATAACTCCAAAACTATAGCAAGGAGAGCCAAAAGGTAGGTATGGCATTTTTAAAATTCTTCCTCCATGAGGAATATCTCATGATCAATGCAATGCATTTTAATCGTGAGAATCTGCTGTAAATAACGCTGTGCCATTTTCTACGATCTGTGCATGTTTCATGAAGTTATGAGCGAAAACGCCACGTGAAATTTATATTTGTATTTGCGGCCGTTTTTTTGTGTTTTTCAAGCATGAAAGAGAACTCAATGCGGCCGCATTCTGTGCGCATGAGTCCTGTGTGTGTCTGTCACACCAACGCTATCTCACGACCAATTTGTACGTATTTGTACAAGGTGGCTAATTCGTAAGAATTCGTATAACCTCACTCGTATGAATTCGTACGATGTGTCTAAACCCCAGTGAATGGTAGGTTTAGGGGCGGGGTTAGGGTTAGGTCATTTGTACGAAATCACATGAATTGGGCAACTCGTCAAATACGTACGCCTGAGGTCGTACAAATTCATACGAATTAGCCACCTCATATCGGGTTGGTCACACAGACAGGAGATTCGCAGACAGCGCAGCAGTACAGATTTAAGTTCTTATTTTTGCGTCTTATCGCGCTTGAATGGTTTAATAGCACTTGAATGAATGATAGCGTGATCATATACTGTCATAAACAGAAAAAAAACTGATGCTGCGTTAATTGCATTAAATATTTTTACGGAGTGTCTATTTACACCAAGTGCAAATAGCGTGCCTTGTTGGCAAGTGCTATTCGCACTAACGCTGCCTAACAATGCCTGATTAGGCCAAACAAGATTAAAAATAGACATACATATATTAATGTCTTCAGTGGTGTAGTCAGTAGAGTGTTAGGCTTGAGTATCTAAGTTTTGACACGATCGACCCGGGTTCGAATCCGCCTTTTGCCGAGCTCGCTCTTCTCCCTTTTCCCATCACACATCACATCGGAAAGGCATTTACTTTAAATAAAAATGAAGAAAATGTTATAAAAATGGAAATAAAGTGCCTAACGAAATGTTTAATAATAATAAAAGCATTTATTGGGTAGGGTTAGGGGTAGGTGTAGGGAGGGCTTTTATTGTCCCATTAAGGCGGCATCCATTTAATAATTTTTAATAAATATAATCATTTAAACTCTGTTATTATTGCATCCTGTTATGTAAAACAATACTGAGGTGCAAATCGTATGTATCTGTCAAAATATAGTATAAATTGCATGTAATTACTATTTACACATATTGCAAATAACTGCTACTTTTACATGGTGTAAATAGAATATATCACTATTTTCACTTAGTATGCTATTTCACTTAGTAAATAGCATCTACAGCTATTTGCACTAGTGTAAATAGCAATTATCGCTAAGAAAATATGCTATTTTCACTTAGTGTAAATATAATCTAGTTGCTATTTACACTTGGTGTAAATAGCATCTATTGTTATTTGCACTTAGTGCAAATAGCCGCTGCCATATTTTTTACGCGTTAAACTGAAAAAAATTAATCACATGCGTTAACACGCTAATTTTGACAGCCCTAAAATAAATATATGTTTGTACTGAGATAGACAACACCAAATAAGACACATGATTTCACAGAGAGCGCTTACTGAAGACAGAAGCTAGCGTTGCACTACTTGGGCATGCTTTATAGTTTCCTGGTTCACGACGTCACCCGCCTCTGACGTCCCATCACACCATTGGACTGATTTCACATGTGCTTCACGACATAATCACTCAGAGCTTATACACCGTATACACTCACCTAAAGGATTATTAGGAACACCATACTAATACTGTGTTTGACCCCCTTTCGCCTTCAGAACTGCCTTAATTCTACGTGGCATTGATTCAACAAGGTGCTGAAAGCATTCTTTAGAAATGTTGGCCCATATTGATAGGATAGCATCTTGCAGTTGATGGAGATTTGTGGGATGCACATCCAGGGCACGAAGCTCCCGTTCCACCACATCCCAAAGATGCTCTATTGGGTTGAGATCTGGTGACTGTGGGGGCCATTTTAGTACAGTGAACTCATTGTCATGTTCAAGAAACCAATTTGAAATGATTCGAGCTTTGTGACATGGTGCATTATCCTGCTGGAAGTAGCCATCAGAGGATGGGTACATGGTGGTCATAAAGGGATGGACATGGTCAGAAACAATGCTCAGGTAGGCCGTGCCATTTAAACGATGCCCAATTGGCACTAAAGGGCCTAAAGTGTGCCAAGAAAACATCCCCCACACCATTACACCACCACCACCAGCCTGCACAGTGGTAACAAGGCATGATGGATCCATGTTCTCATTCTGTTTACGCCAAATTCTGACTCTACCATCTGAATGTCTCAACAGAAATCGAGACTCATCAGACCAGGCAACATTTTTCCAGTCTTCAACTGTCCAATTTTGGTGAGCTCGTGCAAATTGTAGCCTCTTTTTCCTATTTGTAGTGGAGATGAGTGGTACCCGGTGGGGTCTTCTGCTGTTGTAGCCCATCCGCCTCAAGGTTGTGCGTGTTGTGGCTTCACAAATGCTTTGCTGCATACCTCGGTTGTAACGAGTGGTTATTTCAGTCAAAGTTGCTCTTCTATCAGCTTGAATCAGTCGGCCCATTCTCCTCTGACCTCTAGCATCAACAAGGCATTTTGGCCCACAGGACTGCCGCATACTGGATGTTTTTCCCTTTTCACACCATTCTTTGTAAACTCTAGAAATGGAAAATGGGCATGGGTGAAAATCCCAGTAACTGAGCAGATTGTGAAATACTCAGACCGGCCCGTCTGGCACCAACAACCATGCCACGCTCAAAATTGCTTAAATCACCTTTCTTTCCCATTCTGACATTCAGTTTGGAGTTCAGGAGATTGTCTTGACCAGGACCACACCCCTAAATGCATTGAAGCAACTGCCATGTGATTGGTTGATTAGATAATTGCATTAATGAGAAATTGAACAGGTGTTCCTAATAATCCTTTAGGTGAGTGTATATCGGGGCCTTTATTAGTAAAATAAAGAGTAATGTCTTAAAACTGCTGTTTTTCTGAAGCAACTAATATGCCTAAGACTTTAGTACATGTGTACTGCATTTGTACATTTACTATATGTTTCAATTACAGCCCAGATCAATAATCGACTAGACCATTTCAACGTCTGTGTCATTAGGCTATTCTATTCACCCACACATGGGCCACATGAATTATGCTGTGTTAGTATGTTCACAGCATGAGTTGTTCTCACTTCAATCCCTTGTTTCTGCCGCAAGAGGCCTGTGGATGAAGGTTGGACATAAAGGACAGAGAAAGACAGAGAATCGTTACGACGAGCCCCCATGGCTTTCTGAAAATAGAGTCTCGACAAATCCAAAAGAGCAAATAAGGGCTTGCTCTGTGGGAGAACAGCAGAGGTGAGCGGCGTTCACGCTCAGAGGAACTCAACATGCACATCTTATATCTTCAGACTAGCTAACTTTTATAGCCTGTTTTTGTTTGTTTCAAGGTTTTTGAAGTTTCACTGAAGATTTTTGCTTCTTCTCAGGATACCTTTGTGAAAAAAGTACACTTTAGCATATTTTTATATGTACTTATTACTCTTATTAGTCGATAAGATACTTTAAAAGAATATACTTAAGTGCGAACTGAATGTAATATTTTCAGACACTTAATTGCATGTTATTTACAAATAAATGAAAATGTATTAATTTAAATTTATATTAAATGCAATAAGCTGAATTTAATAGTGCTGTTTTACCTTTACCTTTTACCTTTACTTTTATAATTTCATAAATATTTATGATGTAATAGCATAATTTCTTATATTGTCTTTGAAATATTATTAAAGTGTACTGTCGGATGTACTGACAAGCATTTATTATAAACTAAAATGTACGTTAATGTCATTTATTTAAATATATTTGTAATTACACATTTGTAATTATGAAGTTTCAATTTAGTACATTTAAAATATTAACTTTAAATGTAATATCGAACAACACACTATACAGTTAAAGTTATAATCAAGTATATGTGCTGTAGTTTGTTAGTCAACACATCAAAAAAGTTTTAGTTATTTTTGTTTTTATTTTAGTTTTATTATAGTTACATTAATATTTTAATATTTAATATTTGTATTAATATTTTGAAATATTTTTAATATATTTTTATATTTTTAGTTTTCATGTTAATTTTTTTAGTCATTTCATTATGTGCTTTTGTCATTTGACAATTTTTTTTAATATTACTATTTAGGTTTGCACTTGTAGTGTACTTCAAATCTTAAAAGTATATTTAAAAAAAATACTGTACTTGCAGATAATAAATATTAATTAAATAAAAGACGACTTAAGTACACTTAAGTCGTCTTTTATTTAATTAAAATCTGATTCAATGCAGTTAAGTGCACTTCCTTTTTACAAACGCACATATACTTACACAACACACATATGGAGAGTGTGCAAGAGAGCGAGTGAGATTGTTATCAACCCGGTTCACAATGGCACCATTTAGCAAAGGAGGCCTAAACGGGGAAAATGTCCCTTCAAACGATCTCCCCTGCCAAATGAAAGAAGATTTGAACATCCCACAAATAGGCTACATTCTTTAAGTTACGTTTGTCCTTTTGAATCATACCATCTGAAGTTGAGAACAAATGGCCTCCCACACACAGTCTATGTATCAGTAAGCACGTACCATGTGAGTCAAATCTCTTTACTACTACCTTTATTTCAGGCCTGGAAAAGCTGAATAATCTTAAAACAATCATTTAACCAGAAGGCTGCCAGACAAGCTTTTAAAATGAACTCTTTCCCTGCCAAACACGGAATTTTCTGGGTTTCCGTGTTTTCAATGTTATACGCTGTTATATCTTCTGAAAGAGTACTGAATCTCCTGATGAAAGCACATGTGAAGAAGTTGCAGAAACAAGCGTATATGTAAAATAAAGCGATCACCAACATTAAACAGCATATAAATCAAAACTGCCTAATGTTACTGAATGAGATGTCAACCCAGGATGAGCTATAAGACTGTGCAAGCATTAGGGGTGTTGATGAACTCGATCTACTCCATATGTTTTGATCATCGTTCTGAATCCGATCGAGATGTAGTCTTTGACAAAAGCATGATTTTCTCAAAATGTTGTTTTTTTTATGAAACGTACCCATATTCAAGTGTTGATAAAAAAGGAATGCATGAAGCTAGAATAAAACAGATTTTTTTTTGTTTAAAAGCAGAGGGTCTTAAAACATATTCACAAAGCTGCTGAGACCAACTTTTACTAAGGAATAGCGAGAAGTCTTAAGCTAAGAGTAAGGGCGGGGTTGACCTCGTTGCTATAGATGATGTCATCACACTACTAACTATGCTCACAGTGATTGGCTGATAGGGGAGGGGTCTCTGTCAGTGATTTTTAAAAATAAGAATGATGCCATATTCAAATAAAGTTTTTAAAATAAGAAAGTTGCCATATTCAAATAAAGATTTTAAAATGTAGGCCAAGTGTCACTAATTAAATTAGTATATGTTCAGCTAATTGTCAGCCTCTTACATGTCTGCATCTCGAGAGATTGCAGAATTCAAGCGAAAATTATGTTTTATAAACAAAGTTCGTGAGAAGCACGTTCAAACTGTTTATCTAATCAGCGCGAGAGGAGGTATACAGCCGAGAGCTGACTCACCTAGTTACCTCGACAGTTTTCTGCATCCCTCCGCCACCCCTACTCACTCTCGGTTGGCGATACGGGGCAGAACTCTGGGTTTGAGCTAAATTCCGAGTTCAGAGCCCTCGACCCCCTCGGACAGCATGATAAATGTGCTTATATTATATTATTTTACTCTATTAAATAATTTGTAAGTGTGAACTTGTGAAAACAACTGCCACAGGTAATCGGATGTTATTTATTTATTTATTTATTTATTTATTTATTTATTTATTAACTCTTTCCCCGCCAAACACGTAATTTTCCGTTATTTGTGAGAAAACGCTTCCCCGCCAAACACGGAATTTTCCGGGTTTCTGTTTTCTCACTGTTATACACTAGGGGGCACTATTACGCATCTTCTGAATGAGTACAGAATCTCCTGATAAAAACACAGGCGAAGAAGACGCAAAAAAACAAGCGATCGTATGTAAGCAGATGTAAAATAACGTGATCATCAACATAAAACATCATATAAATCAAAACTGCCTAATATTACTGAATGAAATGTCAACCCAGAACGAGCTATAGGACTGTGCAAGCATTAGGGGTGTTGATGGACTCGATCTACTCCATCTGTGTTTGATCATCGCTCTGAATCTGATCTGGATGTAGTCTTTGACAAAAACGTGATTTTCTCAGCTTTTTGTTCAAAATGTTGCTTTTTTTATGAAACTTACCCATATTCAAGTGTTGATAAAAAAGGAATGCATGAAGCTAGAATAAAACAAATAAAAAAAACTTTTGTTTAAAAGCAGAGAGTCTGCTCTTTCTTTTGATATATTGCATGCTCAGATATTCATACAACAAAATATTCTATGGGCCATTACATTTTTGTGAAAATTATCAAAAACCCTGGCGGTGGCTGGCAACTTTTTTAAAAAACGCTGGCGGGGAAAGAGTTAAAGATTTATTTTTGGCATTTTATCATAGATTAAAATCTATAAATCAAAATATGTATTGCATTTATGAAGAAAAGTTTCAGCACCCATGATCTCCTCAATGGTGTACAATGTCTTTTAGCAGATTGCTGAGGCGGATTGCAGCAACATCCATTGTTTGTGATTTGGTCCTAGTGACTTAGGAGTCCTCTTGACTACTCCTAACGTTTCACAGATTTAGGAGCTAGTTTTAGTGCTAAAATGCTTTGTGAAATACTCTTAGAGCAAAAATGTAGGAGTCCTAAAATTAAGACTGGCATGCCCATTATTTTTAAGAGTTTCTCCTAAATCGGCAAGTTAAGGAGCTACTTTTAGCCTTAAGATGTTTTGTGAATATGGCCCCGATGAGTTATGGTGACACTCTCGGAATATGGAGGACAAAATAGGCAGGTACAATGAGGGTCAAATGATGGCAAACAGCTGTACAATGCTGATGGTTTCCTTAAGAATCAAAGGAAGATCTGGCATTTACATGTGTTGTATCTCTATATATTCTTTAGCTGGATTGCATGTGTGATTGGAGAGAAGTTTGAGCAGCCAAAAATTTCAACTATATCTGACTGTGTCCCATAGTACTACAACCACACCCGCTACAAGTTGCTCCTAATACAACAAAACAGCCAATTAGGGAATGTCATCGAATCCCCCTCCTTCAGGGAATTGACAATGTCATCACTAGTATACTTTCTTTATACTAGTATAATTTTTATAAATTCTTATACTTTACTTTCTTTGCCTTATTTTGCTTCACTTATGCTACCTAGTGATAAGACATATGATTGTATTCCGTAGCTTGTGGAAATAATTCTGTTTGATTTCCCCACTTTTAACCACACTTTTAATTTGTATTGAATGGGTACATTTAAGGTTAGGCTTTATAGGTAGATGTGCTAGCTATAATTATCACACCAAAGGCCTCTTTTACTGTGTTTCAGTAAAAGCTGATATTTCATGCGTGATAACATTTAAAAGTAATATAATTTTGCCTTACACTGTTAAAAATAAAGGTCCTTCATTGTCATAAGGAACTAGCCACCAGGGTGGCTAGCCACCTAGTTCTAGGAACTAGCCACCAGGGTGGTTCCCCGAAAACTAAAAGTTCCCCTAGGAACATTTTCCTTGTTGCATTCGCACTGGCAGTAGGAACTCTGAAATGACGTAAGCCGTGCTTGTTGTGACTTTTATTTTGACGGCACTGAGAACGCCAGAGCCTGAGCACACAGCTCATACATTCTCTGTCTTCATTAGTTTACGATCTGTTTAACAATCCTGTCTAATACATTATTAGATAGAATTGTTATACAAAGAAAGCAGACAGTATATGAAAAATTATTAGCGTTTGCCTTGTGGTAGATGTCCAATGTCGCTAGCTGAGCAGAAATACATAATCATGTTTCGCTTGCTCCCCTCAAAGTTGCATTGGATTTTCTCTTTACACTAAAGGCGAATTCGTGTGAATTCGTATGACCTCCCTCATATGAATTCATACGCTTTCTCTATACTGCAGTGATGGGTAGGTTTTAGGGGTGGGGTTAAATCATATGAATTGACCATTTAGCAAAAATCGTACGAATTCATACGAGTGAGGTCGTACAAATTCATACGAATTAGCCACCTCGTAAAATACGTACGAATTGCCATGAGATCGGGTTGGCTGGGGAAAATGGTTCACTGGAAGGTTATTTGGGGAACCAAAAATGGTTCTTGTATGGCATCACTGCAAAAAAAAAAAAAAAAAAAACTTTATTTTTATGTGTACAAATATGTCAAACTAAACATATCATGTTTCCGTGGTTATCAACGACATCCACTCCATCCCCCCCACAGACGTTTAAAAAAGTGACAGAATGCTTCAAAAAACTAACATTTGTATACTTTCCCAAAGTAAAGGATGTTAATTGGGATTCAAACTAAAGAAATGAAGAGAAAATACATTTTGAAAGCATCCCACAAGAAAGGCCCCAAGAGAGATAGAGACGTGGGTGAGGATTTGGGAGAGAATCAAGAGATTCCAAGAGTAATCAAGTGGAATAATTCATGGGATATTGATTAAACATAAAACAGCAGTATTGCATTCAAATGATGATGATAATAATAGAGCATATTCACAATCCAGTTTGTCAAAAAAGACCAATAATGATTATTTGTAGTGAATAATAATTGTAGTGAAAAACTTTTAAAACTTTGTTTAATGTGACTGGAATCCATTCCTGGTCATCTCTGAATGAGATTTCAGTGATCACAATGTTTCTGGGATATAATGTTATCAAGCACTATCTGACTGTGATCCGATCACCAAAAACATTTAAAGTGGCCCAGAAACCTCTCTACCAGTTTTTACAAAATATGTGTGAATAATGCATAAATCACTCATTGACTCACTCATTGACAGTGATATCAGCGGATGAAGTTTTTAGAGGTGCAGTGTCTCTTTTAGCCTCCCTTGAGCTTTTTGCAAAAATAAGGTCACTATTAATAACAGGCAAGCAAAAGTTAGTAGTAAAAATAGGCTTTTTACTGTATTGATGTAGTTATTTTTAAATCAATGATAATAAAAGTAATTTAAAATATATTAAAAATGTTAAAACTTAACTTGAGATTTTGATATTTGTTTTTGGTAAAATTTGAACATTCCTTAAAAAAAATATTACAGAGGGTGCTTGTTTATAGACTTGTTGATATAGTTGCTCGCTTGATATAGTTGATATAGTTATAGACTTATAGATATAGTTATAATGAATTTAGACCATGCCACTGCTCTCTACACAAAAGAGTAGCACTCATTCCCATTTGTTCAATGATATATCGATACATGATCTTTCTTTTACAAAGATAAATGAGTAAAATCTGTCTGCTTGTTTACTTCTAAGGCTGAACTGTACAGCACTTTAGCTGAACTTACTGTAAGTAGTCTGGTTGCAAGATGAGTGTTAAAATTCTGGATTTGACTTTGATATGACTGCCCACTCAGACCAGTATGACCAATTGATAAAGTCAAAAATAACAACCCCAAATGTATTCTAAAACAAGATAGATGCAGATATAAAATGTTTCTCCTTTCTGTGTCGAGTGGTGGGACAGACATGTTCAACCATGCCTCATTCCTGAAACTGTAAGCCAGCGTTATCTGATATGATATTGGGATCAACCATCAACAAGTTGCTACATCTTTAGCTGTCAGAAAATTCAAAGTCTCCTGTTTTTGCCAAACTAGAGAATGTTGTCATGCTTTAGTTCAAAGCCAAAATTCAAATTCTGGCTAATACTGATAAGCTGATAATTATTGTCATGTTATGGCAGATAACAGATAAAAGGTAGATATTACAATTCTGCTCTATTTTGTCTAAGCCCTTGTAAAAAGGAAGTGTGCTTAATTGTATTATGTGCACTAGTAGTGTACTTCAAATCTTAAAAGTATAAAAAACTACTTGCAGATAAGAGAATGAATGAAGCAAGCAAGCATTTATTTAGCACTTCACTATGTACTACTGTACACCCAAAGCGCTTTGCAATCATATCAGGGGTCTCATCCTTAATATATAATATTAATTAAATAAAAGGCAACTTAAGTGCACTTAAAGACAGTACACTTAACAAACTTAAGTACACTTTTAATCTTTAATTTTTATCTTTTTATCTTTAATGTACGTTTTATTTGAAGTGTGTATGTTATTCGATATTACATTTAAAGGTAATATATTTTAAATGTATTAAATTACAACTTCATCATTACACTTTAGCCATATTTTCAAAGACAATGGAAGATATTATGAAATTACATGTAACGATGTACTTAAGTCCTACTTAAGTGGGTCGAAAAAGCACTTTAGTAAATTATTTTTATAATAAGGACACTTTTTAAAAGTATTAAGAGTAAAAAAAAACAAAAAAAAAACTAATACCTAAATCGGTCATTTAAATGCTACAAGAGAATTTTAATAGGCATCACAACATTACAATGTAGTATAAAAAATTAATATTCATACTGAGATTTACTGAAGATTATATTTAACAGTAGTATTAAATTATTAGTGTTTTTAAACAACTTCAGAGAGTGTTAGATGACTGCAAATATAATCTAAATGTATTAATTGTCAATTTAAAAAAATTACTTTATTGAATGATAAAGATTGAATGATAAAAAGCAAAAATTTTGCCTTCACCTTTCATCAGATATTAGTCTTTCCAATATTCCCAAATATCTTTTGAGTAAATCCAAATGATGAAGGACCCAAACTTTACCACACGGAAAACTCCACTGACACATTCCTCTAATTTCACTTACTGCAAGATAAATTGACAGTCTCCAATTTAGTACAGTATTCTGAATAAAAGGCCCAGAGGAATCTTGTTCTGACAGGGTGTCAAAAAAGCAGCTTGTGAAACTTCAAAAGAGTTACTTTTCTTTTATTAATGCTGACTGCTGCACGAGTGTATTTCTATACAGTATAATTAAAAGGGAGGCTGTCCGGCCCAACACCTGTGAAACCGTAGCCGTTGCTGGTTAACAAGAATGTTAATCCTTTCGACCCCCTGTTTTGTCTTGTCCCAAACAGACAAGCGAAGTACAAAGCTGTGAAACACTCCTACTAATGGATTCTGTACCACAGTCAGTCAGTGGACAAATGATGATGGAGTGGTTAAAGAGTTAGATCAGTCCTCACGCTGATAATATTCCATTTTTTAATGTTGGGGGGCTGGAAGGGCACATCGGACCGCACGCATATCAAATTCCTCTATGTTTACATTAGCTGTTCTCCAAAGCCATTACACTGGCCCTTCACACCTGCCCTGACATGTCTACTGCTGGTGCAGCCGTGATATATATGCGCAGAACAGAAACTTCATTGTGCTCTCAGTCTGTCTCCCCGGCGGCCATGTTGTCAGGCCCTGGGAGAAAAGGATGAATTATGGGTCCGAGGGATTTGTCTCAGCATGGAGAAAGATGGATAGAGGGAGAGAGAGCAATAGAGAGAAATATCCCACTTCACTAAAGAGCGATGAAGGGGAAACAGTGAGCCAAGTTTCCTGTGTCTTGCCCCTCTGGCTGTGGCCGAGGTTGTCATCGTTCCAGGCATTCTCGAGTCCTGATCACTTTGGCATTTGGAGCGCATGATCATTTCTTCATAATTATCCTCTTCTCTGATCTCTGAGTCACCTGATGCCCTCCGTCTTTATAATGATACCAGTTTCAAAAAGAGTTTATGGTGTGCTGTGTGGTGTCTATATGTGGGCAGATTCGCTTTCAAAGGATTTTTGCACTTGAAATTGTTAATCCTAGAATGCATGACCCCCCAAAAAACTACATGAATACATAAAGGGGGTTTAAGCAACCCCTGATGGATTCAATGATTTTCAATGAGCATTATGTCTTTTTGTCTTTATCTGGTCAGTGTAATTAAATCATTTGATTATACAAATCTTAAGTAAATATTTAAAAAAATTTAATTTCTTCACCTTTGATGAGCATATATATATATATATATATATATATATACAGGTTGTGATTTGTGAAAAAAACAGAGCGGGGGATGTTTTGAAGTTTTTTTCCCTTGAAAATAAATCACAAACCACAATGGAGCAATATACTATTTTTTGTAATATTTGATTTAACTTTGAGCTTTGATGTATTGGATAGCTTCGATATTTGACCACTACTTATAATGACACTAATAATTCTTAATTTTTGAGAGGAATGCAAAATCAATCGGTAATTATTGATATTTTAAATAAAATAACAAGATTCAAACCTGTACATATTCAATCGCATTTGCTCCCATTTATTTTTGATCACAGTGCTTCGTACACAACACAAACTTTTAATCCATATTTCTCCACATATTTGGAGAAATATGTATTTACACGTTTACCTCATATTTCTTTAAATAAAATAGAATCATAATTTCTTGATGACTCGCAGAAAGATGATTCTCTGCAGATCCATCAGTCAATATTGCGTGATAATAATTCCCACCGTACGGTGTCGGTAAACTTCTGCCTTCTGTCTCATAATACATTTATGTGTCAGTTTATTACATATAATTTCTGCATTAGGTGACAACAATAGAGTGAGTTTTGAGCAGAATCATTGTATTAATCTCATACTGGCACTCTGAAATATTAATGGTGCCTGCTGACTTTCTGAAAAGCTCTGCATGGATTGAGGCGAGTGAAACAGGATCATGAATCCCAGAGAGTCTCTCCATTTCTAATTTTATTGTTGTTTGTATTGTCATTTTTCAGCGTTTTACTTGGCGATGTTTTTTAAAAATTATATTTTACATTTACATTTTATATTTATGCTCTGTTGGTGGGATAAAAATAATTCAGCAGAGGCAGGGATACATAGACGAGAAGGCACCCTGTATATTTATATATAGAAACAAACATTTTTAGTAGTCTATGGAGTGTCAAGGAATTAAATATATTGGTAAAACTGATTACCAAAAAAACCCCACCCCCCTCAAACCCCCACCCCTCCCCCCCCAAAAAAACAGAAAAAAACGGTGAAAGTTCCTTTGAAAATGCATATTTACCAACCACCCAACCATCCCTCCATCCCTCGCTCTCACTCCAGATCAGGATGTCCTCTTGCCTGACTCTGAAGCGCGCCCTGGTCTCTCCCCTTCTTTGAGAACCTCCATGATGAAATATCTCGTTCATGGGGGAAACCTTATACATTGCGTGTCTTTGCACCTTCGACGTCGACATATTCGACTATCATGGGTGGGAAGGCTTGCGGTTATATGACAATGCCTCAGATTGAAGAGACACTCTCTCCACTGGTTCTGCATCGTCGAGCCACAGATTTGTCTCTCTGCATGACTAAGCAGACGGCCCATGCTATCGGCCATTCAGTGGGTGCTTTGGTTGCCACGCAAAGACATCTGCGGCTTAATCTGACAGGCATCAAAGACAGAGACAGGGTGTTTCTGTTAGATGCCCCCCTCTCACCTTCCGGGTTGTTTCACAACTTGGTCAACACAGTAGTCAGCAGATTCCGGGAGGTGAAGATACACAAAGAAGATTTTGTACAGTTTCTTTCCTGCCTGACATCAGAACTGTCATCTCAAAGAAGAGGAAGTCCTGATTGCTTTGCACCCAGGTCTGTGGGGCTGTCCTCCCTCGGGACGGGGTGCGTAAAATTACATCAACTAGCTCCTCCCGGCATCCTCACGAAACCACTGTTACATCCCCACCACATCTGGTGATTCGGGGGGCAGCGGTTTCCAGCGAAATGTTAAATGTTCTGTCACTTCCTGCTATCTCCCAGGACACAGAACATTTAACATCCCCCCAACAGGAAGTATCGAAATTGATACCCCTTTCAGAGACCTTGGCAGCATGGAAGCTACTGCAGGGTATTTCTCATTGGGTCCTAAAGACAGTAGAGAAAGGTTACAGAATTCAATTTGTGCACTGCCCTCCGCATTTCAACGGCGTGGTCTCCACTACAGTGCAATCCCTTCTTGGCAAAGGGGCCACAGAACATGTTCCCCTCCCAGAGTGAGAATCAGGCTATTACAGTTGGTATTTTCTGGTTTCCAAAATAGATTGGGGGTTGCGTCCCATTTTAGATCTTAGCGGCTTAAACAGTTTCCCTCAGAACGCTCAAATTCAAGATACCAACTATCAAGATGATTGTGACGCAAATTCAACATCAAGATTGGTTCATCACAATCGATCTCAAGGATGCATACTTTCATATAGAAATCCTGCCACAGCACAGGAAGTTTCTGGGGTTTGCTTTCAGGGTTCTAATGTTCGGCTTAGCCTTATCACCCCACACAAAATGCATGGACGCAGCTCTGGCTCCGCTGCGACTCCAGAGCATCCACATTTTGAACTACATAGATAAATGGCTGACTGGCCCAGTCTCAAGAGCTTGCATTTTGACATCGTAATGTCGTCCTAGCTCATCTTGTCTCTCTGGGGTTGAGACTCAATGCCAAGAAAAGCGTTCTCTCTCCTGCCCAGAGGATAACGCACTTAGGGGTTGTATGGGACTCAGTCACCATGCATGCACGACTGTCTCTCGCTCGTGTCGAGACCATTTTAAACACCCTGAGCAACATCAGGCTATGTCAGGACATTACTGTTCATCAGTTTAAAAAAATTCTAGTTCTCATGACAGATGTGTACATGGTGCACATGAGACCATTTCAGTTGTGGCTCAAAGCCAGGGGATTTCATCCAAGGATCAAAACCCAAGATTCTACGAAGCAGAGGTGGACCTTTTGGCCTCTCAGCGCAATGTCCCCTCTGTGTCTCTCTTAGTCACCCAGCCCTGCTGGGTCTAGATGCAATGGCGCATACATGTCCCTGAATGCACCTGTATGCATTTCCCCCAATCGCTCTTCTCCTGGGAGTTCTGGCCAAATTTCTTGCCGAACAGAGTTTGGTCCTCTGAGATAATATCCCTCCTTGATGGCTCGACCTTGGCGATACTGAACAGGAGGGACCTTCTGTCTCAAGCACAGTGGATGATATTTCATCCCTTGCCCGAGTTGTGGAACCTTTACGTTTGGCCCCTGAAGGGTACCAACTGAGGGACACCGGGCTTTCAGCTGATGTCATTCTCAGTGCTAGAGCTGCCTCCATTAGAAGAATCTATGCAACTAAATGGGGAGTCTTTGAAAGATGGTGTACTGCTCGCCATACAGACCCAGTCCTCTGCCAGATTGTTTCAGTGCTGGAGTTTTTGTAGGAAAAAAAGTTATCAGCAGGCACATGCCCCGCCACTCTAAGATTTTTTTGTAGCCGCAATATCGGCCTTCTGCGCCATGATTGACAGGGGCACCAGTCGGGAGGCTCCCTCTGATCGCTCGCTTCATCTGTTGGGCCAGGTGACTGAGGCCTCCTGTTAGAGCCAAGATCCCCTCGTGGGACTTAGCCATAGTCCTCGAGGGGCTGGTTGAGACCCCCTTCGAACCTCTAGAGTCAGCACCTGACAAGCTTCTGACCCTAAAATGTTTTTTCTCATGGCTATTACATCACTAAAAAGAATTAGGTTTGCAGGCTCTGTCGACCTCGTCATCCTGCTTAGACTTTGCCCCTGAAAGCTATTTTGCATCCTCATCCTGACTACCTGCCTAAGGTTCCATTCTCAACCGTACATCCTGTCACTCTTGAAGCCTTCTGCCCTCCGCTGTTCACAACGCTGGAGTAGCGTACGAGCACGCATTTCACTGATGTCACCGTCAGAGGTTATCTAAGGCCAAGTTCACTGGCGTGTTTGCACACATGCTTCACAATCGGTCACACACAAAGGTGTTTCCATAGCGCTGAGCAGCGCAGCATCTCATTACCGCCTTTTCAGATAACTCACCGTATTTCTTTGACATGTAAATTTGAGGTTCGAGCTGCAAAAGCTAACTGTTCTGGAACAGGACTTCATAACCCAGTTAAAAAAAAAAAAAAAAAAAAAACCTCAGAAAAAATAGGTCTAAAAGTATAGTCTTCAGGAGTAAAAGTTGATTTAAAAAATGTTAACCCAGTGTGAAAAAAGAAAAATGACAGTTTGAGTAGTTTGTAGAAGTCTACAAAAGATTTGTGGGTTGTGCTACTTGGATGCAGAAACAATGTCTTGTCACATTCCTTTATCCTTGAAGTTGAGTAACTTTGAATGAATTTCTATGGAAACACCACAATATGGCCACAATAATAAGTTAGCGTTTGTCAAACTTAAACAATGAGCCAAGACAAAAATCACCGAAATCAAGAGCAAGATGTCTGTGTTTTATTAGACTGATACTGTAGAGACTCAGTTTCAACACTAGCTGTAAACAAATACTCACATTTTTTGGTCTGATGATGATCGAATGACATTTAGTTCCAGCCACTGACAGCTCTGACCATCAGCTATAATCATTTTAATTGGCTTAGACTTACTTTATATCCCACATTCATTGTAATGTAAATATTTAGTCTAAATCATGTGAAAATGTATATAGATTATCCTGTTATAATGAGGGAAATGTCCACCGTGGGACCAATTAGCTAAATGTATGTGATGAAATGAGCTTATTAGTGTTACGCTGAAGGCAAGTATAATGACAGGTTTAAGCAAATCTCTCAACATCTCTTTGGGTTCCTTAATTTACATAAACTTTGACAGTGAATAAAAGAACACAATACAATGTGGAGTTTTACAAACAGCATAAACTTGAGTCATTAATGTATCTGAAATAGCTCATCAATTGGCATATCTAATTATAGTCACTCACTGTTAGAGTCTCCAAAACGTAAAAAAAAAAAAAAACGATTCCTAGCACATGATTTTTGGTGCTGCATTTGGATCCATGTCTAATTCCTGCAGACATTTATTTGTCTTATGAATATTTAAAGCAAAAGCAATTGTCTTTTCTCCACATATTTCTCTCTTCAGGGTGAAAAAAAGTGGTGATGTGTTCACCATGTTCCTCCACTGACACATTAAGACAATTTGTGCTTGTGATGTGTTCTTGCAGCCTGTGCAGCATGGGTTCGCTGAACTTTAGCACATACTCCCTAGATGATGTCTTATAATTATGGGTCTACACTGAATGTACACACTGCTGAACCTGCCAAGCTGATTTATGGTGGATAAACGGCCTTCATATATAGGCCACAGTGTGTTGAGAGTCTCTTCGCTCTAGCTGGCTCCGCTCAGGAGTCAATTAGAAAGCTATGAAACACGAGTTTAGGGTTTAGAAACAAAGAGTTCAAATATAACATGGTTTGGGTTATAGGATTGTCAGTGAAATTACTGGTGAAGATGTTTGTCGGCACTGTGCTTTTTGATTTTGTCAATGCTATTGAAGATGATATGAAACACCATGACACACCATGACAATATTTTAAAACATAATGTTGACAAAACATATTCAGAATAAAAAAATAAGGTATTTGCAACTTTATTTCTCACAATTGAGACTTTATACCTCGCAATAGCAACATAATTGCTACTTTGTCTCTCTATATTATTTTAAATCTTGCAAATGCGCCATTTTTTTTTTTGTAAATCTATTTCTCTAATTACAACTTTGTTTCTCAGATTTGCGACATTATATCTCACAATTTTCTAATTAATTTCTTGCAATCGTGACTGTATTTTCCAACTACGAATTCCAACTACCAATGCAGATATTCCGGAAAACAAAAGATTCCAATCGGATACACTAATAATCGGATTTGGACTGACAGTGTGAATGTAGTCTGTCATCAGAATGATTTGGTTTAATTCCCTCCCAAAATGTGTCTCACGACTTGTGTTCCCAAACACCAGACATCACAGTCTCAGTCATAGTCTCTTCCCTGATTGCAGCAACTTCCATTTTTATTACAGATATTTTGCACCAGTTTGCCAGGAAATGGTGATTTTGTTGTCTTGAACAGGAATAAAAACGCTGCTTTATCCACAAATGTTTTATGCAATATTCCAATTTTGCGTATAAGTTAAATTTGCAACTTTGGATGGAAACATAGCTAATGTGACTTAAAATCTGCCAATTGTAATTATATATATATATATTATTATTATTTTATTTTTTTATTTTCTTTTTGAGGGAAGAAATCTGTTCATGCTCTAAAGTGAAACACGGAACAGTTTAGCCATGCTGTAATGTTGTCCGTGAGATAGAAAGGATGCTGTGTAAAATCCGGCTCTATCATGGTGTTTGCCCTTTATTAGAAATGCATGGGGGTTCGTTCCTCCATTCCCACTGTGCATTTTATATGCATGGCATACTTGTAAATCTTCCAGTCTTGCGCATTTGGACAAACCAATTTAAAGCAGCATTATAAAGATACTAAGCCAGAATTCCCTCAGGGAGGTGGGAGTGTGTTGTGTAATTCTGGGAAGATTTACGAACCTGGCTCCTGATGGAAATTAGGACTTGAAATTGCTTTTAAGACTTGAAAGAGCCATTGTGGATGCAAATCACATGATCTCAGGTGGCTGAGACTTTTTATGTAAGTGTCCTTTTTTTTGGATGATGATGTTCAAAAAGAAGTTGGGGGGGACTGGGACTAATTGTCACAGTAAGTATAAGGTTTGGAGACAAAAAATCAATTACACAAAAGTGTTGCTTTTTTACAATTCTGTTAGTCTGGATCAGTCATAAAGGTAAAAATGCCAGGGTGGTGGCCTTCTGATTTCCCCTTTGATTCAGACTAATTTCTCAAATAGTGGTCCTGACAGAAAAGTTCCATTGTGACAACTTACCCCATATAGTGTGACATGTTTTAAATAAATACATTTTATGTTAATACATTTTGTGTTAAGTATATATATATATATACACACACATCAGGCATAACATTATTACCACTGACAGGTGAAGTGAATAACACTGATTATCTCTTCATCATGGCACATATTAGTGGGTGGGATATATTAGGCAGCAAGTGAACATTTTGGCCTCAAAGTTGATGTGTTAGAAGCAGAAAAATTGGGCAAGCATAAGGATTTGAGCGAGTTTCACAAGGACCAAATTGAGATGGCTAGACGACTACATCAGAGCATCTCCAAAACTGCAGCTCTTGTGGGGTGTTCCCGGTCTGCAGTGGTCCGTATCTATCAAAAGTGGTCCAAGGAAGGAACAGTGGTGAACCGGTGACAGGGTCATGGGTGGCCAAGGCTCATTGATGCACGTGGGGAGCGAAGGCTGGCCCATGTGGTCTGATCAAACAGACGAGCTACTGTAGCTCAAATTTCTCAAGAAGTTAATGCTGGTTCTGATAGAAAGGTGTCAGAATACACAATGCATCGCAGTCAGGGTGCACATGCTGACCCCTGTCCACCGCCGAAAGCACCAACAGTGGGCACGTGAGCATCAGAACTGGACCACGGAGCAATGGAAGAAGGTTTCCTGGTCTGATAAAAAACTTTTTTTTACATCACATGGATGGCCGGGTGCGTGTGTGTCGCTTACCTGGGGAACACATAGCACCATGATGCACTATGGGAAGAAGACAAGCCGGCGGCGGCAGTGTGATGCCTTGGGCAATGTTCTGCTTGAAAATCTTGGGCCCTGCCATCCATGTGGATGTTACTTTGACACGTACCACCTACCTAAGCATTGTTGCAGACCATGTACACCCTTTCATGGAAACGGTATTCCCTGGTGGCTGTGGCCTCTTTCAGCAGGATAATGCGCCATGCCACAAAGCAAAAATGGTTCAGGAATGGTTTGAGGAGCACAACAACGAGTTTGAGGTGTTGACTTGGCCTCCAAATTCCCCAGATCTCAATCCAATCGAGCATCTGTGGGATGTGATGAACAAACAAGTCCGATCCATGGAGGCCCCACCTCGCAACTTACAGGACTTAAAGGATCTGCTGCTAACATCTTGGTGCCAGATACCACAGCACACCTTCAGGGGTCTAGTGGAGTCCATGCCTCGACGGGTCAGGGCTGTTTTGGCAGCAAAAGGGGGACCAACATAAAATGGTCATAAAGTTATGCCTGATCGGTGTATATTGTCACTTTGATTTCTGTCTGTTTCATTATCATGGAATTTTAATTTAATTTGTTTTGCTTTCACTAGTCATGTGTTTCTTTGTTTCCCGCCACTCATTAGTTTCTATGGATACCGATTATTCTCACAGTTGCTTGTCATTTAAGTTCGATTCTCTGTGTATATAAGTCCCTCCTTGTTCTCTCTTTGTTTTCGGTTGTTACACGTGTTAGTGTTGAACACACTGTTGCGTTGCCTTCGTCTATGTGGACTACCTGTGTTTGTTTAACTCATTAAATACGTTTGTTTTGGATATTCAAAGTCTTTGAGCCTGCCAAGGTGTAACATTATATACAGTGGGGAGAACAAGTATTTGATACACTGCCGATTTTGCAGGTTTGCCCACTTACAAAGCATGTAGAAGTCTGTAATTTTTATCATAGGTATTCTTCAACTGTGAGTGACGGAATCTAAAAAAAAAATCCAGAAAATCACATTGTATGATTTTTAAGTAATTAATTTGCATTTTATTGCATGACATAAGTATTTGATACATCAGAAAAGCAGAACTTAATATTTGGTACAGAAACCTTTGTTTGCAATTACAGAGATCATACGTTTCCTGTAGTTCTTGACCAGGTTTGCACACACTGCAGCATACTCCTCCATACAGACCTTCTCCAGATCCTTCAGGTTTCGGGGCTGTCGCTGGGCAATACGGACTTTCAGCTCCCTCCAAAGATTTTCTATTGGGTTCAGGTCTGGAGACTGGCTAGGCAACTCCAGGACCTTGAGATGCTTCTTACGGAGCCACACCTTAGTTGCCCTGGCTGTGTGTTTCGGGTCGTTGTCATGCTGGAAGACCCAGCCATGACCCATCTTCAATGCTCTTACTGAGGGAAGGAGGTTGTTAGCCAAGATCTCGCGATACATGGCCCCATCCATCCTCCCCTCAATATGGTGCAGTCGTCCTGTCCCCTTTGCAGAAAAGCATCCCCAAAGAATGATGTTTCCACCTCCATGCTTCACGGTTGGGATGGTGTTCTTGGGGTTGTACTCATCCTTCTTCTTCCTCCAAACACGGCAAGTGGAGTTTAGACCAAAAAGCTCTATTTTTGTCTCATCAGACCACATGACCTTCTCCCATTCCTCCTCTGGATCATCCAGATGGTCATTGGCAAACTTCAGATGGGCCTGGACATATGCTGGATTGAGCAGGGGGACCTTGCGTGCGCTGCAGGATTTTAATCCATGACGGCGTAGTGTGTTACTAATGGTTTTCTTTGAGACTGTGGTCCCATCTCTCACTGATGCCCCACGAGGTGAGATCTTGCATGGTGCCCCAGACCGAGGGAGATTGACCATCATCAACTTCTTCCATTTTCTAATAATTGCGCCAACAGTTGTTGCCTTCTCACCAAGCTGCTTGCCTATTGTCCTGTAGCCCATCCCAGCCTTGTGCAGGTCTACAATTTTATCCCTGATGTCCTTACACAGCTCTCTGGTCTTGGCCATTGTGGAGAGGTTGGAGTCTGTTTGATTGAGTGTGTGGACAGGTGTCTTTTATACAGGTACCGAGTTAAAACAGGGGCAGTTAATACAGGTAATGAGTGGAGAACAGGAGGGCTTCTTAAAGAAAAACTAACAGGTCTGTGAGAGCTGGAATTCTTACTGGTTGGTAGGTGATCAAATACTTATGTCATGCAATAAAAGGCAAATTAATTATTTAAAAATCATAAAATGTGATTTTCTGGATTTTTGTTTTAGATTCCGTCTCTCACAGTTGAAGTGTACCTATGATAAAAATTACAGACCTCTACATGCTTTGTAAGTAGGAAAACCTGCAAAATCGGCAGTGTATCAAATACTTGTTCTCCCCACTGTATATCCTGTATATATAGTAGTTTGGCATAATCTTTTATGAAAAGTAGGGAAGTTTTGTTTGTTGTTTTATATATATTTACTGATATTTATGAATTAATGAGTCATGATATTAAATAAAATGTACTTAGGTGTAAGACAATATTTTATTACTTTTTACTTGATGGCTATTTTGGCTAAATTGTATAAAAAAAAATAAACCATATTAAACCATCATGAATACAAAGAGTATAACCTTACACATGAGACCACACATGTTTTAAGCTAGATTTGTAAATACCCCCCCCCCCCCACCCCCACCCCATTACTTCACATACAGTGTTAACTATGAGACAACTACAGTAGTTCCAGACTTATCTGCTGAAGATTATATTGAAACATGTAATAATAACAGTGAAACAGACAAACAAACAGATAAAAACAGCAATAAGTTATTCCTTCAATTGTGAAATCATGGAATATGTTGTATATTAACTTAAAACAGACATACCTCACTATAAAGGGATTCCTGCAGTGAAGGCCGCACTAGAGGAATGGCACTAGTGAAAAGTAAATGAAATGCAGGGCACAGGCAATAAAATTTGCACATTCCTGTCAGGGCTGGTTGATGGATGTAGCGGAACTGCGTTTATTGACACAACACCTTCATGTTTCATAAGGCCATCAGTCATACAGTCACACCGGTGCTCCAAGACCTGTGTCAGGGCAGAGAGTTGTGGTAAAGCACGGCTTTTCCCTGACTGCCTACTATCTGTTAATGTACTTTTACTTCCCTTTATTTCATCATGTAAAGATTTCTTTGTGGTCATTTGATTACATATTCTTAAGAGGATAAAGAAGAGGACACTTGAATGAAAGTCATTTATAACATTGAGATGGGAGTCACAGTCATGGTGATTAGACATTGATTTAACCGTGATGAGACTTTGTTGTTAGTGCGCACACACATATATCCTTCTCTGTGCTTTTGTTAGAGTGTGTTACGAGTTACGAGTTATAATGTCATAAATGCGAGATATAAACTCGCAATTGCAAGATATAAAAACAGAATTGCGAGATATAAACTGTAAAACGCAATTCTGCCTTTTTTTCTTACAATTGCGAGTTTATATTTTGCAATTCTGACTCCTTTTCTCAGAATTGTGTAAACTCGCAACTGACTGTTTTTCTCTGAATTACGAGTCTATATCTGACACTTTATAACTCACAATTGCGACTTATGTATTTTTTTTTTTTTTTTTACTTAGTGGCGGAAACAAGCTTCCATAATATTCAATACAATTGAGCACACTTCTTTTTCACAAGGGTATCTTCTACAATAACAATAAAACCATCAATAAACTGTAGAAACCAACTTATATAACCGAGCTGAAAACTTAGAGATGAACAGCAACATTTAACTAAATATTATATTGTTTTATAGAAATGGCTATTTTGTAATAAATATTAAAATATTGTTTGGTGGCTGCCACGTGAATTATTTTCCTTGAGTGGGACTTTGGTTTAACTACACAAGACTAGAGAGCAAACAAGACTAATTAAAGATAAAAACCTGGAAAGCCATGAACAAAACAGACACAGAAAGCACAAACGATAAAACTATAAAATAAAATACAAATCACTACTGTCACACTACTTAAAAAGGACAAGCATGACTAGTCCTCAAAATTGTCCTTGATTATAGTGTGATTATAGGAACTATTTTAAGAGTATAGGAGCGTTGAGTCATTGTGAACAATTTGTGAAGCATTGCTTCTTACGTGAGCCTGATTACACTGTTCAGGGCCCTAGATTCCCTTAAACTCCCTTTCTGCCCAATCCACTAAATGAGCTGCATGAGAAGTCAAGGAAATATGATGAATCAAGGTGGTTTGAGAGAGAGCGTTAAACTCTCCATTGAATTAAAACAATTGCTAGTCACAATAGCCTCTCTTGAGGTGTAGTTATAGTTCTTGTCTGGGCGCCAAATAACTTCATGTAAAGTATATGTTTATATATTACATTTTATTTTAGAACAGCTAATTAAAAAGGCAGATTACTGCGCACTGATTGGCTGGGATGATTCCCATACTTGTCTTGCAAAGAGTATTTACTGCCTCCACAGGAGGCTTGAGTGTCCTTGGCAGGTGATTGTGCTATTCCTGGGAGAAATATAGGACTTCGAGGCAGCGAATGCTACTCTCTGTGTCCCTGTGAGACAGAAGACATGTCCAAAACCCGTTCATTAGTCATTATGTAGGGGTGTGGAGACACGGGAGATAATGTTTGGGTGAAGATACTGGTGTCTCTCAGTGATGAGGGTTTAACCAACACTTATTGAGGTCCAGGAGGTCACGCAGACATAAGAGCAGATACTTTGTCTTTAAAACCCTTGGGAGCAAAGATTGACTAGAGTAAACGCTCGAATGATGGATGCTATGTTGTGGAGAGCGTCTGAAGGTAAGCTTTTCTTTCTCAGCCTGCAGTAGGCAGGCTCAGAAACAGTTCAGATGTGTCCAGATTTCTAAAGCAAGCTGAGATAGGGCCTCTCATGACTGCATAAAAGTGTCCAAGACCACGCGCCTGTGAAGGGGAAAGATCTGAGATTAATGCTCGTGGATAGGCCGGAAGGGCCGAGCGCATTAATATTTAATTTCTGCTCTGTTATTGTCTCAACAGAGGTGGAAGTGCTAACCTGCAGAATTATTGAGAAAGTACTGGAACGAAACAGACTTTGAAAGAGTAATAAACAGGGCTGGAGAGTCCAGAGAGGATGAAACTGCTCAGCAATGGTCCAGTTAATCTTCGGAGGAATGCCTGTTTATATAGACCTGTCAGGATTTCTGTCTCTCGGGAATTTTGTGTGAAATGTACAGAAGGTGAGGTGAGATTACAGTTCTCATGGTCAGTGCTAGTGAATGCTAATCTTGTAAAAACAGCAGTAGTTATCTAATTATGAGTAATTGTGTTGATGTAACAATCTCATCATTATTTATTACCATTCATTTGGTTTATTCTAGTTTACCTTTCCAAATGATTAAATTCTATGGTCATCCACATCAACAGTAAGACATTATACAAGTGGAAGTATAGGGATTACAGTAAAGATAAAGGTTAAACAAATGAAAGCTATATTTTTGCTTTAAGTAGGCCTGGTATTTGTGCTTGAATGTGTTATTCAAACACATTGGGTCTCCCCTTGTGAAAAAGAAGTACACTTCTTACAGAAATCAAGCGTAGCGTCAGTTCTGGCAGGTCACGTTAGTCAAGCTCGCATCAGCTGACTGTCAGCTGATCATGTCTACCTATAGGAATACGATGCCTATCACAGCATACATATATAAGCTCCTTCAGTATTATCAGCAGCTATCGCGTTTCTCCGGAGCTAATTACCCTCCTCCATCCCCAGCTCCTCCTCTCAGGATTTGGCATTCTGATTCCCCCTGAATCAGACTAAATTCCCGAATTATGTTGTACATTTTAATATTGACATTAATGCTATCTGCAATACATTGTTGGTTCTGTTCTGTTTACCCTAGGGGGGTTTATCGCTGCTCTCCCTGCTCTTATCCATGCTAGGCTGCATGGATGCGCAGGGAGTTCTTGCCCAGAACAGAACCATACCGCCAATCCAAACTATATGCTAATTGTCTATCATCTTTGACGATAGTGGTCCTGAGAGAAATAATACTTCTAATGCAAAGTAAATGTAATGTTTTAGACGTGCTTTTTGACCCACTTAAGTAGGACTTGAGTGCATCTTTGTGTCATCTTTCATAGTTCTATTGTCTTTAAAGTATACTGCTGCATTTACAGACAAGCATTTATGGAAAACAAAAATAAACTTCAATGTAATTTCTAATTAAACTTGTTTTTCATGTGTTTATTAAATACATTTGTAATTACACATTTGTAATGATGGTGTTGCAGGGTAGTACAATTCAAATATATTAACTTATAATTTTAAGTGTTATTTGATATTAGATACTTTACATGTGTTTTAGTATGTGTCAACACATCAAAAAATTGAAATGGTCATTCAATAATAATTACGTGAATTATTCATATTTATACACATACGAGAACATCTCATGAAAAAATTCACAACACTTGCGGAGGCACATAATTTTTTTCTTAACCTCATTCAAATGTTAATTAATTTAGTGTATTCTAAATCAGAAGTAATTTGCATAAAATAATCCCAAACCATCTCCATATAAGGAGCCTTTCATCACTCTCAGCAAAAAATATGACTGTCTCTAAAGACGCACTATTGCCTGAGAGCGTGTAGTGTACCATCTTCAAAAAGAATTATTGATGAATCATATGTTCGGTAAAACGTTTGTACGCAGATTTCACACACAGATTTGTACATATGCACGGGGCATTAGGAGGACAAATATGGCTGAGGGTAGATGCTGTATGTGAATTTCAGGACAAACAAACAAACAAACAAATTAATTAATTAATGTAAAACTTTATAATTTTTACCTTTTCTTTAATGTATAAAAACTTTCCTAAAGTGAAGGAATAAATGCCTGTCTGTGTTATCACGTGTTATCAACAGAGATTTGTTTTCTTTCTGTAAATTATGTCTATTATAAATTAATTTCATAATTTTTTTGTTTTTGTTTTCTGAAAGGCTGTCTAATAAAGATAAATTTAAAAAGATACAGAATAATTCTAATAGTCTGGTGTGCTTGGCTTGGGTTCATTTCTTTGCACAATTGTCTGGTGTGAATTATTACCAAGACAATGCCTGGTATCCATAATTTTGCATTCTGTGCGTTTAGCAATGGTCTACTGTCATTGCAGTGGAGAGGTGATGGCAGCGAGGCTGGAGAAAGCCCAGGGCTATCTATATACGTGCTTGGTGCGCTGCTAGGCTATTTCAAATGACAACAAAACTGCAAGATAGTGTAGCACACAGCCTACTGGACATACAAGACGAAGCTGACTTGTTATATAGATTTAAAATGGAAGTGGGTGTGCTGATGATACACATATATGGTTCAGTCATGCTAGTCTACATGACCTAGATGCACAAGCTGATTGGTCCTTTATATGCAATCTGCTAGCAATCATATCATTTACTACATGGTGCAAGCTTATTGGCCTATGCTGGTTCTGCAGCCAATGAGATTGCTTGCTTAACATTTAAATAGTATGGTTCAGTGTTTGCTGTAAGTTAGTCCTGTAGCTTGCTATCAAAGTTCCTCTGACACCCTCCACCTCCCACAGCTCCACCTGCCTAGACCTGTTATGGGATTTTATTATTCTTATATATGCAGTAGCAGCATTAGTTACATGCTCACAGCAAATTCATACTTTCAGAAATAATCAACAGCAGCAGCGTTGTAGCTATAGGGCCCTATTTTAACGATCTGAGCGCATGGTCTGAAGCGCATGGCGCAGGAGCACTTAGGGTGTGTCCGAATCCACTTTTGCTATTTTAACGACTGAAAAAACGTTCAGAGCGTGAGGCGCATGGTCCAAAAGGTTTGTACCTAGTCTCTTAATGAGTTTTAATGTGTTTTTTTGGGGGCGTAACGTGCAATAAACTAATCAGAGTCTCATCTCCCTTTCCCTTTAAAAGCCAGTTGCACTTGCACCATTGCGGATTCGCTATTTACATGGCGGAATTTGCGTGCGGAAAGACTGAGCACTTCTCCAGAGAGGAATCCTTTTATTTTTAATATTTAAAAATGTTTGTGTGCTGCTGCGCGTCCCTGTGTGTGTAATAAGCAGAGTGTACACGCGTTGTGCACCCGCCTATAGGCACATATTACTAACATACCGTTTAAATAACACAAAACAATACTGTGCTATTGACTTTAGACCAGGTTTCAGTTGGTCAATGGCGCAGTCGTTTTCAGTTGCCTCAAAATAGCAACGCACCATGGGCGAACAGATGTGAGCGAGTGCATTTGCTATTTAAACAACGTAGCGCTGGACGTGAAAATGCTAACTCCGTCGGGCTGAAACTACCAAAAAACACGTGTTGCGCCTGGTGTCGCATTGCGCCAGGTGTATGATAGGGCCCAAAGTCCTTCAAGATGACTAATATATTAACGTCCGTCAACATGCTAAAACTATTCAAAAAGTTGTCATGATTGAAATTTAAAAATATTCTTTACAGATTAAAATTTGTATAAAAAGATTGTATAAAGATAATTAAGAATTAGCTTCAAATGCTAACATAAACACATTTATACATTAATTAATTAATTAATATATTAAAGACACCTTTTAAAAGTAAGAAAAAGCATAGTAAAATCCTGCAGACAGGGTTATGTGGTGTCCTTCAAAAGTTGACCTTTCTGTTCTCCCTGCTTTAGTATGATTTCAACCGAGCAGGACAAACACACCAAGAAGCCCTGCTGTCATCACTCAGTCATTCAGTTTAAGCATTTTAACATAACATCACAGCACTGAAATAGGAAAATAATGAGAGGCACATCCATCAGCCTAATGCTCTGTTGATTCTGGATCCATTGGGACAGTCAGACACTTTCATCACTCAGATAGAAAACATATCTTTAGGAATGGATCAAACAGAGAGAGGAATAGATCATAGAATCTTTCTTTCATTTATTTCATGAAAGAAGGTGAAAAAGTGACAAAAGAATAATGGAAGAAAGTAGATGTTTGAGAGAGTGCAAGAAGGGGTTATTGGGAGAGAAATAGGGAAAATAACTTTGCCAGGTCCCTCCGTCAAGCTTCATAAAACAGTGGGAAATGTCCCTCTCAGGAGACATGCAGACCTGAGAAGTCTCCATCTCAGCTTTGTTTCTCCTTTTTTTTTTTACCACAGATATTTTCTGCCCATTTCTCCAGGAATCATCAACATCATTCCTGTAGTATTGCCTAAAGAAATCGTTCATCCAAAAATGAAAAGTTTATCACTTACTCACCCTTATATAATTCCAAACCCACGTTTTTACTTCTATAGTGGACAAAAGGAGAATTGTACTGGTCAAGCTTCAAGCAAGTCTACAAAAATATGAAAAGATCCAACTCAAAAGAATGAGTCATGCATTCATCTCTCATGAACTTATCAAGGAGATATATTTTCAGTCTGTACCTCACAAAAAATTTTGATTTGAAAAATTTTGTATTGTATGACTTCAGAAGACTTGAAATATAGTGCACATGTTTTATGAACCACTTTTATTTCTTATATCTTTTTTGAAGCTTGAAGGCCTCAGTCCCCATTTAATTGCAATTACAATGAAAAGAGTGGAAACGATTCTCTTTTGCGTTCCACGGAAGAATGGATTTTAGCTTAAAGCATTTTTTTCAGACAATGACAAAAAATGTGCATTAGACAAAGTAACTTCCCATTAGGTTGAATTTGAGATTGCGAGATTGGCCTTGGTTGCAGCTCTTAAATTGTGTTCTGTATTATCAGTAAATATCAAAATAATCTTAAAATGCACTTATTCAAATAAGAGAACCTGAACAAACTGTTATATAAATTTTTTATTTAACCATTTATGTATTAATGTAATGTTTTATAGGTGAAATATTGAAAGTCACATAACTGGAGCCTATTTAGTGATTATTTATTGCAGGGTAACCTTAGTTTTCTTCACATCCAGAGATTGTGAACATCTAGATGATTTACACATTTTTGTAAGAGGCAACAATATAGTTCTCTTCCCGTCTTAAAATTTAGACCTTTGCTCTACTTTAAAGTGTGGTGATGACAGCATTATGTGGAGCATGTTGAGTAGAGGAAACCAGCAGGAGCTGTCATGTGCCTGACATATATTACAACCAGAAATGTATTTACCTTTGGTCACAGATGAGATTGGTCACGCCTACAGACCGCTGGCTAAACGTCTCATGCATAAGGTACACAAAATGTGAAACACTTCAGGAGTTTCAAAGTCATCATCTGATTGGTTGAAGTCTACAGGATTTCTGGATGACGTCGCGTTCTTTAACGGTCCGCCTAGAAACAAAGCCACCGTGAGGCCAAACCTACGGTGGCCCAGTAGTGCACAACACAACGAAATTTAAAAAGCAAACATAAATTCACAACACAACAAAATCAAGCCACAACACAATTAAATCAAGCCACAACACAACGAAATCAAGCCACAACACAACAAAATTTAAAAAGCAAACATAAATTCACAACACAACAAAATCAAGCCACAACACAACAAAATCAAGCCACAACACAACGAAAAAGCCACAACACAACGGAAATGCTCTCGACCACTAGGGGTCACTCGGAGCGCGGTAAAGTTAGTTTTCCTTGCCACTGTTCTATAGATTCGCCAGTCTTACAAAGATATCAATACTACGATCAGTATGTAACCATTGTATATCGACATGAAATATTAATTCAAAATCATCTGCATGCATTACAGCTGCATATTTATACTCGAGAATGCTTTGACCCGCTACCACGGCGCATGATGCCTAAGGGAATGTCAGCCAATTCCACCAAGTGGTTGAAATGTATAATTTGTATTAATTAAAACATTTTTAACAAATTTTAACATTGTTCAAATTCTGTTCAAATTCCAAAGCTTGATTGTATTGGTAAGACTGACTCAGTAGTGCACAACACAACTTTGGAATTTGAACATGTCTTTTTTTTAAATGTTAAAAGTAATTTTATTAATACAAATTATACGTTTCAACCACATAGTGAAATTGGCAGACGTTCCCTTAGGCATCATGCGCCGTGGTAGAGGGTCAAAGCATTCTCGAGTATAAATATGCATCTATAATGCATGCACGTGATTTTGAATTAATATTTCATGTCGATATACCATGGTTACATACACTTAAACTGATCGTAGTATTGATATCTTTGTAAGACTGCCGAATCTATAGAACAGTGGCAAGGAAAACTAACTTTACCGCGCTCAGAGTGCCCCCTAGTGGTCGGGAGCATTTCCGTTGTGTTGTGGCTTTTTCGCTGTGTTGTTGCTTGATTTCGTTGTGTTGTGGCTTGATTTCGTTGTGTTGTGAATTTATGTTTGCTTTTTAAATTTCGTTGTGTTGTGCACTACCGGGCCACCGTACAAACCCCTTCATAGAAGAAGAAAGTCGTCATGATTACAACTGTGACAATCAGCACTTATGATCAACTAAACTTATCTAAAGTATGTGAAGTATGTGAAATTCACGGCATAACCTTTTTAAAAGACGCCGGTCTGTTATTGAAGGGTCATTGACTTTACATTTTCACGCCCCTAAACATGACGCTGAACAAAACAAACTATAATTGGTTGCTTTACATGTCAGTTAGACAACCTCTTGGGTGGTCCTTGACCAGTGAGAGCTGCTATAGAGTCCATTAGTCTGAAGGTCTGGCTACACAAGACTACAGATAACGTGGAGAAGTTTGTGTTATCCTGTTTATATCCAGAGAAGCTTTTAAATAAACAGTGAGGCTGGGCTTTGCCAAATCAACGGGAAAACTGCTCAGTTTCGGCCATAGATGACTGCAGGCAATAATATCATCAGGGAAGTGTTCTTCCCTAAGGAGACTGAGAAGTCTTTCTCTCTCTCATTCTGACTACAAAACAGACACACTTGAAAAGTTCAACATGACATGGCAGGTACAGATGGAAGACATATCTCTCTATATCTCTCTCTCTCTCTCTCTCTCTCTCTCTCTCTCTCTCTCTCTCTCTCTCTCTCTCTCTCTCTCTCTCTCTCTCTCTCTCTCTCTCTCTCTCGCTGATGACTAAACTCTTCTGTTGTGTCTTCTGTTCTTCTTCTCTGCTGTGAATCTGTCATTGCTCTTTTAAGAAGCAGCTTTGCTTGCAGTCTTGCCTATGTAGCAGAACAATTGGAAGGAGCTGTTTTACAGTTTCTGCATGGACTGGTGCATCACTGCTGCTCATTGCTCAATAATATCAGGTGCCATCATCTACTTTCAAGTACTTCATTTTTGTGTATATTCTATAGTCTAGAATGTACATATGGCATACATATTCATATACAAATATGAAATATAAGAATCAATATACACTGCTATGAGAATATGTGTGTATGTGTGAATAAGACGTCAGATCATGGTTGTGTATATATACAGTATAAACCTGTATCATTATTTTGATTATTTATGTGTACATGCCATACTTTGAGAACTTAGTAATGATATCCAAAAAATAATGATTTTTAATTTAAAGGGTCATACTGTATCAATTTCAATTTTTATTTAATACAAAATTAGCATACTGTAACTTTCAGACCTCAAAAGTTCCTCCCAGTACAAAAAGGCCATTCATGTTCCATGACCATCTTTGTACCAATTTTTTTTTTTTTTTGTTATTTATGTTTTACAGACGCATTTGATCTTATATCATTAGTGTGTTTGCACGATCTGTGGGTTTAGTTTCGTTTTCATGGACTTTTAGTTTCTTGTTTCCTATGTTTCCTTTTGTTTAGTTTCCGCCACTAATCTGTTACCATGGACATCCATTAATGATCACACCTGTTTGTATTCTGTTCATTATTATCCTGTGTATTTAAGTTCCTCAGTTTGGTTCTTTCTTGGTTAGGTATTTTTCTTGTATTTCACATGCTGTTTCGTGTTTCTGTCTAATAAATATCTACTTTGATTTTGAACTTTGTTCATCTTCGTCTTTATCGGACACTAAAAACATTACAGTTTAGATGCAATCAAACTATTCATATTTTACATGGAGATGTAGACTAGGGGTTTTCAAAGTGGGGTCCGTGACCAATTGCTAGGGGGTCCGCGAAATAATTTGCTATACCATATTTCTGGACTTCAAGTCGTGTTTTTTTATCATCTGAGACATGCTATGATTTATATTCTAAAGTGAATAATATAATGCATTTAGCAACTAATGACTCATTCATGGAAACGATTCATGCCAAATGAGAGGCAGGCTTCGTTAATAAAAGGATTTAGGGTGAGGGGAAGTAAAATACATGTTCACAGTGTTTAGAGTTTGCTAATGTTTAGTTTTACCAGTATTTACCAGTATTTTATATTATTTCTGAATCTAATAATCAAATACCACTTATAAATCGATGCAATTTGTCTGTGTTTTTTCTCTCAACAATGCAAGTTTGAGCTGGTTCGACTTAGAGGTGTGACTTATTTTCTAGAAAATACAGTAAATAATAAAATTGAGCTGTAGCCTATTATTAAAAAGTAGACCTACATTTATAATAGGGACTGTTTGCACCAATAAAAGAAGCATATGTTTGTTATTCTCACCCACATTAACTGTGGGTTCAATCACTGTTATAATTATGAGGGGGTCCTTGGAAAATGTTTTACCTAAGGGGTCCTTGACCCTGACAAAAAGTTTGAAAACTCCTGATGTAGACAATAGTACAAAGAGCTGTGCATTGAAGTCTGCTCTCTGTGAGCACTGATGCAGTAGAACAGCCCCAGAACCAGGGAACACATGGAGCTGCAATTAAAAACACAGGTCTGACCTAAAGAACAGGCTCTGTGTGCTGGACATGAAGACTAATTTGCCTCCTGGACCCTGTTGGCATGATTTAGCGTTTTATAAAATAAATCTCAGAATCCAGTCTTACACTGGAGGAATCGGAGCCTTGTGATATTCCTTTGAATGCAAATGACTGACATCAATCAAGAACAAGCAATAAGCATCATGAAAAGTTTTTCATCAGTTACTAGTGCTGGGATTTGTCAAGCTAAACTAAATAAGTGCCATGAATATCAGTGCTATGAGCATAACAGCTGTAAAAACCAGCTGTTAGAAAGCAATTAGTCATAAAACACAATCAATCTTCAGGATATTATTTAAGATCGCCTCACTTTGCCAGAAGGAGTCTGTAATTTGTGTGGTCTTTAAACGCACAGGCAACACAAGACAATCAAAATAAAGATTACAATTAGACTTAAATTAATATATAACACTTTTACTTGATTTATATGTATAGTATTTTTTTAATATACAAGTACTATAGTATCATATGCACATTCAAAAGTTTGGGGTCAGTAAGATTTTTAAAAATGTTTTGAAAGAAGTCTCTTATGCTCACCCATCCATCCATCCATCCATCCATCCATCCATCCATCTATCCATTCATCCATCCATCCATCCATCCATCCATCCATCCATCCATCCATCCATCCATCCATCCATCCATCCATCCATCCATCCATCAATCATATTGTAATGCTGAAAAAAAGTTATGGAATTCAAGTTGATTAGTCAAACCGTTGTAAAATAGCTTGTGAACCAATTATACAAAGAATACGCCAAAATGGATGTGAGGCTATATCTCTGCAATGTTTTAAAGGTGCAGTGTGTGATTTTTAGCGGCATCTAGCGGTGAGGTTGTGAATTGCACCCCCAACGCTCACCCATCCCTTTCGGAGCACATAGAGAAGCTACGGAGGCCGACACAGGAAAAAAATGTCGTTGTCGGAGAGAGCAGAGAGTGACTAGTGGGCTCCAAGGGCTCCAAGATTCTCTGCAAAATCAATTGGAGATGGTGAACTGCAAAAGAGTCTGCATTTACAATAGGCTACATTTCACTTGTTACCATTTGTAGCAGTGGCTGAAGATGAACTGAAAGAGCCTTGTATATAATCATATATTGTGCACAAATGAGGCTGTAAAATAGCTGACTCAATTCCCTTTCAGTAAAATGATGTGATTCAATGTAAAGCGGTGCAGCTTATCAATAGCTTCCTGTGAAAGTAACTACTTGTAAATAAGATATAAATGAAGGCCTTCAGCTCTGACCTGCTTACTGTTTAGGGGTAGGGTTAGTCTAAGGGGATAGAATATACAGTCTGTACCGTATAAAAACCATTACATCTATGGAGAGTCTCCACAAAGATGGTGAACCAGACGCGTGTGTGTGTGTGTGTGTGTGTGTGTGTGTACTTGTAGACCATCGGAGTAAGGCCAAATAGAGTAAAGTGAGGAGTAAAGTCACTTTCTGAGAACCCTTTAAAGGCCTGTATGAGGGTCAAGACTTGGTTTTTAGGGATAAGGTTATAATTAGGTTAAGGGTAGGTTTAGGGTAAGGGTTTGGGTTAGACAGTCAGTTAGTTGAGATGGGTAGGGTTAGGGTAAGGAGCTAGAGATTACATTGTGTCAATGAATGTCCTCACAACGATAGATGTACAAGAGAGTGTGTGTGTGTTTACCTATATGTGTGTATATTTACTGTATGTGCGTGTTAGAACTACAGTAGCTTCGTTTCCATCACCCTGTTTTTATGCGCATTTTGAAGTATCGCATCAGCAACGAGTGATGGAAACCATCCCTCGGAAAAAATCCCTTAATTCGAAAAAGGTTTTTACGCTCGCTTGAGGTGGTTTTTGAGAGTTAATGTGAATAATGGAAGATGGAAACCGACTCTAATCGCTCACTTAAAGGAGCCGGCTCATAGAGCAGAGTTGTTCGCGAACGACACATCACTACTGTTTCCGCTGATGGATTTTTATTTCCTGTTGGTAACTAGGTTTCCAATACCACGTCATCTGCTCGAACAACTTGATGGAAACGCACCTAATTCGCATTTAGTTTTTTTGTGTTTTTTTGCGAACTTTGAAAAGATTCGCTTCACGTTTGGATGGAAACCCAGCTAGTATAAAGTATTTTTTCTTTATTAGATGACATATCAAATGTTTAAACTGAGAAAATGTATAATTTTAAGGGAAAAATAAGTTGATTTTAAATTTCATGGCATCAACACATCTCAAAAAAGTTGGGACAAGGCCATGTTTACCACTGTGTGGCATCCCCTCTTCTTTTTATAACAGTCTGCAAACGTCTGGGGACTGAGGAGACAAGTTGCTCAAGTTTAGGAATAGGAATGTTGTCCCATTCTTGTCTAATACAGGCTTCTAGTTGCTCAACTGTCAACTGCATCTTCCTCTTTATGATGCGCCAAATGTTTTCTATGGGTGAAAGATCTGGACTGCAGGCTGGCCATTTCAGTACCCGGATCCTTCTATGCAGCCATGATGTTGTAATTGATGCAGTATGTGGTCTGGCATTGTCATGTTGGAAAATGCAAGGTCTTCCCTGAAAGAGACCACGTCTGGATGGGAGCATATGTTGTTCTAGAACTTGGATATACCTTTCAGCATTGATGGTGCCTTTCCAGATGTGTAAGCTGCCCATGCCACACGCACTCATGCAACCCCATACCATCAGAGATGCAGGCTTCTGAACTGAGCGCTGATAACAACTTGGGTTGTCCTTGTCCTCTTTAGTCCGGATGACATGGCGTCCCAGTTTTCCAAAAAGAACTTTCGTCTGACCACAGAACAGTTTTCCACTTTGCCACAGTCCATTTTAAATGGTTTCGTCTGACCACAGAACAGTTTTCCACTTTGCCACAGTCCATTTTAAATGAGCCTTGGCCCAGAGAAAACGCCTGCGCTTCTGGATCATGTTTAGATATGGTTTCTTTTTTGACCTATAGAGTTTTAGCCGGCAACGGCGAATGGCACGGTGGATTGTGTTCACCGACAATGTTTTCTGGAAGTATTCCTGAGCCCATGTTGTGATTTCCATTACAGTAGCATTCCTGTATGTGATGCAGTGCCGTCTAAGGGCCCAAAGATCACGGGCATCCAGTATGGTTTTCCGGCCTTGACCCTTACGCACAGAGATTGTTCCAGATTCTCTGAATCTTTGGATGATATTATGCACTGTAGATGATGATAACTTCAAACTCTTTGCAATTTTTCTCTGAGAAACTCCTTTCTGATATTGCTCCACTATTTTTCGCTGCAGCATTGGGGGAATTGGTGATCCTCTGCCCATCTTGACTTCTGAGAGACACTGCCACTCTGAGAGGCTCTTTTTATACCCAATCATGTTGCCAATTGACCTAATAAGTTGCAAATTGGTCCTCCAGCTGTTCCTTATATGTCCATTTAACTTTTCTGGCCTTTTATTGCTACCTGTCCCAACTTTTTTGGAATGTGTAGCTCTCATGAAATCCAAAATGAGCCAATATTTGGCATGACATTTCAAAATGTCTCACTTTCAACATTTTATATGTTATCTATATTCTATTGTGAATAAAATATAAGTTTATAAGATTTGTAAATTATTGCATTCCTTTTTTATTCACAATTTGTACAATGTCCCAACTTTTTTGGAATCGTTTGTACTATATGCTTATGCCCCCTTGATTTTATCTACAGGGCATATATTTTTGTACAAGTCAGATTGTAGAAATTCATATGAAATTACCATCTACAATACAGTAGTGGCCAAAAGTTATGCCCGGCCAAGGAAAATGGACATACAGTGCATCCGGAAAGTATTCACAGCGCTTCACTTTTTCCACATTTTGTTATGTTACAGCCTTATTCCAAAATTGATTAAATTCATTATTTTTTCCCCTCAATTCTACAAACAATACCCCATAATGACAATGTGAAAGAAGTTTGTTTGAAATGTTTGCAAATTTATTAAAAATAAAATACGAAAAAATCATATGTACATAAGTATTCACAGCAATTGCCATGACACTCAAAATTGAGATCAGGTGCATCCTGTTTCCACTGATCATCCTTGAGATGTTTCTACAACTTGATTGGAGTCCACCTGTGGTAAATTCAGTTGATTGGACATGATTTGGAAAGGCACACACCTGTCTATATAAGGTCCCACAGTTAACAGTGCATGTCAGAGCACAGACCAAGCCATGAAGTCCAAGGAATTGTCTGTAGACCTCAGAAACAAGATTGTATCGATGCACAGATCTGGGGATGGGTACAGAAAAATTTCTGCACCATTGAAGGTCCCAATGAGCACAGTGGCCTCCATCATCCATAAATGGAAGAAGTTTGGAACCACCAGGACTCTTCCTAGAGCCGGCCACCCGGCCAAACTGAGCGATCGGGGGAGAAGGGCCTTAGTCAGGGAGGGGACCAAGAACCCGATGGTCACTCTGACAGAGCTCCAGCGTTTCTCTGTGGAGAAAGGGGAACAGAAGAACAACCATCTCTGCAGCACTCCAGCAATACAAGCGCACAGCCAAGATAACTTAATAAAGGAGTGGCTACGGGACAACTCTGTGATTGTCTTTGAGTGGCCCAGCCAGAGCCCAGACTTGAACCCAATTGAACATCTCTGGAGAGATCTGAAAATGGCTGTCCACCGACACTCCCCATTCAACCTGATGGAGCTTGAGAGGTCCTGCAAAGAATGGGAGAAACTGCCCAAAAATAGGTGTGCCAAGCTTGTAGCATCATACTCAAAAAGACTTGAGGATGTAATTGGTGCCAAAGGTGCTTCAACAAAGTATCGAGCAAAGGCTGCGAATACTTATGTACATGTGAAAAAAAAAAAAAATATATATATATATATATACAAACCCGATTCCAAAAAAGTTGGGACACTGTACAAATTGTGATTAAAAACAGAATGCAATGATGTGGAAGTTTCAAATTTCAATATTTTATTCAGAATACAACATAGATGACATATCAAATGTTTAAACTGAGAAAATGTATCATTTTAAGGGAAAAATAAGTTGATTTTAAATTTCATGGCATCAACACATCTCAAAAAAGTTGGGACAAGGCCATGTTTACCACTGTGTGGCATCCCCTCTTCTTTTTATAGCAGTCTGCAAACGTCTGGGGACTGAGGAGACAAGTTGCTCAAGTTTAGGAATAGGAATGTTGTCCCATTCTTGTCTAATACAGGCTTCTAGTTGCTCAATTGTCTTAGGTCTTCTTTGTCGCATCTTCCTCTTTATGATGCGCCAAATGTTTTCTATGGGTGAAAGATCTGGACTGCAGGCTGGCCATTTCAGTACCCGGATCCTTCTTCTACGCAGCCATGATGTTGTAATTGATGCAGTATGTGGTCTGGCATTGTCATGTTGGAAAATGCAAGGTCTTCCCTGAAAGAGACGACGTCTGGATGGGAGCATATGTTGTTCTAGAACTTGGATATACCTTTCAGCATTGATGGTGCCTTTCCAGATGTGTAAGCTGCCCATGCCACACGCACTCATGCAACCCCATACCATCAGAGATGCAGGCTTCTGAACTGAGCGCTGATAACAACTTGGGTTGTCCTTGTCCTCTTTAGTCCGGATGACATGGCGTCCCAGTTTTCCAAAAAGAACTTCAAATTTTGATTCGTCTGACCACAGAACAGTTTTCCACTTTGCCACAGTCCATTTTAAATGAGCCTTGGCCCAGAGAAAACGCCTGCGCTTCTGGATCATGTTTAGATATGGCTTCTTTTTTGACCTATAGAGTTTTAGCCGGCAACGGCGAATGGCACGGTGGATTGTGTTCACCGACAACGTTTTCTGGAAGTATTCCTGAGCCCATGTTGTGATTTCCATTACAGTAGCATTCCTGTATGTGATGCAGTGCCGTCTGAGGGCCCGAAGATCACAGGCATCCAGTATGGTTTTCCGGCCTTGACCCTTACGCACAGAGATTGTTCCAGATTCTCTGAATCTTTGGATGATATTATGCACTGTAGATGATGATAACTTCAAACTCTTTGCAATTTTTCTCTGAGAAACTCCTTTCTGATATTGCTGCACAATTTTTCGCCGCAGCATTGGGGGAATTGGTGATCCTCTGCCCATCTTGACTTCTGAGAGACACTGCCACTCTGAGAGGCTCTTTTTATACCCAATCATGTTAGCCAGTTGACATAATAAGTTGCAAATTGGTCCTCCAGCAGTTCCTTATATGTACATTTAACTTTTCCGGCCTCTTATTGCTACCTGTCCCAACTTTTTTGGAATGTGTAGCTCTCATGAAATCCAAAATGAGCCAATATTTGGCATGACATTTCAAAATGTCTCACTTTCAACATTTGATATGTTATCTATATTCTATTGTGAATAAAATATAAGTTTATTAGATTTGTAAATTATTGCATTCCTTTTTTATTCACAATTTGTACAGTGTCCCAACTTTTTTGGAATCGGGTTTGTATATATATATATATATATATATATATATATATATATATTATTATTATTATTGTTATTAATTTTTTTTCTTCGCTTTTTTTATTTTTAATTAAATTTGCAAAGATTTCAAACAGAATTCTTTCACTTTGCCATTATGGGGTATTGTTTGTAGAATTGAGGAAAAAAATAATGAGTTTAATCAATTTTGGAATAAGGCTGTGACATAACAAAATGTGGAAAAAGTTAAGCGCTGTGAATACTTTCGGGATGCACTGTATATTATTTACTCTTTAATCAAATTATTTAAAAATGTAAGCATATTGCGTTGTTGTGCTTGGAGTCAATTGTTTTATTTATGATAACTCAATGAAACATGCCAAATTGTGTAGATATAATTTTTGGCCAGGCTGTCATACAAAGAAATTATGAACACATGCAAAAACAAGATAGAACTGATAACTGATTTTGTTGTATGATGTTGTTTGCTGTAACTGTATGATTCTTCCTGTGAGCTTTTTGTTTTTATATGCATTCTTTTTGCAAAGTAAATTAAAACCTGTAGCTGTAGTTTTTTTTTTCTTTTTTAAATAACTTTGCCAGATAAACACCTTAATTATAGTGTTTTGTTCATATATATATATATATATATATATATATACCTTCTCTGTCAGAACTTCAAACCAATTACTTTTTTTTCTTTTTAATACCAAAAAGAGAGAGAGAGAGAGAGAGAGAGAGAGAGAGAGAGAAATCAATCTAACCTCTGAGTTCCAAAACGTAGGACAACACAGCATGATATGATGTGATGAGAAGAAGTTATTTCAAAGGGATGGATAATTTCTTTCTACTCCAGCTTCATTTCTCTCTCTACACTTTCATATTCACTTTCTTATACTCTATGACTAATTGCTGCACTTAAAGGTTGAATGTACCATTTTGAATGACATTTGAAAGCTCTGACAAATAACGCAAGCTACCAGAAGTCCTTGAGTTAAATTAACTCCTTTATAGTGTTTTTTTTTTTTTTTTTTTCGGGTTATATTATTGTAACAATTATGGTTAGGGGTACCAAAACAGTGTGTACTGTACATTCAGTACATTTAGCCTGTGAAGTCCACCCCCCTTGGTTGTCACCCAACAAACACACTTTGTCATTCATAAGTATAGGTGTTCCGCTACATCTAATTGTTTTGATTGTATTTCATTTTGTAGATTCTGAATATATTTCAATATTTATTACTGTATTACAGTATTACTGTAGAAATGTAGCAAATTGCTGTTTTACATTTTTTTTTTTTTTTTTTTTTTAACAATCGCTGGGACACATTTCTCAATACTTCAAAACTCTTCACACAATTCTCCTAACCAACTTTCAGCTCGGCAGTTAATTTCACATTCAAAATGCACTAAAACTAACAAAACACTTCATACATGTCTCAAATCAGCTCATTCTTCCGATACAGATACAATAGTAATGCTAATCTACTCGGTCTTCTGCATTCGGTCACAGGTTCTCGTCCACATCACATCGTATGTCATCTAGGGCAATACACCTAGGAAAGAACCTTCTGGCATGCCTGATCCATCCCTGGCAATCTTCTGCTGATATGTCCAGGCATCCAGCATTTATTGCATCCAGAAGGGACATTTGATCATGTGGATGGTGGTCATAAACCTTCCACCTCCATTAAGAAAATAATTCCTCCATTGAGGAATGGAGAGTAAGGTGGGAGGAAAAGTGACACCATCCTGGGATGGGCTGTGGGATGGGATGAGTGACTGCACGGTGACTGCACACCATACAATTATAAATATTGGCTGATTTCTGCTCACTGCATCCCTTTTCTCACCATGCAGGAACGCAAGGAGATGCTCAGTGTTGTATGGCCCAGTTAGAGGTTTCTGTAACAGCAGTCCATCAGTGGATATTGCTGCGCACATTGTGATGTTGGCACCCCTCTGGCCCGGGACATCCACTGTGGCTCTCTTACCAATCACATTCCTTCCTCGTTGCCGTGTTTTCTTAATCTTAATGACTCTCTAAAATAAATCCACAAGGCAACATAAGAGTTAGGCTATTACAGTACATTATACCTAAAAAAATGTCTTTGTGTGTGTTTGGTTTTGTTCAAAAGCAGTTCTGTATTTCATTGTCATCTTACCTGGACATATTGTTGTTCCTCTTTCAGCCACTTCTCTGGCTGGGTCCATGTTTACATCACAATACAAAAAGTTGACTCCTTTTGTATAGATGGTAATGCAAATGAAAGAGTAACAGCTACAATGAGAATCAGCTGTGGTTGGTCCAATTGATTTTATAGTATTTCATTTTTAGATTCAAAATATATTTCATTACAATATTACTGTAGAAATGTAGCAAATTGCTGTCTTATTCAGTTTTGTATTATGTTATTGTTTTGAACTTAAGTTTTGAAGTTTGAAAGCATGTGCAAATTGGCCTGTAGGTACACAGAGTTTTGGTGGTTGTTGTGTCGAAGTGAGAAAAGAATTAATGAAATTTGAAAGATGTAGTAATTGAATGCATTTTGTGCCAAATCAATTAAAAATGATGAACAGTTTAGCCCACATAGACTTCTATTCTGCTCACTGTGTGAGTTTTGAAAAAGTGACCTAAGTATTGAGAAATCCTAGCGATTGTAAAAAAAACACTGTATTTTTTGTATTAGGTTTCGACCATCATTTTAAAGGAGTAATGACATGGATTTTTGTTCCTTGAGGTTCACTTATAATGTTAATAAAGTTGATGATCAATTGTGATCAATTTGATCAATGATCAATTTTTAAGGAGCGCCTCCTTAAATCTTGTCAGTAAACAGCCACCGTTATGATTGGCTAACGCCATTGTATAGGAAACAGTATCAACGCCCACTCGCTATTGTACGTGAGTGTTTTGAAAACATTATCCATATAAAACCGTCACACAAAGCTTTATGAAATCATTTACTTATGGTTTGTGATGCAGCTGCTGTCAGATCCAAAACAGTCGGCTGCTTCATCTGTCAACAAAAGTTTCTTTGCGAACTCTCCATTACACTGTGCCTCTCTGACAAAACGAAATACTCCGAACAAACATATAATACTCAGATGTGATCTAGGATGCTATTTAAAATAAACCTTCCTTTGGGATCCTTTGGAAGTCTGTACAGAGACGCAAACAAGATATTTAAACTGGATGCGTCAAAGAGAACGTTCTTTCACTCTTCCATTTGTCCTGTTGTCGACAGACTCAAGTGCATGGAGTATGTCAGAAATGGAATGCACATCTGTATACTGTATCCAGTGTAGACAGCATTAGTGATTATAATGGCTTCTATTTGACGCAACGCTTACATCTAGACCAGTGTGGGCAAATGTCAGCCGTCTGAATGCCAGTGTGCTATTGATGTAAAACTGTTCATTGATGTCTTGCTCTAGAGGCAGTCATATGCATATGTATTTTCCAGTGTGACGTCACTGATGCCGCACTATCCAAACAAGCTGTTGTTTGAGCTTGATTAAATAAATGCTTTGTTTATAGGGAGGATGTTTTAATGGTACAAAGACCTCTTATATATCAAAAGATCAAGACAAATTTGATTTCTCATGTCATAACACATTTAACAGTTTTGAAAAAAAAATGTGCTTTGAAACTAAACTGTCAAATGTTTTGGTTTATTTCCCTTCTATTTATTTTCCCCTATGTATATAAACCACTTCCAGGTGGCTTCCAGTTTTGCATCATTCACACATATAATGTCTGAACAATGCGTGGGATTTTGAACCCTCCAGTTCTTTGACTGAATGCAAATGAAACGGTCCTATTAGATGTCAGAATGGTTGACATAACACTAAGCAGAGACCCTCTAAATTTCTTAATCAGCTCAAAATGTCAAGAGTCCTACTTTTTCACCTGAAGTCAGTGAAAGTACGGAAGGTATCAGCAAAAGGCCATGCAGTTTAAATTAAATGCCTCAACCTTCCTCACATCTGTTGTGTGTGTGTGTGTGTGTGTGTGACCACCAACATCTTACATGATCGCAAGAGCCTATTTAATGGAATTCTCCTCAAAAATAATATCTTGCCTTTAATCTAAAAGAATATTAATAGCTTTACTAAGAAGATTTTTTTGATTTCCCGGCTGAAATTCCACTTGTATTATTATTCTGATATTTACTTTGACCTCTTTGCAGCAGAGTTGTCCTCCTAGACAGCTTCACTAATTGATTTATAATAACTTGCAGCACACAGTCCAAAAAGCTGTTATTCCCAATGGGATGGAATTCTTCTGCCGATAATAACAGTGTCAGAGCCTCTCCCTTCCCTAAGAGCTAAATAGTATGCATCAGTGAGGTCGTTTTGTAGACACCAAAGCCTCAGTGTGTTTGTAAAAGGCAAATGATGTTTGGCTCTATTCAGCACAAGCAAATATCCCAATGGAAATTGTTTCAAGATTAAAGAATTCTCTTACTGTTACAAGAAATATAAACTAAATAAAACATTGTCTCTGGGTCTGTAAATGGTATCACTGTAGTTATATTACCTTGGGTCTTTATTATTGTATTTTTTTTCTGGCTAATTACAGTAATATAATGTAACCTACACTGCCAGTCAAAATTTTAGGCACATCTATTCCTTCTTTTTTATTGCTATTTTCCACATTTTAGAGGGACTTAGATTATCTATATCATTCTCTTTGTCCGTAAAGCCTATAAACCTAATTTTCCAGTGATATAATCTGTCCATATGGCTCTGAATAATCCTGGTATTTTTTCGTCCCCCTTTTGGGTCCTAAGAACCTTAAATTCAAAGCCAGTTTAATTACTTAGTGGCAGAAGACATAAAATGACCTGTATAAGGATGTAAATTACAGCCGTTTAGCACAACTGATAAAAAAGAGATGAAAATGAAAAAGGTCATTTATACGGATTTTTTAATTCAGAGAGCATGCTCACCTACTGAGATAATTTTTCAATTAAAAATACCTGCCAAAAACCTATAATGCATCTCTCTAAGCTAAAGAACCATCTTAATAAAATATACTTGTTTTTCAGCTGCACGAATGAATATAAATCACATACATTTATGCATAAACTGCATATTCGAGCGGACGCCAAAGATTTTGGACGCTTTGAGAAATTTCTGACAAATGTATTAATGCATGCAAATGCCGTGATGTTCAGGTATCATAAACAGATGATCAAAAAGAGTTTAGCAAAACCTAAACAAATTCCTCCACTTCCACATTCCTCCGTGAAACATTTCTCTTAAAACAAGCAATCATTCCATAAACATCTGTCTGGCTTCACATGTTAGGTTCATCATTGCAAGTTATACATTCAAGGGCCGACTCAAAGCGTTTTGCTCACGACATGTGCTTCTGATTAGGGCCTGGTATTCCTGGTTTTTGATTGGTCTCTGTTTGTCTGTATGTCTGAATGAGACCCAGGCACATCTATGGGCTTTTGCTTGTTCAGATAAACCCTCTCTGTCAGTGAAGAGTCATTGTTAACAGATGGTAATGTAATAAGCTGACCCTATGACCTTTCTTAAGCGGCTATGCAACCTCGACCCACCAAATGAAATGTTAAGTGTGTATCTGAGAACTTGTCAGCAAACACATGGAAGGCTAGTAAATGCTGGGTGTTTGTGGTTGTTTAACCCTGCAGGGCAGACGGACATTAATCACAGTTAAGTCCAAAATGATGAAGTGTTTGGTGGTCAAACATGATAGGCCGTTCTAAATGCAGCTATGGTTTCAGCAGGCATATCCAAGGATCCAACATGCCACATCAGGAAATGAAACCAAAGCAATTTTTCCTAAAACAGCTGCTCTTCCTTAAGGGAATTTCTAAATAAATCCTGTGCTTGAATAAAAAAAAATTAATCACCTTGAAACATGACCTTGAAAAGTTTTGAATTTCACTTCTTTTTTTTTTTTTACATGTGAGCGATACTCATGCAACTCTTCCAAGGAAAGAACTTTTAGGTCATTGTTTTTTTTTTTGTTTTTTTTTCTCTCAAGCAAGGTCAAAATAAATCATTTATTCTGTCCGTAGTTCATATAAATGTGCAGCATAAAAGCGTGAGATAAATAAGAGTGGGAATCATGGGTAAATATTAGGAGTGCAGATGGCTTGTGGGAAGAAAACAGAAGCGGGTCGAGTGAATGATTAGATAATCATTTTCTCTCTCTCATCTGGGAGGAATGGAGGGAGAGAGAGAGAGAGAGAGAGAGAGAGAGAGAGAGAGAGAGAGAGAGAGAGAGAGAGAGAGAGAGAGAGAGAGAGAGAGAGAGAGAGAGAGAGAGAGATCTGTTGCATATGCAGTAACATCCAGTGTTAACATTAACTCTTATCGCCAGCATTTAAAAAAAAAAGCCAGCCACCACCTGTACAGAGCATGCAATATATCAAAAGAAAGAACAGATCCTCTGCTTTTAAACAACAACAGCTTAATGCATTATTTTTGATCAACACTTTAATGTGGGTGTTTCATAAATAAAAAAAAATAAAAAAAAACATTTTGAACAAAAAGCTGAGAAATTTTTTGTCAAAGAATACAACATGTGCATAAGCAATGCTTCTATCGCTTGTTTCTACTATTTTCTTTCGCCTATGTTTTGATCAGGAGATTCTGTACTCTTTTAGAAGATGTGTAATAATGCCCCCTATTGTATAACAGTGAAAACATGGATTGCCAGAAAATTTGGTCAATGGTGGGGAAAGTCCCCCTGTAGTCAATCATTTTATCCCTTAAAACTCATCTTTGATCACCAAAAGTACATATTTGAACGTTTTTTTTTTTTTTTTTTTTTTTTTTTTTTTCATGTGAAAAAATTGTATTCATGCCTTAAAATAGCTTGAATGTAACTCTACAGCCTTGCTTAATTTTTTGGCTCGTCTCCACCGAGCAGTACGGTTCAGTACAGTACACAATTTTTGTCATTTCCATTGTCAGAAGTTGTGAATGGTACCCTAATTCCGAATCGTAACGTGCCACTTTTTTGGTACCCTTCCGTTGGGGTACCTAGCACAGTAGTCCGGTACTAAAGGGTGGAGCAGGGTTGACAGAGAATCGTCACTTGCGTGTGCTTTTTCGGCTGTGATTTTCCTTGCAGCCTGCAGCCTTGGCTCAAACAAAACGTGTCTTCTTCTTGTGACAACAGCCTCATGCCGAGAAGCAAGTACAAGATCTGCTGTATGTCGTCCATTGTTTTTTACTGTGTCGCTTTCTTCTTCGCGCAAAAATGACGTTGATCGCAACAGCACGCCTATCACAAGCTTGCTGTTGGTGGTGGAAACGCAATCTGGATCAGGGCTTACGGTCCCGAATCGTACTGTACTGTACTGAACCGTTCCGCACCGCTCAGTGGAAACGAGCTATTAGTATATGCGTAACCATGAATATGCAAATGAGCTCCGCCTCCACTCACTCATACATGGTCGTTTACAAGTCGATGTATCAGAATGGCAATGCGTTTTATGTATCACTCTCTACAACGTCGGACACATAACAGTAATTAATATGATTAGCCATTTGCTTGACTACGTTATCAAACAGCTAATAATGTGCTAATGTTACACTAACCATGTTCCCGTTCACCATCTCAGAGTCAGCTTCCTTCTAAAAATCAGTATCCTTACAAACGCTTTGAACAACTTAGAACGTCAGTAGAGAAAGGCATATAGTTCATCATAACATCGTAATATACATCATATGTGACCCTGGACCACAAAACCAGTCATAAGGGTACATTTTTTTTTAATTGATATTTATACATCATCTGGATAAATAAGCTTTCCATTGATGTATGGTTTGTTAGGATATGACAATATTTGGCTGAGAAACAACTATTTGAAAATCTGTAAGCTGAGGGTACATAGAAATCTAAATATTGAGAAAATCACCTTTAAAGTTGTCCAAATGAAGTCCTTAGCAATGCATATTACTACTAATAATACATTTTTGACATATTTACGGTAGGAAATGTACTAAATATCGTCATGGAACATGATCTTTACTTAATATCCTAATGACTTTTGGCATAAAAGAAAAATCAATAATTTTGACCCAACCAATGTATTGTTAGCTACTGCCACAAATATACCCGTGCGACTTATGACTTTTTGTTCATGACTTATGGTTTTGTGGTCCAGGGTCACATATGCATAATTCACTCGCTATATTGCTAAATGTGCATGATTTTTCATATCAACAGAACAATATACTGGGATAATCTAGACTTTAATCTAGGTTCCCCTGCTATGCAGCATAGTAATGATGATATGTTAAAGCCCGCCCGCACGTCGACATGATTGGTTACAAGGTAGTTTATGACGTAAGAAACAAAGGCAATTACAAACAATGATTTTGAGACTGTCTTTGGTTCACTGCAGTTTTAAGGAGAAAATACTCAGCAATGGTGTTGACTTATGAATTTGCACATGGTTTGTCTTAAAGCATATTAAAAAAACAAAAACACCACATAGACATATAAACAACTTGATTTTCACCACGGCTCTTTAAATGGTGTGTTCTATTTTATTATTTTATTTTATTTTACACTGCACACCTAAAATGTTTATAAACATTTCAGAAAATGATATAATATAATATAATATAATATAATATAATATAATATAATATGCAGAATGATTGTTTTGAACACCCCAAGTTTTCCCAAATACCCTAATTATCTGCAATTGGTTCATGCTCAAACAAACAGAGCAATATTATAATATTGTATCATAATGCGTAAGCTGAGAAAAAAAAAAATCCCAATCTTCTCTGAATACACATTTTTCAACAAACAAATCTCACATGAATTCAATTTTTAATTTCTTTTGATGACAGCATAATTTATACAGCCACACATTTCACAGGTCTTACACGGCACTAGAGGACATGATCAATTCATCCATCTGTGATGTGGTGAGAGTGTGTTTAGGGATGGATTTGTTGTTAGAGTGACCAGGTGGCTTTTTAAATACGTTCAGCTAGCAGGAAAACTTCTGCTATGTAACCAGTCAACATCTCTATTAAAGAGGGTTACCAGCAGGTCGTCTGCAATACCACAGGAATTATCCACCCTGGAATTCTTCTCAGCAGACATATTCTGGATCCCAGATGGATCTTTGATATCCGAAACCTTGCAAACAGAACAATTTTTTTATCAGATGATGTTTAATGATGTTGTTGTAACTGTGCTTCACTTTATTCCCCAAACATAATTGTTTATAATGTATTATTATTATTATTATTAGTAGTAGTAGTAGTAGTACTAAAATGGTTACCGGTAATAAATTAAAGACAATGATGTTCTTTTTAAAGGGGACATATTATGCCCCTTTTCACAAGATGTAATATAAATCTCTGGTGTCCCCAGAATGTGCCTGTGAAGTTTCAGCTCAAAATACCCCCCAGATCATTTTTTATAGCTTGTCAAATTTGCCCCATTTGGGTGTGAGCAAAAACACACCGTTTTTGTGTGTGTCCCTTTAAATGCAAATGAGCTGCTGCTCCCCGCCCCCCCCCCTTCCAGGTTCCTTCACACGAGCTTCGGATACAACGTCAACAACAAAACAAATCTCACTCAGCCAAAATGTCAGAAATAACCAGTTGTGGAGTGCAGCCTTACATGTTTGAACCGGAGTCGGACACAGATGGAGAGACAGAAGAGGTTGCAATTTTTAGACTGCACCTGGATGTTTCTGAATGGTTAGTGGATACATTTATGTAACGTTAGTTGTTGTGGAGTTACGTTGATTCAACTCATCGACTAGTATGTACCATCATGTTAATCTATAAATTGTTGTATAGGTGCTCGTGGGAAAATAAAAAAGTCTGTCACCTGACTGTACAATGCATAATAAATGTGCGTTTATGAATAAAACTAACTACATAGCTCTAGTCTCTGTGAATACAGTCAGAGACTATGGTAACTTTAGCCATATTAGCTGTACAGCGTTCTAGAAAGCTCATTCAGAAAGGAAATTAGCAAACATTCACAAAATATGAAGTGCCATACTTACTTGTTCTGGATATGAAGTTATAGCACGAAGCGTTGGTATTGACCCATCCTTCAGAAACAACTTTTTTGCAAATCCAGCATTGTACTGACCCTCGTTGGTGAAGCAGTCATGCGTAAAATGATTTGCGCAAATATATAACATTTTACCGACATTCTTCGGCACCTTCAAAAATGAAATCCCGAAATCTGGAACAGCGCATTATGAGAGATTGATAATGTTTGATGGGGATTATAAAAAAAGTATTGGGTGGATTTTTACTATTTATAGGCTGGTTGTTTACACACACTGGGCCTCATTCATGAAACATGAGCAGAACGAATTTGTGTGTAAATCGTTCGTAAAGCCGCTCTGACGTAAATTTTCGAATTCACGAAAATGTTCGTATTTTCAAAATGTTAGTTGGTACGAAAGAAAATTACACCTGCTCCCTACCACGTGTAAACGGTGCGTAAAACATCTGAACGTTCTGTGTTCCAATTTAGGCAAACTGATGACATTGCATTTTGATACACTATGTACCATAATATTTCATGAGTTCATTTGCCCTGACTTTTTTTTTTTTTTTTACTGTTCGACTTTGGGTAATATGCAGCGCTCGTCACTGTCACTTTTTACCCGGCCGTCCAATCACAGTGGAGGAGGGGCGGGAAAAATACTACACCGACCAATCATCCCACTTGTACACCGACTGAACAACAATGGAAGTTAAAAGTTAATATTGCTTTTTACTGCATTTTTATATTCAGTAATATTCTTCAAAATGAGATATGGATATTCTGCCATGGATATTCTGTATCATAGCAACCAAAGTATTTCAGCTGGAAAAACGCTGCGCTTGCAAAGCGCTTTCAAGCGCTACCAGCTGGCCGTTTTCAGAAGAGCACCAGGTGTTTTTTAGCTGGCTAAAAATGCTTTGGTGGACACATGATAATTGAATATTTATTGCTAGGCATATGGCCAATTATTCTCTTTAGCATTTATGCAAAATACTGGAGCCAAACCTGAGAAAGAAGTCCAGAAGATTCCACAGCGTTCCTGGACACGTCATTTGCAGTTGTAACTCAGGGGCGGGTATTGTGCTAATTATGAATGAGCGTGCACGCGCACCCTATTTACGAATGTTTGGAATTCATTAATATACACGCATTTAACTACTGAATCCGTGGTATATGAAGCATTTGTGAATCTGGAGGAGAGTTTTCATAAAGGTCCATTTTACGCGCAAATTACTCAGAATTTGTTCGTATATTTGCGAAAGTTTAATGAATGAGACCCACTGTACACACATCTGTGTTCAAACACCTTATAAAAGTGAATTTTGCATAATATGTCCCCTTTAAATGAAAATCTAATTAAAAGAGGCATGTCCATGAAAAAAGGGTTTATTTTAATACAGCACAGCATTATTACATTATTTATGTATTTATTTTTAATTATTACAACAGTATGAGAGTGCATCAGATTAAGTAATATTTAGTCTCAAACTGTAATGATTTGCTGGTTTGCTACTGTAGGTTTATAAAACTCATATACACAGTACTTTCGCTCAGAAGTGCAGATCATGATCATGTCACAATGAGTCTGATGAATGGACCTGCAGTGTAAAGTGCAACTGTGCTGTGGAATTTGAGGCTACTCGTTGGACCACACACATTCACACTGAAGAGATGCAATTGAAGCAGAGTAAGTGCATATTTGATGTTTAAAGTTAAAGAAACTGTTCCTTTAAATCAGTTTCAACAGAAAAAGTCCTCTCTTGCATCTTCCAGAGCACTGTGTTTTTGCCTAGTTCTTCTGAACTCCTAGGAGGAAAAAAAAAAAACACTCTGGATTGATCATCATTGCAAGTCCATTTTATGTGCTGCGTTTAGGGCTGCTGTGGTGGTACAAAAGAAAACGGGTCATTAAACATTCTGCCTTGCTGGGAATTTAGGCTTCTTGGAAGACGAATAAGGTAACGTCCGCCAGAAGTGTCTCGATCATAAGCAATACCTTAATTGCTTGTGGCATTTAACAACCTATATTTACAGTACAAGGAAACCAGGGGGACTCTGGCCTAGAGGTTGTTATGGTTTTATGAAATAGGAAGTTGCAATGGATTTATTAGTTCTGGCTCAGTTAGCATCTCAGTTATGTATTTTTTTCCCCTCAATTCACATAACCTTCTGTCTGTAAGATAAAAACTCCAGGTCTGTCTGTCTATCTATCTATCTATCTGTTCGTCCATCCGTCCGTCCGTCCGTAGTCAGTAGTTTGGGCTACAGTATGATTGTCTAGACGAAAATAATTACAAAAATTATAAATAAACAGTTAGACTTCATAAAGTTTTCTTCATAAATAAACAGCTAATTTTTTCCCCCAATTTAGTTAGGTTATTTAGGGTGTGTAATTTTTTTTTTATAGTTTTTAATGTATTTATTGTTTAGTTTTTATATTAGTATTTTAGAGCTACCAAACAATATATGCTAACTTGTATAATGTTAAAATATTTAATAGTTTTTTTTTATTTATTTATTTTATCGCTATCTAGTGGCATGTTCATGTTTAATGCAAGTTTTATCATTCATTATGCATAAAAAAATACTAAAATTAATCTGTTACTAAAATGAAAATCTATTTTATTTAATTTTGTTTTTATTCTGATTAATAAAATGTGTTTATTAAGTGTTTGTTTTAGTTTTTGTTAACAATAATAGCACTTTGCCTCTAGACAAGAACAAAGTCTGTCTGCAGTTGTTCTTAGTGGTTGAAAATACACTGAACGTCATTCAAGGTCTACACTTTTGAGTGAACTTATCTTTACTTTTGCACTGTTTTATCACAGCATTCTTCCTTGAGAAGTACGCTCACGAAGATGTGCATCATATTTTCTTTTTTTCCACAATTGTGAGGAAAGGTTACAACTCATACTTTATTCTCATGTGCTAAAGGAATACTAAACTGTACCAGATGTATGGAGGTTCTTGATCAAAATATCATTTTACATTAATAAATAAAACACATTATACGCTTTAATCTGCATGCATATTTTGATTTTCCATTCAAAATCACAAGATTTTGATTGTAACTCCTGGGAAAGCATCTATATGAGCTGCTGAATATTTATGGAGAGACTAAAGCATCTTGTCGTACAATTATGCTTTTCATTTTATCCTTTTACTTCTATGTTTCCTGTGGTTGTCTGGCTATTGCTACCCAAAGTCCTGCCAAATCTTTTTTTGTTTTTTTTTCCTCTCTCTTTTTTTGTTTTTTTCCAAAGGCCTGCTCTGATCAAATGTCTGAGAACTGCACGCAAATTTCCATTGTTCTTACATCTAATATTTCATGTCTCAAATACTTCAGAGACAAGGAATATTTTAGCAGATTTTATGCTTGTTATAGACTGGAGGCTTGAAACTAGGTCATTTTGCAATAATAAATCATAACCTCTAATAATTACTCATGATATTATTTACACTCAGCTACACACCTGCAGTCAATACTTGATTTTTGCAGCGTTTTGGAGATTTGCCTGAGCAAAGGTCTAATATACTGTACCTTATTGCAATGCAATTCAAATAATGAGGTCACGTACCGGTGATCACATCGCATTTAATGAAAAGTGATCGGTAAAGTCATTATTTTGTCATTACATGGTCATTTAATGCTCATCTTACAAAATTTAAAAATGAATGATGTAGTTTATCTCCTCAAAAGCCGTATAAACTCAATTTCCTGCTTGTTTCAAACATGTTGCCCTCAGGTCACACGGTGGAAAATCTGAGTAATCAAAGTACTCCGTTACAACAACCTTTTCACATGACTAACATGAAGTGTTATTTCCTGTAGATCTCAAAAGATTTCTGAGATATATTCATGCAGTTACATCAGGCTGCTCTCAAGTGTAACTGCATGAATATATCTCAGAAATCTTTTGAGATGTCATGTGATAGTCATGTGAAAAGGTTGTTGTAACGGAGTACTTTGATTACTCAGATTTTCCACCGTGTGACCTGAGGGCAACATGTTTGAAACAAGCAGGAAATTGAGTTTATATGGCTTTTGAGGAGGTAACCTACATCATTCATTTTTAAATTTTGTAAGATGAGCATTAAATGACCCTGTAATGACAAAATAAACAACGTAAAAAATAATGTAATCCTGATTAATTAAATTGGATTGAATGCAAGAAATTAAGTTGACAAAACATTCAAGACTTCTCCTGCATTTTCTCATGTTAATTAAGTTGAGCAAGTTCAAAAGCATTTCTTTTTTGAGGAACCACTAACTTTGTAGGTCGCTATGACTCACTGTCTCACTGGGTCTATGAATGTCTTTTGAAATTGATTTCTGATGTGCAACCAGGCCTGAATTCTAAACGAGACCTTAAAAAATCAGCACCTATCTAAGGGCCCTATTTTAATGATCTAAGCGCATGGTCTAAAGCACACGGCGCAAGTGCACTTAGGGAGTGTCCGAATCCACTTTTGCTAGTTTAACAACGAGAAAAATGGTCGGCATGCCCGGCCTCTAAATAAGTAATGGGTGTGTTTTGGGCATAACGTGCAATAAACTAATCAGAGTCTCATCTCCCAATCCCCTTTAAAAGCCAGTTGTGCTTGGACCATGGCGGATTCGCTATTTACATGGCGGAATTTACGAGCGGAAAGACTGAACTCTTCTCCAGAGAGGAATTTTATTTTTAAAATTTTAAAATGTTTGATTGCTGCTGCGCATCCCTGTGTGTGTGTAATAAGCAGGGAGGGAGGGGTGAGGGTGCGGGGAGGGAGGGGTGAGGGTGCGGGAAGGGAGGGAGGAAGGGAGGGAGGGAGGGAGGGGGTGAGGGTGAGGGTGAGGGTGAGGGTGAGGGTGAGGGTGAGGGTGCGGGTGCGGGGAGGGAGGGGTGAGGGTGCGGGGAGGGAGGGGTGAGGGTGCGGGGAGGAAGGGGAAGAAGAGGCCAAGTACATAGGCGATCCCTGATGAAATCAGGGCTACAATTGTGGATCATGTTGTCAATCACGGCCTCACAATAGCTGAGGCTGGTCGAAGGGTGCAGCCAAATGTTGGGAGAACCACTGTAAATTCAATTATTCAAACATTTTGTCGGGAGCACAGGTGTGTATAAATGGACAGTAATTCAGCACTAAACAATCTGCACTGCACTACTGTCATTGTGTCATACATGAAGCTTGCAGTGGGACAAGAACTTGTCACTACATTTTACATTTAGACGTACAGCTTTACTGCATCACACATTTAGTGTATTGTAGTGTTACAGTAAATATTTGCCATATTTACTGTAATTTTACTCTGCACCACACAGGATTGCAAGACAACCTAACTGGAGACCATCTGAGCAAGCATGTTGTTGTTTTGGATAATGTGCGTTTTCACCGCTCAGATGTCATCAGACAGTGGTTTGCAGCACATGATAGGATGCTGGTGGAATATCTCCCTCCCTACTCACCATTCCTAAATCCAATAGAGGAGTTTTTCTCTTCCTGGAGGTGGAAGGTATATGACCGGCATCCACATACCCAAATGGCCCTGCTAGCGGCCATGGATGCAGCATATGATGACATCACAGCAGAGTCCTGCAGAGGGTGGATTCGCCACTCGAGGAGATACTTTCCTCGCTGCATTGCAAGAGATGATATTCGCTGTGATGTAGATGAAATTATGTGGCCAGACAGAGAGGAACGTCTGGATGTGCATGAATGATTACAGTACTATGTATGTTGTATGTCCAGTTCCAATATGTACTGCAATATTGTTTACAGTTGTGCACAGCTCTACCCAAAGGGAGTTTATGTTTGTTGTAAATAAGGGTGTATTTTTTTTTCTTTTGCACAATGCTGTGAACAAATTAGAATTGCAAAGAGCATATGCAGTAAAAATGTGAAACATACATATTCAGTGTCTTGTATTCAGTTACCTCACTAAATACAGTAATGTGTAACTTTACTGTATTTTTCAAATGGCTGTGCAAATAGTATATAGTGCTGTCTTGAGCATTTTCAGGTAGTGTCACCAAGATCTGACTTTTTTGCATTGGAAAACATTTACAGAGTAAACTGTCATAATGAAAACATGACAAAGCCATTTGACTATCTTGTTCATAAACAATGGTGTCAGGACTTTTCATCTTGATGACACTGACACTTTCATTGACATGAATACTTGCTTTTGAGGAATGAGCTATCCATTTTGAGCAAGTGACACACTCTTGCAGGTTATCAACTAGGTTTTGCAGTTTGTACTAATTGTTTTGAGAACTGCATTAACTGTTGTGCAAATGTAAATAGTGATGTGAGAAATGCACCAAAGCGACTGAGAAAAACTGTAAACAACGTGGCGCTGGATGTGAAAATGATAACTGTGTCGGGCTGAAACTAGCAATAAACACTTGAGTCGCGCCTGGCGCCGCATTTCGCCGGGTGTATGATAGAGCTCTAAGTCTCAAGTATGTCTAGAGCACATCTGCACGTCTTCAAAGTGTTCAGGATTTTCAAATGTTGTGTAATGTGCAATAGAATCAATAACTGCATTTGTAAAAAAGAGAAATCAGCATTTGAATCCATATTTTGCGTCTTGATTAGGTCATTCTCTACATTTCTCATGTGCCACACGTGATTTCATTAGGCTGAAGGAAAAACATCATCAGGCAAATTATAAAATGTGAAAAATCAATGTGTACAGAGTCAGAAAATGAGCTTGAATTATAAGAGTCCTATAGAGGTTGTTTAACAAGCCCGCTGTGAATGTTTGAGTAAAATTATCCATAAAATATGAATAGTTCAGAGATCTGAAGCACACGGATTTGTGTACGCTCAGTCAGTCTTTTCGAATGAGCGTTAAAGGCTCTATTTTGAAATGCTGGCATTGATTAAAAGATTAGCTTTCTAACTTTGATCTTCTGAGAGGAGGAAATATCACTTAGTAACAAATCAGCACAAAGTTGAAAAATCTGTTCGTTTTATGTGAAGCTGCAGCTAAAAACCAGATGCACAAATGTTGTTTTTTTGGGGCTCACTGAACACTGCAAAGACAAAACTGACAAAAATGTTTTACACAGTGTCACATTCATTAGATCTAACATTGAGTCACAAACTTTTAGAAAGTACTTGATGAGAGAACACTAGTTTCTCTGTTACCCATTACATACAATGATATGCACATTGTTCTGAAACTGAACTTTGCAGCTAACAAACAATCTAAATTTCCCTTCTTGAAAGCAGCTGCACCGGATGGTAACTGTGAAACAATGTGATATGTGTATAGGATTAAAAAAGGTGTTTATTACTTGAAGGCTGATAATCATTTTATATATATATATATATATATATATAATATTTATTAGTGATTTAGTGTGCATTTAGGACACTGTTTTTGGCTTTTTTTCAGAACTGAAAAAATGTTGCGTACTAGACTGTGTGTGAGTATTTATGAGTCAGGGTTATGTGTTTATATAGGGTTAGGACTAAATTTTCGGACAGGAATGTTGTTCCAGGATTGACCCAGGAACATGTCTTGCTTGGCAAAAATCACAATGATATAGATAGATAGATAGATAGATAGATAGATAGACAGATAGACAGATAGACAGATAGACAGATAGATAGATAGATAGATAGATAGATAGATAGATAGATAGATAGATAGATAGATAGATACCAGTGGAACCAGTGGAAATCTCTGTAAATTTTATGCATTCTCTTGGAACATGGATTAAAATATCTTGTTCTCTGTAGTACATGATCAGGTAGTTTCTGAAAACAAAACCTGTTTGTGTTTCAAGCTGGGTGAGTCAGCTGCAGGTAACATCCGTTTAATTTTTGTCTCCATGGATTTCCTTGGTAATGTCTCTATTTGATAGATTAATATATGTGCACAGCTGTCTTTTTGTGCTGCAGGGGATGCACAAGCTATTGTTCTATCTCCTATGAATGTGATTGTGCCATGGAGAGTTATTAGTACACCAGCAATCATTCAAAAGAGGGTTATAAGTAAAAGATGATTGACTTTATTCTTTCTACAGATAAAAAAAAATGTGCCTTCCGCTGTCTTTTGTGGTTGTTTGAATGCATTCGACCACATGTGCGTTTACACTACGAAAGCAATATGGTCAAATGTGTTTTCTACTACCACTGGAAGTGGTCGAAAGTGGACAAGCTCGAAACTTTTTAGACCTCGTTTACACCTGTATTTAGCGTTGTCCACTTGTGATCCGATCGACCAAAATGCATCTTAATACCAGGTGTAAACAGGGCCAAAAATGCAGATTCATTCATGAACAAAGTGTCTAGCTAAATTCAGAACACAAAGATATGGCAGTGAGTCACTGAATCATTTAAACAACTTCAAAAAGAGCCAATCGCCTTACAAAGTAAAGATATCTAGGATATAGTTTTAGAAGGTTGTACATAGACCTCAATGCTTGACACACAAACCTCAAAAATGGTGACAATCAACAAATGTAAAAAGATGAGCTCTTAACATCACAACACATAATTAACAATAAGGAAAAAAACACAAACAAGTCAGATAACAGTAACCGCATAATTTATTCATGCTTAACGAGTTTGTTTGCCCATATAATCTTAAAATATTAGGTTAAATTTATTTGGCTTGCTGTCCACTGATGAGGGGCTCTATGAAGCAGCTTCAACTCGAGCTCTGATATACCCCCACAGTGACTAAATATAGGATATGATGATGTAGGGCAAGGTACCTAAGATAAAGGTGGAGTTTGGGGAGGTGGTGGGATGCTGGAACAGCTGAGACTGAGGAGAGGTAAGCAGCTGTTTATATACTCTGGCTGTTGGCTGTTGATTGGAAGATTAGATGGGCTCGCTCCTCCCTAAATTACGTTTAGGAACTTCACTACAATGCATGCTAAAAGCTCACAAACCCTTAACATGTAAGCAATATTGTTCAATTGTTGAAATTCTGCAACTTATTGGCTATATTAAATGGTTAAGTTTAGGGTACTGGTGGAGTTAGGGGCTCAGAAATAAAATATATGAAAAAAAAAAAGTATTGGAACACCCCTTAATTCTTAAATTCAGGTGTTTCAATCAGACCCATTGCCACAGGTGTATAAAATCAAGCACCTAGCTATGCAGTCTCTCGTTACAAACATTTGTGGAAAAAAATGGGTTGTTCTGAAGAGCTCAGTGAATTCAAACATGGTACTGTGATAAGATGCCACCTTTGCATTAAGTCAGATCATGAAATTTCATCCCTGTTATGTATTCCACAGTCAACTGCAAGTGGTATTATTGGAAAGTGGAAACATTTAGGAACAGCAGCAACTCAGCCACGAAGCAGAAGACCACGTAATGTCACAAAGCGGGGTCACCGAGTGCGGAGGCGCATGGTGCATAAAAATCGCTCTGTTGATTCCATAGCTGAAGCCTTCCAAACTTCCACTGGCATTAATATCAGAACAAAAACAGTGCGGCGGGAGCTTCATGGAATGGGTTTCCATGGCAGAGCAGCTGCATGCAAGCTTCACATCACCGTATTCTCTGGATTGACGAATCACACTTCTTTGTTTGTCAGTCTGATGGGCGAGTCTGAGTTTGGGGGATGCCAGCAGAACTTACTTCCTGACTCCATTGTGCCAACTGTACATTTTGATGGTGGAGGGATAATGTTAGGCCCCTTACTTCCAGTGAAGGGAAATCTTAATGCTTCAGCATACCAAGACATTTTGGACAATGCTATGCTTCCAAATTTGTGGGAACAGTTTAGGAAAGGCCCTTTTCTATTCCAGCATAACAGTGCACAAAGGTCCATAAAGACATGGTTGGAAGAGTTTGGTGTGGAAGAACTTGACTGGCCCTCACAGAGCCCTGACCATAACCCCATCAAACACCTGGAATGGAGATGGTAAGCCAGGCCTTCTTGTCCAACACAAATGCCTGACCTCACAAATTCTCTACTGGATGATGTGGCAAAAATCCCACAGAAACACTCCAAAATCTTGTAGAAAGCTTTACCAGAAGAGTGGAAGCTGTTATAGCTGCAAATGTGGGGACCAACTCCATTTATGTCTATGAATTTAGAATGCATATTCATGTCTATGTATTTAGAATGTAATGTAATTAAACAAATCAAAAAGTTCTTACTGGTTAATTAGATTGGATTGTCTAGTTGCTTTTCAGTTTGCCATCCTTGGATGTGTTTACAGCACTCGAAGAATCTTTCACAAACAACTTTGACCAGTGAATTATCGATTGCAGTATGTTTTGTTCATATTCACAGTGGCCCAGCCTATAGAGACCAACCGAGATTGCCATTGCTCTCAATGATGAAGGTCACTGTTGCATCTGTGAGGAGGGCTCAGTAATTGCACATGCATTTCAATTTCTATATTTGGGTGCAGTTCAGTATTCTCTCTTGAATACAGTGAATGTGTTGATAAAGTCTGAGTTTGTATAGTGAAAAGCAAGTGTGGCCTTTGAATAAATAAATCTATATTTGTGTAGGTGCTCAAATGATGTCCCAAGAGACAGAGGTCATGGAGGGCTGTGAAAACATGCTGAGGATGGTGTGTTTACTGCACAATCAGTGCTGCCAGAGAGATGTTGAATGTGTATTACTCCATTCTACACCCCAACTACTATCCTGGGATCCCCAACAATAGCTGCACACAGCCTTTACTGCAGATATGCTCAATATGTGACAGTGTTGGCCCACATTTCTACGCTTTCATTGACAGGTGTGGTGATTCATTTTTCTGACAATAAGAGAAATACAGAAAGCATTGTCTTTACCTTTGCTGTAAATGCCTGTCTATCACAACGGTTTGGAGAGCCTCTCTCCCTTGTGACCGATAAGAGGGCTGATTAATGTCCGACTAAACGCTGACATAATGCTCTTATCTTTGTAAATGCCACACACTGTTGGGTCTGATGAACCCACTGCTTTTCCCACAGAGAAAATGACTGAAGAGATGCCTCAGGCTGTATTCCACTGAAATATCCACAGATACTCCCTTCCCACTATAATGGTGCTGGTGCACATGCTGGAACCGATGCCCAAAATGACATAATTAACACTTTTTATTGTGTTATCATCAAATCATATACATAATTATCCACAGCAAATCACTGTAACATTTCAACCGTAAAAGTTAGATTTACACTTAGGGCTCTGAACCGGTTCAATGAATGAAAACAAAAAACAGAAACAAATTAAATTTTAACAGGAAAATGAAATCAAGTTTAATCGTTCTGAACAGAAACACTTATTATTACCGGTTAATAATGTTATTTTATCATTGTTTAATATTTTTATTTGGTAGTCAACCAATCATGAATACAAATAGTACAGCCTATGCAAATGTGACGTTGACGCATCCAATATGTGAAGTACCCACACTCAGCTGTCAAGTCATTATAGGTAAGTCGCATGGCAATGTGCTGGCATTCAAATTTGGATCTCAGGAGTTTTTCCGAGGAAATGTCACCAACCGTTAAAGCATTAAATTTAAGTGAAAATGAATGGCAGGTAATATCCAGCATGGTGTGTTTTGAAACCAGCGAAAATTGCATGTTAGAACTGCTACTATTCAGGAAATTAAAAAAATAAATAAATAATTAAACACCATTTTGTCAAAGTTTGTATTGTCATTATGTATGGTCAGACACTTAATATAATATTATTAACACATAATATTATTAACATTTTATCAAAATCAAGCTCAAATGGAGTTGAGGTTTTTCACTGGCGTATGTTGGAGATTTGTGTTTTATCGATCATATGAACGGCAGTAAGTCTGAGGCAGTAAGTGCACGGGATTACGTTTAAGTTTATTGTATATACACTCACCTAAAGGATTATTAGGAACACCTGTTCAATTTCTCATTAATGCAATTATCTAATCAACCAATCACATGGCAGTTGCTTCAATGCATTTAGGGGTGTGGTCCTGGTCAAGACAATCTCCTGAACTCCAAACTGAATGTCAGAATGGGAAAGAAAGGTGATTTAAGCAATTTTGAGCGTGGCATGGTTGTTGGTGCCAGACGCGCCGGTCTGAGTATTTCACAATCTGCTCAGTTACTGGGATTTTCACGCACAACCATTTCTAGAGTTTACAAAGAATGGTGTGAAAAGGGAAAAACATCCAGTATGCGGCAGTCCTGTGGGCCAAAATGCCTTGTTGATGCTAGAGGTCAGAGGAGAATGGGCCGACTGATTCAAGCTGATAGAAGAGCAACTTTGACTGAAATAACCACTCGTTGCAACCGAGGTATGCAGCAAAGCATTTGTGAAGCCACAACACGCACAACCTTGAGGCGGATGGGCTACAACAGCAGAAGACCCCACCGGGTACCACTCATCTCCACTACAAATAGGAAAAAGAGGCTACAATTTGCACAAGCTCACCAAAATTGGACAGTTGAAGACTGGAAAAATGTTGCCTGGTCTGATGAGTCTCGATTTCTGTTGAGACATTCAGATGGTAGAGTCAGAATTTGGCGTAAACAGAATGAGAACATGGATCCATCATGCCTTGTTACCACTGTGCAGGCTGGTGGTGGTGGTGTAATGGTGTGGGGGATGTTTTCTTGGCACACTTTAGGCCCCTTAGTGCCAATTGGGCATCGTTTAAATGCCACGGCCTACCTGAGCATTGTTTCTGACCATGTCCATCCCTTTATGACCACCATGTACCCATCCTCTGATGGCTACTTCCAGCAGGATAATGCACCATGTCACAAAGCTCGAATCATTTCAAATTGGTTTCTTGAACATGACAATGAGTTCACTGTACTAAAACGGCCCCCACAGTCACCAGATCTCAACCCAATAGAGCATCTTTGGGATGTGGTGGAACGGGAGCTTCGTGCCCTGGATGTGCATCCCACAAATCTCCATCAACTGCAAGATGCTATCCTATCAATATGGGCCAACATTTCTAAAGAATGCTTTCAGCACCTTGTTGAATCAATGCCACGTAGAATTAAGGCAGTTCTGAAGGCGAAAGGGGGTCAAACACAGTATTAGTATGGTGTTCCTAATAATCCTTTAGGTGAGTGTATTTGCCATTTTATCTGATTGGGCGATACACGTCGGAGGTGGGACTTTTATTTTGATGATAATGAGAACAGCAGCGGCTGAACGCAGGTGCACAGGAGCTCCCATAGAGTGCTACAGGAATGAATCCTAAATCCTGGAAACTAGTTAACATTGTTGAACTTCTGGTTCCATTGTCCCAAAGTCACATAAAATATAGCAGTAAAACCCCAAAGCTTTTACGTGTCTTGAAAAAAACTATTGCTAACAAGTGGCTAAATGGGACTTGAGGTTGTTGGGACATTACACTTAACTTTTGCTTTTTACTTCTAGTGGTTGTATTTAGGCATCCCATCTGTTATCATGATGAACAAAGCGTGTAAGAATCACAAACATTTGATGGTCACAGCTTATTTTCTGCAATTATCTAAAAGCCAATGGAAAATCCTATTAGCATATTGGCACATAAATGAATAATATACATATAGTACACAGGAAAAAATAAGATGGCTTAACAAAGTGACATACACAGGATAAGGATATCTATCAAATGAGCTTGTGTCACATCACCTCACCTCATTGGACATTTCCAATTGAAACAACATAGACCTTAGTTATAGACCAATATGGTTAGGTGCCATATTGAATTTTACATATATTGAATGAAAACGAGGCTGTGAGGGATTGACTTACAGTGTTTACAATGGCTTGCACTGTATACAGGTCCAAGATCACATGTAAATATTCAAAACTCACAACTTTCAAAACTGTTTGATGGAGTTTTTGACTTTTGGAAAGATGTACAATCCATTGGAAACAGTACAATCCATTAAACACACTGTATTTCTATCCCTTCAGCGTTGTTTACATTCCTGTCAAAAATGTAATATGTTGCTGCCCTGACAAAGGTCTATTGAGCACTTTCTTCAACACCATGTCAGTGGAAAATGGGCATGGAAGACATTTATAGCACACAGTCTGAACAGTTAAATCTGTAGAAAATCTGCATTAAACCCATTATAAAAGCCTTCCAAGACACAGTCAATAGTAATGGAGTGAATTATACACTCACTCATCCAATAGAGCAGGTTTTTCTCATCCTCTTTGAAATTTCTAATTTCCGTCACTGCAAATCTACAGCGGTCATTCTCAAAGTTTCCTTCCTCCGAGATGTAGGATCAAGTTTCATATTAATCACAGCAAGACAGATTCAAACCCACTGAAATGGAAATTGAATATGGAAAATTGACTTGTTTTCTTCAAATCAACCCACATTATTTAAATAGAAACCATATTTGAATGGTGAGCGGGATCACTTGCTGTTTGGTAACTGACCTGAGTTCCTCTCATGGAATCGTTATCCAGTTGTGTAAAAAGAAGCTCCCTGTAAATCTCCACCAACTGACTTCATTTATCATCTCATTAAAGCCAAGCCATTTTTTGAATGATAATATCAGATAGCGTGAGAATGCATAGTTTCAATATAATTCAATATAGCAGTTGTTTATTTGCCCGGAATGCTGGGAATCAGTATAACGTTACAGGATCATTAATCTCAGATCAATTTAAATTATGATCAGTACTATATCTGCACATCCCAATTTCTGCTTTTTGATAGACTTTTGGAAATGTGGATTTTATGTTCTGCATATTTTACCGTTGTCCATTGGTTATGAGGAAAATTGTAGCATGAATAAGCAAGACGAGCAGAAGGGATGTTTTAGAGATCATTTTCATCCATTAGCCATTACTGGATATGAAAAATTTTAGGAAAGTCAAGATGAAGGGTATAACTGGATAATGTGTAACATGTTAAATCTGGCTGCTTTTCATCAGCTTGACATAAATACGCAGAGTCCTTTCCAAATTATACGTAAAGAAGAATGTTTTTGTAAAGATAAGCAGTTTGAAACATGCATGTGTGTATATATGCATATGTTTATAGTTGGTTTCCTTGCCATTAGTTTATTTGAGTTGATCCTGACTGCAGTTGGTCCAAAGATCACTTTCTTGAACTGTTCAAAAGTCACTGAGCTCTTACATGCAATAGAAAGAAATCCAAGGCCACTTTGTGTCTTACACCCACTTATAAAGACCAAAAAAAGTTCAGCCCAAAACAATAGTGTCCAGAAGTAAGTGCATAACCAATGTGCTGCAAAATAACTTATAAATTATGGACAGTCATTCCAAGATAAGAAATAAGAAACGGCCTGTGCAGACTTGTAAGAATCCATGTCCTTGAGATGATTCCAAAATGAACACAGTTCATTAAGAAAAAAATCCTTTGTCCAGTTCTATCAAACAAATCTTTTCATGTGGAAGGTATGAGGCCAACAAGAAGGTTCATTTGGTGTATAGGAGTCCATGTAGGGATATTATTTGTTCAAGTTTTAGAGTTATCAAGTTTTGTTTGGCAGGGGTATTTTTCAATGTGCTGACTTGCTGTCATTCACTGTTGGTGAAGCTAGGCTAGTTTGAAACAAGGGGGTTTCCTCCGAGGAGGCAAGGGAGGCAGTGCCTCCTCAAAAAACTGCAAGTGGTATTCAATGCAGAGTCAAATGACATCCAGCACCACCTCTCTGGACATCTAAAGGGGTGGGGAGAGTCCAGCTCCACCTCTCTGGATGTCTAATGGGGTGGAGGGATAGAGTTGGGTAGGTTAAGTGAGTGATTTGATTGCATTCAGGCCAGGTGGGCAGATAAGAAAAAAAATCAGTTTAAAGGCACAGTATGTAAGTTTCGCCACTAGAGGTCACTTATTCAAAACAACGGTGTAGCTTGATGACGCCGTGAATGAGCTTGGAATCATGGGAGTTGTAGTCTTGACTCTTCACCTCCATAACACATGGAAAGAAATACAACAGACTCGGGCAGAAATCATGTTTATGAATAAACGAATGTATTAAAGTTTTATTAACGTTGCGGTGGTACGAAGTAGGACATGCCGAGAGTCCTTGGGAGCGAATGCTAATACGAGACCAGCGTGAAACAACGGTCTCAGAGCTTTTATTATGCTTATGCTGCAGTCGGCTGCTTCCGCTCTTTTCTTCCTCATCTTACATTTAGCTCCAGCATTTCTGTCCTTCACAGTGCTCTTTCTGTGTTTGTCTCTGTTGACCTTGTCTCCAGAAACTGCAAAACAACAGTAATATAACCACTGACAAATAGACCATTTAAAAGTTATAGTTATAGTTATATCATGTCAGTTATATAGTTTAGTTATATCATGTCAATTTCTAAACTTACTGTTGTCTCTCTTTGGCTTTTTTGCCACAACCTTGATTAAGTGTTTTAGCTGGGCTGTTCCGGATTGAAACTATGAATACTTCTTCCTCATAGCCTCATTCTAAATCTTGTAGGATACTTGGAAGGCATAAAATATGTTTAATAACAGAAAATATTTAATTGGATAAGTAAAACAATACAAAAATGGATATTAAAAGATTGTAATAAACTTCTGAACTTCTGTTACTATTTATAATCTCAGAAGATGGGTTGACCCAGTCTTGTGTGTAGGATACTGTGGAAAAGAGGAAACATTATCTGAGAAAAAAAAAAAAACAGTATAAATATAGTTTTGACATTAAATATATTACTTTTACACAATATAGATAACCAGTCTTACCTGGTTTGTGCATGATGTAGAAGTGGATTCTTCTCAGAACTGTGCAGGCACAGTGTTTCAGTCTGTAGCGGTTGGTGTATTTGAAATGGCTCCTCAAGAAGTGTGACCCACCGAAGATCAGTTAAAAAACAAAAGTCTTTGCAACAGGGTGTGGGGTGTGTATGTGTGTATTAATCACTATTTGTAGAGATACTGCTAAAGAAACAACTTCTCTCCCTACACTAGGAAAGAACCAGGTCTTAATTTCTGTGAAATAATATGGAAATGAGAATAAAGTTCGGTGTTGTATTTAGCAGTATAGAGGTAAACAGTCACCCTCAGGAATCATAGCAATGACGAGGTAAGTAGAATCATGTAATTCCTTTTATTTGTTTAACTGATATGAACTCATTTAACCATGACTATCTAACCGCATTACATTCTTCTTCTTTTACTTTTTTTTTTTTTTCTCGTTCTCCTGTTCGCTCTTTCCCTCACAAGCGCCCTCTATCACAATTACACAGAACACAACATTTCTGAGAAAAGATGCCTTCAAATTATAAATCAACCATAGATATGTTCTCTAATAGCGCTGTCAAAAACGATAAAGCTAGCTATATTAGAGTTCAATAGTGTTAAGACTTTTTTGGGGCTATTTTGTGAAACTTCCCTGGCTCACCCCCCTACCTTCATCTGAGAACACAGCAAGCACTTTAACTGCCGGTCATTAACATATGAAAGGTCTTCACATCTGACAGCCATCAGTCCTTCCAGCCAGTAGTTTTTCAGCTGTGTATGTTTATATAATTTCATGGATTACTGTATATGTCCGATGTGTACGCCAAGTATCTGGGTATTTCTGGAAATTTACTGTTCTGTGTAACTTGGCTCAGGTATTTTCCACATACATCCGGCAAACCTGAAATTACACGTCAGTTTACCTTGGCCAGATATTAACATATTTGACCCTTTTCATGCAGTGTTCCCTGGTGCAACATGACATTGACACATTGGATGTGGCGCCCATATATCAGCAGCCAAGATGTAAGCCCGTAGGTTGGCAGGAGGCTGCGGAGGAAGCTCCAGTGAAGATACAATGCGCTGATATAATGGAGCCTTCAGAAAGCACCTGGGCATCCCTGGTGGTCATGGTTCCCAAGAAAGCCGGATGAGTGGTTGGTGGGTTATTTTTAGTCGATTCCCAGAGACTCAACGCAGTGACACGGAAAGACTTGTACCCTCTCCTATGCGTGCATGAGCGATTGTCTCTTGTGGGTTTGCTATAAGACTTAAGAGCAGGTACTGGCAAGTGCTGCTGGCACCAGGAGCTCGGCCCAAGACGGCATTCTGCACAGGTAAAGGTCTGTGGCAATTTAAGGTCCTTTGTTTCAGCCATTGCAATGCACCGGCCACCTTTAAGTACTTAATGGAGTACATTCCATTTGGCGATCACAGCCCTGAACGCAGTGCTGAAGAGAATCAGAGCAGCAGGCCTGAAACTACACCCTAATAAAAGCTGGTTGTTGAGCAGAGAGGTGACCTTCTTGGGGCATCGGATAGGCAGTGAGGGGATTGGCACAGTGGAGGACAAGGTGAGAGCCATACAAGAGTGGCCTATCCCGACGAATTATAAAGAGTTTAAAAGCTTCTTGGGTCTGGTATCCTATTGCAGGAAGTTTGTATGTGGTTTCTCCTGTATTGCTACCCCCTTATACTTTGTACAAGCTCCTGTAGAAGGATCAGTAATTTGTCTGGTCAGAGAGCCATCAAAAAGCTTTCAATACTCTGAAACATGCCCTGATGAGCGCCCATTCTGGAACCTCCGGACCCCCTCCTACCCTTGTACTGGATACAGATGCAAGTGGGGAGGGGGTAGGTGCAGTCCTGTCCCAAGTGTGGCCAGAGGGAGAGAAAGTAGTAGCCTATTTAAGTAGTAGCCTGCTCATATTGGGTATGGAAAACTGGACCCCTGTGGAGTTGGCTTTTGGTCGGCCCCCAGATGCCCCGCCTGTTCCTGCAGGGCTGAATATGCTAGACAGCTCCAGGGCCGCTTGGACTTGCATGTGCCAGGATGCAGTTAATGACTTCAGGGATGCGACAAAAAAGGGCTAATGACCTGCATGCCCAAGGGTGCCACTTTGGTGTTGGGAAGCTTGTTTGGGTTTACAGTCCAGTTAGGAAGAGAGAAAGGTGCCCCAAGCTGGACAGCCACTGGGTGGGGCCATGCCCAATATTGGAGAAGCTGAGGGAGGTTGTGTATTGAGTGCAGTTGCCACAAAGGGGTACTGCATCATGATAGGCTGACACCTTACCGCATCATCCAGATGGAAGCTGCACATTGGTGGTGGTTGAGGAGATTCCCCTTCCATTTGTAAAGCGATTTGAGTGCAAAGAAAAGCGCTATATAAGCGCTTTTCTCTTATATAAAGCGCTATAAAAGCGCTTTTCTCTTATATATTTCGCTATATAAGCACTGAAGATGCAGAGGCACCTATTGTATCTGTTAGATTTCTTACTATTATTATTATTCCGCCATGGGAGTCTATGGCAGCCCATAGAACTGCTTGCGGATAAATTTGGCACACAGATAGAGGACAGTCTCAACTGTCACCATAGCAAATTTGGAGTCCTAACTCAATCCCTCTAGCGCCACCAACTGTCCAAATGTTCACTCATGTTTTTGCTAATAACTTTTGAACCGTAAGGGCTAGAAACAAAATTATTTGTTCCTCTGATTCCGTGGCTCAAGCCAATTCGATTGAAAAATTTCTATAGTGCCAAATTTTCCCGCCAAAAAAACTACTTTTTCGAACTCCTCCTAGACGGTTTATCTGATTTGCAAAAAAAATTTAACCAGATCATCTTCAGACAATGCCAACCAAAAGCTATGGAATTCAAGTGGATTCATCAAACTGTTTTCGAACACGCGAACAAATTTTACGTAGCGCTTGCGAAAATAGACATAAGGCTGTATCTCCGCAACGCTTTATCGTATTCAAACCAAACTACATGTACATGTCTACATGTACTGCTGGTACATGTCATCACAAGCATGACCTGAGGCAACATGCAGCATTTCGGCACAGCGCCACCTACTGGTCCGGAGATACAAAAAATGGCTATTTTTGCGTATAACTTCTGAACGCTTTTCACATAAATGTGGTCTCGATAGATTTGGGGCAACATGCCGAGCCGAATGATATCCAATTTTCCCATATCGGCCATTTTGGCCGTCAGCCATTTTGAATTTTGTGCTAAAATGCTGTATTTTATGAACACATTAGCATATCGTTAGTGGAGATAACTTTGTATGTGGTTGACTTATTTTCACGGGAGTCATCTCGTTAGAATCCTGAATCCTTGCCGAGTCCAACGATACCAGACATGCTAGGTTTCGCCTTATGGTTTGTGCAATGTGGTGATTTAGCGCTTAAAAAACGTTTGCGAATAACTTCGAAACCGTTAGTCAAATCGAGACGAAACCAGCGTAGGAAACACGGAATCATAGCTGGTTAAATGGACAGCACTGCCCAAATGTCAAAATTTTGATAGTAAGTGGCAAAAAAATCTAAACAAAGTCGTCCATGGGTCATTTTTTATGATCTCATACATATAAATGTCTTTAGCTCCAAAAATGAGATACTTTCACCACATTTGACACACACATGTATGGGCTCACCCCAAGGACACATAAAAAAAAATTGGTAGGATTGTGCATCTTGGTTGCGCTATAATTGAACAAAACATGAAATTGCCATTAACTACAATACAGTATTATAAAATGCTATATTTTATGAATGCATTGGTGTATCATTACTAAACTCGGTGTGTGCCATTGGCACCATGGCCTGAAGGTACTCAAAAAGGTTCAAGACAGTTATAACAAAAGTTATAACAAAATTTCCAAATAATGCTTATATCTTTTGATTAAATTATTCTATTATAATAAATCTGGCCATAATAGATTCCTTGGGTCAGTTTGAGAGCATAGATACCAATTTTGCCATATTTGGCTGAACTTCCCGTCCGCCATTTTGTTTTTCCATTAGAAACATTCTTTTTCGAACTCGTCCTAGACCATCGGTCCGATTTTCACCAATATCGAATCATATCATCTTCAGACTGTGCCGACAAAAAGTTATGAATTTTGTGTTGATAGACGAAACTGCTTTTGTATAGCGCAGCAACAAATTTGAGGCATGATGCTAAAATGACTGTTGAGGCTGTATCTCTGCAATGCTTTGACATTTTGACACCAAACTTTGCATGTGTTATTGTTACCTCACTCTGACCACACCACATAAATTTCGTAACTAAGCCACCTATTGGTCAAAAGTGATAAACCATTAAATCATTATTATTGACTGTATTTATAATTTACAGCTATTTTGCCTAAAATGATCTTAATGGGCCTTTAATGGCTCATTGTTGTAGTTGGTCTGACACTCCCAGCCATGTTGGCATGTCTTATTGTCTTCTTTGTGCTTGGCCCCAATAATGGCTGCTTGCAGCTATATTTATTATTATTATTAATAATTCCTTCACATATTGCTGAATTTCCAAGGGGATCAAAGGCGGTAATCGAACCAGCCGATACAGCCACTGGTGGCCAGAATGTTACATCATTGCCTGACATCCCTCAGGGTGATTGTTTGGAAAACTCAGAGGAATCCGTACATGAAGGCCAAAATCATACTCTCCTCAGGGGGCCTTCTCAGGAGTTTTGTCCTAGGGGTCGAGGACTTCAGTAGGAGGGGGTAGTGTAACAAAAATGTTTCTGTTATTGTAGTTAAGGATGTGTTTAATTTTAACATTGTATTCATTCATTTGTCATTGGGGAACTGTTATTAACTTTTCAAGTTGAGTATGGAGAGACTTTGCCTCCTGTGTGGGGGAGAGAGGAGGAACAGGGAGAAGGAGAGCAGAAAAGTATCCTGTTGGTTCTAGTGTGGTTCTCTGAAAAAGTCGGCGTGTATACGGTGTGGACTGTGGCCGACAACAGCCTTTAATAAATACCACATTGCAGCGAAACAGCTCGTCATTGTCTTGAGAATGCTACAGTTTTTTTTTTTTTCTGGCTCCAAAACAATGAGGGTTTTTAAATTAATTTGAATTTAAATTAGGGTGACAATCAAATTTGAGAAAATCAATTCACTAGAATGAATAAGACTATAACATAATGAAAACATAAAACATGACAAACAAACCAATTCATTAGAATGATTTAGACCTTCCAACTCTAAATACGGTATAGGAAAGATAACAATTTAAGATGAACTGATTCACTTTAATTAATCATCTTTAACATAAAATATTTAATGTGTAGGGAACTGAATCTGTGAATAATTCATTTGAATTTGTTAATTTACATAAACTGCTCAAACAAGCCAATTCATTTTCATTAGAATTAATTCAACTTTTCCAATGCTATGACAGAAAGCAAGGGGTTTCCCTGGAATCTCAGGATTCAGGAAATGAATAGGATAATGTATTAAGGTTTTTATTATATATTGTCCTTAACAATATGTTAATTAATGAATTCTGTAATGATACAGGCAACTAATAATGACAAGGAGGCAGTTTAACAGAGACTTAACTTTACTCTGTTCATAGTGGAATGCAATAGTCAATGTCAATGTGTCTACTGTCTTGTAGACACATTGACGTTGCTATTTGCTATTTGAAGAAGCCAGACTGTTGGCATATTGTTTCACATCAGTATTGTCCAGTTTGTCTTGGAGGACATGGCACACAGCAATACTGTTAAGTCTCACTTGTGCCATATTCTATCTCCTTATACTAACCTACCTCTAAACCTACCCATCACAGAAAACTTTCAGTATTTTTACATTTTGAAAAAACTTCACTTAGTATGATTTATAAACTGTTTTCTTCACGGGGACCAAAAAATGTCCCCACAAGGATTTTGGATATTGCCATCTCTGTGGGGGCATTTTCTCCCCATAATGTAAAGTTTACCTCGTTCCCTCTTCAGTGAACCAAGGTTACAGTCATAATTGAGGCGTTCCCTTACAAGGGAACTTGAACTGCTTCGAATTGATGCTGTGGATTTATACCCACGCCACCATAATGACAAGTGTCTGTCTAGTGTGAAATTGTTTGAAGAAAGCACTAAGACGAGAGCACATGGGCCCCCGGTGTAGAGCTCCAGGTTGTAAAACCTCAACGTGTGTGGTAAGGACCAGCCTGCCGCATCACTAACATCTAGAAGTGAAACAAACATCACAAACATCTTTAAGTGGGCTCGAACTGCCATAGGGGAAGGTAGTCCGGCCGACACATATGCAAGAGAGATAGCCTCAACTATCCACTTACTCATCCTCTGCTTAGATGCTGGGGACTCCTTGCTAGGAGACCCAAAACAGACAAACAGTTGTTCTGATTTACGCCACAGGGCATCTCTGTGGAAGTAAGCATCTAATGTCCGAACTGCGCATAGCAGATTGTTTCTTTCCTGGTCCGAATCCCAGAATGGAGGAGGACAGAAGGCCTGCAGCACAATAGATCTAGCCTTATTATTGGGGACCGTGGGAATGTAACCCGGCCTCGGGTAAAGAAATGCCTTGCCAGGTTTAAATTCCAAGCACGAAGGGGCAACCGACAGAGCTTACAAATCTCCTATCTTTTTAAGAGACATGATAGCTAGGAGGAACAACGCTTTGAGAGCCAAAAACTTAACTGGAACCTCCTCACCTGGCTCAAAGGGAGCCAGGAACAGGCCTTGCAGTGCCACGGCTAGATCCCAAGCCAGCACCCTGGTGCGTACTACAGGCCTCAGCCTCAATGTGCCACGGAGGAAACGTGTTACCAACGGGTCTCTCCCTAAAGACATTCCACCCAAAGGAATGTGGTAAAGAGCTTTGGCCGCCACATAAACCTTTAAAGTGGACAGGGACAACCCTGCAGTGAATCACTCTTGCAGGAACTCCAGCACTGTACCAACAGGGAAATTAACTGGGTCCAGCTGACAACCACTGCACCACTGCTCTGGAGTGAAGAATGGTCTCAACAACCTCAGTTGAGAGTCTATGAGCTGGGCCCCCTCCGAGGCCAAGCCCACAGCTTCCAAAGTTCTGGGAGGGGTTTAAGTATTGAGTCCCCGTCTGGGACAGAAGGTCCCTCCTGACCGGAATCTCCCAAGTAGAGCCATCGAGTAGAGACTCAAGATCCGAGAACCACACTCTGCCCGGCCAACGTGGGGCAATTAAGGTGAAACCTTGTCCTGGCAAACTCTCCCCGGAACTCCTGGAGCAGAGCAATTGGGGGAAAGCGTATAGACGTAGCCTTAGCCATGTCTGAACCATAGCATCCAGTTCCAGAGGAGTGGGAGGGAGTACTAGAGTGGACAGTGAGACGTCTCTTGAGACACAAACACATCCACTCCTGTCTGGCCGAACACCCTTCATATCTGCTCCAACATTCTCCGGGCCTCTGCCTCGACAGGATGTGTGCTCCCTGGTTTTGGTACCCAGGGATGTATGCTGCCCTAAGTGAAAGCAGCTTTCCCTGGGACCACAGGAGGATTTGATGTGCCAGTTTTCAGAGTGGACACGAGCGCCAAACCCCTGGTGATTTTTGTAGGTGAATGGATGAGCACATGGTGGCCCCTGAAATCTGGGAGGAAGTTCTTGAGAGCAAGCAAGACAGCCATCATTTTCAGGCAGTTGATGTGCCAGGAGAGATGATGCCCCTCCACAGACCTTGAGTTGAGCAACCATCTAGAATCGTTCCCTAACCCGTGAGGTAAGCATCCGTCGTTAGCATCTTGAGATGACAAGGAGCTTCCTGCACGGGACCTTGGGATAGGAACCAGGGTTTCTTCCGCATAACCAAGGCATGTAAGCATTGCCGCATGAACTTGATCATGTGAAAGGGGTTGCCCCTCGCGGAAAACCCCCTGGTCCTGAGCCACCACTGTAGGGGTCTCATGTACAAAAGGCCAAAAGGTATCATGTTGGATGCTGCTGCCATCAAATCCAACTCTGCATCCAAGTCGCTGAAACTGGCCTAGCTTTACTCAGTTTACGGCTGACAGGATTGATACGATGCGGTCAGGGGAGAGACTGGAGTGAAGAATTCTAACCAAATCCCGTACCATGCAAAGAAAAGTGGTCCTCTGTACTGGAGAAAGCACATTCTTCTTGGTATTTAGCCTTAATCCCAACATTTTCATGTGGGCGAGAACGACATCTCGATGCCGAACCGCCAACTGATGCGACTAAGCTAAAATCAACCAATCGTCAATGTAGTTCAGAATACGGATGCCCTAAAGTCATAACAGCGCCAGTGCTGCATCCACGCATTTGGTGAAAGTGTGGGGTGATAAAGCTAGACTGAAAGGAACAACCTGATATTGGTACATTTCGCCCCCGAAAGCAAACCTTAGGAACTTCCTGTGTTGTGGAAGGATGGATATATGGAAATATGCATCCTTGAGATCTGTTGTGACAAACCAGTCCTCGGATCTGATCTGTGACACGATTTGTCTCAAGGTTAAAATTTTGAATTTGAGCTGCATGACTGACTGATTCAGATGACGCAGATCCAAAATGAGACGCAGCCCCCCATCCTTCTTTGGAACGATAAAATACCGGCTGTAGAAACTGTTTTCTCTGTCGGGGGGAGGTACAAGTTCTATGGCCCCCTTCCCCAACAAAGTTTTTACCTCCTGTTCCATTACCAGAGCCTGCTCGGGGTCCACCACTGTGGGCAGGACCCCCATAAATATAGGCGGGCGAGACCCGAACTGTATTGTGTAACCCTTTTCGACTGTGCGCAGGACCCAATGAGATATATTTGGCAGTAGCTTCCAAGCTGTCAAAAAATATACTAAGGGATCCAGTCTCGTATAATGAGGTGTTAACCACTTTCCCCCAGAGGGGACTGCCCTCAGAGTTCTGGCGTCAGGACCAGTGTTGGGGGTAAGGAGACTGTGTATTACTTTTATATTTACAACAAAATATGTTACAGTTTCAAATAAGTAACGCAAGTTTCTTTGTTTTTCTATTTATTGACTGACAGCTCTTCTGTCCCCAAGTTGAGAGGAATCGTGAGTAAGTGCAGAGGTGTGTGCGCTGTGTGAACATGATGATTATTGTAGTTTTAAAATAAATGTGAGCAGGCATTTACTCATCTCACTTGCAGAAAAAAAAAAAATTCAGTATTACTCAAAATTAATAAAAACAGTGAAATGCAATATCAGAATATTATGCAGACCTGCAATAATTAAATATATAAAATTACACAAATGTATTTTATGTATTTAATCTCACTTTATGAACCAATGTCGTTGCAGCTGACCTTCAGTGATCCACTTCAACAATACTAATAAGCAAAAAAAATACTTTAGATAAACATTACATCTGTGTTTCATTTTTAAATGTTTTACACAATATTGTAATGCATTACTTTTAAAAGTAACTTTCCCCAACACTGGTCAGGACCACTTTACCGCAGCCTTCTTGGCAATAATGACGGTCCTTAGATCAGTCTTACCCCGCGAAGGCTGGGTTGAGAGTGCCTTCCCGACCCCCCTTTTTTCTGAAGGGGAGCTCAGGAAGTGATGCTCTATTTTTGGGTGGCACAGTGTGAGGAGCTGGCTTTTTTTGATGTTTGGGGCTGCTTCCTCCCAGCATCCCCTGAGACCTGAGAGGGGTGGGGGAGAAGTTTCTGAAACGCCGCTGCCTGTTTGAGGGCCTCCTGAAACCTCTCGACGACTGTATTGACAGCATTGCCAAAGAGGCCAGGAGGTGACAGCAGGGCGTCCATGAGGAAGTTCTTATCTTTCTCTTTTATGGTGCTAAGATTAAGCCACAAATGTCTCTCTGTGGCTGCCAGGGCTCCCATCTCCTTGGTGGCCCAGAGAGAAAGATTTATGGCCCGACGCAGTTCGCTGACTGTGTCTAGACCAATACCTCGCCCTCATCTAGGTCTCCTAACAGATCAGCCTGGTAGGCTTGCAGCAGTGACATCGAATGAAGACACGCTGCAGCTTGACCAGAACCTAAATAAGCTTTACCCAACATAGCCGATGTTGTTCTGACTGGCTTGGTGGGTAACATTGGGGCCTTTAGGGATGATGCAGACTCAGGGGAGAGATAGCTGGCTAGCATCTATTCCACCTTAGGCATTGCCCCATTACAGTGCTCTTTATAGCCTACTATGGAAGAATAGTGTGATGTTTGTGCACTTTACACACGATAGGAGACTGGTTTCTTCTACGATCTCCACACCGAAGTGTGGAGATCGGGAAAAAATGGCAGGCCCCAACGAGGTTGTGACCGTGAGGGCAGAAAACAACCATCCAGTTTACTTTTAGGACAAACATCCTGCTTCTCTGCTTGCCAGTCAATGTTTAATCTGGAGACAGTGCGAGTCACAACCTCCAGTAGCTCCTCATATGCAGAGAATGAGGTGGTGAGTCCTCAACATCTCCTGCATCGATGCTTACAACATCTAACTCCTCAGAGCTAGATAATTGTAACACCGGTGCCTCACTCAGGGCGAAAAAAAACACAGTGCATACTTCTCTTGAATGACCATTAACGATGAACCACTTCCCTAACATAAATCACATTGTTTTAAAATCAGTTGACCTACTATCACGCTACTGAAAAATGTAGTTAAGTTAGAGACATTGCTACTTTTAGTTACCACTGCTGTTCATGATATGACAACCACTGTCCAATTATTCTACATTCAGGTTTTTTTCCTCAGTTTTGTTCTGACAGCATTGTGTTTTTCTAACAGATTATGTAAAAAAAGAAATAAATAAATAAAAATGTAATTTCCAATTCCTCTATGACAACTTGTTATGACACTACTCAAATATAACACAGCTTTATTAATACCGATGAGGGAGGCGGTTTGGATGGGACAGACTTTGCTGACGGAAGAGCCAAATCTCATCCGGCCTGACAGATGAGCAGTTCCAGTCATATTCCACCACTCTGTCTTCTTAAACTGCAGCTCATGAAACAGAGTGTCTGCTTACACTGACTGAGGAGGCAAGAGGAGCGTGTGAGGAGCTGAGAGACTAAAACTTCAGAGATGTCAGGCTTCAGGGAAAACAGCAGCTCTCAGCTGTACTTTGAACCATCTGGTACTTTAATACAATATGGATTCTGATCCTTTTAACAAAAAAAATTAAATATCTGAAAGGTAGTTAGCAGACTGCCATGTAATCATTAGCATAGTTATAATTCATCAGAATGAAACCTATTTAAATAATTATTATAAATACAAACCCGATTCCAAAAAAGTTGGGACACTGTACAAATTGTGAATAAAAACAGAATGCAATGATGTGGAAGTTTCAAATTTCAGTGTTTTATTCAGAATACAACATAGATGACATATCAAATGTTGAAACTGAGAAAATGTATCATTTTAAGGGAAAAATAAGTTGATTTTAAATTTCATGGCATCAACACATCTCAAAAAAGTTGGGACAAGGCCATGTTTACCACTGTGTGGCATCCCCTCTTCTTTTTATAACAGTCTGCAAACGTCTGGGGACTGAGGAGACAAGTTGCTCAAGTTTAGGAATAGGAATGTTGTCCCATTCTTGTCTAATACAGGCTTCTAGTTGCTCAACTGTCAACTGCATCTTCCTCTTTATGATGCGCCAAATGTTTTCTATGGGTGAAAGATCTGGACTGCAGGCTGGCCATTTCAGTACCCGGATCCTTCTACGCAGCCATGATGTTGTAATTGATGCAGTATGTGGTCTGGCATTGTCATGTTGGAAAATGCAAGGTCTTCCCTGAAAGAGACGACGTCTGGATGGGAGCATATGTTGTTCTAGAACTTGGATATACCTTTCAGCATTGATGGTGCCTTTCCAGATGTGTAAGCTGCCCATGCCACACGCACTCATGCAACCCCATACCATCAGAGATGCAGGCTTCTGAACTGAGCGCTGATAACAACTTGGGTTGTCCTTGTCCTCTTTAGTCCGGATGACATGGCGTCCCAGTTTTCCAAAAAGAACTTCAAATTTTGATTCGTCTGACCACAGAACAGTTTTCCACTTTGCCACAGTCCATTTTAAATGAGCCTTGGCCCAGAGAAAACACCTGCGCTTCTGGATCACGTTTAGATATGGCTTCTTTTTTGACCTATAGAGTTTTAGCCGGCAACGGCGAATGGCACGGTGGATTGTGTTCACCGACAATGTTTTCTGGAAGTATTCCTGAGCCCATGTTGTGATTTCCATTACAGTAGCATTCCTGTATGTGATGCAGTGCCATCTAAGGGCCCGAAGATCACGGTATGGTTTTCCGGCCTTGACCCTTACGCACAGAGATTGTTCCAGATTCTCTGAATCTTTGGATGATATTATGCACTGTAGATGATGATAACTTCAAACTTTTGGCAATTTTTCTCTGAGAAACTCCTTTCTGATATTGCTCCACTATTTTTCGCCGCAGCATTGGGGGAATTGGTGATCCTCTGCCCATCTTGACTTCTGAGAGACACTGCCACTCTGAGAGGCTCTTTTTATACCCAATCATGTTGCCAATTGACCTAATAAGTTGCAAATTGGTCCTCCAGCTGTTCCTTATATGTACATTTAACTTTTCTGGCCTTTTATTGCTACCTGTCCCAACTTTTTTGGAATGTGTAGCTCTCATGAAATCCAAAATGAGCCAATATTTGGCATGACATTTCAAAATGTCTCACTTTCAACATTTGATATGTTATCTATATTCTATTGTGAATAAAATATAAGTTTATGAGATTTGTAAATTATTACATTCCTTTTTTATTCACAATTTGTACAGTGTCCCAACTTTTTTGGAATCAGGTTTGTAATTAAACATGACAGGAGGTATACAAATACTTAAATGCACCCATTAGTGCAAAAAAAATTCTATATTAAGCATAATTAAATGTTCGGGAAAATGCAAATAATACTTTTAACTCTATATTCCTACTGTCTTTTATCATTCATTTATTTCTGTATGTACAGTGATGTTTGAAATTCCACCTACTGATGTGTGATTGACATCAGGAAAGGAAAATACATGCATAACTGCATGCAGAAACAAATAAGAAAAGAAAAAAAAAATGTTGCAGGCAGGCAGGCCTACCTTCTCGCACATGTAATTATTTATATATTTATGGACAAATGGATTGATTGATTGATTGATTGGGCGATTGGATGACTGGACGATTGATTGATTGATTGATTGATTGACTGATTGATTGCAGGTCTCATTCTCCTTAACCCTTTTCAATTTAGTTATTATGCAGAATATTTAAGTTGTGTGTCATTTCCTGTTATGCTGTAATTTTCTTAAATTATGTATGAACATATTATTTAGGATACATCAAATTCTAGCTATGAAATTAGCCTTAGGAAGATAAAATAAAAATATAATTTCCACCACTGTTGTTTCCATCACAGAATGTGAACACAATACTACATTTAAGATAGTGGAAATTACATTATGGGAAGAATTTGCATTACTTTCATGAAAACAAAAAATCCTCTGTGATGCATGTATGTCCATTGCTGGACAATGTTAATGTGTCATGTTGTAAAATAATAAAGTGTGAAAAGTTTGTTTTAAGAGTGTGTTTAACCACAGGGCCAAAAGGGTCTGTGCTGCCCTCAAATAATTTGTTTAACTTTCTCAAATGTCTTCTTTAAATATTTGTTGGTACCTATTTTAGTTGAAAATGAGAAGTTGATAACTACTTTACAGTTTAACAAACCCGTTTGTAAAATTAATATTATTTGTCATGTGATTATGTCACTTCCTGTTTAGCTCTTCCTGGTTCTGCAGCAAAAGAAAAGAGACATGCTCTAATAATTCACTTGCATCCACTATGAATCATCATAGAGACAATGCTGTAAGTTAATTTATTTGACATTAGACGTGTTAAAGATCATATATTAGTAATGATTTATAATAATGTTTAATAAGTTATTAAAAATGGTTTGTTTACTATTGTGTACAAGCTAACAGCAATACTAGCAGCCATGGTAACTGCTACTTACAGTGGGGGATAGCAATGTATATTCATATTTACAACTATTTACAATGTAATGTTTAGTCAAGAACATGGACAATGAATATTTTTGTATTGCTTTATTTACAGTTTTCACCAGCATGTTAATGAGGAAGTGTGACAGTAAATGGTCAACCTTAGTGCAACTCTGTCTTCATTGGCTATGGTTTAACTTGGTGTTTAGTCAGAGTTCCGATACACTGCAAAAGAACAATACAGTGTCCATAGCTGAAGAAAAATCCCTTATAATGAGAAGTTGCAGTATGTTTGTTGAAATACACAGTTGGTGGCAATACGGTAATAATCAGCCTCACAGTATGAGTATGTTTATTTACATGCTGTGATAAGTGTGGATATTTGACTGACTAAGAATATTAACATTGCTCATAAACATAGCATTTGTCCACGTTTATTGCTCTGATGAGCAATTATTAGAAGTTCAATATCACCTCCATGATTCTTGAGTTCTAGAACAAAAACCTTGTAGTGCTCATAATGCTTCATTTACTGGCATCTCATACTAAATTATATCTAACATCGAATAAAAACAAACAACAACAAAAGTTTATTGGGAGGGACAATTCACTCCTTCCTATACATCAAGGCAACCATCACTCATGGCGAGACTAGAGAAACGGCACCACAAACGATGTCTGATGTGACAGCAGAGGCCTTCAAACCAGCTTAGAAGTGCTGGATGAGACCATCTGGATATCTGTTGGAAAACATTTAAGAGCTCCAAGACAGACCAATGATTCATTTGACACAATTTCTGGCACATAAATGCATTAAAGACTTGATTGTGCAGCCAGATCAGCTTTTTGAGCCAGAAATTGGAAATACAAGCCAAAGACAGTGAGCATTTCATGTTGTTCAAGATGGAAGAAGCCCAGGGGCTGAAAATAAGAGTTGGGTTAGACATTGTATGATGTTTTACTATTGGAAATCAGTAAAGCACAATAACAACAAAGGCAGCATTTTAGAAATTGTCTCAGATATTACAGTGCATTTGTACCCACTGTAAGCAAGCTGACAGTTCACGTCTTATTTAGCACTTTTTTAAACTGTAGAGCTGCTTGGAGACATCTCAGTTTGAACACTGTTATTACTGTCTATGAGAAGTATTTAAGATTTTAAAGAGATCTCTAATTGGATATTATATTTGGCGTATTCCTCTTAGTGGAACGAGAGCTCTGTTGGTCTAGTCCTTGTAAAATGTGTTGTTCACTCATGTGTAGTGGTGGCTTGTTTGTGTAGTGTTAGAAAGGTCATAGTATTAGGAGAGGATGATTAGTGTGCAGCCCTGTGTCATTAGCACCAGCCTGTGGGACAGTGAATTATGGGAAAAACACTTCCTTAGGGAAACATTACCCATCTAATAGGTGAAGAGTGTAAATCAATACCTGCTATGACCTCAAACCTGCTGTTCTGAATCTGAAAAAATAAAATGAACAATTACTCAAAACTCAGAACTATCTTTTCTAAAGTTTGTTTACTCTTTCATAGCTCAAGTTTCAATGTATCTCATAACATTCCTTATGATGAATCAAAATGATCCATTTCCAAGCCTCTACTCCTTTCAATACCGTTTCAAAAGTATTTTATGAGCGCTGCTTAGTCAAATCACATATTTAAGTTTTACTTTTAAAAATGCGCGGTGTACGCTATAGCCTCCGGGCTCACGGGCGTCCCAGACAGTATTTAAAGATTTACAAAAGAATGAATCACTGTCTGGCTAACTGAGATTTTAGTATGGAGAAAAAGGTTTATGGAGATAAGGGATCATGATTTTTCAGTATTATTACAGCACACCGTGAGTGTAAAACTATCAGCATTTGTTGTTTTCTTTTGCCATCTGAGTGTTTTGCTGCGTCCCAATTCGCCTACATACACTACACCCTAAAAGTGTACTCTTTTTGTGAAGAAAAAGTACATACTTTTGAGTGTGTAGCAAAAGTTAGACAAGTAGACAAGCTTTGGGACAGACTGTCACGTCTTACAATTGCGTCTTTGCTCTCTGTCGCATCCTGACACATCCTGGCCTGTCAATCATCTTGTCACAGTTAAAATCCTCCACATTTCATTTAATTTCCTACCGTATCGGAGAGAAATGTAGCAGCACGTTGATCTGCAGTCATGCGGAGAACTCTCTTCATATTAATGCATAATGATGTGTTTAAAAGTTAATGGCCTAACGGATCTTTATAAAAGTCTGCTTAAGTAGTAACACTGTTATTGCAAATGAAATATATCACAGATAACATTAAATTAAAATTTTTATCAGGTTAAACTGATTATTACGCAAACCTTTAGCTAAACCTCTCACTGTCGGTCGCACATATCTGCCATGTTTTGTAGTTTTTTTTAAACACTTTTTACTCTTGTTTGCAGTTCTGAACCGAAACCTCCTCCAAAGAACAACTGCTTGTGGGCAATATTAGCCTTTATAGTGTGCACGGATCCACACTTCGAAAATTTACGAGAAATAGTAGATCATCCGGGGACTTCTGACGTACTCTTTTCGACATACTATGCTTTGGGACACACTTATTCTAATCTCACTTACTATCTAGGATGGATAGCATGGACATTGGGACGCAGGGCAAGTACTCGGAAATGGGGACACATGACATTAGTGTCAAATGAGGGGGAAAACTGTTAAGATATACAGAATGGACAAAATGAAAAAAAATCTTATTTTACACTTATTTTTCTTATTACATCTTATTTAGCACTTTTTTCAAACTGTATTATTGCTTAGAGACATTAATCATTTTGTATGACCTAAAGATTACCTAATTACCTCTCTCTTTGCGCTCTAGTAGAAGCTGTTGAGATTTTAAATTGGTCTCATTTTTTATTTTGATTTCCTGTGAGTAATCTCAATTAATCAATTAACTCTCATTAATTTGCAACACGTCAACTAACTCTCATTAGAGTATTAGTAGACAGACTAGGTTAGGTTATGGAGGTGATAAGGTTAGTAGACTAAGTTGAAATGTACTTGCAAAGTTACTTATAGTCAGTAGAATGACTGTTGGGGGAACATCAAAATAATGTGTTAGCAGATATTAAGCAGACAATCTACTAATAATCTAATGACTGCTAGTTGACATTTTATTTTGGTAGTCCACTTTGCAACAACATGTTACCTTTTTTCTGGTAGAGGGGCATGTGGAGGCTGTGTCTGCTGGTGACTCTATAATAATAGCCATTTCACATTTGCTCTAGCCTGTTCAATTTCATTTTAGTTGTGAGATGTCCTTTGTTTGTCCTTTGGTTCATGAGGCCTGTTTCACATCACACCAGGTCTATTTTTGACACGCTGAACTCTGTGAATGTGGTGAAAATGCTTAATAACATGCAATTTATGCTTTTATGAAGTAACAAAAGTACTACAGGGAACTTCTTATTCATTGTTTGAAAAAAAAAAAACATCTGTTATGCATGGATCACATATTCAGTAAATATGACTGAATCCAGATGATATAACAGGTTAGCTAAATTTGGGATTAGGGTTAGGTTCCATGTAGATTAATAATTGTTATTGCAGTATTCATATGGATGTAATGTAAATTAGATTCCATGTAATGATGATTGCTCTGCTTTAAAACTTTCCCTCATCCTGGCTGATAGCCAAGACATCAAAATTGATCAAGTATTTGTTTTAAACTGTAGTCATTACTGCAACTTTTGGTCATAGTGTATAGTTTAGGAAATATTCTGCATCGACAGTTTCATCAAGTTTTCAGGGTAGAAAATTAATAACCAAATCCAAACTTCCAACATGACACATTCAATTTATGAATAAACAGAGACGCCCCAGGTCGGGATTGAGTCAGTCTTCTGGAGAAGCTGTAAACATTGTCATTTATCTAAAATGTTTCTTTTGTCCAAGCTCCCAAATTGTTTGCAGTTGTGGGTTTAAAATTGACAGTTTAATGACCAGTAAGCTACTGACACCACAAAGAAAGTATGGTTTATTTTGGATGTTTCATGACCATTCTGAGGGACAAAAGATCACTGTCATACTTAGTAATTCAAGGAGCCATTATTTACTCAATTACATGACAGCCCACTTTCATGGGTTTTTCTCGAGTGCTTAGAAGTGCTGTGTGGATGAACAAGCCCGTTGTCTGTGTGAATGTGACTGACTGACTGACTGACTGACTGAGCTGGGCTGCGTTGCACTGCGCACACTGCAAAAAATGCTTTTCTTACTTAGTATTTTTGTCTTGTTTTAAGTCCAAATATCTAAAAATTCTTACATTAAGAAGCATTTACTAGGCAAGCAAAAGTTTTTGTCTTGTTTTGGGAAAAAATAACTCAAAATTAAGTGAGTTTTTGCTTAAAATAAGCAAAATAATCTGCCAATGGGGTAAGCAAAATAATCTTGTTTTCTGTTTAAATTAAGATTTTTTTGTTTACCCCATTGGCAGATTATTTTGCTTATTTTAAGCAAAAACTCACTTAATTTTGAGTTTTTTTTTCCCCAAAACAAGACAATAATTTTTGCTTGCCTAGTAAATGCTTCTTGTTTTAAGAATTTTTAGATGTTTGGACTAGAAACAAGACAAAAATACTAAGTAAGAAAAGCATTTTTTGCAGTGCATGTGGCAACGTGATCTGCTGAGAGTGCGTGTGTATCTTTACGTAAAGTGTGGTTCTATCACACGTACATTTACTTACGTTTTCATACACACTAAAACGTACAATACTAACCTATTGACAGCACTAAAACGTACAATATTGACAGCACTAAAACGGAAATTATTTACCTGTGAACATGTATGAATTCCTATGTATGAATATTAAAATCATTAATGGCATTAATGTTTTAATTATATTGTCATATCATATATGGCATACATGTTTGCAGTCACATTTATTAAATGCAGTTTACTAATCTACTTAATATATGAAATAACATTTCGCTCTGTTCGTGACTTCTGCTGCAAACTCATTTCGGAATAACTGTAAATGAATAACATTTCTGTAATCGTTTAACCATTTTATAGTATTTAGTTTGTTTGCCGTGAGACAAAAAATCTCCTATTCAGCGACTGACGATACAACCATAAGATACACCAAAACACAACATAAATTCACAAAACACTTCAATTTTATTTGTTCGCTGTAATCCAAATCTTTAGAATCCATATGTTTGCGAGGAACAGATCCAAATTCAGCCCTTTATCCAGCGATCTTCATGTCATTCTCAGCAGCGACCGTCAATGTCAAATCCAGCGCTTGTTATTATGAATTTGAATTAAAAAACCGTGCACCCTCACGAAGCGTTACAACATGTTTTACGGCACTGATATCGAATGCTCATTGGCTCACAGATTGTGACATGCCGTGTTTCAGTCGGTGTACATTTAAAATAGGGAAATGCGCGTCTTCACGGAGAGAAGCCGGATTAATATTTTCATCAATTAAACTTAAATTCGGCTCTGTACCCCATACAAAACTATTATATACCGCCAGAGAGGACTGCAACTGCAACACATTGTCATTTGAACTACTTTTGGTACCGATTTTGATATTTTCGCTATAAATAAATTATTGTGATTACACTTGTTATGCTTTTATTTATAAAAGTACGTAGTTTTAATAAATGGTTATGGGTAGGTGTAGGATTAGCCATTCAATATATCTTTTTAATGCTAATGTTACTAAAATTGTCATTTTCCAACACATTTCTGTCCATTACGTTTTATTCTCTTTATAATCTGTATAAAATGGGTATGTTTAGGTTTGGGGGTAGTGTTAAAAGAACACGCCGACTTTGTGGGACTTTAGCTTATTCACCGTATCCCCAAGAGTTAGATAAGTCCATACATACCATTCTCATCTCCGTGCGTGCCATAACTCTGTCTGATGCACCCACCGCTAGCCTAGCTTAGCACAAAGACTGGAGGTAAACGGCTCCATCTAGCCTACTGCTCAATAAGTGACAAAATAACGTCAACATTTTCCTATTTACATGTTGTGATGTGTATAGTCACAGCGTGTACAAATAACAAGGTCACATGAGACACAGCCATCTTCTAACCGTATACATACTGGGAACTATATTCTCAGAAGGCGAAGCACTGCTACTTCTGCGGAGTGATTTGCTCGCAGCACCTGAGTAATTGCTGACTCAATTACTCCAACTCTGAGTGAACTCTCTGTATGAGAGTTCACTCTCTGAACTTACTCTGTATAAAATGGGCAAACTCGAGGCAAAATGTGAACAGAACAAACGGTAACTAATGATGTGAATGGACTGAAAGAAACATAGAGCTTAAATGCACAAACAAACCAATCAATGAAATGTATAACAGGTGCACATGATAATCAAATCAATGAGATACCATAGAAACTAATGGGGCTTTCACTCTGGGAACATTTGCTCTGCTCGTGGGTGCGTTGGTCTGGTTTCACACTCAAGTTGATTCTATCGAACCCTGGTGGATTTGCATTCATCTTACGTCATCAAAAACGTGCACGGTATGTGCATGATAGTTTACTATACACTCACCTAAAGGATTATTAGGAACACCTGTTCAATTTCTCATTAATGCAATTATCTAATCAACCAATCACATGGCAGTTGCTTCAATGCATTTAGGAGTGTGGTCCTGGTCAAGACAATCTCCTGAACTCCAAACTGAATGTCAGAATGGGAAAGAAAGGTGATTTAAGCAATTTTGAGCGTGGCATGGTTGTTGGTGCCAGACGGGCCGGTCTGAGTATTTCACAATCTGCTCAGTTACTGGGATTTTCACGCACAACCATTTCTAGAGTTTACAAAGAATGGTGTGAAAAGGGAAAAACATCCAGTATGCGGCAGTCCTGTGGGCCAAAATGCCTTGTTGATGCTAGAGGTCAGAGGAGAATGGGCCGACTGATTCAAGCTGATAGAAGAGCAACTTTGACTGAAATAACCACTCGTTACAACCGAGGTATGCAGAAGTGAAGCCACAACACGCACAACCTTGAGGCGGATGGGCTACAACAGCAGAAGACCCCACCGGGTACCACTCATCTCCACTACAAATAGGAAAAAGAGGCTACAATTTGCACGAGCTCACCAAAATTGGACAGTTGAAGACTGGAAAAATGTTGCCTGGTCTGATGAGTCTCGATTTCTGTTGAGACATTCAGATGGTAGAGTCAGAATTTGGCGTAAACAGAATGAGAACATGGATCCATCATGCCTTGTTACCACTGTGCAGGCTGGTGGTGGTGGTGTAATGGTGTGGGGGATGTTTTCTTGGCACACTTTAGGCCCCTTAGTGCCAACTGGGCATCGTTTAAATGCCACGGCCTACCTAAGCATTGTTTCTGACCATGTCCATCCCTTTATGACCACCATGTACCCATCCTCTGATGGCTACTTCCAGCAGGATAATGCACCATGTCACAAAGCTCGAATCATTTCAAATTGGTTTCTTGAACATGACAATGAGTTCACTGTACTAAAATGGCCCCCACAGTCACCAGATCTCAACCCAATAGAGCATCTTTGGGATGTGGTGGAACGGGAGCTTCGTGCCCTGGATGTGCATCCCACAAATCTCCATCAACTGCAAGATGCTATCCTATCAATATGGGCCAACATTTCTAAAGAATGCTTTCAGCACCTTGTTGAATCAATGCCACGTAGAATTAAGGCAGTTCTGAAGGCGAAAGGGGGTCAAACACAGTATTAGTATGGTGTTCCTAATAATCCTTTAGGTGAGTGTATGTGCGTCACATAAAGGTGGCTTTCTGCTGCTTGCAAAAGGACTCTTTTGAGGAGACAGTGGATTGCCATTCATTTGCCGCCCTGATTGCACTCGCTATGCGTGAATACACTGCAGGCTCTCTCTCGCTCGTATCCAAGGTAAATAATCAACACTATCATCCCTTACATGTGTTTTATTGAAATAAATACATCGCCATTGGCTAAAACGCATGCGCAGGTTACTTTTCTTCCTGAACAAGTGTGCACCCTAGTTTGTGTTGCTTTCACATTCACGCGAATCGCGAAGTTCGAGTGCAACCAAACTCAGACCACCACCTCCAGGTAGCCTTGGGTTCGGTACCCCGGTGCGCACCGAGGTCCGCATGACAGCTTTCACAATATAAATTTTTCCTGTAAAACCGTGCCCCGTTTCGAACTAAACCGCCAGTGTGAAAGCACCCTAACTGAAACATCGGAAACTGAACGAAAACACGTGTGAAACCCACCCAAAACAGAAACAAACCCATAAAAATTTTGTTTTTACTAAATTTTGCCAACGAAAATATTACCTGTAAAGCCAGAGCAAACTGGTCTGCATCTCTGAGAAACACACAGCGGTTTTGTTTATGAATCCACATTTTGAACGAATCGGGTGAATATCTATTTGATGCTTTTCTTATTTAAAACAATGACTTTAAATTATCTAAATTATATTTTTTTTTCAGCCAAAATTGATGTGCAATTAATTTGATAAAATAATCAGCACATGTCATTCGATTTTTTTAAAAAATTAATCACTTGACAGCCCTAAAACATGCCTAAAACAGCAAAATGTTATCCTTGTTATTCTGCATTGTCACCCAAATAACCAGTAGTAGAGTCACATAGATCAAGCCAGTGCCAGCACAGGATGAGACTGAAGTGTGGACATCCACCCCATGGAACAGCTGTCTTCTTTCCAACGACAAGAAATAAAACAATTCATTGACCAGTACAGAGAGTCTTCGCCGAGACTAACCTGGGGATAGCAAAGTAATCCATCATGATATAATAACCCCACCAGGAATGATTGTAAAGCCCGATCTGGTGCCAGAGGCTCGGAGACGCTATTAAGGAGGAAGTTGAGAGGAAGAAAAATCTAGGAGTCTTTGAGGAATAGCAAAGCGCTTGATCCAGACATATTGTTGTCTGCTTCCAAAACCCAATGGCACCTTCTGGTCCCGTGAACATTTCCAGCAACACAATTAAGTTTCATCTTGAGACTGTTACCCCAATTCTGAGTGGATGAGCTCATCTGGTGTCTGAGTAAGTCCAACTTTATTTCTGTTTTTAGTCTAAACGAAAGACAGGTGCCCCTTTCTTTCAGCTAAAGAGAAGACTTCTTCCAGGTCACCAACAGGATACTGACAGTTTCATGTCTGGTTTATGTGGGTCACCAGTCACATTTCAAACAGACTGTATGTGACCGTCTACATGCCATCCGCAGTTGGAACATCTGCTCTGGAAGGTGCTAGAAAAGTTGTTCTCAGTCACACCTAGTCATATCCAAGCAAGATACTCCGAATTCCCAAATGACAGGGGGCAGATACATTTTCTCTGATTGTCGGGATATTTCCATTGTTAATATTACCATTGTGAAGGTAGGGCCTAAGAGTACTTGGGTCAATGACAAATATCTTTTTCTTTGTCCATGATAAAGATTACTTTACATCCCAAAAACATGTTCCATCTAAACACAATTTGTTTTCGGCATAAAGTGATGCATATTGTTGGATGTGACAACATGGGTGGAAATGGGCAGCTTCTTAGGTGTTTGCAAATTCTTGAAGATAGATATTTTTCTCATAACCCAGAAATCTCAAAGGACATCTCACTAAGGACTACTAGCTGCCTCAACTTTCACCAGCTTTTGTTGTTCCGTTGTACAATATATATCAGATACTGTATAGTCAGTATCTACGGACCTGAGGTGATTGGACATTCTGCATGAACTGCTGCAATTCACTCGTCTTATACAGACATTTACCTCCACAGTGTCCCTCTGGCTAATTTACTGAAGAATCATGAGATTTTTTGTGCAGTTTTCTATTTATAAATGTATTTTTCTAAATCAACTCTGTGCAAATGTGAAACTGTATGTAACTGTATGAGAAACACATACTGTATGTGCAAATGTGAACTATTAAACTGAGTTATTAAACCATTCTGGAGTTTCTGCATGCTCTCACTTGCTTTGTAGTTAATGGGGCCATAAAGAAAGTCTTATAAAACCTTTAAATGTGATGCCAAAAAAAAAAAAAAAAAAATCAAGGTTCGACACCCTTGCAAATATACTCTCTTGTGTGTTCCACCTATTTTTGGAGATCTCTCAAGAACAAAATAATGGGTGCTGCAGTCTGGGTGTCCTGTAAAATTCCTAATTATAACATGCTACAGTTTCTGATCTGCTTTTCTTTGGAGTTAATAAGGCCACAAAGAACTTTTAAAAACTTTAAATGTCAAACATTTCCTAAATATTTAGCAATTGGCTGTTTAAAGTAAATTTGACTAATTGTTATATGAAGATTTAACCCTTAAATGCATGAGTGTTTCGCCAATCATTACATATTCGGGTCTTTAGCGACCCGTATCTATCTCTAACACGGATGGATCTCTAACTGCCGCAATAGTATACAACTCTCCTAATATTTTAATAACAATTACAAAAAAATAAAATAAAGCATATTTAGTTATCTTTCAAAACATGGAAGGGTTCAATTTGAGCGGATGCTTTTTACCATCATCATTGCCAGATCTCATTTCCCCAGCAGGTGGCAGTGACAGGTGGAGTGGATAATACTAATTATCTCTTCATCACGGCACCTGTTAGTGGGTGGGATATATTAGGCAGCAAGTGAACATTTTGTTCTCAAAGTTGATCTGTTAGAAGTGGTCCAAGGAAGGAACAGTGGTGAACCGGCAACAGGGTCATGGGCGGCCAAGGCTCGATGCACGTGGTGAGCAAAATCTGGCCCATGTGGTCCGATCAAACAGACGAGCTACTGTAGCTCAAATTGCTCAAGAAGTTAATGCTGGTTCTGACAGAAAGGTGTCAGAATACACAGTGCATCACAGTTTGTTGTGTATGGGGCTGCATAGCAGCAGACCAGTCAGGGTGCCCATGCTGACCCCTGTCCACCGCCGAAAGTGCCAACAGTGGGCACGTGAGCATCAGAACTGGACCATGGAGCAATGGAAGATGGTGGCCTGGTCAAATGAATCACGTTTTCTTTTACATCACATGGATGGCCGGGTGTGTGTGCATCACTTACCTGGGGAAAACATGACACCAGGATGCACTATGGGAGGAAGGCAAGCCGGAGGCAGTGGCATGTGGATGTTACTTTGACACGTACCACCTACCTAAGCATTGTTGCAGACCATGTACACCCTTTCATGGAAACGGTATTCCCTGGTGGCTGTGGCCTCTTTCAGCAGGATAATACAGTCTGCCACAAAGCAAAAATGGTTCAGGAATGGTTTGAGGAGCATAACAACGAGTTTGATGTGTTGACTTGGCCTCCAAATTCCCCAGAACTCAATCCAATTGAGCATTTGTGGGATGTGCTGAACAAACAAGTCCGATCCATGGAGGCCCCACCTCGCAACTTACAGGACTGAAAGGATCTGCTGCTAACATCTTGGTGCCAGATACCACAGCACACATTCAGGGGTCTAGTGGAGTCAATGCCTTGATGGGTCAGGGCTGTTTTGGCAGCAAAAGGGGGACCAAACACAATATTAGGAAGGTGGTCATAATGTTAGGTCTGATCGGTGTATACTTACACTATTACATACCTTGGGTCTCTAGGGACCCTATACACTTTACAAAAACAAAAAAATAGACATTCTTTTATAACTTTTTTTTCTTGTTACATAGTTTATAATGAATAGATTGAGGAATGCTATTTGTCTAACTTAAAAAGTTAGTGAATGGTAGGGTAGTGAATGATGTCCCGGTTCGATAAAGACCCAAGGTATGCGTTTAAGGGTTAATGTATGAACCTTTTTCGTTGCTATATCATGACATTTTTTGATTGAATTTTTCTTCTAAGGTGATATGCTTTTCATGTCTTTTCAAACACTTTTTTACATCAATGACAATGAATCATAGTTGCTATGCGTAATTCTCAAGTGGTACTTTTATAATGACATTCATCATCTGCACTGACAGACACAATAATAATCTGCAGGTCTATATGTTGTCTGTCTTTACACTATACATCGCTATAACCTCTTTCAATTTCCTCTTAAGAATCAACTACACAAACCCAATATGTTATATGGCACTGAACAAACCCTTAACATCTTCCATGTTATTTTGTTCTATGGCAGAAATAACAAGTTCCCAGAATCACCTACCACAGTCTCAACAAATGCATATGCAAACAAATGCGTATCTAACATGTCAGCGGTCCTTTTCACGAGACCATATGAAACATAATACCATGAATACTAACTCAAATCCTGTGCAAATGCCAAATTCTTTAACAGAACTTCACAAAACAAACAGCCTGTTTATATCATATTTTTAATTAGGTGTGGGTATTTTGTTTGTTATTCTTAAAAAAACAAAAACAACAACAACAAAAAAAAAAACATAATTTGCCAGCCAAAATACAGCTCTAATATATTGTACATTCAAAAAAGATTTTACCCTCTTAAAATTATATTTCACCCTAACATGAAGGTTATTTCATGATTTTCTCACTCTCACATCATTCCTCAATAATTTACTTTTGTCCGTGGAACATAAAAGATGTTAAGCAGAATGAATAACAGCCTCAGTCACTGTCATTGCATGGGGAAGAAAAAGATGCAATAGAAGTGAATGGTGACTAAGGCTGTCTGTCTAACATCATCTTTTGTGATCCACAGAAACAGAAGAAATAAAGTCTTTGAAGTTTGGTATGGAATTGAAATTTTTGAATGAACTATAGAAGAAACTGAAGAATCTGTATTTACTGTAGCTTTACACAGTTATATTTACATCTATGCTGTACTTTTCTATTCTCTAAAGAATGCTAAAAAAAATGCATTTTGGTTTCCACAAAAATATTGATCAGCACAACTTTTTTATTCATTAAAGAATCCAGAAAAAAAAAAAAAAGTATCACATTTTCCACAAATATAGTAAGCAGCACAACGGTTTTAAAGTAATGAAGCTGAAAATTCAGCTTTGCATCACAGGAATAAATTACTGTTTAAAATGCATTAAAATATAAAAAAAGCTATTTTAAATTTCAGTAATAATAATAATTCACTATATTCCTATGTTTGCAGTATTTTTGATCAAATAAATGCAGCTTGGGTGAGCGTAAGAGACTCCAAACTTTTGAGCGGTAATGAAAGTTGAACCATAATGTCAGGAAAGAACAAACTTATTCAACTAAGAATACCTCAGCCGAACATTATTGCACAAGACATTATACATTTAATTAAAACTAACCTAAAAAAATTATAAAGGAAAGCATATGACTAAAGGACTGAAACTAGCTGACTGATGTTTATTAGGTCATCTTTTTCTATTGAGGTTCACTTGTAAATCACGTTCACTTAAGACATGCCAGAAACTTTTCTCCCTCTCAGCTGCTTCAAAAAGGAAGTTGGAACACTTAGACAGAACAGGAAAAAAGCTGGTTTCCTGGCAGGCGTCAGACCACTGAAATCCGTGAGTGGAGAATGACCTGTTTAACAGGATTCACCTTTACAGACAATGCCCATTGTATGTGCTCCTGTCTTTGGACATTTTTTCTTCTTCTTTTCACTGAGACATTAACATTTTGAATCAAGGATTTGTATGTTTATATCCTGTTTATTCACTGTTCGATTATGAGTTATATTTGGCGAAGTATTATCTACAACATTATCTGTCTTATACACACTGTAAACCCTAACCCTCAAAATAATTAATTGGTTTGAGTAGAGCCAACTCAAATTAAACAAATTAGTTAAATCAAATGAACTTTTATGAGTATTTAGAATTTTTTTTTCTTTTGAGTTCACAAAACTCACACATTTTAAGTAATCTGAATTGTTTCACTGTTTTGAGTTTTATGAACTTGTTTCTTTTAATTTAGACAAAGTTAAATTTAACTGAAACTGGGATGGGATTTCCATTTTCCAGCATGCTTTTCCATGACACTTAAAAAGGGAGAGTAAATGTTAAAAAAGTGGACGTTGGAGTGGATGAGTGGAGCAAGTGCTATGCTATGCTATGCTAATGCTATCAGAGCATTGTGTTACCAATTAGCAAGGTAGGATTTATTGAATTAGCTAGTTAAAGCAATTTTTCACTACTAAAAATATTTAAGTTGATAATTTTAAGTTATATGTATGAAATAGCTTAGTTAAGAGCAATTCAAATGTATTTTACATTTTAAAAAATTACAAAATAAAAAAAAATTGCAAGTTCTGCTTACTTAAACTTTACATTTCTTATTGCCAACTTATTCATGTTTACAGTGCAGAGATGCATCACAAAAGGCAATTCAGATGAGAACTTAAACCCATTTTGTATGTAGTAGTGCATCTGGTTCTATCTATGTCACACCTTGTGGTATTTTTGCCGATATGCAATTTTGAAATGTGTCACAACATTAATTTTAAATGGTAACACATGTTGAAACATGTACATGTACAATTCTGTCCAAGGCAAATTTCACCCAGCTATAGGTGACAAAAGCAATTACTAGGCAAGGTCCACAGGACAAGATCTTTCTCAGGTTCTACTTATGTGTTATATGCTACACGCTAGTTATCCAATTACAGTTTTATGATTACACAAGTCTCTCTTGCCTTGACATTCCTTAATAAAACAGTGTGATACCTATAGCTCCAAGTGCACCCGAGACTAGATCTAGAGCTCTAAAAATGTTTCCAGTGTTCTCAACTCAACAGAGAAGAGTGTGTTTCTTTACAGGACCATTACTTTGATTTGGCAATCATGAAATTGATTACTTCTTATGCAAAATGTAGTTTAAGGTTGTTAAATTTATCTAAGGTTTAATATTGGAAAATTAAAGGGATAGTTCACCCAAAAATAAAATTAGCCCATGATTTACTCATCCTAGGTGTATATGACATTCTTCTTTCAGATGAATACAATCAGAGTTATATTAAAAAATGTCCTGTGTCTTCCAAGCTTTATAATGGCAGTGAACGTCTCGGTTACGTATGTAACCCTCGTTCCCTGAGGAGGGAACGGAGACGTAACGTCAGTGACTGACGAATGGGGGTTTCGCTTAGAAGCCTATCATCTTCGAGATCTAGAAAACGCCCAATGGCAGCGCCAATGCCATGGGCATGCGGAATTTGCATAGCGTAACTCCGCCCCACAGCGTGGGTATATAAGGAAGTACGCTGGCAACATCGCATTATGTTTACCTGCTGAGGAGCCAAGACTGAACTCCCGGCTGTTCCAGCGGTACAGCGGAAGTGGCAGAGGGACGTTACGTCTCCGTTCCTTCCTCAGGGAACGAGGGTTACATACGTAACCAAGACGTTCCCTTTCGTTCAGTCACTCCGAGTAACGTCAGTGACTGACGAATGGGGGTCCCAATATAATCACGCCACTCGGCTGTCATCCAGTGCCCTGCGTAAGCGTGAGCTCCCTGTCGTAAACTAGTACGGACGAAAGACTCCCACTTAACACAGGAATACCAAGGTACACTGGGAAGCATATTCCAGGTGGAAGTATGCGCCAAATGCCTACCCGTAGGGAGGACTTAAGAACACATATGACCCGCTCAGGGCTACATATGGGAAACTCTGGGGTAACCAGCCGAAGGTGGAAGAATTTTACCCCCAGGGGAGGCAAGGGGCTTGCCAAGGGAAAGACACCTGCTCAGGGAGACTTACAGTGGGAATACACATGTGGGGGTCGCCCAACGGGGGAACCATGCACACGGTGGCACCTAGCCAACACGAGGGCCTGAGCGAGTGGCAGACGTACTGGTGTCGGCATCAACAGTGCTGGAGGAACTCAGGGCTTCAGGGAAACTACCTGAGGAAAATATCGCACGTATCCAGTCCGTGGAGTGGAATGGCGAGCAAGCGAAGACACCTGAGCCTAGTCCATTACCGGCCACTAGTAGAGGCGAGTACAAGAGAGGACACTGGCTCCACTCGGAGATTATAGAATCTGGCGAATGTGTTGGGTGTCGCCCAGCCTGCAGCTCTGCAAATGTCTGTTAGCGAGGCGCCATGCGCTAGAGCCCAAGAGGAGGCCACACTCCGGGTGGAGTGAGCCCTGACCCCTAGGGGGCATGGGCGCCCCTGCGTTTGGTAAGCCAAAACAATGGCGTCCACTATCCAGTGAGACAACCTTTGCTTGGAGAGAGCCTTTCCCTTCAGCTTCCCACCATAACAGACAAAGAGCTGGTCTGAGGTCCTGAAACACTGCGTTCTGTCTACGTAAGCACGGAGGGCACGTACTGGACAGAGCAGTGCCAAGGCTGGGTCTGCCTCCTCCAAAGGCAGCGCTTGCAGGTTCACCACCTGGTCCCTGAAGGGAGTGGTGGGAACCTTGGGCACATATCCAGGCCGGGGTCTCAGGATCACGTGAGAGTAGGCCAGCCCGAATTCCAGGCACGCTTCGTCAACCGAAAATGCCTGCAGGTCCCCTACCCTCTTGATGGAGGCCAAGGCGGTCAGGAGCGCTGTCTTCATAGACAGGAACTTAAGCTCGACTGACCGCAATGGCTCGAAGGGAGCCCTCTGCAGAGCGCTTAGGACTACTGCGAGGTCCCAAGAGGGTACGAGGGGAGAGCGAGGAGGATTCAGTCTCCTCGCTCCCCTCAGGAACCTGATGACCAGGTCGTGCTGACTTACCTTTTTCGTCTCCACAAGGTCGTGGTAGGCAGAAATAGCGGCCACATAAACCTTGAGGGTGGAAGGAGACGGCCTTCGTTCCAACCCTTCCTGGAGGAATGAGAGCACGGACCCGATCGGGCATTTCCAGGGGTCTTCTTGGCGAGAAGAACACCAGGTGACGAAGAGGTTCCACTTCAACGCATAGGCGTGTCGAGTAGACAAGGCCCTAGCGGAAGTGATGGTAGCCACCACCTGAGGTGGTAGGGTACTCAAACCTGCCGCGTCCCATCCAGGAGCCACACGTGGAGGTTCCAAAGATCGGGACGCGGGTGCCAAAGGGTGCCCCGTCTCTGAGAAAGGAGGTCCTTCCTCAGAGGAATCGACCAGGGAGGGGCTGTCGCAAGGAGTACGAGTTCGGAGAACCAGGTCCGGCCGGGCCAATACGGGGCGACCAAAAGGACCTGCTCCTTGTCCTCCCTGATCTTGCACAGAAGCTGTGCAAGAAGGCTCACTGGGGGAAACGCATACTTGCGGAGGCCCCGCTGCCAGCTGTGCGCCAGAGCGTCCGTGCCGAGGGGGCCCTCAGTCAGGGAATAAAACAGGCGGCAATGGGAAGAGTCGTGGGAGGCAAACAGATCTACCTGTGCGTCGCTGAACTGTTCCCAAATCAGCTGAACCGTCTGGAGATGGAGTCTCCATTCTCCAGGAAGTGGCTGAAGCCGTGAGAGCTCGTCGGCTGCACGGTTCAGGACTCCCGGGATATGGATGGCACGAAGGGACCTCAGGTGCTTCTGACTCCATAAGACGAGATGGCGGGCGAGTTGAGACATGCGGCGGGAACGCAGACCACCCTGGTGGTTGATGTACGCTACTGTGGCCGTGTTGTCTGACCGGACTAGCACGTGTTGACCCTTGAGCAGCGCTCGGAAGCGGTGCAGGGCGAATCGTACTGCCAGCAACTCGAGGCAATTGACATGCAGGAGGCGCTGGGGTCCTGTCCAGGAGCCCGCGGCAGCATGTCCATTGCACATGGCACCCCAGCCCGTGGTGGAGGCATCTGTTGACACAACAATATGCCTGGAAACTCGTTCTAAGGACACACCGGCCCGTAGAAAACTGAGGTTCGACCACGGGGTGAGGGTCTGCAGGCAGGCCCGAGTCACTGGGACCCGGAGCGTGCCCGACTGCCATGCCTCTGTGTTCGCACACCTGCTCTCGAGAGTGGCTGAGGATCAGCCAGTCGTCGAGGTAGTTCAGGATGCGAACCCCGTGTTGCCTGAGTGGCACAAGGGCTGCCTCGACAATCTTCGTGAAGACGCGAGGGGACAGAGCTAGCCCGAATGGGAGGACCGCGTACTGGTATGCCCGCCCCTCGAAAGCAAACCGTAGGAACGGTCTGTGTCGAGGAAGAATGGAGACATGGAAGTAGGCGTCCTTCAGGTTGATCGCTGCAAACCAATCTGCTGGACGAACGCATTCGAAAAGGCGTTTCGCTGTCAACATCCTGAACGGAAGCCTGTGAAGGGATCGGTTCAGGACGCGCAGGTCCAGGATCGGTCGTAACCCACCGGTTTTCTTGGGTACAATGAAGTAAGGGCTGTAGAAGCCGGACTCCATTTCGGCTGGAGGGACAGGCTCGATCGCACCCTTTGCCAGCAAGGTAGCAACCTCCGCACGCATGAGGGGGGCATTGGGCCCCACTATGGTGAATCGGACTCCCCGGAAACGAGGAGGAGCCTGAGCGAACTGAATCGCATAGCCGAGCCTGATGGTCTTCGCGACCCAGCGGGACAGTCCAGGGAGCTGAAGCCAGGCTCCCAGAAACTGCACCAGCGGGGTCATGCGAACCATAGACGTACCCCGGGTGGGGCAGCGAGGCGGCGTGACCGGCCCAGACGTGGGAGGCGTAGCGTCCCGGTGTGGGGGCACGGTCATCAGCCGCATCCTGACAGAGGAGACCAGGGAAGGACGCGCGTTCCACTGGGGTCTGCTCTGAGAGGAGACTGGCGTCAGAGAGGGACGAGAGTGGCGTGGCCCGGGGGCGGCGCACACTGCCATCGGTCTCTGGTCGCTCAGGGATGGGTATGTCAGTTCTTTCTTTAACCTTAAAAGGGTGCTGCTGACCCGGGGGCCAGCAGCGGAACAAAGGATTCTCCCCCGGCCCTCCACCGGGGGAAGGAGTGGTCCTGCTACCATCTCCTGGAAAGAACTGCCCATCCCTGAGCTGTCCGCGTCAGGAGCACCGCTTAGCCTGGCGCTTGGCGGGCTGCGGGGCTGGAGCGGACTGGGGCGCCTTCCTACGGCGTCCTCCACGGCGCGGCCCAGGTGGAGGCTGCTGCTTGGGTGGCGCGGGAGGGGCGGGAGCCGCGGGAGGGCGCCCTCGGCGGCGAGCAGACTGAGGCAACTGTGCCGGCGGCTGGGTGGAAGCAGCAGCTGGCCGCCGGGGCAGTACGTGCTTGATGGCCTCAGTCTGCTTTTGGGCGGCTGAGAACTGTTGGGCGAAGTTCTCAACCGCGCCGCCGAATAGCCCATCCTGGGATATGGGAGCGTCGAGGAGACGAGTCCGCTCGGCGTCCCGCATATCAGCCAGGTTGAGCCATAGGTGTCTCTCCTGGACCACTGCTGTGGACATCACCTGGCCCAGGGAGCGTGCGGTCACCTTCGTCGCCCGGAGGGCGAGGTCGGTGGCGGCACGCAGCTCATTTCTGAGCCCTGGGTCAGCTCTACCCTCGTGCATGTCCTTGAGCATCCGGGCCTGATAGGCCTGAAGGATGGCCATGGCATGCAAAGAGGCGGCAGCCTGCCCCGCAGCTCTGTAGGATTTCGCCACCAAGGTTGATGTGAAACTACAGGCTTTGGAGGGGTGCTTAGGGTCGCCACGTTGAAGCACTCTGCGGACACAGTTGCATCACAACAGAGCGTTCAACCGGGGGAACCCCAGTGTACCCTTTGGCCGCGGCCCCATCGAGGGCAGAGAAGGCGGAGGAGGCCGCCGATCGGTCACGGGAAGACAACGGGGACTTCCAGGACCGCGTGACCTCCTCATGCACCTCCGGGAAAAAAGGTATTGGGGGCGTGGTCTGACGGGTGTCAGAACGCGGTGCCCCCAAAAACCAATCGTCCAACCGCGAGCGTTCAGGACGGGGTGGAGGGTTCCACTCCAACCCGAGACTCGCGGCTGCCCGGGAAAGCATGGCTGTCAACTCCGGGTCCGACTCGGACAATGCTGGCACACCGGAAGGCGGCAGCACAGCCGAATCATCATCCTCGGAGGACTCCAGCCCACCTTGTGATGCGGCAATCGACATTCGCTCGTCCTCTGCTGCGCCAAACGACACACTCGGAACAGCAGGAGCCGGCTCTGGTGTCTCAGTCTGAGCGCACGGCGGGAACGGTGCGCTAGAGGGGGGTGTGGTCCGAGGCATGAGCGTCGGGGCTTTGTTCCACACCGTCACCCTCAGGTCACCCTGGCCACCAGCCAAAGTGCTGCCTCGCGTAGAGACCGCAGATTGGGGTGTGGCAGAGGGGACTCTCACTCTATTACGGTGCTCATTGAGTCTCGACCGCAGCACCGAGATGGGCATGTCCCCGCAGTGGGAACATGTCTCATCCACAAACGCTGCCTGAGCATGCTGAAAGCCCAAGCACATCAGGCAGTGATTGTGCCCATCAGAGGGCGGCACATATCGACCGCACCCAGAAGCACACTGGCGAGACATCTTGAAAAAGACGTGCCAAGTGTGAGCTCTTTTAGGAGAAGAAGCTTCGCAGTGATGCCGAAGCGCCCAGGGACCGAATACCGGCTGAATGCAGACCACTGCACAGATCAGCAGGCAGGCAGTAAACGATCGCTGGAACACGCCGTCACACCAACACCAACTGGAAAGCTGTTCGTCTCGAAGAAGCTGACGATACTCAGAAGGCTTGAGGAGTGAAGAGATACTCTTGGCTCCGAAGCAGAAACATAATGCGATGTTGCCAGCGTACTTCCTTATATACCCACGCTGTGGGGCGGAGTTACGCTATGCAAATTCCGCATGCCCATGGCATTGGCGCTGCCATTGGGCGTTTTCTAGATCTCGAAGATGATAGGCTTCTAAGCGAAACCCCCATTCGTCAGTCACTGACGTTACTCGGAGTGACTGAACGAAAGGGAATGGCTGTTTCTGTTTTGAAGTCCATAAAAATGCATCTATCCATCATAAAAGTTTTCCACACGGCTCCAGGGGGTTAATAAAGGCTTTCTGAAGAGAAGCGATGCGTTTGTGTAAGAAAAATATCCATATTTAAAACTTTTTCAAACTGTAATCTCTAACTTCCGCTAACTGTCGTACGCGCGTTCACGAAGCGACTGGCGTTCCAGTGTATGACGTAGGACGCAGGCGTAGCGTAAGTTCCGGTGACAAACGCGGAAGCGCAGAGGATAGAGCAAAACAAAACTTGGTTCTCGTGAGAACTAGCATATTCTCAGCGAAGCGTCCTACGTCATACGCTGGAACCCCCCAGAGCCGTGTGGAAAACTTTTATGATGGATAGATGCACTTTTATGGACTTCAAAACAGAAACAGCCATTCACTGCCATCATAAAGCTTGGAAGAGCAAGGACATTTTTCAATATAACTCCGACTGTATTCATCTGAAAGAAGAATCATGAAATCATGGGCTAATTTTCATTTTTGGGTGAACTATCCCTTTAACATGAAAACCTCATAGCACATTATAAGAATGTTCATTAACAACACTTAAACAACAAATAATACATAATCAGTCATTAGTTTTGTTCAATATTAGTTTACACATTATGAAATAATGTATAAACTATAAACAAATATATCTCAAATATTTCTTCAAAAAAGCATGAAAACATAACTAATGTTAACATAACCTTATTGTAAAAGTTACTTATGTTACTAATTAGGAAATATATTACACAAATGGATTATTTATGAAGCTTTATTTAGGTATAAAGTGTTAATTAGATAAAACTTGGAAAAAAACATGAAGTCACATGAAGTCAGTAACTGATTGTTTTTAATGTGTATTTCCATATGTGTGTGAGAATTTCCACTGTGGATGCGAGAAAGCTGTGAATGTTGATGATTTGACACCCAGACATCTGCAACAGACCTAGATAACCTAAACACTGGCACACATCACACGCTTCACGCCAATGATGTCATTCAAAATACCGCTTCGGTATTACCGCATTTAAAAAAAAAAAAAAAAAATGCCTGCAGACCGAAAGTTCATAACCAAGCTGACTCAGCTTCACTGTGTGCGAGACAAAAACATGGAATGACTCGCTTGCATGTGTTTTCTGTGAAAGCAATACAGCGAATGCTAATGTTTGTTTATGATGAGCTTGTTGCGTTTAGGAGGGTGTTGTCGGTTTCAAGGATGGGATTTTGTCTGTTTTTAGTCGAGCCAACAAAGATCCTTTTGAGTGATATATCAGAAGTCCTCTTTCAAAGACTCCACATTTGTTTCTAATTCTCTCCAAACCTCTGAAACTAAAATCTGGCAATGCTGCTGGTGGATAAAAAAAATAAATAAAAAAAAACTGGCATGTAGATCTTCCCTTTCTGCAAAATGTACACTAATATTTTCTTTTTACAGGGGAAGAAACACGTTTGATAGTCCGCCTTATTAAAGTTAGCAGTTCCTCAGATGGAGCTTGTGGTTCTCAGTTACTGGTGGACAGGATTCAAATGTGGGACGCTTTATACTCAGCACTTCTCGATTTTAGCATCAGAAGGTTTTGATTATCTGCAGGCTTTGGCTTTCAGCAACTGAAATCACTGTCTGATCAAAAGTACAGTACATGCTGATATTTGCATTCATTTGTCTTCACTTTTCTACTTTCTCCACTTTCACCATATAGTCTGTTCTCTCTGTACCTTTGATTAATGGCATCAATTCTGGTCCACACTGACTTTACACAGTGCTGTTTTTTTAGGTGCTGTTTAAGGGTAGGTTTATTTGGAAAAAATTGATTGGTTGATATTTTTGAGGTGGGTTTTCTTGGTAAAAAATGAATTCAAATAGTGGAACAATCTTCACAGTGTTAGCATACAAAAAAAAAAAAAAAAATGTCAAGCCACCTTTATTTATATAGCACTTTATACAATACAGATTGTTTCGAAGCTTCACAAGTAAACATCACAGTAATACACAGGAAAATAATGATCAGTGATGCAAACTTCATCAAACATGAGACAAATTTAACCCTACAGTAGACCGTAGTGTCATTGGGCCCTATCATACACCAGGCGCAATGCGACGGCAGGCGCAGAGCAAGTGTTTTTTTGCTAGTTTCAGCCCGACGCAGTTATCATTTTAATGTCTAGCGCCACATTGTTTAAACAGCAAATGCACTCGCGCACATTGCTATTTTGAGGCAACTGAAAACGACTGCACCATTGACCAACAAAAGCCTGGTCTAAAGTCAATAGTCGCGTTAGTAATATGCTCCTATAGGCGGGCGCACAACGCGCGTACACTCTGCTTGTTACACACACACACACACACACACACACAGGGACGCGCATCAGCACACAAACATTTTTAAGTATTAAAAATAAAAGGATTCCTCTCTGGAGAAGCGTTCAGTCTTTCCGCTCGCAAATTCCGCCATGTAAATAGTGAATTCGCCATGGTGCAAGTGCAATTGGCTTTTAAAGGGAATGGGAGATGAGACTCTGATTTTTCTTTTGCACGTTACGCCCAAAACACACCCATGACTCATTAAGATACTAGGTACAACCCTTTTGGACCATGCGCCTGGCACGCCGACCGCTTTTTCCATCGATAAAACTAGCAAAAGTGGATTCGGTGTCATGCGCTTCAGACTATGTGCTCAGATTGTTAAAATATGGCCCATTATTTTGCTCAGTTCAATGTTGATTCAGTTCACTTCAATAACTGTGTAAAGTTCAGACACATAAGCAGCTCTAAAAAGACAATAGTGTTGTTATTCAGCTTGAGTCAGTTCAATGTTAATTTAATTCGGTTCAATAACAGTGTCGATGTTGCAAAATTCGTCAATTGTGAAACGAAAAACCATAACCATCTGAATTTCTGCCCATCCAAAAGTAATAAGGACAAATTATTTTACTGACAGTAAGCAGAATATACAATTCTACAGTATGTGTGGATATTTTGTTTACTAAGTGTTTCAAACTAATGATTTGCTGCCTCAAATGATTTGCTGCCTTGCAAATGTTTCCAAATCCAATATCTATTTTGACCTCAGTATTATAGTAAATTGATACCTTGTAAAAGACTTTGTTTCCAGGCGGAATGATAAAACCCTGTAGAACTGGCTATTTTAGCAAGCTCTTGTCATTTGTATGTGTGTGTGTATGTGTGTATGAGCACTGCATCAGAGAGTCAGTAAAAGTCCTGCTTTACCTTTAAAAGGAAATTATTATTTTTGTTCATTTTCCCCTTCCTTAATCACGTCATTGACAAGTAAAATATTAGACGGTTTGTGTAAGAGCCATTGTTTTGTTCGTGATACGCTTTCAGTTTCCTCTGAGTTGCTAAGATAATATAACGATTTTGGCAACTAATCAGCAATTGAGCGTATGCCAGTGGTGTGCAGGCGATATATTTAAAGTTGAAACGGGTGAGGCTGCATCCTTTCTATTGTTTACAAGGAAAATCCTATTTATGAAATGAATAAGCGGAGAAGATTTTCAGATTACCACATGACGGTTTGTATTTATTTACCTCATCTGCCAACTCACAAATTATCCTCTAACATAGATACAGTAGTTATACAGTATATTTGTTTGTTATGGGATCAGAATTATGTCATTGTAAATGTTGTGTTTGGTGTATTTAATCATGGTGGATCATATTATTTTTTTTTTTTTTCTAATGAAATGACAATCATAATACAAGTCATATTTGATGTTAATTATTTGCTGCGTTTATTTGTGAAATTATGGAAGCTTATTTACACAGAGTAAAAATAAAGTAGATAACTGTGAGATATTGAGTTTAAAATAATCACAGTGTTAGATATAAAGTGACAATAAAGAGAAATAGAAACAATTGCAATAAATAATGTCACAATTGTAAGAAATTAAGTAGCAATAATGATAAATAAAGTCACAATTACAAGAACAAAGTCGTAATTTTGAGAAATAAAGTTGCAGTTACCTGAATAACAGTCCCAATTTTGAGAAATTGTTGTAGTTGTAATATATAGTTGCAATTACAAGAAATCAAGTTAATCAATATAGGGCCCTATCATACACCTGGCGCAATGCAAGTGTTTTTTGCTAGTTTCAGCCTGACGCAGTTATCATTTTCACTTCTTGCGCCGCGTTGTTTAAATAGCAAATGCATTTGCGCCCATTTGTGCGCCCATGGGCGTGCTGGTCTGAAAACAAGGTGTGTTTTCGCATTGCTATTTGTTGCCGCATTGCTATTTTGAGGCAACTGAAGTAGACTGCGCCATTGACCAACAAAAACCTGGTCTAAAGTCAATAGCGCAGTATTTTTGTGTTATTTAAAGGGCTCGTTAGTAATATGCGTCTATAGGCGGGTGCACAACGCACGTACACTCTGCTTATTACACACGCACAGGGATGCGCAGCAGCACACAAACATTTTTTAAATATTAAAATTAAAAGGATTCCTCTCTGGAGAAGCGTTCAGTCTTTCTGCTCGCAAATTCCGTTAACTCTTTCCCTGCCAAACACGGAATTTTCCGTTATTTGTGAGAAAAAGCTTCCCCGCCAAACACGGAATTTTCCGGGTTTACGGGTTTTCACTGTTGTACGCTAGGGGGCGCTATTACACATCAGCAGCCATATCACCCTGTAGCCCAAGACTGGTTGCCCACTGAAGCTAAGCAGGGTTGAGCCTGTTTAGTACCTGGATGGGAGACTTCCTGGGAAAACCAGGTAGCTACTGGAAGAGGTGTTAGTGAGGCCAGCAGGGGGTACTCACCCTGTGGTCTGTGTGGGTCCTAACGCCCCAGTCTCTGAATCTGATCTGGATGTAGTCTTTGACAAAAACGTGATTTTCTCAGCTTTTTGTTCAAAATGTTGCTTTTTTTATGAAACTTACCCATATTTAAGTGTTGATAAAAAAGGAATGCATGAAGCTAGAATAAAACTTTTTTTTTTGTTTGTTTGTTTAAAAGCAGAGGGTCTGCTCTTTCTTTTGATATATTGCATGCTCAGATATTCATACAACAAAATATTCTATGGGCCGTTACAATTTTGTGAAAATTATCAAAAACCCTGGCAGTAGCTGGCAACTTTTTTTTAAAACGCTGGCGGGGAAAGAGTTAAAGGGAATGGGAGATGAGACTCTGGTTGGTTTATTGTATGTTACGCCCAAAACACACCCATTACTCATTAAGAGACTAGGCACAACCCTTTTAGACCATGCGCCTGGGCGCACTGACCGTTTTTCCCGTCGTTAAACTAGAAAAAGTGTGCGCTTCAGACCATGCGCTCAGATCGTTAAAATAGGGCCCATAAATTCACAATTGCGATAAATAAATGAGCAGTTACCATAAATAAAAACACAATTACAAGTTGCAATTTTAAGAAATAGTCACAGTTGTAAGATATAGATGCAATCACAAGAAATAAAGTTGCAATTTTGAGATATAAACTCACAATTATGAGAAATAAAGTTGTGATTGTGAGATAAACACAATTATGAGAAATAAAGTCCCAATTACAAGAAAAAATTCACAGTTTTATACAGTTGCAATTGTGAGAAATAAATTCACAATTACAAGAAATAAAGTAGCAATTATGAGAAATAAAGTAGCAATTACAAGAAAAAAAGTCACAGTTGTAAGATTTAGTCGCAACTGTAAGAAATAATCTCACAGTTACAAGAAATAAGGTAGCAATTACCAGTAATAAAGTATAGTTGAAAAGACTATTTCCAGAAATAGTTGCAAATGTTAGATATAAAGTTGGAATTATAAGAAATAAAGTCAAATATCACCTTTTTTTCTTCTTCTTGTTTACTCAGAAACAGAATATCCATATTAAACAGAACTCACAGAGCCTCAGTGCAGTATGTAAACATTCTGGTCACAAGGCTTTTTTAATATTAGATATTAGGTTTTGTTGTTGATACCTTTTGGCAGTTAGAATATAGCGCACAAAGCCTTGGAAATCAATGTTATCAAATAACACCTCTAAACGCAGACACAACTCAAAAAAGCACCTGGAACTGCAAACACAATACCACTGAAACCAGCAAAGCATAATATTGATTTGTCTTAACTTCAGGGGGGAGACATATTGCTTTCATACGGAGGATCTGACGAGTTAGGAATTACACAGTCATTAAAGACTTCACACCTAGCAATGCTGGAATTTGACCTGCTTGGTAAAGGAAAGCGCTATAATTGGATGGTGTTCTTTGTTCTCATGTCACTCACACAGAATGGAGATGAGAAGTTAATTATTTCGCTCTTAAATGCCAGAGCGCTTTATGGCGGAGCATGATTAGCTTAAGGCTCTTGTATTATAACGAAAGTTTTGTGACTTTTGTGGGAGTCTAATAAAAGTTAACTGTTTCACTTTTCTCATTAAGTACCAGTCAGCTTCGATTTCCCGTCTGAACCGGGAATGGCAGGTCTGCCGATGGAGTCGAAATATAAATCACAGCTGAATTGAATTACACTGTTGGTGCTGGTCAGACATCTGTATTTTAACTGGCTAATGTCCATATCCCTCCAGGCCTTAGCAACATGCAACCACGAAAACACAAATTTATAGCTTTGTGTAGACGTACAGTACTTACACACTAACGTAGACACGTATTTCCCTGAAAGCTGCAAGCGCATTTCAATTGAGATTTCTATGCGTATGACGACAGGAACAATATTTAGCAGATGAGGTCAGTCTGTCCAACCTTCTTTGAGGATCCACATGAGAAATGAGCTGAATATATTTAACTTGGCAAATTCCTGAAGGTAAAGCTACGCCTGTCTATTTGTTCTGTTTGATGATGCTTGCAGCTCTGCCAGCATCAGCTAATCATAAAAGGTTATAACTCATGAGAAAAAAAAAAAGATGGAAATACTGGTCGTTTTTTTTTTCTCTTTAATGCTAAGAGCAGTGCAGTTTTATTTGAGAGCCAGTCATTTGTTAGAATGGGTTTTTTTTTTTTTTTTTTTTAAATGGACAAAGAAAAGAAAGAGATAATAGCACGTTTGTGTCGCAGGGATTGATTTTTATTAAAAGACAGATTTAAATGTTTCCGGTTTTTTTTTATTTTTTTTTTATGAAGGTCAAAAGTTCTTGGAAACTTATATCATGCTTTTATTCTTCATTTGTGCTACTTTTAAAATTATTGCATAAACTGTATTGTTTTACACTTTACACCCAAACTTACATGTATTTATAATTACTTTTAAATGTTAATTTTAATTAAATTATTTTTTAATTAAATATATTACTAAAACTGTGTTCAAAGATAGAGTAAATATACACATATAAATATTACAATATACAAATAATATTTGTTTTAATGAACAATTTTGCCACTAATAAAGTTTTATCAAATGTTAGTGACCAATCAGTATCAGTGAAGAGCTTGAGATGAAATATCAAGACACGTGATGTGTGAAGAAAACAATGAAAATCAAGGTAAATGACAATTGTGAGCAGAATATTTTGATTGTGCATCATTTACAAGCGTTTTTTTTGTTTTAAATTTAAATAATATTATTTCTATATACGTATTTCTTAGCAATACAACAGAGACAGACATTTTATTCCAAAACTGTTTAAAATATAATTTCCACTACCGTCATTTCCATCACAGAATGTTACCAAACACATTACATGGTGGAAATGACATTTGTTGTTTTTAAATTTCTAAAAGTCCACAAGGCCAAAAGTGTTCATGATTGAACACACACACATGCATGTTGGGGACATAATTATTTTTATACTGTACAAATTGTATATTTGATCCCATAACCCTAAATCTATCCATCACAGAAAACTTCCTGCACTTTTACATTTAAAACAAAAAACATTTATAAGCTAAGTCTGATTTATAAGCTGTTTTCCTCATGGGGACCAAAAAATGTCCCCACAAGGACAAAGATAAGGATATTGCCATCTTTGTGGGGACATTTTCTCCCCTTAATGTAGGGTTTACCTGAGTACCTGAGCCACATACACACACACACACACAAACACGTTTTAATGCTTTGTCATTTACTGATTTTTATTCTCATTTACTTTATACTTGTTATTGCCCGTAACAACTGCAAACTGGACACCCACAGGCTGCTGACAGGAAGTACATGCTTGATGCATAGTTATACACACACAGTGAGGCCATGGAGTATTTAGATTGATTAAATGTTTACTCGTCACACACTCTTTCAAAAATTCTAAATGTCTGTTTGCCCACTGAGGTTGTGACCCAAAACAGAGGCGAGTGTGGAATGAGCACTTTACTCTTTCAGTTACTTGCAACAGGCAGGGCACACATAGGGCTGATTGCCGACCATGGGTTTATGCCAAGGAGTGACACAAATGCCTCATGGCAAGCTGGAGCCTTTTTGAATTTTAAAAGCAAATATTTTTATTTAGCAAATATTGTATTTTTTTTGCAGACCTGCTGTTACAGTTGCAAGTCACATTCTACTTGGCTCTTAAGTACTGGTTTTCATTTCCACAAAAAATATTAAGCAGTAATACTGTGATGATAGTAGGCTCAGTGAGCAGACTTCTTTCAACAGCACATACATACAAAATAATTGTGTATAATGAGAATTATTAAATAATAATATAATTTGTGATAAAAGAACAAGATTTTTATATATATATATATATATATATATATATATACCCCACTGTATATATCCCTATTGAAAACAGAAAGAAAGAAATAAGCAAACACACAAAACTTTGTCTTCAACCATTGCCTTCAGGTATTTTCAGTTATCAGCTCATCCTTGATGTTATTATTAAATATCAAGAGCTCCCAAGTGTTTGCTTTCTCTCTGACATTTGGTATAGTGAAGCTCAGGCTGGCAAACTCAGTGTGAGATTCACATTTGGCAAAGAGCCTCTGGAAGTTGGTTTGGAGGCTGAGAGCATCTCTTCACACGTGCAGTGAGAGACAGACGAGATGACAATACAGCATGAATCAACTTGGACACAAAGATGACACAATATGGCATCCCCACAATCTGCAGTGGTCACATTACCGTTTCCTGGATTCTTTCTTTAATTGCGCAGAGTGCTGATTGTGTCACAAGATGAGAAATAAAGTATGTAAAGTAGAAAAAGGAATGGAGAGGAGGGTGTGGAATTTCTGCCATCATTTCAGGCCTCAAAATCTAATGAAACCATCATCATCTCTCTCAGTTTACTATGTGTATTTCACACAAAGGCAAACCAAAGCATCCCACAGTTCACAATCTGAATCACTTAAAGGTAGAGTATGTGATTTTCGGAGAGGCTAGCAGCAAGCATTGAAAGCATGAGATCCCACCCTCCGTTCAGAGCATCTCCAAAGCCATGCCTCCTACAAAACACATGAGACGGTGTTAAACTACCTCATGTCTCAAATCACATAACATTACATAAAATAATGTACATAAACAACTTAAAGAGCACTTACCTGTACCACTTGACTGCTGCAGATTCATTTCGGCGCTAATAGTGTTGCCATTGAAACGCATAAATTCGAGTCACAAACTGCTCCGAGTATAACATCACGAGTTTCCATCTAAAAATAAATACTTTGTAAATAACTAAAATAAAAAAATTATATTATTATTTTGGTTCAGGAGGAACTGCAAAATGTGGCTGCTGTTTCGGCTGTGGTGCTCGATGAATGACGTCTGTCTAACTCTGCATAGCATGAAACGCACTGATGACGTGTGATGTCTGCACAAGCAGGGTGCACGGAGGTATGGAAATACATACGCTGACAAGCAGGTAGGACATTGTATCATTGCATTCGGTCCGAACGTTTTATGGTTCTACACCTTCCACAGACGATATATACAGTATATATACATATACATATATAAATACATTTAGACCACTTAACTTTGCTATCAGGATGTGAAAAGACTTTAAACCAGCATAACAAAATATGTTTCTGGAACAAATCACCTACCCTGCCTTTAAGAATATGCATAAGATATGTATGCAATGATATGTATATATATATATATATATATAAGACTCTAAAAATGACTCAGTTCAATTTATTATTCTAAAAATATTTGTATTTTATATTATTATTATTATTATTATTATTATTATACTAGTATTATATACCCAAATAATAGATTGTGGAATGAAAACAATATATATATATATATGCCTCCAAATTGTTAAGAAAAAAGGAAAGAAATGAGTAGAGATGGACTTTTATTTCACTCAAAATTAACTTTTTTTTTTTTTTTCACAGACAAGAAAACAATGTGTAATAAACAGTTCTGTTCATGAATATCTATGCCTTTAACCTAGTTACTTATTATGGAAGTAATGCATACTTTTGCATTACTTTTTCTCCACTGGGACTTAGTTTTTTAAATAACAAAATAACAAAAGTTAAATTTTTAGCATATGTAAAGGCCTTTTCATAACAACAGTGAAATGACTGATGAAACTTTGAGGAAAGTTCAACACTTTTACTTCAGAAAATTAAAAAAAAAAAAAAGCTAACTCAAGTAATTTTTGCCTATTATGGTTGAATTGGCTCATTGAAGGTTAACAGCAAATACAGTGGTTAATAAAGTGAGATTAAATACATAAATCATGAATTATTCAACATTTTAATTATTGCAGGTTTGCTTAATAGTTTGCGTTTCACTGTTTTTATTCTTTTTGAAGAATACTGAATCTGAGCCTGCTCACATTTAGTCTAGAACTACAATAAGCATCATGTTTACACAGCACACACAAAGCCTCTGCACTTACTCCTGATTTATCTCAGCATGATTCTCTCAAAAGAGTTCTTTCAAATTGTTATTATATTTTATATATCACAAATTCTGTAAAAACAGCAATGTTTGGCAACCTGATTGTAACTTGCATTTTTCATAAATGATTTACAGTTTTGTGGTTAGTGTGTGATATGCATCAGCCGGTGAGAGAATGAACTGTGTGCGGTCTGCTGGCACACTGTCTGAGACTATAAGCAGTGAGACATTTTGCTTCACTTGGCTGAAAGCCTGAATTCCAAGACTGTCATATTTGTGGATGGTGAATCCATACTAAATACATATGGATCGCACCATTCTCAAATGGTCTAAATCTGTCTACAGTGTCAACAATGGATCATTTATTAAATATATAATAAATCAGTAATTAGTATTTTTCACAGATGTTTCACATTTGCATGGCAATGCAACCCGTTTTTCTTAATTTTATATTTTTGCAATGTACTGACAAGTTTACAATTATGATGAATTACTATGATGACTTATATTTTTGTAATAGCATGTTTGGGAGTTGTGACAATAGAAGGCAATCACATATCTATAATCATTTTCTGAGAGCTTTGGTTGCTATAACTACATACTTTGCTGTTACAGACACTACTGTGATTGCTCTAAAAATGCCCCACTTTCATGTTCCATTCATGGGCAATCAGTCAGTATAAACACATATGAAATCTAGAAGCATATAACTTGACTATCTATGTGGGATCTAAACGTATATGCTTTCTTGAATATCACATGAATCTTTAAATCACAGATGAATAAGAACCGCAGATTTTATCCTCGACATTATGAGGCATCAAGTTTGCCGCTGATCTCTATCACACACTGGGAGAGTCTGAATTCGGTTTGAACACTGATATTCAAGTTTATTTGACAGTGTGGAATCCCGCTGAGGCTCATTTGCTTCTTGGTCAAGCAAAGAGAATGGACGGCATAACTGCCCGTACAAATAACATATCACCCGACAGTAAAGAATGTTCAGTGACACTGATCCCTTTTTTGTGGATTTTGCTTTTGCTGTCATTGTTACTGAACAAATCTTAACATGAACTGCAAGTTGATCTTGCTGCTCACATGAAAGAGCTTCACTTATTCTCTCTCCGTGTTTTATTTGCTTTCACTAAACTTTTTTATTTCATCAAATGGCAGTGTAAGCTAGAACCCGGTATCCTGGATGATTTGTCTTCTAAAGAATATTAAATTTACTCTAAAAAAAGCATTGGTAATTTCGTTACTGGATAGAATTAAGTAACTATATTTTGCAGTCCTTAACTGTATATAAAATCTAGTAACACTTCACAATATGTTTTAATTTAGTTAACTACGTTAGTTAACACAAATTAATGATAAACAATACTTGTACAGCATTTATTAATCTTAATGTTAATTTCTACATTATAGTTTTTAAATCAAAAGTTGTGTTAACATTAGTTAATGCACTGTGTACTAACATGAACAAACTATAGTTTTTTTTATTTATTAATTAACATTAAATGTTAACATAATAAATGTTGTAAAATATATTGTTCATATATAGGTAATGTTAAATAGATAACTAATGTTAACAAATGAGACCTTGTTGTAAAGTGTTACCTAAAAGGTAATGTTACGCTATTTTACCAACTTACATGAACTACTGAAACCTGCTTAAAACTTTAAAGTATTGATAATCAGAGGTGATACAATAAGAAACAAAACATCAACTAAATTATTTACAAAATGCAACTAAAAATAAGAGGAGAGAAAAGTTTTTAAATAAAATCTTAATGTACAAATATGATGGGTCACTTAGGGATTTTTGGAATGAAAAAATACATAAATTAAAAAATAAATAAAACTATTGTATGCATAGTATAATAATATTATATTAGTATATGTATTATATATGTTATATTTTAGAATATATTTATATTTATACATTCATTTTCTCTAAAACTTATAAGACAGTTCATATAGTATACTTTCTACTACCTTCTACTTTTTTTAGGTATTATTTAAATTTAAATTTTATTTAGTGTATTTTACTATTATTTCTCACTACATTTAAGATTACTTAAAGTTAACCAATTAACTGTTGTAAACTGTAGATTTTTTAAATTACAATATTTAAAATGAATAACGTTTTACAGTGTAATGGGGTCTCAGGTCTATTAGTTTTTGGAGCTGTAAAATTAAGTGTATCTTCAGTGGATTTTTGAATTGGTTAATCATTTTGTCACAGCAGACAGTCCGGCTGAAGCTCATAACCTTCATGTCAGTGACCGTAATAATAATAATAATAATAATAATTCACAGTCACGCCAGCGTTTCATATTCATAGTTATCCGCAGAAAATTGCTAAACTTAAAGTTTACTTTGACTTTTTTTTACAGTAATTCATTTGTCGACATGCCTCAAAAAGCTGTCATTCAGTATACAGCGAACTGCAACAGCAATTTTCTTCAAAGGAAACTGATTCACTTTACCTGCAGACATTTCCAGAGGTGCAATGACATGACATCCCTACTAAGCCTTGATATATGTATATATTATTTTCATATATAATCAAGAGACATGAAATATTGCTTTTGAAATACGGCTCTGCTGATTCATAAGGAAAAATAAAGTATCTCAAAACCGATGTCTCTCTGTCTTTATAAAATGCGTGTGCCAAACCAGTGTCCCTCCTATATTAATGTACTGTGAGCTCAGGAACATTTGCCAGCCAAATTGCTCCCGGACCTTTCGCATGCTAATGTAAATAAGGAAAGGCTGGATTTACACTACAATTTCTCTATTCCCAAAAGCGCTCAGACACGAGAGAGGAGGGATTTACAGCGGCCATCAGAAAGACTGCGGTATATATGCCCTGCCAGATTTTGAGAAGGCAGGGCTGGTAACAATTTTTACCCTAATATATACAGTATCCTCCACAGGAGACAGATTTAAATGCTTATAGACTCGCAATGTGTAGTTCATTTTGTGCTGCACAAATGAGTCTAATTTTTGATTCAAGTATTGTTTCAACTCAAATCTACTTGAGACTCAAGTACACGTTTTTATCGGTATTTAATTATTGTTTTGACTTTGTAGAGTATAATGATATTGTTGTTCGCTTCTTATTTTACATTGACCAAACCATATTGTGGATGGCATGTGGTTAACATGTACTATATAGCAAATAAATACACACATGTTCCAAATAAATAGCGGTTTGTATCTGATTTGAAACATATACTCTAGGTATGAGTGCTCTAAGGAATCTGTTTTAAAATATCAGCTTGGCTCTTTTCTGGGGGCTGGTCTTTTGTGATCATTGGCAGGACTTTGATGCTCTGTGGTTCGAGTCACCCACGTCATCCCTAGCAACCACACAGCATCCATGCCAATGATTACAATAACTGAACCCGCCTTTGACTCAGCCTTTATTTTTCTTGTGGTGAAGTGGAGCTTTTGAGTCGGCGCTACAGGAGGTGGCCTTTAATTCTGACAAATTCAGGGAACCGGGAATGTATTTTATGTCAAATATCATGGTTTCGAAAACAATTATTTGGAAAAACGAACCCATGTACTGTATGTGTTAAATGCAGATGAGTTTGTAAAACTGAAGGCATTGCAGTCTTCATTCAGGGGAATTGTCTGAGATTCCTAATGGATTTTTTAAAAGGGTGGTAGTAAATATGTTGTATATCGGTAATATGTTCTATATACATTTATATTCATGTTATATTAGGCCCCGTTTACACTAGTGCATTTTTAAAACGATCCTCGTCTATACAGGCGTTTCCACTGCATTTCAGAAACAATCTCCGTCCACACTACGTGACCGAAAACGCATGTCACATGACCATTCATGCACACTGGGCATGAGTGTACAAGTGTAAACAGTTGCCTCTTGCGCATGTAGGCAGCTGCAGTATTATAAAATACAGCGTTTAACTGCACAACGGCTGCTAAAAAGGACCACAAAGGGCCAGATTTACTAATAGCTTGCGCCAGCGCTAATTTGCCCTGTTTAGTAAATCTGGCCCAAAGTCAGCAAAGCATGCAGTTCCGTCTCCGTGTTATTGTTTACACAGTCATCGAGGCTGGTATGTTACAGAGCCGTTGAGAGAGTCGGCTCTGGGCTATGTTTCCCAAAAGCATTGTAACAATAGCCACCAATGGTCTCTACGATCAACTTAGGTACAGTGCTTTTGGGAAATACAGCCCTGGTCTGTTATTGCCGTGTCCCGGTACCGTAATGTGGGCAGCCACGCCATTGTTTTCAAAAGTCTATGTTTTGGTCCGTTTACAGTGAAACGCAACCCCAGAGTTTGAAAATGCCGAAGTAATGTAGAAGACAGGCGTAACCGCAGCAAAAGTTAAGTGTTTTAAAACGAAAACGCATTAGTGTAAACAGGGCCTTATAATCACCATTTAATGGAACATGCAATGCCAACTTAGGTTTAGGCTAAAACAAAGTATCTTATAAGGCTGCATAATTCTGCTGTCTACTGTTTGGTCTAAAAATGCTGACATTATGAGACATTTGTGTTTAGACAGTTGCCATTTCATTCCCTAACTTTTTTTTTTTTTTTTTTGCCAACACCATCATATATATACACTCATAAATGAGCAATGAGTCACAAAGGTCTATCTGTATCAGAGTCTGTCTGCTACCAGCAGTGACTAAACGTGTTGTTGTATGACTTCTTTTTTCTGTGAATGTCTGTTCATGTACCTTTGTAAAGCGTCTCATGTTTCAATTCCAGGTAAAGACTCAACCATTACATCCTATGTTTCAGGATCAGGGACCTCCCAAAACACAGATAGTATATCTTCACTCTTTATAAAACAGATACTGTAGTACCAATAAGACTGAAATATCTGATAGAATGAGAGTGATTACTGTATTAACTAAAGAATTGTTTGTTGAGAGGAAGTAATAAAGCAATATCAAGCAAAATGTGAATATGATATTGCTTTTATACAACAGTTCAAACAATAGGTCTGTAAATAATTAAGGAAACACCAAGTAAAGTTGGCATTAAGTGGAAGTTGCAACAGTCTTTTCTTCCCTATTGTAAAGTATATCCGAGTTAAACGGCTTCTCAAACAAGAACAAATGTCCATCGGGAATAGACCGGATGGTTGTTTTGTTATTGCTGTGATGTCATGTGAGTGTAACATCACAGTAACTTTCATTTTAGACACAATAGTTACTGTTGTTTTTGCTCCGTTGATGAAAATAGTCCCAAACAAAGCCATAGCAAAACCGTTGCAACACAGTAGTTTTTGAACAAATAGTTTGAGTGAGAGATTCAATGACTCCATGATAAAGACAGTCAGCTGTGTCATTCCTGAATGAAATGACTCACTTCATAATGCAGTCACTTGTCGGCCCCTACTGGCATAAAGACCTGCAGAAACAGACACTGAAAAATCCTACCACTAATGTATTCAGTCAAATTGGGACAGACTGACTTACTTATTTTAATAGCCAATAGCATTTAAATTAAGACACACCACTAAACCATGACTTTCTATTTCCTATTTCTAGTCAGTGACAGGGGGTATTGCAGAGGGGAAATCTCTATTTCTCCCCATAGAGAACGTTGTAGACATTTTATATGTATACTGTATCTGCTAAAAGTTCTTTTATAAACTTTTAGGAACAAACCAGCCTTTAGATGTTCTAACAGGCATAAAACTCCAATTTAGATTTTATGGGGTCTTTAACTCCGCTTCATTGTTGTGCCTAACAATGCCCTTAACCATGGTAAAATCACATTAATGCACAGTCTCAAGGGGTTTATTATTTTATCATACAGTAGTAGCAATTTTTGCACTTCTGCGATGCCCTCGGGTCTTGACCTACTTTCCATTAGTTAGTTACTATTACTAGTTGGAAAAATACGGCACTAATCAGTGGTCCAGAATGCAAGCTTGTGAAGTGTTTATCTCGCCGAACTCTGGTAGTTCACACCTGCTTCCTGACTATTAGGGGAAATTCCAGACAAATGTGGGCTAGTCTTGTGGTGAGTTCTGCTTTGATGGTAAAAATAAACAAAAAAGAACACGTTTTGGCAGTGAAGTATTACACTGTTGCATATCTAACCTGGCCTTCGAGGACTCAAAACATAGTGATGCATATTTTCATCTAAAGAAAATATGAATCTTTTAGAGTAAGACCCATTTATTTCAATCATGCTGTTAGTGTAAGTTTAAGACTGTTTATTATATGATAAAAGACCAAAATCAAGGTGAATTATGGACAGTTTGGGATTCCACCTTTCCATTACCCAATCCATGACTAATAATGAGTACAATATGGTTGATTTCTATAAAGCAGAGATAGTAATAACTCATATTTGTGTGCCAAAAAGAAGATTTAGCATATCATACATTGTGTTTATTTGAAGTTAAGCTGGATATCTTCACAGCAAAGTCCTAACAGATAATTTTTTTCTTGTGCTCACATGTTGTCCACCCAGCAAAAGCATTGTCATATGCTTATATCAGCGCTCCAAAGTTCACATCTTGACCTTTAGAGTTCACAGCCAGTAGAGTCTTGACCTCGTTCTCCCGAGACCATGTTTCTAAACATGTGGATCCATCACTGTTTGCTCCAGGGCCTCAGGCAGTGACTGATCCAATATGATGGGCTGTAGATGCCCCAGGATAAAGAGTGTGACCTTTGGTATGATGACCTTAAACAAGACTCATTGTTTCCTAAAGCTCTTTGGAGAAAGCATGAGTACTGTAGCTTTAGATCCTAAGAGAAGAGAAGTATGTATGTATATATATATATATATATATGTGTGTGTGTGTGTGTGTGTGTGTGTGAAAAAAAAAACAGTAAAGAACATCAATATTGTGAAATAATATTACATTTTAATATAATGTTTAAATATATTTTTTAAATGTATTACTGTGATGGCAAAGCAGTCATTAATCTTTAGTATCACATGATTCTTTAGAAATCCCTCTAATAGGATGATTTTTTATTAATTATTATTGATTGTTCTTTTTATTGTCAACGTTGAAAACAGTGCTTATTTTTTTTGTGGAAAACATGACACTTTTTTGATTAATGTCTTTGAACATAGTGTTAAAAATTTCAAAAGAACAACCTTTTTTGTAACATCATAATGTATGTACTGTCACTTCTACCCCAATCTTTTGAATGGTAGTGTATTACTGTTTTCACAAAAAAAAAAAAAAAAAAATTTGATGCAGCAAGTCTGATGCTGTCCAAGGGGAGGACGCTGAGCTCGGAATTTGGCCCGAACCCAGAGTACTCCCCCATCCATAAGAATAGTTACAAGTGAGGAGATGGGGTGGTAGAGGGATGCTGGAAAACTGTCATGGAACAGAGGTAAGTCTGCTGTATATATATACAGTGCATCCGGAAAGTATTCACAGCACTTCACTTTTTCCACATTTTGTTGAAGAACCTTTGGCACCAATTACAGCCTCAAGTCTTTTTGAGTATGATGCTACAAGCTTGGCACACCTATTTTTGGGCAGTTTCTCCCATTCTTCTTTGCAGGACCTCTCAAGCTCTATCAGGTTGGATGGGGAGCGTCGGTGCACGGCCATTTTCAGATTTCTCCAGAGATGTTCAATCGGATTCAAGTCTGGGCCACTCAAGGACATTTACAGAGTTGTCCCCTAGCCACTCCTTTGTTATCTTGGCTGTGTGCTTAGGGTCGTTGTCCTGTTGGAAGATGAACCTTCTCCCCAGTCTGAGGTCCAAAGTGCTCTGGAGCAGGTTTTCAACAAGGATGTCTCTGTACATTGCTGCATTCATCTTTCCCTCGATCCTGACTAGTCTCCTAGTTCCTGCCTCTGAAAAACATCCCCACAGCATGATGCTACCACCACCACGCTTCACTGTAGGGATTGTATTGGCTAGGTGATAAGCGGTGCCTGGTTTCCTCCAGACATGACGCTTGCCATTCAGGCCAAAGAGTTCAGTCTTTGTTTCATCAGACCAGAGAATTTTGTTTCTCATGGTCTGATAGTCCTTCAGGTGCCTTTTGGCAAACTCCAGGTAGGCTGTCATGTGCCGTCTGGCCACTCTACTATACAGGCCTGATTGGTGGAGTGCTGCAGAGATGGTTGTTCTTCTGGAAGGTTCTCCACTCTCCACAGAGAAATGCTGGAGCTCTGTCAGAGTGACCATCGGGTTCTTGGTCACCTCCCTGACTAAGGCCCTTCTCCCCCGATCGCTCAGTTTGGCCGGGTGGCCGGCTCTAGGAAGAGTCCTGGTGGTTCCAAACTTCTTCCATTTACAGATGATGGAGGCCACTGTGCTCATTGGGACCTTCAATGCTGCAGAAATTTTTCTGTACCCTTCCCCAGATCTGTGCCTCGATTCAATCCTGTCTCAGAGGTCTACAGACAATTCCTTGGACTTCATGGCTTGGTCTGTGCTCTGACATGCACTGTTAACTGTGAGACCTTATATAGACAGGTGTGTGCCTTTCCAAATCATGTCCAATCAACTGAATTTACCACAGGTGGACTCCAATCAAGTTGTAGAAACATCTCAAGGATGATCAGTGGAAACAGGATGCACCTGAACTCAATTTTGAGTGTCATGGCAAAGGCTGTGAATACTTATGTACATGTGGTTTTTTTCATTTTTTATTTTTAATAAATTTGCAAAGATTTCAAACAAACTTCTTTCACGTTGTCATTATGGGGTATTGTTTGTAGAATTGAGGGGAAAAAAATAATGAATTTAATCCATTTTGGAATAAGGCTGTAACATAACAAAATGTGGAAAAAGTGAAGCGCTGTGAATACTTTCCGGATGCACTGTACCTCTTATCTCGTTAATTGAGTTGATTAACTGAATGTGCTCCTTCTGTGTTAATTAGGTTGATTATCTGAATGTGCTTCTTTTTTTAATAAAACATATGTTGTGCCTGACTATTATGAAAAACTGTACTTGTGCGTAATTCAATTTTTTAAGTATTGTTTTTCTTCAATTTTCTACAATATCCGAATCTGGACGCAATGTGAAATTTGAGCGCTGATGTGCTGATGGTCTGAGATTACAGAAATACGATCTGAATCGGAGGCCACAGAGAACAATCCCCTCTGGTGCCTGAACTCAGCAGGTGTGAATGTAGTCACTGCAAAATGTTGTTAAACTCTGTAGTTGATTTCAGTGGAGAGAGAGAGAAAAAAAGCTTCTTTGTTTCAGGTTTAAACCAGTAAGTTTGACCCAAAAATGTAGTTCGATTTACAGATTGGCTTTGGGTTCTTATCAGCAGGAGGTCTGCAGGAAAGAACTGCCAGAGTTTATTACTTCCCCACGACCCAGATGAAAGACCTGTTGCCCTCACATGCACAGCTAGAGGAAGAGTTTGTAAAAATATATATTTATTATTTCGGACTGATTTCTAAGAAAAACAAAGTTTTTTATTAGAATGAAAACATTAATTATACCTGGCAGCAATGGCTGAATAAAATGTCAAGCATTTTAATAATATTTGTAAAATAATATAAACAGATTTTACATATTTTTCAAAGATTTTATATAAATAAATTAGAATTTCATCTTTTAAAGTACATTTCCTTTGTGTCTTTATGCAGGTACTCACACACAGACAAATAAACTCTCATCAAGAGCAGCTTTTTAATAGCAAACACTGAAAAACATAGAAGAACCCTCATTTATCTGGTGCTCTTTTAATTCAGGTAAAGCAGGAAGGTCAAACAGATATAAAACAGTTCCATCGTTGTGTATCTTTCCACAGTGCAGTGGCGGAGGCAGAAAGTGGATGATGGGTGGGCCTCTAAAATTGTGGGTGGGCCGGAATAATTCGCATCACCCCATGTTTTTGACCTGGCTTAATTTGGAAGAAAAAATTGACGGACTGGTCCCTGCGCGGCACTAAACGCCCATGATTGTGCGAAGTATGTTAAATAAAGATTAAATAGGTCATAAACGCGTCAAAGCGAACAGGGCATTGCATTGCAACGGCCTGCAATGAATGCTTCAATACAACATCATCATGCACTCGTTCAGAGCGACAAATGTTCCCGTTTATAAAGTTTAATTTGAGGTTTCCAGTTTGAAGAGCCTCAAATAGTTGTGGTGCGTTATGTCAAAAAAAATGCTACCCGTGCAGATATGTTGGATAGATTTATCATAAATGAGATGATCACATTCGCTCTAGAGTCTATAGACACATGCAACCAAATAATCCGTTAGTAATCGGATTGACGGCTCAATCGGACTGAAATGCCTTTGTGTAAACACCTTAATCGATCTGAATGAAATTTCGATCGAATTGAAAGTAGTGGTTTATTCCAGAGAACATGTAACACTTGATCGGATTGAAAACCAAAACTGGAAAGGACTGGCATGTGCAATGACGTAAAATGGCTTAATGACGTAAGATGCACGGAACGAGCTGTTGTTGTTAAATAAAATGCCATAAATGAGTGTTATTCTAAAATTCTCCTACCACTCATTGTCTGTGAAGTCCCATCAGTCCTCACTACATACTCTCATCCACAGACACTTTATTTTGGGCGTGGGAATAAGGGGTGTTTTTACTGTTTGATAAATATAAACGGCATAATGGTTCATGTGCTCGTCACCTCCTGATCAGGACCCGCGAAACAGATAAATATTAAGGCTGCTCTTTAAAACAAAGAAAAGAAGCAATGTAGGAGAATAGTATCAAAACCTTTATATACAGAAAGGGACTTTGATAGTATGCACAAAAACTGGGAAACTGTATTCGTGCAGTGTGCAATTGTCAAAATATCAATTTTGATTAGAACTTAGAAGCTTGTGACATATAAATGCGCACATCAACCCAATCACTTTATTTAGCCTTCATGTGAACTTAGAAGGTTGTGACATATAAATGCGCACATCAACCCGATCACTTTATTTAGCCTTAATGTACAAACCCGATTCCAAAAAAGTTGGGACACTGTACAAATTGTGAATAAAAACAGAATGCAATGATGTGGAAGTTTCAAATTTCAATATTTTATTCAGAATACAACATAGATGACATATCAAATGTTTAAACTGAGAAAATGTATCATTTTAAGGGAAAAATAAGTTGATTTTAAATTTCATGGCATCAACACATCTCAAAAAAGTTGAGACAAGGCCATGTTTACCACTATGTGGCATCCCCTCTTCTTTTTATAACAGTCTGCAAACGTTTGGGGACTGAGGAGACAAGTTGCTCAAGTTTAGGAATAGGAATGTTGTCCCATTCTTGTCTAATACAGGCTTCTAGTTGCTCAACTGTCTTAGGTCTTCTTTGTCGCATCTTCCTCTTTATGATGCGCCAAATGTTTTCTATGGGTGAAAGATCTGGACTGCAGGCTGGCCATTTCAGTACCCGGATCCTTCTTCTACACAGCCATGATGTTGTAATTGATGCAGTATGTGGTCTGGCATTGTCATGTTGGAAAATGCAAGGTCTTCCCTGAAAGAGACGACATCTGGATGGGAGCATATGTTGTTCTAGAACTTGGATATACCTTTCAGCATTGATGGTGCCTTTCCAGATGTGTAAGCTGCCCATGCCACACGCACTCATGCATCCCCATACCATCAGAGATGCAGGCTTCTGAACTGAGCACTGATAACAACTTGGGTTGTCCTTGTCCTCTTTAGTCCGGATGACATGGCGTCCCAGTTTTCCAAAAAGAACTTCAAATTTTGATTCGTCTGACCACAGAACAGTTTTCCACTTTGCCACAGTCCATTTTAAATGAGCCTTGGCCCAGAGAAAACGCCTGCGCTTCTGGATCATGTTTAGATATGGCTTCTTTTTTGACCTATAGAGTTTTAGCCGGCAACGGCGAATGGCACGGTGGATTGTGTTCACCGACAATGTTTTCTGGAAGTATTCCTGAGCCCATGTTGTGATTTCCATTACAGTAGCATTCCTGTATGTGATGCAGTGCCGTCTAAGGGCCCAAAGATCACAGGCATCCAGTATGGTTTTCCGGCCTTGACCCTTACGCACAGAGATTGTTCCAGATTCTCTGAATCTTTGAATGATATTATGCACTGTAGATGATGATAACTTCAAACTCTTTGCAATTTTTCTCTGAGAAACTCCTTTCTGATATTGCTCCACTATTTTTCGCCGCAGCATTGGGGGAATTGGTGATCCTCTGCCCATCTTGACTTCTGAGAGACACTGCCACTCTGAGAGGCTCTTTTTATACCCAATCATGTTGCCAATTGACCTAATAAATTGCAAATTGGTCCTCCAGCTGTTCCTTATATGTACATTTAACTTTTCCGGCCTCTTATTGCTACCTGTCCCAACTTTTTTGGAATGTGTAGCACTCATGAAATCCAAAATGAGCCAATATTTGGCATGACATTTCAAAATGTCTCACTTTCAACATTTGATATGTTATCTATATTCTATTGTGAATAAAATATAAGTTTATGAGATTTGTAAATTATTGCATTCCTTTTTTATTCACAATTTGTACAGTGTCCCAACTTTTTTGGAATCGGGTTTGTAAGATTTTATTGCTGATTTAAAATATGCTGTTCAAATGTGAGATTTGATGCAAGCAGTTTTTAAGATTTCGGTATTTTCAGCATTCAATTAGACAGAAGCTGTACTTGCGTGACTGAAAATAGCTGTCCGTGTGCATTCCCGAGATGGCCACTGAATGAACTGACTAGAAAGGTAATATCTAGAAGTGTGAATGAACTGACTGAAATGTCTAGATGTGCTTCTTACTTGGCCTGAAGGGAAGTAGGTGAGATTAAAATAGATGACAAAATGGCACCTTGCTGCTGCTAAAGCATCTAATCTCTTTCAAATCTCAAAAAGTGATACAAATAAGGTCATTCTTAAGTCAAGAACATCCTAAGACATTAACTCAAAGCAGAGATTGAGCCATTTAGGAATACAGACATGGATAATTTAGATAAACACACAAACAAGAATTCAATGGACAGCAACACGCTCTTGTCAGTAGCTCCTGTCACTCAATCAAGAGTCTATTTTAATTTGAATAGCAGAGATATCAAGGGATGACTGAAAAAAAAAGATGAGGAAAAAAAATTTAAATAACAAAGTAAAATAAACAAAGAGTAAAGATCAATGAGTTCAGTAGGATAATTGCTATTCCTAACAGGATCACACCAGCACGCCAGGCGTGACAATGCAGCTGACTTGAACACTGATTGGTGTTTAGGAAGCTAACATGCATATATATATATATATACAGTGGGGAGAACAAGTATTTGATACACTGCCGATTTTGCAGGTTTGCCCACTTACAAAGCATGTAGAAGTCTGTAATTTTTATCATAGGTACTCTTCAACTGTGAGTGACGGAATCTAAAACAAAAATCCAGAAAATCACATTGTATGATTTTTAAGTAATTAATTTGCATTTTATTGCATGACATAAGTATTTGATACATCAGAAAAGCAGAACTTAATATTTGGTACAGAAACCTTTGTTTGCAATTACAGAGATCATACGTTTCCTGTAGTTCTTGACCAGGTTTGCACACACTGCAGCAGGGATTTTGGCCCACTCCTCCATACAGACCTTCTCCAGATCCTTCAGGTTTCGGGGCTTTCGCTGGGCAATACAGACTTTCAGCTCCCTCCAAAGATTTTCTATTGGGTTCAGGTTTGGAGACTGGCTAGGCCACTCCAGGACCTTGAGATGCTTCTTACGGAGCCACTCCTTAGTTGCCCTGGCTGTGTGTTTCAGGTCGTTGTCATGCTGGAAGACCCAGCCACGATCCATCTTCAATGCTCTTACATCAAGATCTCGCGATACATGGCCCCATCCATCCTCCCCTCAATACGGTGCAGTCGTCCTGTCCCCTTTGCAGAAAAGCATCCCCAAAGAATGATGTTTCCACCTCCATGCATCACGGTTGGGATGGTGTTCTTGGGGTTGTACTCATCCTTCTTCTTCCTCCAAACATGGCGAGTGGAGTTTAGACCAAAAAGCTCTATTTTTGTCTCATCAGACCACATGACCTTCTCCCATTCCTCCTCTGTATCATCCAGATGGTCATTGGCAAACTTCAGACGGGCCTGGACATGTGCTGGCTTGAGCAGGGGGACCTTGCGTGCGCTGCAGGATTTTAATCCATGACGGCGTAGTTTGTTACTAATGGTTTTCTTTGAGACTGTGGTCCCAGCTCTCTTCAGGTCATTGACCAGGTCCTGCCGTGTAGTTCTGGGCTGATCCCTCATCTTCCTCATGACCATTGATGCCCCACGAGGTGAGATCTTGCATGGTGCCCCAGACCGAGGGAGATTGACCGTCATCTTGAACTTCTTCCACTTTCTAATAATTGCGCCAACAGTTGTTGCCTTCTCACCAAGCTGCTTGCCTATTGTCCTGTAGCCCATCCCAGCCTTGTGCAGGTCTACAATTTTATCCCTGATGTCCTTACACAGCTCTCTGGTCTTGGCCATTGTGGAGAGGTTGGAGTCTGTTTGATTGAGTGTGTGGACAGGTGTCTTTTATACAGGTAACGAGTTAAAACAGGTGCAGTTAATACAGGTAATGAGTGGAGAACAGGAGGGCTTCTTTAAGAAAAACTAACAGGTCTGTGAGAGCCAGAATTCTTACTGGTTGGTAGGTGATCAATTACTTATGTCATGCAATAAAATGCAAATTAATTATTTAAAAATCATACAATGTGATTTTCTGGATTTTTGGATTTTTTTAGATTCCGTCTCTCACAGTTGAAGTGTACCTATGATAAAACTTATAGACCTCTACATGCTTTGTAAGTAGGAAAACCTGCAAAATCGGTAGTGTATCAAATACTTGTTCTCCCCACTGTGTATATATATATATGCATGTTAGCTTCCAAACAAAAAGTAGCTTGCATTTTACTATTATTTACTATTATTACTATTATTTTTTTTTTTTTTTTGCAATCAGAGGTGCATTTCCCAAAAGCATTGTTAGCCAACTATGGTTGCAAATACCGTCGTTATCAGCATAGTTTAACAAGTCAGTGTTTCCCAAAACCGTAGTTCCAACGAACATTCGCAAACAGCATAGCAAAGTTGTGAGGGTGGAACGACAGCTATCAACCTGTGGTTAGAAGCATAGTTTCTTGTTTGTATGATGTGGACTTAATAAATCCTTATCTGGAGAAAAATAAGCAAGCTGACATTCAGTACAATCTATATCTTTTATTTTGAATATATATGAATGTCTTTTACGTTTTTTAGTGCCATTTTTGAAGAGTGCGCATGTGCGTACATGCTCTATATAAGAAGAAAAATCTGCCATTAATTCAGTCTCAAATAAGTTATTACTCCACCACCTGCATGACATCATTAATCAACGTGGTTGAACGGCAAATTTGCTACAATACTGTTTCGGGAAACAGTCGTGACTAGCTAATTTCTTCAACGATGCATCGTACTATGGTAGTTAAGCAGCGAGTTACGTCGCTGTACAGGGAACGCACTCCTGAGCAGCATTTATTTGTAGCAAAAAAAAGGTCTATTATGGTAAACCATTAAAATTCAACTGATAAATAAATGTCTTGCAGGGACTCAAATTTATTCGGAATAATGCTACATATATGAGCAAAAAGATATTGTAGTAGAGTCTTTGATTATTTATGTCTTGGCTAAAGAGCTACATGCACAATACAACATGACATAAAAAAACATGACAGGTGTTTTGTTACACCTGCCACGAGCGGCACAATGTTACTAAAAACAATAAAACTTATTATAAACATCTCACTTACATATGTAACCCTCGTTCCTTGAAGGAGGGAACGGAGACGCCACATCGGGAGAGCGACGAATAGGAATCTCGCAGGCGAGAGCCAATCTACTTTGGGTGTAACTGAACGAGCCAACGCACATTGGCATGCAATGATTGCACCAGCTGCTCATGCCACACAGAGCGGGTATAAATGAGCTACAGGTGCTTGCATCAAATTAGTTTTTCACTGAGGAGCCGAGCACTGGAACTGGCACCCCAGCGGGGCACAAAGGACATGGCGACGGGACGTGGCGTCTCCATTCCCTCCTTCAGGCAAGAAGCAAGAAGCATGTAAGCAAGACGTTCCCATTCAGTCAGTCACTTTCGACGCCACGTCGGGAGACCAACGAATAGGAATCCCTACCAAAGCACCATGGCCTCTGCCCCTCTTCCAGTGCCCCGTGTGAGCCTCCTGAGCTCTCTTACCTGATGAGACGGGGCTCACACAGAGAAGTCCATCACTGCTGTTCCGCATGACCCAATCAGTGACTTATTGGATAACACTGGGAAAGCGTGCCTTCCTAGTGGGAAGGAACACTATAGAGGCCACATCATACCCCGAAAGAGTTATGTGGCGTATAAGTGCTGAGCCGTTGCCCGCAATGCAAAAGGGGGCTCCAGCCCTAGTGACAGGGGGGCTCTCCCAATGGAAAGACACGGGCTTCCGTTTAGGAGAGACCGTGGAAAAATATATGGGATCCCCGCAGGGTCACTCATACATACCCAGCCTAATACCAGTTCTCAAGGATTCAGCGGGAATAGGCCTGATGCCAGACGCTCCGCCACGTCCGGCACCAAGAGGACTTGGAGGACTCGACAGGATTTACTCTTGAGAATATAAGCGCCATAGTTTAGGGCACAGCAAGCCGACAAGAGCCTGGGCCTCTCAATGCTTCTACCCGTTTAAGGTGAGAACACAGGAGGAAACCGGCTCTACACGAAGACTAAAGAATCTAGCGAACGTGTTGGGTGTCGCCCAGCCCGCAGCTCTACAGATATCTCACAGCGAGGCGCCACGTGCCAGCGCCCAGGAGGATGCAACACTTCTAGTAGAGTGTGCTCGCACCCTGAGCAGACAGGGCACACCTTGTGCTTGGTAAACCAAGGTGATGGCATCCACTATCCAGTGGGCCATCCTCTGCTTGGAGACAGCCTTTCCCTTCTGCTGGCCTCCGTGACAGACAAAGAGCTGATCTGAGGTCCTGAAGCTTTGTGTTCTATCCACGTACAGTCGCAGAGCATGGACGGGACATAGCAAACCCAGGGCTGGGTCTGCCTCCTCCAGGGGCAGCGCTTGCAGGCTCACTACCTGGTCCCTGAAGGGAGTGGTAGGAACTTTGGGCACATAGCCTGGCCGGGGTCTCAGTACCACGTGGGTGTCACCCGGCCCGAACTCTAGGCACAATTCATCGGCCTGCAGGTTCCCTACCCTCTTGATGGAGGCCAATGCAGCCAGCAGCAAAGTCTTCATAGACAGACTGCAGAGGCTTAAATGGGGCATTCTGAAGTGCTCGGAGCACCAGAGCAAGATCCCAAGAGGGTATAGAGGGAGGTTGAGGAGGATTTAACCGTCTCGCCCCCCTAAGGAACCTGCAACCAGGCCGTGCTTCCCAACCGACTTACCTTCCACGGGGTCGTGATAAGCAGATAGACTTCGCAACATAGCAACATAGCTACCTCTTGGGGTAAGTCACCTAGAACCTTCGCATCCCATCCAGGGATCTGACTATGGGGTGAAGGTTTGGTGACAGGCCGGTGTGATACTCACCCGATGAGTGCCGCATTGCCACGCCCATCTCGGGACTCGGCCATGAAGCCAATGCTGAAGTGGTCTCATATGAAGCAGACTGAGCGGCTAAGCCCACAGTAGGGCAGAGGCAGCTTCCCCACAGGCCTGGTAGGCCTTGCCGGTTAGATCCGATGAGTACCTACAGGCCCGTGAAGGGAGACACGGGTTCCCCCTAGAGGTGGAGTTAGGGCACAATTGCATAGCAAAGGCCCATTTCACGGGAGGAACCTGTGTGTAACCCTTAGCTGCCCCGCCGTCAAGGGTGGTGAGGGAGGAAGAGCCACTGGGGCGGTTTCTGGCAGTAAAAGGCGCCATCCATGACTTAGTGAGCTCCTCATGCACCTCCGGGAAGAAAGGGACCGGGGTGGGGTGCTGAGAACCAGCACCCGAGAAACCAATCATCCAGCCTTGAGGGTTCGGGACACTGTGGAGGATTCCACACGAGCCCGACTCTCTCGGCGGCCCGGGAAAGCATGGCCATCATCTCCGGATCCGTATCGGGCACAGCTGTCGCTCCCGAAGGAGGCACCTGCGCCGAAACGTTATCTCCAGAGAGGTCTGACCCACCCTCCGATGCAGCAATGGACATCCAGTCATGGAGAGGAGCCCCGAAGGATACGTTTGGTACACACCTCGTGGGCAGCCCAACGCATTCCAACGGCAGCTCTACTGGCTGCAAAGTGCAGGAGGAGTGAGGGTTCCCCGGGGGTTGGTTCCCTGGGGGAAGCGCGCTCACCATCACTCTCAAATCACCTGTGCTACTGCCAGAAGTAACCCTCTGTGGAGGATTAGATCTAGGCAGAGGCACAGGGACTCCACCCCTTGAGAAAAGGAGTCTCGACCGCAACTCCGCAATGGTCATGTTCCCGCAATGGGTGCATGACTCATCCACCAATGCTGCCTCAGCGTGCTGAACGCCCAGACACACGATACAGCGCTGTGACCATCCCTCAGTGCCAGGTAGAAAAGACACAAGCTCTATCCGTGTAGCTCCTTTAGAAGGACTGCTCTCCTTGGTGCTGAAGCACGCAGGGGAACGGCCTGGAAGTAGTGGAAGTAGTGCAGCCTGACGTGCGCGCTCTCTCTCACAAAGGCGCTCTCTTACCAGCCGTAAGAACAGCTTTTCAGCTCTCTCCACCAGCGCACCGAACCACCTGTGAGAACAGCCTTTGTGTTTGTTCTTACAAACAAAACAGAGAGACAGTATATAAATACCATGTGACCCCGCTGCTGTGCCGTCACACCAACACCGACTGAAGAGGTCCACTTCCAAAAGGCAGGCTCAGTCAGTTTCACCGCTTTGTAGAGAGTGATTTCAGGACAAATCATCCAATACTCGGCTCCAAAGCGAAAAGCTAATTTGATGCAAGCACCTGTAGCTCATTTATACCCATGCTGCGTGGCATGAGCAGCTGGTGCAATCATTGCATGCCAATGTGCATTGGCTCGTTTAGTTACACTCGAAGTAGATTGGCTCTCGCCAGCAAGATTCCTATTCGTTGGTCCCCCGACGTGGCGTCGAGAGTGACCGACTGAATGGGAACAGTGATTCTGTTTACACTGGATGCAGCGCAACGTGAGCGACAAATCTCCGACAGTAAACTGATGCCTTGTTCTATTTATGACATACTGACATGAAAGAAAAATGGTTTGCAACGGCCGCTTTGTCGCGTCTAGTATAGACAGCCTTTAGCTGTTGCGACGCTAGCGACAATGGTTGCGTCTGGTGTAGACAGTGTTACACTACACCACTAATCTTAGGATAAAGTAACTTGTTATTAGAAAATGTACTGAAAATAGCTGAGCTACTGTCAAAGTTTTACAATAAAATACTATTTCAGTCTTTATACTTCAAAATTTCACTTTAATGTTACTTGACACTTTGCAATTATTTGTACAGCTGATACAAAAAGAAAATAACAGATTCAAGTAAAATGGAAGTCTGTGTAAAAGCAAGGTAATTATGAGATATTGTGAAAAATAAGTTCACAATTGCAATAAATAATGTAATTGTTAGATATAAATCATGATTATGAGAAAGTCAGTTGTTAGATATAAATTCGCAAATTAAAATAAATAAAACTGTAACTAATTTTATTTACTCTGACGTGGATATGGGCTTTATCCTACTCATGAGTATACTTATTTATTTTATTTGCATATGGAGGATAGTTCAGTGTTTAATGTCAACAAACGTTTTATTCATTTTGAGAATTATGAAAATTCTACTGTGGACTGGTGGAAATAGTTTTGGCTGTTTTCCAAAAAATATTTTACACTTTTGCTTCATTTAGTCACATCAGACTTGGCGTAGTGGTTGGAAGCTTGACATTCTGCTTCAGACTCACTTTCTTCTTCAAAGCTCTTCAAACGTCAATTTCCATTCTGGTGTCAAACAAATGAGCAATCTGCCAGAGCATGGTTAGGACTGTCCATGGATGTGTGTGTGTGTGTGTCCTTGGCAGCATTTGGATGGTGAAATGTGGAGCTGGGGTCTGGTTATTATTCAGGAAGGCTGCTGTCTCTCTCTGCCCACTCCTGACTCAGTAGCAGCCAGACTCAGCCTCCATCATCCCTGCCTCTTAGCCAGCTGCTGTGATCCTCATAGAGTCCTCTGCACACTCTCACATGCATATGAAGCCACTTCTCTACCCACAAGAAGGGAAGGGGAAATGGCTATTAGCTTCACCAAACAGAACTAAAAAAATAGTTTCACTATACAATTGTGAGTTATGAAGTCCAGTTCTGAGGAAAAAAAGACTGGCTTTATAGCTCACAACTGGATTTTGTATCACACAATTCTGAGGGAAAAAAAGTAAACTCGCAGTTGTAAGATAAAAAGTCACAATTACCTTTTTTTTCAGTATTTTCAAGCTTCCATTGCTTTGTTCTTTCTTCATATTTAATATATTTAAAAAAATATAAAATATTTTTCTCATATTTTGATGGTTCAATTTTGTAGGGTCATTAAAAACAAATCCCAAAACCAATCTCCTCCACTTTTGGCTACTACTGTATAATTGTCAGGGTTATGTTTAGTTCTGTTAGTTTCATTGTGTTTTAGTTTGGTTTTGTTCTGTTCCTGTTTGCCTGTGTTCCCTGTCATAGGCTGTGTCCAAGAAGCTTAAAAATGCTGCTTTCGAAGGCTGCATTCCAAGGTAGGAAGGCATCAAGGCACATCTAATCCAATGTTAGCTTCACTTCCTGTCTCCTAAAATACATTCATCTGATTTGATATCCCACAAACCTTTCCATTCTGTGACAAAAAAAAGATGGCGTCTAAAAGTTTCGGTTCGTGGTCAGTTTTTGTGTAAATGTATGTTTCTGACCAACGTTTTCCACTTCTGATGTCATGTCTAGCAAGAAATTATTATTGCAGTAATTAAATATTTGTGACCCGTGCTGGCAAAAGGAGTCGGAATGCGCACTGGATAATTTCGAGCTACAGGCAAAACAAGTGAAAAATGTCGATTTTGAGGTTTTCACAAAAATGAGTTCATTAATTACGCCCTCGTCTAGTGATCCCAATGCTCCAAATAGTAATTAAACATCTAAAAGTGTCTTTATTTGTACGTTTTCAGAGAGGAGTACCTTTCATTTGTCAATGAAACGATCTTACTCACGTTGACTGACAGATCTGGCACGTGCGCACAAAGATGCCTCTCACAGCACACACATACACAGAATTACAGTACTTCAAAATATGTCTTGGCGAGAATTCACGCAAACATTATCTGTTATGTCTTAAATGAACTTTTGGTTAACTGTTGTGGAAAAACATCTGATGTGTAACATTATAAAACATTATGTAACATTTATAAAAAATCATACATCATTTTGAAGGTTTTTTAATAGAGAATGAAAATATGAAAAGAACAATAACTCATTTTTGAAAATTTGCTCATTGCGACTGATTTTGCCAGCACGGATCACATTTGTTTAGTTACCACCAAAGCTCACTTTATTTTGTTGTGGATCATTAAACCATTACGCTGCCTCGGAAATCTGTTCGAAATCAGTTTTGTGAGGTACCTTCGTGTTCAAACGCTGCCTACAAAGTCATTAGGTGTGTTCGACATCGGCTGCGGCTGGATGCAACCGATCTGCGACAGTAGCCGCGTGCAGGCGGGGAGGAGCTGCAAACGGAGACGTGAAGTCGGACACTTTCTGCTTCCCGTAGTGACGCTCACACTGTGTTTGCATACTTTATCACAGCTAAAGTGAGATAAATGCAATATTTGTCAAATACACAGATGTTTCAGAGACATTTTCATTCAATACTTTATGTACTCCTTAATACAGCGTGTGTTTGTACAAGAATAAAGTTCAACATATAAGCCTACACTATCAATGAAGTGGGGTCTACATTTTTTATCAGTTTTATTTTGATAAACATGACAATATAACATCACGACTACATGAAAAGAGGTTTTACCGTTTAAAAAAAAACTGATTTGTGAGCATTAGTGGAACTGAAGGTTTTAGAATAAACACGAAACACACGTGATCGCTGTCATGCGGTGAATCCGGCCAATCGTGAAACAGCTGTGTTGGCATCAGAGCTCCTACAGCCGCTCTGGAGAAGCTGCGCAAAATGCACCAGCCGGCTGCTCTTGAATCGCTCTCGCGGCACTTTGTTGACATACATCACAGTCACGTGGCTTCGGCGCTGTCTTAAGTCGGACAAAATTTCTAATCGGAATGCATTGCTTCAAGTCAGCCGCCGATCTGTCTGTGCAGCGCTGTATGAAGTCGAACAAGCCTATTGGCTAATAAGGCAGAAAGGCAACAAGTCAGCTGCCTAAATTTTCGGATGCAGCCATAGTTACCTTAGTTACTGATTTGAGTTTCTCACCTGTTCACTATTCTGTTAATTACTCCCTGTGTATTTAAACCTTCTGTTCTCACAGTTCTTGTTTCGGTGTCGTCATTGTATTACATGGTTTTGTTTTATGCTTATTCCTGTGATCTCCTGTGTATTCCCTGTTGGATTTTGTGATAGAGACTGTTTAATTGTATTCTCATTCATCATGTGATTATTGCCATTTTTTTTCTACTTAAGTCATTTTTTGTGAAATTATTTTGGACAGGATTTTTCAGTGTTAAACACATTTTTATGTGATTTTCAGTTTTTGACAAAAGTGACTTGGCAGCATATGAACCGCCACGGGGTAAAATTTACCCATGGCTGTTTTTCAAATGTACATAACAGATTTTCAATAAAATATCCAAGTCTCCCAGTCATTGACTTTTACTAAAACTGTGTTATTTACAATCCCCTGTTGTTAAAAATTGTTTAGATAAAACCAGATTAAAAAACGGGGCATTTATACCTATAAACGCCAGTAGGTCAAATTTACCCGTATATAATTCCTTTATTTTCACGCTGTGTTTGAGCAACGTGTAGGCTTAATGTAAACAGTCACACAATGCACATTCAAATGAAGATGTTTTAGCCTATTCATAAATGTTCAAACTTTGGATTAATTATTAATTTTTGTTTTGCAATTTTTATCATGTATTGTTTGCTACTGTGTTGCTATTTATTCAAGTCTGCCCGTTTCCTGAAAAAGAATATTTCCGATTTATGATGTAATGAATAAAACAATTTTCATGATTACCCCAAGTTTATTGGCGTTGTTCTCTTATTCAAATTATAAATGATATAACTAAACAAATTAATAATTAATTAGGTGAAACTGTGCGTTTGAATTTGTCGTTGCACATCATACATCGTATGTCACCCTTTGTCACACATCCTATGCAGTGCGGGGAATTATTATTACTCTTTGTTGTCTATTTAGGGTATTTTAGTAATTTAAATAACATGGGTTATCTTAATATGTGGTTAATGACATTTTATTATAATATTACACTACCCAAATATGTATTTATTTCCTTCTAATTCTTGTTGTCATTGCAGGCTGGTTTAGCCTATATTCACCAAATAGTGATTAGTGTAGCCTGCTTAAAATAGCATTAAACAACAGACAAAAACATAGTTGATGACTAAAAAGGATAATTTCATGACTATAGACATTACTTTGTTTAGACACTGGCATAATACAGTGACATAATACGTTTTTAGCCGTATCAACAGTAATTATGTGCATGGGTAAATTTTACCCGCTGGCGGTTTTAGCAACGACCCCTGGCGGTTCTAGTGTTAAGGAGAAGAAAAATCTATCTTGTCTTCTCCGTGAGGTTCCCCCATTCCTTTATTGCACCGACACTCAATCACAGTCTGTGTTTTCAGAAATATATTTCAGTTTGTGGCCCTTGCTGCTGGAGTAAAAGTTCTCCATCCGCTGACACAACACCTTCTCTATTTTCAACACTACACATTCACTCTCCCTTCACTCTCTTTTACAACCACCAAACCACATCAGGTCTCCCATTCTCATGCACACACATGAGGAATCGTATGATCCTGTGCAGGAAATGGATTCAAATTTTGTTTTCTTTCAAATAAGGCACAAAGCTAGCAGAAGGCTGGAGTGGACACAGGGAAAGCATAGAGAGGGTTGGATTACTGACTCTTCGCTCTAACAGATGGCTGAGACTCTCTGTAGTTTCGCTTCCGCTGCACCTAAAAAAGAGGCCACATCTGGTAAACCCTCTCTCTTTCCTCCTCTGCCAAAATACAACCACAGACGAGTGGCATGTATACCTGACAACCTCAACTGATGCAACAATAGTGCAAGGAGCTGAATGAAAACAATGATTGAAAGGGCTTCAATTAAACCATCTCTCTTTCCTATATATTTACTGTGGTAAAATGTGTTTGCATTAGGCAGGAAACAATTTTACATTTAAAATGAAACCTTAAAGCAAAATGAAGTGGAAACTGTCTTTGAAAAGGACCATAACACATTACAAATAACATGAGGTACATAATCAGATTTTTTTTTTTTTTTTTTTTCAAATTTACAACAAGTTACAAAGTTACTTTACTTTAAGTTACTTTGTTTTCCCATTTATTGACGGACACTCCAGGGAAGTATTCCAGAAAGCAGGTTATGCAATTTATCTGGGTAAGTTTACTCAGAGGAAGCTGATAACCTTTCGGTTCCATAAACGGAGGTGACTTTCAGGGTTTGTAAGTATAAGTTGTAAGTTGTAAGTGCGATAGGTGGAACGCCTCTACACCTAATCGAGCCAGGGGAAACAGTTAGGTATATGGGTGTTGAGGTGGGCCCGGGGCGCGGTATCGTGGCTCCGGATCTGACCCCGCAACTCCAGGAATGGATTGCAAGGATAAAGAAGGCTCCCCTTAAGCCATCACAGCGCGTGAGGGTTTTAAACTCATTTGCTCTCCCAAGACTAATCTATCAGGCTGACCACTGCGACGTACCGGCAACAACTCTGGCCACCCTGGATGGGATGGTCCGGAAAGCAGTAAAGGGTTGGTTCCATCTCACGCCATCTACGTGTAACGGGCTACTCTACTCACGAAATAGAGACGGTGGACGGTGGATCGTGAGGCTGGAAGGACTCATCCCGTACTTGCAAGTACGACGAATACACCAGTTGTCTAGGTCTACGGACCAATGGACAAGACTGTTAGCGGCCAAAACAGTAGCACAATCTGAACGGCGAAGGAAGTGGTTGATGGTAAGCAGGGACCCCGACGGCGGGCCACAACAGGGTGCGGCACGGGATCTCAACGCTGACGAGAGCTTTCTGGTTCTAAAAGACTGGAGACAGGAGGAAAACAACGCTTGGTTGGCCTTGCAGGTCCAAGGACTGGGTGCGAGTGAGTTCAACGGCAACAAGATTAGCAACTCGTGGCTGTCTGAACCAACGAAAGTTGGTTTTAGGCAGAGGCACTACATTGCCAGTCTGGCGCTGAGGACAAACACGTACCCAGCCAGGGAGTTCCTAGCCCGAGGACAGAATAAGGAGGGAGCAGCCTGTAGGTGCTGCCAGGCAAGATTGGAATCCTGCTCGCATATCTTGGGGCAATGTCCCTACGTGAAGGGAAGCTGGGTACGTCGGCACCACAAGATATGTGACCTCTTGGCCATCGAGGCAGAGCGGGTCGGCTGGAACGCCTGAGGGGGGCTTAAGGATACCTGACCTGGTGTGCACAAAAGACGACACGGCTCTTGTCCTTGATGTCACCATTAGGTTCGAGATGGCGCTAGATACTCTACAGAGGGTGGCTGTAGAGAAAGTTAACCACTACCAACCGATCGCGTCTCAGATTGGAGCTATGCTGAGCGTTGCAAGATTTAAGGTCATGGGGTTCCCCGTGGGAGCGAGGGGAAAATGGCCTGCCTGCAACAACAAAGTTTTGACCGAAGTTTTAAACAAAATGTTTATTTTGCTCTAATTTAATTAATTTATTCTCATCTTAAAGGGGCATTTTCTATATAATGTATTTCTATAATAAAAATACATATGTGATACATCTCACCTTCGCAAGAAATATGGAAAAACATAAAAAAATAAGCTTATACAGCCATATTGTCTATGCAAACACATAGTCTATGTTTTTAATTCAATCAATCTTTCTTTTTTAAATGTATAATTAGCATCAAACAAACAATATAATTATGGTTCACATTTATAAAAAAAACTGATTAAAGATTAAAAGATAAGATAAAAAAATTATTGCACAACTGTCCTGTAGGTGGCGATGTGCACTAAGAATGTAAATAACCAATAAATAAAAGAAGAAAGAAGTATGGCACGCTTTTTCTTAGCATCCATTTCCATGGTGACTCCTGGGCCGTGTTCCACTCCACTTTTAGACACGCACACAAACTTCCCTAAGCACTTCCCATCGGGGGAATCCCCACCGCCATTTTGAAGTGCGTTACACTTTGTGAAGTGGATAAGGGAAGTTCGAAAGTTTATATGGACACCCTCGTCCCCTCGATTTTGACCGAGGGAGGGAGTCTACTCCGATGTACACTTCAAGCAGCTCTATATCCCACAATTCAACTTGATTGTGACGTCACAGCAGATCACGCTTAACTGAAGTGTATGATATACTAATTATTTTGAGAATTAATCGCATAAGTGTATATTAATTATGTTTATCGCATAATACTTGTAGCTACCTCATGTTCACAAAGCTTATATATATATATATATATATATATATATATATATATATTTTCTCCAACAACTTATATGCATATAGAATGGTGCACAAAAAAAATAAAATAAGTAAAAAAAAAATGAGTTCAATAATAAATCCCCTCCATAGTGAATTCCAAGTGATCAAGGTTTTTCATTTAAACCTTATGCACCAGTTCCGCCAGTAGTGGGCACTCGTGCAATGTAAGCAATGACACACATCCGAGTCCACGAAACGGATTGAAGTTAGCAAGTGAAGGGCATTAAAATTTGGAGTGGAACGCAGCCCTGGGCTCCCAAGCACTTCCCTTTGGGGGAGTCCCTGTCACCATTTTGAAGTGTGTTCAATTTCGTCAAGTGGACAAGGGAAGTTTATTTGGACGCACACTCGACCCCTCGATTTTGACAGAGACACTTCAGGCATATCAACACGATTGCGACGTCACCGCAGATAACGCTTAATTTACCCCCACCCCACACAACTCTAGTGGATGATTTGAGTTTTGTCATTTACAGTGGGGAGAACAAGTGTAACACTTTATAATAACGTTCAGTTGTAAGTCATTTATAAGTGGTTAGTTAATGATGAACTAATCATTTACAAAACATTCATAAATGATTATCAAGTGATATGCTAACATTTTATGTATGTTTTGTAAATTCCGTTACAAGTCATTTACAAGTAATTAGTAAATGATTAACTAATCATTTACGAAACATGACTATGCGTTCATAAATGATTAATAAGTGATATGTTAATTATTTTACGTATGTTTTGTAGATTCAGTTATAAGTAATTTACAATTGATTAGTTAATGATGAACTAATAATTTACAAAACATGACTATGCATTTCATAAATGTTTAATAAATTATGTTACATTTTTTGTATGTTTTGTAGATTCAGTTATAAATTATTAGATAACATCATTATCTAACATCATAGATAATATCATTATCTAATAACTTGTAAATAATTTATAAATGAATCTACAAAACATACGTAAAATAATTAACATCACTTATTAATCATTTATGAACGCATAGTCATGTTTCGTAAATGATTAGTTAATCATTTACTAATTACTTGTAAATGACTTGTAACGGAATTTACAAAACATACATAAAATGTTAGCATATCACTTGATAATCATTTATGAATGTTTTGTAAATGATTAGTTCATCATTAACTAACCACTTATAAATGACTTACAACTGAACGTTATTATAAAGTGTTACCGAACAAGTATTTGATACACTGCCGATTTGGCAGGTTTGCCCACTTACAAAGCATGTAGAAGTCTGTAATTTTTATCATAGGTACACTTCAACTGTGAGTGACGGAATCTAAAACAAAAATCCAAAAATCTAAGTAATTAATTTGCATTTTATTGCATGACATAAGTATTTGATACATCAGAAAAGCAGAACTTAATATTTGGTACAGAAACCTTTGTTTGCAATTACAGAGATCATACGTTTCCTGTAGTTCTTGACCAGGTTTGCACACACTGCAGCAGGGATTTTGGCCCACTCCTCCATACAGACCTTCTCCAGATCCTTCAGGTTTCGGGGCTGTTGCTGGGCAATACGGACTTTCAGCTCCCTCCAAAGATTTTCTATTGGGTTCAGGTCTGGAGACTGGCTAGGCCACTCCAGGACCTTGAGATGCTTCTTACGGAGCCACTCCTTAGTTGCCCTGGCTGTGTGTTTCAGGTCGTTGTCATGCTGGAAGAGCCAGCCATCTTCAATGCTCTTACTGAGGGAAGGAGGTTGTTGGCCAAGTTCTCGCTATACATGGCCCCATCCATCCTCCCCTCAATATGGTGCAGTCGTCCTGTCCTCTTTACAGAAAAGCATCCCCAAAGAATGATGTTTCCACCTCCATGCTTCACGGTTGGGATAGTGTTCTTGGGGTTGTACTCATCATCCTTCTTCTTCCTCCAAACACGGAGAGTGGAGTTTAGACCAAAAAGCTCTATTTTTGCTGTATAACATGTGCTGTTATGTTGCCATTGTCTCTGTGTTTCACTTTTGTTTTGGAAATTCAGAATCTTCTTCATCTTTGAACCTGATTGATTGTGACAGAATAACCAATCTCAATATGGAAATGACAGCTCAGATTGCTGCCTTGGCCCGAAGTGGCCTTCATTTTTTGGATTATACTCTTTATTTCTGCCATCTTCCTGAAAAATCTCACTTCAACGACGGGACACTTAAAGGGATAGTTCACCCAAAAATGAAAATTACCCAATGATTTACTCACCCTCAAGCCATCCTATGTGTATATGACATTCTTCTTTCAGACGAATACAATCGGAGTTATGTTAAAAAAGGTCCTGGCTAATCCAAGCTTTTATAATGGCAGCTCAAAATTTGAAGCCCAAAAAAGTGCATCCATCCATTATAAAAGTAATCCACACGGCTCCGGAGAGTTATTAAAGGCCTTCTGAAGCGAAGCGATGCATTTGTGTAAGAAAAATATCCATATTTAAAACTTTATAAAGTAAAATATCTAAGCTTCCGCCAGACCGCCTTCCATGTTCAACTTACGAAGAAAGTTTAACGCCTCTCGCAGTTCAAAACGTTTACGCTACGTCCAACGTCATACGTTGCGTCAGTTACGTTTTTTTCGTAAGTTGAATACGGATAACACTTATCTGTATGGCCAAAATCAACAGAGTAATTTGAGTCTCTTTCGCACTAATCGCAACTGCCGACCCCAGGGGGTTAATCTCCCTGGTCACCCATGGTTTATTATTAGGAAAAATTGTAATTTGTTTACGTGGAAAGACAGACTCAAAATAGTAATTTATATAACAAGTAACTTGTCGAAATTGATTCCGTGGCAAACCTTCCATTGCCCGATGGAGGAGTATAGACCAGTTGTACAATAACATGAGAAAACTCTCTGGGCAAATAATACGGCCGGCAACTTACCGCAAGCAGTTCAATGTTCTGATCGCAAATGGTCTCTTTTACCGTAACATGGCCAGGATGGCACCACTGATCGTTCACGTAGAGGTACACACCTCCTCCTAGTTTTTTACCAGACCTCTCTGAATCTCTGTCCAGTCTGCTGTGTGAAAATCCTTCCATTTTTACATGAGATATTAACCAAAGAGCGGACGTTCCCCATTATCACTGCAGGTAACACAGGTTTATACCCTCGCCGAATGTTCCTAACCTGAACTCCTCCTCTCCGACCTTTCTTTCTGATCTTAAACTTGATATTGGACAGATCAACGTCAGGAACAGATCCACCCGAAGCTGAAGGCCACAACTCCAGGAGCTCCAGCCGGCTATAGGTGATGATGAAAGGCGGGACATGGCCTCAGTTCACTTCCGCCCTGCAGGCCCAATGTCTGAGTAACTCTTCAAACAACTATTCCCCAGAGCCAAAAAAGGCAAACCAAAATACGAATATTAAATACCGCCATATCAACATTGTCAGAATTCAGTCCAATTTAAAAACCATGCGTCCAATAATTTAAAAGTTCTTTAAAACATAGTACCGGGCCTGGCCTGGATTTTACGTGACGGACCGGGGTCTGTTCTTCATACCTTGCTTAATACATCTGAGATGATTTGACAGATGCCAGATCTTTTAATTATGATAACTGAACTTCTTCAAATTAATTTGTGGATTGGATTAAAATATCTGGATTAAATTGTCTGAGATTACTCGAAACCACAATCAGCAATGCAGCGATTGGCTGGCGTATAATTTAAAAAGACACCTGACGAAAAACTTACGAGTTTCTGTACCTTTATAAGGAAACAGCCAAGCAACCAAAATGACATAAGTTATAATAGATAATTAAAATGTGCAGTTTTTTTTTTTTTTACATGATTCCCAATAATTTATATTAATGTATTTGTAATAGTATTTGTATAGGCTTTACATTTCTATTTCAATGTTGTAATTAGCAATTCATTTCATTTTACCTTTGAAGCAGATTTGTTACGTGACAGCATTAATATACTAAAAACATATATTTATCTACTAAAGTTTCTTAAGGGTCAAGATCAAGTTATCTGTTGGTTAGTGACGTATGAAGAACGGACCCCAGGCCTGGATTTTACATTGTGTTTTGTTTATGTTTGTGTGGCAGCCGTCTGTGAGGGGCTGCCACTTTACTTTCATTTTGTGTTTGTTTAGGTTCCCGCCTCCTTCTTCCCTGAGCTTTAACTTTGTTACACGACTTACCTGAAGCTCCATTCGCAAAATTGGTATGCCAGTTTGGTCTCTTTTCCCTAGCCATGACCACGTCCATATTCTCTTTCGCTTCCTCCTCTTCTTCTCAGCACACAAAAACCACAGTTGCCAAAGTGCGATTCATCTTGCTCTATTTGTTTACCACTAGCACATGCTGATAATGTTTTATTCGTCTATACTAACTTGCATAGCCTACGATTCAATAGGTGTCATCATCGGACAGTCTACATAGATGTCATACCCAAGTTTATTAGATCCATAATGTACAGTGTGATTTGTAATGATCTTATAGGATTGCCGAAATCACATAGTCTGTAGCAAGCATAAGTCTGTCAGTAGCCCCTTCTTCCGAAAAACACAATGTGCTCTAATTGGTCAGCTGGACCAGTGTGTTGTGATTGGTCAACTGCTTTTTGCATGTTCTGTAAATGCTATTACCATAACCATGTTCGTTCCCTGAAGAAAACTCAAGACTACGATCAAGGCGTTTCAGGGAGTTCAGAAACAGTGCTTACTGATATAGAGAATAACTCCCTTTAAAGTGGACTTTGTACTTTGTAATCTTGCAGACCTTTTTCATGCTCAAACAGCAACATTAAATACATTTAAAAACGTAAAAAAGCAAAATAGGTCCTCTTTAAAGTGATGAAAATATGAAATATGAAATATGAAAATAGTTATTTAGCCCTGGTCAGTTTTTTTTTTTTTTTATCTCTCTCTCTCTCTCTCTCTCTCTCTCTCTCACAAGTACAATGTGATAAAGTTGAGAGAGCTTAGCAATATCATGAGAAAAAGGATATTAAGAACTGTTAATATCAATCTCTAGACTTAGCTAGCAAGATACCATCATTTTTTAAGGGTTCTGAATTGAATCTGACTCTTGCACTTGTGAACATGAGTAAAGGAAGACAACGTTATCACTGAGGGCCATCTAAGGCCCCGTCCACACGGAGACACGTTTAGCTGTATACGTAAAAATGTTGTATCGTATCGGCGTTTCGTCCAGACGGATCTGGCGTTTTGGGAGCCTGAAACTGGTATTTTTTTAAACCGGGTCCCAGAGTGGATAAATCTTAAACCGACACCCTTGCGTTTTCGTGTGTACAGCCAATTTTGTGAAACGGTGATGTCATCACACCACGTCTCGCACATGCTCCAAGTGTTCTTCTCCGTTTTTAGTGTATTTCTGTGGCAGAAATACAGCGCCACATACTGGTCTGGCATGTATACTACATCGTTTTGAGTCGGTTTCAGTGGTTTCGTGTGTACGCAGATATTTCTTGAGACGAGGGAAAAAAAAGATCGGATAGGGAAAGCTCTGGCTTCGTGTGGATGTGGCCTAATTGGAGGGTTTGCGGATGCTTGGAGTGGTTAGACATGAGATTGGATTCAGCTGGCAGCCTCCAATCAGCGCACTCATTTGCATGAGCAATGTGTCATTTCTGATGCTATTTCACAGATGTTTTAACAGATTATGAGTGTAAAATGAAAAGGAATTTTACTGCGGCATCCTGAGGTATCGTACACAACATCTGTGTTTTTGAAGCAATATATTCTAATAAATAGCAGGGAAGAGACATTTACTCTTCAGAGTTTTTGACTAGACATGTAAGAGGAATTTAACGTTGCACATGTTTAACTATGTTTCAAGATCATAACTACATACCTAGATGTTTACATTTTTTAAAAGCATTTTTCCTAGTAAAACTCAGCTTAAGAATGTCTCCCTTTTAAAGTTTATTATAATGAAGAGAGAATATGTGTGAGTGAATGCACCACTTTTGTGCACAAAGTGTATGTTGAAAAAACTTTTTTTTTTCACTAACCGTCACTAATCCAGGTTAACTAGAAGCTAAATGTGCTAAAATAGCAGTACAACAATTAGTTCCGGTCCTTGAGTCTGACATTCCCCTTGTCCGTGTTTGTGTGTTCCCTTGTCCGTGTTTGTGTGTTCCAGACAGACTGTAACTCTGTACAGTACATTAGTGTTGGGGATTTTTCAGTGACTCTTGTTACACCAGCTGGTGGTGACATGTGACTGTCTTTATGAATTGACTCATTGACTCATTCATTCAAATGATTAATTCAGAAATCCCAGATTCATTCAGGAGCGAAACAAACTACTGTCCGTAGTTTTTGAGTGTCATTGAATCATTCAAACAAAAAATTCATTCAAAAATGCCCTTTCATTCACAAAACAAAACAAGTTACTGGCTGAATCCAAAATTGCACACTCTCTAAGTAGGTTTTTTTTTTTTTATATCTCGTGGCTTCATGGCATAGTAAAGTGTTTATAGAATAGTAGGTAGTCCAAGTATAGAGTGGTGCAATTATGATGTTACTTTGTAGGCCAACTGGAAGTTAGCATCCTCATGGTTCCCTTGATAAAAACCCAAAAGGATTTTCCCATAGGCTTTTGGATTATCGCTAAAAACAAGCTCTGTGATCAACAAAAGTTTATGATACGTACACGTTTTGTCCATCAAGATAATTATCACAGATGAACACAACTTTTATGAATCCTGAAGCCTAAATGCAGTCGCCAGAAGTAAAAAGCTAAAAAGGTAGGCTATAAACAGATTACACCACAGTCCCGCGATTTCAACATCACCATCACTAAGCTTCCTACAACTCATTCAGTTTTTATCTAAAAAGCATTTTCCCAGAACGTTTGAGTTAGACTACTTTATAAGAGCACAATTATGAGCATAATGAGGCTGTAAAAGCGGACTGAGCTTACCTTTTCAGCGTGATGACGTTTAATCTCCTCGACAGCCTCTGTAGTCCCATTTAGCCACTTGTTAGCAACCGCCTTTTTCAAGACACCTAACAGCTTCAAAAAATCATGAGTAGGGTAATACTGATGTATTTTATGTCGTATAATAAAACGTGAAAGTGTCTTGAGCTTGGGTTCACCACAGACCTTATTTCAGCCATTTAAACAAAATCCCATTCAAAAAACCCATTGACTTCGGTACGAGGGAACCGGAAGTGCTAAAATGCTAACTCGCTTCCGCGTTTTGGCCTGCAAAGTGATGTCATACCTGCACCACTCTATTTTCGTCTACTATTTTATTAGTACTGTGAATTCAGACATACTATTTTCACATACTGTTTTTCACCTACTATTCTCCAATCAGGAACAAGTTACAAATCACCTGATTCACTTCACACATGCTCTGTTAAGTCCTTATTCCACATGTGAGAAACGTTGAGCCCTGTGGCAGACAGATCAAATTTTAGACTAGAAAAACAAATTTTGATGTAATAAAGTAATTTTTTTTTACTTCCTTTATTTTTGTTAGGGCAATTCCTGCTTTGTAGTTAAACTCATCAAAGTTAAATTATGTTTATTGTGTGTCTGTGTAGATATTTTTCATGCAAGTTGTTAGTGCTAATGTTTTTGTTGTTAGTTTTAAGGTGAGCTAGTTCATGGCTACAAGACTCTGGGTTAGTTGTAACATAAATGAAGCATGTTACAGCGTACCCCAAGTACATTTTTAGTTGTATTTATACCTTTTTTTTGTTTGTTTTGTTTTTTTAATTTCAGTATGCCTAGGTCAGGGGTGTCTAAACTCCCTGGAGGAGGGTCACTGTCCTGCAGAGTTTAGCTCCAATTTGCCTCAACACACCTGCCTGGAAGTGTCTAGTTATGCCTAGTAGACCTTTATTAGCTGGTTCAGGTGTGTAGTTGGGGTTGTAGCTGAACTCTGCAGGATGGTGGCCCTCCATGAGCAGGATTGGACACCCCTGGCCTAGGTCTTGAAAGAGAAAGGCAAATTGAGGGACGTAAAATTAGCTTTTGCTCATTTTATTCATTTTTGTTACACACATGCACACACATCAATTATGTTAAAAAGACTGTGTTGAATAAAAAACTTTCAAAACTTTGTCATAATTATTATTTCATAATGTTACATATCACCCCGGTTGATATAATAATGTTACATCTCACCTCAGGGTCTGTTACAACTAACCCGGACTATGGGGTGAATTGTAACATTTCACTCCTTGTGTTTGAATCGAAACCACACATTTTCTGTTTGTGCTGCAACAATAACAGCTATGTCATTTAATAGCTGACACTTGTAAAGAGTTTTAATCACATTTTGAACGCACTGGCTTAAAAGAACTCCAAGATGCAGACAGAAATGTCAAAATTGTTACAACCATCCCCGGTCTCTCCTAGAGAAATATGCCATTTCTGATGCAGCCACTGTCTTCATGAGTGAGTAATAGGCCCTGTCTCAAATGGCACACTATAAACTCACAGTCCTCCTATGAGTCTGCACTTTCATGACGTAACTGGGCTTTGACTGTCGGGAAGAAGTCTTATGCCGAGTTCACTTCAGTGCGGGAAAAGTGTGCATCGAGGGTGCATATCGACTGCTTCTGAAACCTAAAATGACAAATGGACATCCTACGGTCTCGTAGACTTCATGATCATGGCCATTGTAAGTCCACAAGACAGTAAGTGCATATGAATTGTGCCATTTGGGACAGGGCCATTGAGTCATTCAAACTAATTTTTCAAATACCCTGACTCATTCAGGAGTGAAACAAGTTGCTGTCCATATGAGCGAGTCATTGAATTATTAATTAATTAAGATTTGTGAATGGCAATTCGACGCGACTGATAAATCACATGATAATGACAACATGGCAAATGTAGTACATCCAGATTACATTTATACTACACACATTCATACTATATAGAACATACTTTTTATTAGCAGTGAAGTAATTACTTATTCAAAATAAGTACCTACACAAGAGAGTATGCGATTTCAGACACAGCCAATGTCTTTGAGTCACTGAATCATTCACTCATGATTTGCTCAAAAACATTGAATCATGCCTCAATTTCAATTTTGGAATGTAAAAAAAAAGCCATTTGATTTGAACTGATGTTAAAAGTATAAAGTTTCCTATTTTGTAATTGTATGCATTTTGTGCACTTTCTTTAAAGTCCTGTCCATGGTAAACATGGTATTCTTACTCATCTGAGGTGAGAACCTCATCTCACATTCCAGGGTTTACTGTCTAAACCTCAACTAAACCACAATATAGACAACAGGTGGTGCTCGCACACTCAAACTGTCTCACGTAAACAAATAAAAGTAAATCTTTCCTCTTCAAATATTCTTTTGAAGTGAAGATCAGCCCCTGAAGCTTGACAACAGTGACATGATTTCACCTCTGAGCAGTTCCTGCGCTGACAATTAAGATTTAATATGAAAGATTTTCCCTTTATGCTTCGCTGATCAGGATTAGACACAGTCTCCTTGATAGTAAAGATCTGAATGCTTGTTATTCACTCTTAGCCCTGTCTGACACCGTGTCTCTTTACTCTGTTAATATTTCCTTTGGCTCAAAGTTAAGTTCACACTCATTTTAGTATTTTACAATTATTATTATTATTTTTTTTAAATGTATTTCATTTGAAGGGTAAAGTTGAAAGATTTCATCATTCATAAATTGATGGATCCCTGTTGAAAAAAATAGCATATTCTGGTTTTGAGCTGGTTTAAGCTGGTCCTGAGTTGGTTATAAGCTGGTCCTGAGCTGGAGCTAGGACCAGCACATGACCAGCTCAAACCAGCTGCCATGCTTCAAAACATACCTAACCAGCATATGCTTTTTTTTCAACAGGGTTTGTATCCTGGATAACTTGATGATCCTACAGTTTATGATTTATAAGAAACAAATGTGGGAATTGTGATCAAGCCTTTGGTGGTTCTGATTGGTTGGCATATGTATGCGATTCAACAGTCTACAAATCTCTTTAACAATCACGACGCAAAAACTTCTAATGCAAAAGGTCTCATTTGGAGTTTCAGCAGCATGCCGGTGCCCATATAACCACAAGCATGGGGCTCATTATTTTACATAAAATCCAGAGATGATGCCACACTTTCCAGCCTTGCCTCAGTTCCAACACGTGGAACAAGAATGCAGCCCAACATCATTGTGAGGAACTGTCACCTTGGAAACATGGAATCGGTGCATTTGACTCTTAATCCTCAAATAGACTGAAGGTGTGTCATCTTTGGTTTTGTAACCCCACAGAACCCCACAGAGGTCACAATCAGCTCTAACGAGCACAAGAAGTGATATCATCCATACTTTTAATTTCCACGGTTGCTAGTAAACAGAAAACAAAATAAGTAGAGTTATGTTTATGATAGATAGATAGATAGATAGATAGATAGATAGAATCTATCTATCTATCTATCTATCTATCTATCTATCTATCTATCTATCTATCTATCTATCTATCTATCTATCTATCTATCTATCTATCTATCTATCTATCTATCTATCTATCTATCTATCTATCTATCTATCTATCTATCTATCTATCTATCTATCTATCTATCTATCTATCTATCTATCTATCTTTCTCAAAGATGCATTTTCAGTTAGAATGTTTGAAATGGAAAAAAAAAAATCAGTAATATTTCAAACTGTATTCTATTGTTGTAAAGCAAAAGTATATCAGCATACACTATTCTACAAAATTCATATAAAAGAAAAATATGAATTTTCTTTTTAAAATAACATTTTATAAATAGTTTCATAAATTAAAAAAATATGAAACCATACATAAAATATATAAAGAGATATTTTTTATCATTATTTTCAAATATGATTAAAAAAATCTATTTATCATATTTGCTGTGATTATGTAAAATTATAATGTCGACCAGGTTTAGAAGAAATTGATTACTAAATCATTTAAAATGGAAAATGTTTAAGAATTTGCAAGTGTCTGCAAGTTACATATTTTTTTATTATTATTATTTATATATATATAAAAAGTTACATTATTGTTTATATATACTTGGAAAAAAATATATATACTTTTTTTTTTTTCTTTTTCAGGTTTATAATAAAGTGTATATATATATATATATATATATATATACACACACGCACACACAATGCAGTTGTAGGTGGACAACAACAATTCTGAACTGGCCCAATGTGACAAAAAATACATTTAAATAAATTAAAAAAATTCTAAAAAACAAAAGCTAAAATGCCATTCTATGACCTCTGCCACTGAACTGTATCTAGCATATAAGCCCTAGCAAAGACATCCTTGTTTTATTAGTGCTCAGCTTGTCTTTTTTTCTTGGGAAACCCCAGCTTATAGCTTCTATTTATCACTGCAGCATGTGACAGCCCAGGAAACCTGAGCTTGTTGAACTGAAGTCCCTTGAACACATAGACACATATAGTAAAGCAGGTTTGGTTGGCGCTCTAAAATGTGGCCGATTGGCCAGATGAAAGGCAACACTGAAGCCTGCATTTTGTCCTCCTTATGCCCTGTTGTGCCATGATTTGCCCTCTGCTGTTTTTGGGAAATTGATCTGTGTTTTTCTTCATCAGCACTGCCTCAGATTTGCCTAATTCTGTTTGCCCTCCTGTTGAGCAGTCGGGTGAGCAAAGCCAGCTGGGAACCACTCGCCTCAGTCTCCTTCTCTGACTGGCAGATGTTCACATAGCAGCGCGATGCACACACTTCTCAGCATTCTTCCCATTATTCATTCCACCAGCAGATATATTTCAGATATATTTCCACTTGGTTGAAAAGTATCACAGCTTGATTTAAGCGTTTCTGTCTCTTGACTCAACCTTGAAGTTTCTAGAAGTCTGCAATCTGCAGAGAATTGTATTTATTGGAGAAAAAAAAAAAAAAAAAAAAAAAAATATATATATATATATGTTTGTTCATCCAATCCATCCATCCATCCATCCATCCATTCACTTAATTAGAATTAATATTTGGCTATAGCATATAGTGTTTGAGCTATATTTGTTTCTAAGTATTTGAACAAACATAAACTAACAATCTGCAATGTAATATGTAATACAATAAGTAATGTTGATATTGGGGCTAAATGCCATTTGTCTCTATGATACTGTCCATGTATAATGTAATAAATCGCCTGATGTTAAGACTGTAACCCTGGTTGCCTGAGAAGGGGAACGAGACGTGGCATCTGGAGCCGCAGCATAACTGGTGGCTGAACACACGTACCAAACACGGCAATCTATTGGCGAACGGCAGTCTATGACGTAGAGCGGAGCGCCCATGAGTATAAGAGTGCACCTGCCAAAAAAACGTCATCAATTCTCAAAAGGATTCAAATTCTCTAAAGGAGACGTGCAGGCAGCCCGATGCATGGCAGCGAGACACCACATTTCGTTCCCCTTCTCAGGGAACCAGGGGTACAGTCGTAACCTGAGACATTCCCTTTCGAAGTGGAACTTCAATGTGTCATCGGGAGTTGATGCTTTGGGGAACAAATGCCCACTTTTATATCTGGAAATATTCACTACTTCCCCAAATTCTTTGGCCAGATCAACTTGCGACCCCCATGAGTGTAGCTGCCGTGCTGCCTCAGCAGCAGCAGGACCAGACCATTGAGACACAGGCGATTGTCCTTCCCCTTCGAAAAGAGAGACAAACACGATCGGAGCTCGTGAACTTGTCACAGCGTGCACATCCAGCTCCCTCAAGAACCGAGACAGAGCTTGTGTGAGGAAGCAGCTACACGGAGGAACACACTGAAGACAACTCGCCATTTAGATGTCCACACTGGAAAGCTGATGACGTATTTTGCAGCCACACTCTTATAGCTACTCACGGGTGCCATTGGCTGTTGGCCAGTAGATTGCTATGTTTGCTACACGTGTTATGCCACCGGTCACGTTGAGGGCGTTCCCTGTTTTGTCAACTCCAGACCACAAGGGAACAGAATAATTTGCCATGTGATTGCATCCAGGCCGTTCTTTAACAGATCATTAACCTTTCTGAGCATACGGTGCTATGCCACACCAGCACTTAGCAACAGGAGAGAGAGATTGGAGAGAATGTTTCAAGTGGCGAGCACTCCATGTGCACACCGGCTCTCTTTGGACACACCAGACAAGGTGAGTTACAGAAGGCTGAGGCAGTGACATTTCAAAGTCGTTTAGAAAAGACTGGTTAAAGTATGAGAATTACTGTAGTCATTATAGCCACTAGGCAAGAGGAGGGACTGGATTAGTTCATGGCCCCAGGACAGATGAGAAACTGCTTTTCTTTATTTATTTTTTTTGGTGTCTGTCTTTTGAGCACCTCATTAAAGTCCCCTGTTTTTTTTTTAAATAAAAAAGAAAAGGCTTTGATGGATGATTCCCCCGTTTTCAAGATCAGACAACTTTACTTTCTTTAGTTTCAGCCCAATGAGAGGGGACTGAAATGTGGGGAAGCTTTTTCTGTTCTTTTCTCTTTTTTTTTTTTTTCTTCAGAAGTTGAAACAACCTTGATCAGGGCTAGTTTGCTTTTCACCTTTTTTATTTATTTTTAAGCACCCTTTTTATTATGTCTCTTTCAAGGTCTTTAAACTCAGATCTTATAAGCAAATTGTCAGTTTAAAATATGTGTAGAGCTGGAAATAATATCCAGGCCTAAATTCATTATTGATAAATGTTCTTTTGAAGAAGAATAAAATTAATGTTCATTTCCTTCTAAAGCGTTTAATATTTCACAGAGGCCTGGGGGATAGACGGCTGCTCGTTGGAGACTGAAGGCTGACCTGGACAGTTGCATCATGGTTATATTTAGACTGAATCCATGGTGAATGAATGCCAGGAATATGAGGATATGTGTCTATTTTTCTTTGTGATGATTAATTTGGTTGTTTCTATATTCGTACAGATTATGTCAGTATCTTTTCCACCTAAACAATGAGAGACACAAATCCCATGGATTCAGGTAAAATGTTGCACTGTTTTCTGAGTCAAGAGAGTTGTCAGTTTTGAATTTGGGTAATACTTTAATTCAGCATGGATTTATTCAGCACAACTGTTTTCAACATTGATAATAATAATAATAATAATAATAATAATAATAATAATAATAATAATACATGTTTATTGAGCCTCAATCAGCATATTAGAATGATTTCTGAAGGATCATGTGACACTGAAGACGTAGTAATGATGCAAAGTAATGATGCTGAAAATTCAGCTTTGCATCACAGGAGTAAATTACATTTTTTTAAAAAAATATATTCAAATGGAAAGAAATGTAATAATGTTTCTGAATATTACTGTAATATATGCCATTGACATAAGCCAGTTTATTGGAGGGAGTACTACATTAGTTAAACTGTAAGTATAAAAAAAAATAATAATTACAGAGAAATTCATTACCGTGCCATTACAGTGACTGTGCCAGTTTTGTGAAGTGTATTTCCTTTTTCACAATTATACTGCATTTAAATGCATGAATAATAATACTGACTACACTGACCTAATTTAACAGTACATTTTGTCTGAAATCATGTGTATGCTATATATAATTTTACTGGCACAGCTAAACTTACTGAATGGTTCCATTTTCAAGGGCTTGTATGCCACCTTTACACACCGCTCAACATTCCCAGCTTTCTCTGGGAATCTACGCAAGCACTTTCCACAAACGAATAAATCAGCCCTACATTTGTTTTATAACATATGAAGCACTTCATTGTGCTTTACACTGTTACTCTAGTTTTGGTTATGCTTCTTTTTTTCCAATTAAGACTATGTCCCTTGTTTTTTGTATTTCATTACAAACATAGGTATTCAAACTGATTGTGATTTTCAATTGTTTTTGCTCTAAATAATTATGAAATTATATATATATATATATATATATATATATATATATTGGCTCAGAAACTGAGGGGACACGTACTAGTCACAGTGTGTGTGTGTGTGTGTGTGTGTGTGTGTGTGTGTGTGTGTGTGTGTGCGCGGGTGCGTGTTTAGGGGTTGACACGTTCAAACCAAAGCCAGGAGCGCTGGGTTATAAACCTGTCACCTTTAAATCAAACCAAGAGGGCTGGTGACTCAGCGTCTGACGGCCCAAGATTTATTAAACTCTGAGGTGCTTTATACCCTCAGAATATGAATATCTGCAACAGACAGAATGAAAAGGCATATTTACTTAGCTGCACTGTTAATCCTCTATTAAAAGCACTCTGCTGAGTTCAGTACACATGATCACATCGCGTGTGGACTTAGTTTACTGTCCTGCTGAAAAGAAGCTAGTATGGGACTGTTCAGGCATCTAGGAGAGAGAGGATGGGAGTAATCATCACAGTAAGAGGGGCTGGGACAGATCCAGAGGCTCAGAACATCAATAACCATCTTTTCCACTATCTTGCCTATAATTCCAACAGGTTCTCACTGTCAAATGCTGACACAGAATATTGTGATATATTCATTTAATTAGTTTCCTTTTAGGGGTAGGCTATACCTCTGACATCTACATAGCACAGAGATCTTGTCCAAGCATCAATTTGTGAAGAAGAATTCATGCAAATTCAACCGTTCCCTACATTAGTTTTTCTTATTTGAGCTTTTTTTTTATCATTATTATTTTCAGAAAAGGTAAACAAAGGAGAAAATATAATTGAATCAAAATTCAATCAGAAGTGAGTCAAAGCATACAGTATTCACTTTTTTAATACAACAAATAATTAAGGTTACAGTTACGGTCTTTGAAGAGCAGTATGCTGTTTATATCACTCACTTATATCAAACACTATCACAAACACGTCTGTGTTTGTGGCGTATTAGTGATGGAGAATTTTTTTCAGTGACTCTGAAGTATACATCATTTCATGTAGGCCAGTAGGTGGCGAAGAGTTACTGTCTTTATGAGTTAGTCATTTGAATCATTCACTGAACCAATTAGTTCAAAACACTGATTCATTAAGGAATGCGAACAAGGGCTGTGTGCGAAATCACATACTCTCTAGAGTAGGTACTTATTTTGAATAAGTAATTACTTTACAGCCTTTAAAAACGTATGTTCTATATAGTATGGATGTGTGTAGTATGAATGTAATCTGGATGTACTACATTCGCCATGTTGTTACTGTCATGTGACCTACCAGCGTCAGTTACATGGCTTCACTGCCATTCATAAATCCTCTCCTGTGGCCTCATGGGATAGTAAAGTGTCCATGTGCACACTTCAGAATCGTGCCGGAAGTAGTAGGTAATCCAGATACTTTTTGCCTACTCTTTTATGAGTACTGTGAAATACTTCTTTTGTCACATGCTGTTTTTTTTTTTTCCCGCCTACTATATAGTAGGGCTGGGACGATACACCTATCTCCCGATTCGATACTATCACGATGCTTGGGTGCCGATACGATATGTATTGCGATTTTTTTAAGAATTGTGATTCTACAAGTATTAGAATATTTTTTATTTTTTAACACTGGACCATGGGGAAAAGTTAAGTCATACACTTATACAGACTGTACATGATGTATAAGATTAGTCATATTTACAAAAACAATTCATCACATCTTTCTGAGTTTTATTTCAGAAGCATCATACACTACTACACTCTCTTAAATAAGCGATTTAATAACAAATACATTTTTTAACAGTCGTTTGTCATGTAATAGATACAGTCGTTATTTGAAGCGCCGTTTTCAAAAGGTGATAACTATTTTGATCACTACCATAGACATCAGTGTTTATATTTGAACTATAAACTTTTATCCCAGTACTTCTATGATAATTTGAACTACTGTATCAAAGAAATAATGGTTGAAAAGACTGTTTCATACATAACTCTCTCTAGATCAGCTGCAGCGCCAACACAGATTTGAATGTTGCGATATGATTTTGTCAAAGGTTTAATAGACAGACAAATTGGAATAAGATCGTGTGGGTGTTTGAATTGAGATCCCAATCTTTTACAGATTAATCATGCAGCTCTACCGTTTTATGTCTCTCTCAGCATATGAAGAAGCACGAGGTCTTTTCAGTGCATTCAGTCTCACATCGCTTTCACGCGTCCACTTACGTCACTTAACACTCATAGATAGTGACACATTTCACCCTCTGTTGAAAGAAAAGCGGGTAACTTCTGTGTACCTCGTCTACAAGCAAGGGCTAAAATATAGCAATTTAATTTGAATTAATATTGATTCTGGAATAAAAAAATCGATTTTAAAATCGTGAACAAATCGTGTCCCAGCCCTACTAAATAGTAGGGAGGTATGCAACTTTGGATGCAGCCAAGTTGTTTAGGGATGAGTTATTGAATCGGATTTGTTCAAACACACTGAATCATTCAGGAACGAAACACCAGCTTGATGCTTTCTACTTTGGAAGTAGCCTACTGGCGGGAGCAAAAACTGACAAAGTAAGTGGCAATATGAGTATGCTCAGTATAAACTTCTTGTTTATTGAAATGTTGTATGAAATTATATAATCAGTTTTTCTCCTTGTCACTCCAATATCTTCTCAGAAACAGCAATTTTTTTAACGTGATGTTTTTGAATTAGTAATGTTTGGATCTTTAACAAATTGGCGGATCCTGAAACTGTGGTAAAATAACGTACTTGAACACAAAAGAGAGTCTAAATTCCTTGTTTTCTTTTCTTTTATAAATTAGGCTATTTGTCTGTAGAACTATTGAAAAAAATATTGCTGTGATTACCTGCATAAATATGGCCATGTTCACATGATATTGCTTAAATATTCACATAAATATCATACAGAAATACCATGTTTTTCATTCGCTATTATACTGACTATGGTAAAATATCAGTGCATATATGATCATGTTTTAAGGAACGCTGGTGCAAAGTCATTTTGAATTTGAAAAAAAAAAAAAAAAAAATTGATGCATGTGTTTGAAGATTTTGAAGATTCCTTTTTACTGGCATTTAAAAAAAACTGAGCAAATGAGCATAGAAATCTATCTATACATCTCTTTCTCTATATGCTTATTTGTAAAAGTACAGCAAGGAACAGCAATTCAAAAGGAGGAGGAGTTCAGTTATCTATCAATCTAGCAGGAACATCAGTGAGATAGCTGTGTTAGACACCATTTGTTTTTTGCCAAGCATTGTAATTAAGAATTAGTTTTTATGAGTGGGAAAGTTCACACCCACAGAAAGGACTAAAAGGCAGGAGAAACAGACATACGAAAGGGCAAGAAAAAAAAATAGATTGTTAAAGGCTTAAAGTGAATAATATGGGGATAAAGAAGAGCAAAACAGAATAAGGACACAAAACATGGTGTCAGCATCTCCACTGGAAAATGCGACCAATTTGAATTATGGGGTCTAAGAGCATTCCTGTGCCAATTTCCTGTGTGGGAATCAGACCTAATCAGCTGTATATCTGCTGTAAGGAGGGATGTGTGATAGAAAGGTATCCGATAGAATTAAATCTGATAGAAGTGTGTCAGTCTGCAAGATTTGTGTCTGATGGAGGTGTGCTATTAAAGTGTCGCTTGCTAGAGCGATAATAAAACACTAAAGATGATTTTCACTCACGTTCTTTTTTGCTCCATATGGTGCCTTTCCCATTCCGTGGCAACTTTATTTGATGTCTTTATGAATCAGATGTGTGAAGCACTCTAAGACACCACACGTGACATATCTTTTATGATAACAGATCACTCCCAAGAAAATGCTTACCGTACGTATTCACCGGCGCGGAACTGAGCAGCCGTTTTAATTCATTCTCTATGGGAGCTCGAGCGACAGGCTCACACTGGGAATTGTGGGATTGACAGAGGAGCGGAACTTGTGGTGAAAACATCAAAAGTTGAGAAATGCACAACTTCATGTGAATAAGAGGTGAGGGCATGTTATAAACTTTTTAAAATCTGGTGATGATTTTAGCATGTACAGGATGATGATCATGATGATGATGATGATGATGATGCAGCATCATCAAATATATAATTAGGGGAAATGGATACATGGATTATCCCAGCTATCATTTGATTTTTTTTTTTTCATAATATATAAAATACATATGATGTCATGATTGATCTTTTTGAAAATGTGTCAATGTAAAATACTAAATCAAATACTCAAACATTAAATCAAACACTAAATCAAACCCCTCCCCCCAGTGGCAGATCTCTAGTGTTTTAAGCAGATTTCTTCTGCTTAGAGTTTGTTAGAAGATAAGCAGCTTGTACTTGATAAGATGAAGCAGCTATTAATTATTTGGAACTCAGTGTACTGTAGAAGGTGTTGGGCTTTATTAATGTTTCCTGTATAGAGTTTCCCGATAACATTTTGTCCTTGACACAAATGAAAAACAACATAGCCTGTCTCATCTTATCACAAACTGAAACGGATGAAAGGTAAATTTAAGTTTCATGCTGTGTGAAACGATAATCAAATACATGATTTATATCAAGGCAAACCCAAGAACTGATTAACTGAATGAATGAATGAATGAATTAATTAATTAATTAAGTAATTAATCAATCTATCTATCTATCGGTTGGTCGGTCGGTCGGACTGCTTGTCTGTCTGTATCATCAATCCATCCATCCATCCATCTCTCGTTGTCTATCTAAGATTAAGCCTTATTGGGGTTTTTTAAGTTTAAAATATTCTGGCTGACCCCCCAGCATGAGTTTTTCAAGGCGACCGTTATTTAGAATGTATCACTTTATTGTTTCCATGGTGACGCGTCGTTGCTTGTCACATGACGCACCACAGTCACAATAGTGCTGTATGACTGATGATCTGCTTTTATTTCATTTTTCCTTTTTTATTAAACATATTCACAAATTCGTTACCTATAGCATGAAATATCTGATATTCCGATTATCAAATAATGGCAAGTGGATGTGTTTTGTTGGTTAAACACCTTTATAACAATCGCGTTAGTTGAGCTATAGCGTGATGGGCGCCGCCATTTTAGTTTGTGCCGCAGTTTAGAGAATCGGATCTATTAAATTTACAACACGTGAATTCATGCACTTCTCCCGAAATACATGAAAGTAAGTGGCCGGTGAACTGGGAGAAATATAGATTAAACTTTAAAGTTACTTACACAATGTGTATCTGATATGAATAAAACTTATTTTCTAATTATAACGTAAAGGATTATTATTGCTGCTTTCATAGACAGCAGTGTGTATTTTACAAACTCTAAATGCATTGTTTTACTGGTACTTATGTATATCTAAGTGTCTGAAACCTAAAATAAACATTATGTGGTTGAAAACACGGAATAGTTGTTGTATATGACAAGCGCTGAGTGCGTCTGCCTCTGGATCCCCGCCAGCCAAAGCGCAAAAGCACATTTGAATTTAGCAGTTGATCACGTAATGTGCTGAACGTTCTAATCACACCGGTGTGATCGTACGTGCGAAAGGGTTAAAGTGATAAAATGAACATGCAATTATTATGATGCAAATGTATTTCAAACATCATTCCACTTTTATGGTTGATTTACATATTGAAAGAGATGAAAGCAATCCAATCACAGAATTCAAGATGTTGCATGATTCTAGTTTACATGTAATCCCTGTGATTTGTACCAGTTGTGTACAGTATGTGCCTGTATGCACTGACTGAAATTACCCTGTGCTTTAGGATGCCAGGAATGCTGGTAAATGTGTCCATGTGTGTGTACTGACTGGCAGAGATACCTTTCTTTTTCCGATTATATTAGAGGTTTTGCCAGCACTTCTATCTCGGTAAGCATGTGGAAAGAATTCTTGATTATGGTCTTACTTCACAGGTTTTATAATAACATGTAAACGATGTTTCTTCCAGCTGGCTCCTAAGAAATCTCTTGTCAACTTGGAGCCTTTGTATTTCATCTCTCCATATGCTCCTCTGTCCCATCAGGAGACACACAGAGTGAACATAATTTCCCACGGGCCCTCAAAAATAAGGTGTCATTTATTATATTACAGGCAGTTTGTTCTCCAAATGATCTATGAGGATGATTGCAGCTATTTAACTGGGTTTAGCATGTTTTCTACAAATCATTCCACTTTGAATCATCTTGAATCTTTTGTATATGAGCGGTATTATACAAACCAGACAATGGTCAAACTATAAATCATCCTCAAGTTTGTTTTCCTGTCCTGCTCTGTGATCTCATCCAGTCTTTAGAGGTGGTCAATTTTGTTAAAATCAAACTGTGGACTTGCTGTGACCTTCTCAATTAGATTTTCCATTCACTCCCTCACTCTAGCAAAAACATAAAATAAACTAGGCATGAGATACAATGGTTGACTATAGTCCAACAAGCGATTAGATGTTTAGCAAGGTCTACTTGATCTAGAAGTACATATATTACTGTTCAAAATGTTGGCGTCAGTAAGTTTATTTATTTGTTTGATTTAATGCTGAAAATCCAGCTTTGCCATCACAGGAATAAATTACATTTTAAATATATTAAAATAGTTAAGATATAGTTAATACATAAAATATTTAACAAGATTTCACAACATTACTTTTTTTTAATCAAATAAATGCAAATAACCTAAAATAAACACCTTTTCAAAATATCTTATTTTTGTTTTACACAGCAGAAAGATACTCATACAGGTTTGGAATGACATAAGGGGGAGTGAATGAAGAATTAACCCTTTAAGACAAATTAGTCACGTTGTCAATTATGCAAACATTTAGTTAGGCACCTGCCCAAAAAATAAAAATTTTGCAGCATGTTGAAATGTTATCCAGTTCTTTTATTGGTCTTTGGAGTTTCATGGTGGCTAAAGTTCAGGGTTGATAACTGGAAGTTGTTTGAGCTTCATATGAGCTACGAGCTATGAGCAATCACCATGTGCCCTTGTGGAAGACACTTAACCTCAGTTTAACCCAGGAGATTACCCCAGTAATAAGTGTACTGTACGTCGCTTCAGATAAAAGTGTTTCCTAAAAGACAATTTACTTTACCTTCATTTTCATAGTGAATTCAGACAGCTGCATTAGAATAGTTGACACTGGTTAATGAAATCTGTTGTTTTTGGATGTCTACTGTCCAGGTAGAGAAAGCCAAAGTGTACCAATTAAAACACTATTTTGTTTCAGAAGATGTTCAGCATATTGAAAGAATGACAGCTAAGCCACATTTTTTTAAATCAATAAAGGCAAAAATTCCATGAGAATACTTGATGTTCGATAAACAGCATAAAGTAGATAGCTAATATAATTTTTATAGTTGTGGTTTGGACTTCCCTACTCTCATAGAATTAGACTGATTATTAGCTCTTCCCCCCCATTGACGAGATTTTACGTCCCATCGCCATGATTGCTGTACCACTGCTGAGCGTCCAGGTCACTAGCTCGACGACTCAGTGAAAAACAAAGGTGCGTTGCATCTGCTTCCATATTTATACCCGCACTGCGGAACGAGGGTTACATACATAACCGAGACGTTCCCTTGCACATTTTACGCACATGTGCACTCTTCAAAAACGGTGCTGATCGTTGACGCTAAAATATATAGATTTAATAGAATGAAAGATATAGAATGTACTGAATGTTAGCTTGCTTATTGTGCTCAAGAGCATGATCTATTTAAGTCCACGTTATTTAACAAGAACCTATATTTCTAACCGCAGCTCGAAAGCTGTAGTTCCAACCACATAAGTTTGCAATGCTGTTTGCGAATGTTTGTTGGAACTCTGGTTTCGGGAAATGCCAAATCGTTGAACTATATTGGTACTTGCGGAACTTGCAACCATAGTTGGCTAATAATGCTTTCGGGAAACGCACCTCTTGATGAAATCTTTGACAAAAAACGTTTCAGGTTAACTATGGATCCCTGAGAGGGGAACGAGACACTGCGCCTGATGTCAACGCTTTGGGAAACGGCTCAGCATGACTGCGTCTGAAGCACTTGCGCAAATATACCAATCCTGATTGGAATGTCCCCCTGTAACATCATACCGTGGAAGCTAAAAAGGATACCCAGAACAAGGCAGCGACAGCTTTTGATTGGATGAAGCAATGACTTTTTACATATTCATAAAACATAATATTCTGGGGGCCATGAAAGTTTTGTTATATAATCAAAAACATTTATGCTAGCTGGCAATTTTTTTAACAAATGCTGATAAGGAATAAGTTCAAATGGATTTGTCAAGCCAACATGAATGCATTAAAATTTGTTAATAATAATAATAATAATAATAATAATAATAATAATAGCTTACTCTTCTGTTAGACTGGATGGATATCCACGTCAGAAATATCAGATCTGACCCTGGATAATAAAATGATGAATAAATGATTAAATGATAAATCAAATGACAACTACATACATGACTGATATATTAATAAATTACAATTACATAATATAAAAAACAAAGAAAATAAAACACAACACAAATGTATTGTTTCTCTCTGTATAAATGTATTGTAACACACACACAGACGTTGCTATTGAGAATCCTTAGATCATTCACTTCATTAGTCCAGAGCCCTGTTTGTGGAAAGTGCCCCATATGTTTAATTAACATACTGTCACTTTTGTGTAAATCAGGAAAACTTGTTTAGTTTGAGTATGCAGATTCTGATTACAGACATTGGAGAGCCATATAAAAAATACCCCAGAGAAATACAAGCAGTGATAAATAATGTTTAGAACCTAAAGGTGGTGTTGCTGTCAGTAGTCCAGATTATTAATGGATTTATTACTTTTCTGGTCTCCAGAAATATATGTTTGTAAGATTTACAACTGCAACGATGCAAATTTGCTGATGTGAATTCATGGAAGCTGTCTGCTGGTAGATGTACAAATGAGAAGTTAGACTTACAAACAGCCTGAGATGCAAACAGAGGTTGATCAGGGATTCACTGCATGGGAGAAACAAAATTTACATGAAGCCGTGTTTTATTCTCTTTACATTTCAACTGTTGAAAAGATGCTGGTGCAGATGTTTAGCTGCCTTTCCACTCGTACACATGCCTACACACACACACATTTGTCACACTGGATGACAAGACTAACAAACATATTGAAAAGTGACTGTCAAGGTAAAAATCTGGTTCCCGAATGACTTTTCATTTGAAAGTGAGATGTTTTGCAGTATCATTCTAATAAACATTATGTGGAATAAACCATCAAAATGACGTTTGCTTGAAAATGTTATCGATAAATTATTTGTGGTTATCTAAAAAAGTGGTTCTCAAACCTGCCCTAGAATACCACCAGCCCTGCACATTTTGTATGTCTCCCTCATCTATCACACCTGATTCAACTCATGAGCTCATTAGTAGAGACTGCAAGACCTGAAATGGGTGTGTCAGATATAGGAAGACTAACAAAATGTGCAGGGCTGGTGGTACTCCAGGACAGGTTTAGGAACCACTGATCTAAAAGAATCCTGTCTCTAGTTTTTGAATATAAATCAGTCACATATAAATGTAAATCATATAAATGTATAGATTTATCTACAAACCCGATTCCAAAAAAGTTGGGACACTGTACAAATTGTGAATAAAAACAGAATGCAATGATGTGGAAGTTTCAAATTTCAATATTTTATTCAGAATACAACATAAATGACATGTCAAATGTTTAAACTGAGAAAATGTATCATTTTAAGGGAAAAATTAGTTGATTTTAAAATTTCATGGCATCAACACATCTCAAAAAAGTTGGGACAAGGCCATGTTTACCACTGTGTGGCATCCCCTCTTCTTTTTAATAACAGTCTGCAAACGTCTGGGGACTGAGGAGACAAGTTGCTCAAGTTTAGGAATAGGAATGTTGTCCCATTCTTGTCTAAAACAGGCTTCTAATTGCTCAACTGTCTTAGGTCTTCTTTGTCGCATCTTCCTCTTTATGATGCACCAAATGTTTTCTATGGGTGAAAGATCTGGACTGCAGGCTGGCCATTTCAGTACCCGGATCCTTCTTCTACGCAGCCATGATGTTGTAATTGATGCAGTATGTGGTCTGGCATTGTCATGTTGGAAAATGTCTTCCCTGAAAGAGACGACGTCTGGATGGGAGCATATGTTGTTCTAGATGTGTAAGCTGCCCATGCCACACGCACTCATGCAACTCCATACCATCAGAGATACAGGCTTCTGAACTGAGCGCTGATAACAACTTGGGTTGTCCTTGTCCTCTTTAGTCCGGATGACATGGCGTCCCAGTTTTCCAAAAAGAACTTCAAATTTTGATTCGTCTGACCACAGAACAGTTTTCCACTTTGCCACAGTCCATTTTAAATGAGCCTTGGCCCAGAGAAAACGCCTGCGCTTCTGGATCATGTTTAGATATGGCTTCTTTTTTGATCTATAGAGTTTTAGCTGGCAACGGCGAATGGCACGGTGGATTGTGTTCACTGACAGTGTTTTCTGGAAGTATTCCTGAGCCCATGTTGTGATTTCCATTACAGTAGCATTCCTGTATGTGATGCAGTGCCATCTAAGGGCCGAAGATCACGGGCATCCAGTATGGTTTTCCGGCCTTGACCCTTACGCACAGAGATTGTTCCAGATTCTCTGAATCTTTGGATGATATTATGCACTGTAGATGATGATAACTTCAAACTCTTTGCAATTTTTCTCTGAGAAACTCCTTTCTGATATTGCTCCACTATTTTTCGCCGCAGCATTGGGGGAATTGGTGATCCTCTGCCCATCTTGACTTCTGAGAGACACTGCCACTCTGAGAGGCTCTTTTTATACCCAATCAAGTTGCCAGTTGACCTAATAAGTTGCAAATTGGTCCTCCAGCTGTTCCTTATATGTACATTTAACTTCTCCGGCCTCTTATTGCTACCTGTCCCAACTTTTTTGGAATGTGTAGCTCTCATGAAATCCAAAATGAGCCAATATTTGGCATGACATTTCAAAATGTCTCACTTTCAACATTTGATATGTTATCTATATTCTATTGTGAATAAAATATAAGTTTATGAGATTTGTAAATTATTGCATTCCTTTTTTATTCACAATTTGTACAGTGTCCCAACTTTTTTGGAATCGGGTTTGTATAATTGTAATTGGATGTCGGTAATTAAGTGTCATGATGGCCATATGGCATAAGATTGTGTGGGCTGGATTTGACTTACAAGTTAATTTAGAAAAAATAAAACTTCTACTTTACTTTTTAATGCTTTACTGTTAAAGTGATTGTTAAAGGTTGTTAAAGTGTGCTTTCGTAGTGGGTGTGAAGATGATCATAAAAAGAGAAAAAGGGCTGTTGTCTTTCCTTTTGCCAACTAGGTAGTAGGGACTTCAGATTTTTTAAAGTCGACATTTATGTGATGAAAGTCGAGTCGATGTCGACTCATTAATTAACAAATAAGCCCGAACCTTGAGCTGAGACGCGAACACGGGTTTTCTTATGGACAGAACAGCTATGGCACATGACACAGTGCTGCCCATAAGGTTATTGCTCCAACATAACAGCTTTTGTATCAGTTCTTTTGTCTTTGGGTCGTTATATTTCTCACAGATTTCTGCTCGTTCTGAATCAGATACAGATAAAGTAGCACAATAAAGATTACATTTATATGAATGCATTAGTGAGAGAGCGATTGCGTGTGAATTAATTCTACCTGCCAGCGTCTCTCTACTAATAGTGAAGCTGTGAGTTTTAGTTACTAAGAAATATATGCTAGAACTTTTCAGATTCTAAGCTATTTTATTGGTAAATCACAGAACAGTGTTGACAATACATTTCTGTGCTCCTGAATGATTTTGTGTGAGGCGCGCGCAATCTCTGCGTGATGTGCAAGCTATGTGTGTGCGTTACAATGCAGTACGCATTAGTTTAGAACGGTGATTAACTTACGTGTACAATAAGCGTGCATTCTCCCGATCAATTTTGAGCATCCAGATGGTTAAATCAAACATGTCTTGTGGAGAGCTCTCTGAGTATGAATTTATTTGTCATTTTAACTATTGGAAACAGAGCGTGCGTGTCAGGAAGTGGCTTATCCTGTTGCGCCCTCTATAGGCCAGCTACTAGTCGATGTCAAGCTTAAAGCGTCATGCCAGAGCATTAAAGTCGATTAGTCGACTAGGTCTGTGCAACCCCTACTAGGTAGGGAAACTTCAACACCCATTATGCACTAGGCATATTGCAGTCCAAGGCCACTCCCACCAGTCTGCTATGGATATGCTTGTCCAGAGTCAAATACCACCTTGCTTTAAGTAGAAAATACCTCTGAGCAAACTTTTAGGCCACATCCACACGAAGCCAGAGCTTTCCCTATCCAATCTTTTTTTTTCCTCGTCTCGAGAAATATCTGCGTATACACGAAACCACTGAAACCGACTCAGAATGATGCAGTATACATGCCAGACCAGTATGTGGCGCTGTAATTCTGCCACAGAGATACACTAAAAAACGGAGAAGAAGACTTGGAGCATGCGCATGCGGTGTGTTACTAGGGTCAAGACCTGGGATGATGACATCATTGTTTCACAAAAAATACGGATTGGCTGTACACACAAAAACGCAAGGGTGTCGTTTTCAGATTTATCCACTCTGGGACCCAGTTTCAAAAAATAGTGGTTTCAGGCTCCCAAAATGCCGGATCCGTCTGGATGAAACGCAGATGCAAAATTTTTACGTATACAGCTAAACGCATCTCCATGTGTACGGGGCCTTAGTCATAATGGTGTCAACGTATTGTTCCAGGGTGCATAAATTCAAAGAGTAAATGTTTAGCGGGAGTAAGTTATTTTCAGTTTAGAGTGAAAGATCCAGTGTGTTAGTGGATCTTTTAAAGGCTGCACAGAATCGTAAATATGGAGAGAATGCCACAATGGAAAATCTGAAAAACCTCCATGTTTGTAGTAAACATTTCAAACTGGAAGAGTACAAACACAGTGTTTTTAAGCCAAATGAAGGGGAAAAATTGAACTGCCATTCTGCCAACGCTATTTCACGACAAATTTGTACGCATTTGTACAAGGTGGCTAATTCGTACGAATTCGTACGACCTCACTCGTATGAATTCGTACGATTTGTCTAAACCACAGTGACAGGTAGGTTTAGGGGCAGGGTTAGGGGTAGGTCATTCATACGGAATCATACGATCAAATACGTACGATTTAGCAAAAATCATATGAATTTGTACGAGTGAGGTGGTACAAATTCATACGAATTAGCCACCTCGTAAAATACGTACAAATTGCTGTGAGATTGGGTTGGTTCTGCCAGTCCCTCCCGAAACAAAACACCGTCCATGTACAGGTAAGCTGTTGTCTTAGTGTTCAGTTTTTACCATAATGCTGTTTAAAGAGTAGACAAAGTATGATACAATTCATCTGGCGGACTTTTGCATTTCTCGGTCTAAGTAACACGGAGAAAGAGTAAACACTGTTCTTTTACATACTACCAACATTGTATCAATACAAAGCAGGTTGAAAATCTGTAAAGTTACACTTTAAATATTTGGTCTTTAATGTATTTTCAGGATTTACGTATTTAGTCATATTTATTTTTTTTTTACTTAATCCATATTTTTTATTTCACAGACTTTTACATGGCCTGAAATGGAAAGTAAAGTTTCTTATACACACAGCATCAATTACAAAGCAAAAGTGTGAGTAGAAACAAAAGCTCTTCATCTTTAAGAGAAAAATGGGAAATGTATTTCATCTGTTGTGCATACATACAAAATATACAACTACTGAAATGTCAAAAAGGCTGAGAATGATCCTTCCATTGCTTGAGAAACAAATCTTGATTACAATTAGTTTTTCAAAAATGACTTTTTTTGCATCTATTGGCAAGAAAAAGCAGTGACTTCAGAGACAGACGGTCTTTAAAGAAAAATATTTTTATAAAGCATCTGCTTGTCTGAGAAAGCATCTTGATTCCACTGAACTAACTCACACAAATCTCCAAATAATTGCTGATTTTTTATGCATGAGGATGGCCGTGGTAAACTGCAAATAGCCTCTCTCACGGTCTATGTGGATGTGCCTGGCATCCCTCCATCACTCTGACAGGGTTTGATAAAAAACTAATGGCTGCTTTAGTTAGCTGGCTTTGAGAAAAGCTGTGCAGGCTCTCGGGAGTGTGTGTGTGTGTGTGTGTGGTCCTGATATTCCCTACATTATGGGGACCAAATGTCCCCCCCAAAGATAGTAATGGCAGTAATTTTTGACCTTTTGGGGACATTTTTTTTTTTTCGGTCCCCATGAGGAAAACAGAAAAATTTTGAAAATGTAAAGATGCATAAAGTTTTCTGTGTTGGTTAGGGTTAGCGTTAGGAGATATAATATATAGTTTGTACAGTATAAAAATCATTTTATCTATGGAAAGTCCACATAAAACACGTAAATCCAACGTGTGTGTGTGTGCGAGCGCACATACTGTAAACTGTAAGCTGTTTATTTTTTTTAAGTTAAACCTTGTAATTTTGTGCTGTTTTGTAGATGTACTTACAGTGGGGAGAACAAGTATTTGATACACTGCCGATTTTACAGGTTTTCCTACTTACAAAGCATGTAGAGGTCTGTAATTTTTATCATAGGTACACTTCAACTGTGAGAGACGGAATCTAAAACAAAAATCCAGAAAATCACATTTTATGATTTTTAAATAATTAATTTGCATTTTATTGGATGACATAAGTATTTGATCACCTACCAACCAGTAAGAATTCCTGCTCTCACAGACCTGTTAGTTTTTCTTTATGAAGCTCTCCTGTTCTCCACTCATTACCTGTATTAACTGCACCTGTTTGAACTCGTTACCTGTATAAAAGACACCTGTCCACACACTCAATCAAACAGACTCCAACCTCTCCACAATGGCCAAGACCAGAGAGCTGTGTAAGGACATCAGGGATAAAATTGTAAACCTGCACAAGGCTGGGATGGGCTACAGGACAATAGGCAAGCAGCTTGGTGAGAAGGCAACAACTGTTGTCGCAATTATTAGAAAATGGAAGAAGTTCAAGATGACGGTCAATCTCCCTCGGTCTGGGGCACCATGCAAAATCTCACCTCGTGGGGCATCAATGATCATGAGGAAGGTGAGGGATCAGCCCAGAACTACACGGCAGGACCTGGTCAATGACCTGAAGAGAGCTGGGACCACAGTCTTAAAGAAAACCATTAGTAACACACTACGCTGTCATGGATTAAAATCCTGCAGCGCATGCAAGGTCCCCCTGCTCAAGCCAGCGCATGTCCAGGCCCGTCTGAAGCTTGCCAATGACCATCTGGATGATCTAGAGGAGGAATGGGAGAAGGTCATGTGGTCTGATGAGACAAAAATAGAGCTTTTTGGTGTAAACTCCACTCGCCGCGTTTGGAGGAAGAAGAAGGATGAGTACAACCCCAAGAACACAATCCCAACCGTGAAGCATGGAGGTGTAAACATCGTTCTTTGGGGATGCTTTTCTGCAATGGGGACAGGACGACTGCACCGTATTGAGGGGAGGATGGATGGGGCCATGTATCGCGAGATCTTGGCCAACAACCTCCTTCCCTCAGTAACAGCATTGAAGATGGGTCGTGGCTGGGTCTTCCAGCATGACAACGACTTGAAACACACAGCCAGGGCAACTAAGGAGTGGCTCCGTAAGAAGCATCTCAAGGTCCTGGAGTGGCCTAGCCAGTCTCCAGACCTGAACCCAATAGAAAATCTTTGGAGGGAGCTGAAAGTCCGTATTGCCCAGCGACAGCCCCGAAACCTGAAGGATCTGGAGAAGGTCTGTATGGAGGAGTGGGCCAAAATCCCTGCTGCAGTGTGTGCAAACCTGGTCAAGAACTACAGGAAATGTATGATCTCTGTAATTGCAAACAAAGGTTTCTGTACCAAATATTAAGTTCTGCTTTTCTGATGTATCAAATACTTATGTCATGCAATAAAATGCAAATTAATTACTTAAAAATCATACAATTTTCTGGATTTTTGTTTTAGATTCCGTCACTCACAGTTGAAGAGTACCTATGATAAAAATTACAGACTTCTACATGCTTTGTAAGTGGGCAAACCTGCAAAATCGGCAGTGTATCAAATACTTGTTCTCCCCACTGTATGTAACTATATATACACTGATAAGCCAAAACATTATGACCAGTCACAAGTGAAGCATATGATCATCTCCTAACAAGGCCACATATTATGGTCTGGATAGATTAGATGGTAAGCAAACAATCAGTTCTCATAATCAATGTATTGGATGCAGGAGAAATGGGCAGCAATAACGATCTGAGCAACTTTGACAAGAGACAAATTGTTATGGCAAGGCGACTGGGTCAGAGTATGTCTAAAATGGCAAGGCTTGTGGGTTGATCCCAGTCAGCAGTGGTGAGAATTTACCAACAGTGGTGCGAGGAGTGACATACCACAATCCAGAAACAGGGTGATGGGCGCTCATGGCTCATCGATGCACAAGAACAACAAAGGCTATCCCGTCTCCTCCGAGCCAACAGTCACACACAATTTTAACCCTTTCGCACGTACAATAACACCGGTGTGATTAGAATGGTCAGTGCATCACGTGATCAACTGCTAAATTCAAATGTGCTTTTGCACGTTGGCTGGCGCTGAGCGAGAGACAGACTCGCTCAGCGCTTGTCATATACAACAACTAGTCAGTGTTTTCAACCGCATAATGTTTATTTTAGGTTTCAGACATTTAAATAAGCATAAGTACCAGAAAAACAATACATTTAGAGTTTGTAAAATACACACTGATGTCTATGAAAGCGGCAATGATAATCCTTTCCATTATAATTAGACCATTATAATAAGTTTTATTTATATCAGATACACACTGTGTAAGTAACTTTAAAGTTTACTCTATTCTTCTCCCAGTTCACCTGCCACTTACTTTAATGTATTTCGGGAGAAGTGGATGAATTCACGTGTTGTAAATCCAATAGATCCGATTCTCTAAACTGCGGCACAAACTAAAATGGCGGCGCCCATCACGCATATCTCAACTAACGCGATCGTTAAAAAGGTGTTTAAACAATAAAACACATCCACTTGCCCATATTTGACAATCGGAATATCAGATATGTCATGCTATAGTTAACAAATTTGTGAATATTTTTATTAAAAAAGGAAAAATGAAGTAAAAGCAGATTGTCAGTCATACAGCACTATTGTGACTGCGGTGTGTCACGTGACAAGCAATGACCAGTGATACGTGATACGTTCTAAATAACGGTCGCCTTGAAATACTCACGCTGCGGGGTCAGCCAGAATATTTTAAACGTACGTGTGAAAGGGTTAATGATGATCATGGGAGGAATGTGTCACAACACACAGTGCATCACACTGCAGCATATTGAGCTGTGTAGCCGCAGAACAATCAGAGTGCATGATGACCCCTGTCCACCGTCGAAAGCGCCAACAATGGGCACGCAAGCGTCGGAACTGGACCTTGGAGCAGTGGAAGAAGGTCGCCTGGTCCGATGAGTCCCATTTTCTTTAATGGTACGTGTGTACCATTTACCTGGGGTGATGGCACCAGGATGCACTGTGGGACGACAACAAGCCGGTGGAGGGAGTGTGATGCTCTGGGGTGAAACCCTGGGTCCAGCTATTCATGTGCACATAAATTTGACACATGCTTGCAAACCTACTAAAGTGAAACTACACGATTAACTACACAATTAAATCTTCGCAATCTTGATTCAAACACCCATGCAACCTCATTCCTAAATGACAACGATTCGCCTTTGTCTATTAAACCTTTGACAAAATCACACCTGAACATTTAAATCTGCATTTGCATTGCCACTAACCCAGAGAAAGCAGTTATCATTCATGTATAGGTATGAAACAGCTTCACAAACAGTCTTTTCAACCATACAGTTTTTGTTTTGTTATTTCTGTTATAAATATTCGAATTAACACAGAAGTACTGGGATAAAAATCCGTTGTCCAGATATACACACTGATATCTATGGAAGCAATCAACATAGAGCAAATCACCTTTTGAAAGTAACTTGGCCTTCAGATAATGATTGTATCGGCTGAAAAATGTATTTGTCATTCAATCCATTGAATAATTCAAGAGATTCATCCAGTAATGAAACAAGTGAGGTATGAGTGGCTTAATGAATAATTTATTCAAACCAATTTTTTGGAAATAATTCTCTCAAATTAATTAAACTTTTTTTTTTTTTTTAAATAGACTGCAGCAATTAACATTTTGTAAGAACCTTTAGTAAATTACGTTGTCTGTTCAGAATAGGGGGGCTTATACATCTTGTCTTACAAATTGTGAGAGGCCGTGGGTTTGATTCTTGCTAAACTGGCTATTTTTTTAATGAACCAATTAAAATTGCATCTATAATTAACACCTACATCATCGGAACAAATTATTAATCCGTGGCCACAATATTTTTTATTTTTACATGTTGTGTCCAAGACTCTGTTATATATATAAATAAATGAAAAATATTTTAAAGGGGTGATGAACTGCGTTGTTTTATTGTTTTATTTTATGATGTTTCCTGGGGTGCACTTATAATGTTAGAATGCTTTTTACATCAAAAATTGTCATAATTTAGAAATAAAAGCCATTTTTCCTACCCTGATTTTAGCCCTCTGCTCTGAACGCTCTGTTTTAAGGGGCGTGTCTGCTGTGAGACTTCAGTGTAAACGCCCACTGCTGTGATTGGCTAACGTCTTTCCATTTGAAATAGCTAAGTATTACTCTCTCTTTTAGTGCGTTTTTACTATTACAGCTCTCATGGTTAACTAATCGTGAAAAGTGTTGCATTACATTTAGCATTATATTTAGATCTATGGTATTATATTTAAATCGTGGCATGAAAGGTTGCAGAGATGATCATTGTAGCCGATCACAGACATGTTGAGCTCATGAAAGCAGTGATTTCGTCATTGCAACTCAGTTTCTGTACACTAACGAATGCTTTCATCATAACTAACAGTGCAAACGTGATATAGTTAAGAGATTCGTTGAATAAAACCGGAGTTTTGGCGCAAGTCCAGAACTGTCACTGATGAACTCGCGCTGTTTGATTGACAGCTCCAGCGATTACCAAGGGCGCGTTCTTTGATCGCTTTCTTTATAGAATTTAATCACCGTTAAATAACAGATTATTTTCATCCTACTAAGAGAAACAACGCAAGTTGACGTTTAGTCACTGGTTTGATTTACTGACACACAGAGAAAGAACATCTGACTGTAGAATCATTATTTCAGAAATCACTGGTCACAGATCAGGCATTAGAATGAACACAGTTACTTACATGTTGCATTACTGTCAAGCCCAGGCACTGCACAATAATTTGTAATCCTCAGCAGCATGTTTATTGCTTGGTAGCTCGATCTGGTTTAACACCACATAGGCCTATGTTACTTAGGCTACCTATTCTATTGCATGTCATGCGTGAATCGGTGGGCGGGGCTAAACAGGCAGTGATGAAGTAGGCGTTGATCTTCTTCTGCAGAGGCGGTGCTTGCCTCCCTTTGACGTCATAGATCCCCACTTTGAAAAACCTGTCGTTTGCTGGGCCTGGTGTCAATAAAAGCTTTTATTGGACTAACAAGGAAGTTTTCAGTTCTGAAACTTACAGGATATTCTTATAGTATGATGACCTCTTATATGTCAAAAGCTCAAGGAAAATTTGATTTCTCAGTTCATGACCCCTTTAATTGTGAAAATGTTACTGTTGATGTGTAGTGCATTACATGTTTGCAAACACTTAAAAACACGTCAGAAGGCTTGCAGATTAATTAATTTGGAGCAAGAGGAACCTATGATACTACACCAGATCATTCCAAATGCTGTAACCAAGCAACAGGAAGGCTTCTTTGTGCTTGAATGTGACCACTGCCCAGTATCACGTGTGAATGTGGAATCAAAGCTGACCGGCTTTCTGCTGAATATACTTATGGTTAAAGTCCTGTTGAGTTGTATAAACTTTACTAGTATAATTATTATAGCAGTTTACAAATGGTGTCTGAAGGGCACCTGTGACTGCTGCTGATTCTAATTGCTTACTCATTTACAAAGTAAATCATGCAGTCTAATTATTCTAATGCTTCCTGGCAATCATTAGTCACTTATGAATGAAATTCAGTGGAGCATTTCAGTCTGAGTAAATGACTATGGCTGAATGACTAGTTTACAGGCTTATCTGCTCCATTTGACTGTATACAAGCCTGTCATGTTGGTCTGACTGAAAAGACAAAGGTTGCTGATTAATTAATAACATTTTATTTTATTTCAAAATAGACAGTGTGAGACTGTTAATATTTACTGTTTATTTTCAGATTTTTCCCCACATTGCCAGGGCTCGCAAACTGTCATTGTCACTGTCATGTTTTTCCAGTATTTATTTATTCATTTATTTACTTATGGTCCATGTTTTTTTTTTGTTTTTTTTGTCAGGATACACTTAATAAGTGGCATTGAGGGAACAATTTATATTGTCTTTGTAAAAATGCTTTTTTTTAGACTTGTCTTTCTTCATGGATACATCTTTATTAAATGCAGGATTCCATGACGATTTTCTATATGGAGATATTGCATGACATTCGTTTGATTTTAACTATGTTGGCATTGTAATAAAAGGGACATGTTGAAAAGAACCTAATGCAGTGTTTATTTACACAAAACTAATAAGGAACATACAAAAGTCTTCTTAGGATCATAGGATCAAAGAGGAAAAACTAAAACTTGTGAGAGAAGTCAGAACAAAACACAAAATGCTATAATATACTGTATCTGTTGCTGTTTCGCGGTCTTATATATTTTGCGTATGTTATGAAAGTCTAAACACTTTCATTTGTACTTTTCTCTGTATTCAGCAGTACCTCATGTCTTTTCCTTAAGGTAACCTCTCTTCCAAAGATGGGAATAGTTCAGGAGATTGTCTTTTCTTGAAAGGGCTATGGTATTTCACCTCAACAGCTACGTTGAAAGAGTAATGGCATGCTTTTGCAAAAACTTGCTTTCAGCGAGCAAAGAGAGCGTAACACAAAATCGAAGAGCAATTTTAACATCCCTGAGGGCTTAATGTGTTCATGGATCTTTGTTCAAAGGCCCAGTACTAAACTTAACCAAGAGCCTTCAGTGGTGGATGTTGACATTTGTAGTGCTTGTAATGTTTGACGGACATGGCAACTTGTCAAAAGCATAAACCTTCACTTTTACATTTTTAAGGTGTTGCAAATAAAAATAAATCTACAACAACACTGAAAATAAGGCACATAGGTCGTCAACTTTTATACTTGATTTGTGTGTGTTGCCGACATACTGTAAATTAGTTTGGTTAATTCAGAAATGGTTTCTTGTGTAGTAAATCTCAAAAATGTGTTATTTTATGTGTTATGTGCAAGATGAGAAAGTGAGTGAAAAGAAAGAATGTTTGGGCTGCACAGTGCACGATTTGGAGAAAGAAAAAAATAATTGGGATTTTTCTGATTAAAAATGGCTGTTTGTTTTTTTTTTTTGCTTGTTTGTTTGTTTTTGTTTTTGTTTTTTTTTGTTTTTTTTAGGGCTGTACAATTTGGTCCAAATTATCTGATTATTATTCATATATATATATATATGGTTTTAAAATTATTATTATTATTATTATTACTAAATGAAAAAAAAAAATAAAATATTACTATTGTAATAATTCACAATAAAAAAAATATATAGTTTTATTTTACTTTGCAACTCTTAATTTCTTAATTTTCAAACATTAAAAGGTACATAACACACACAGAATCTGCCAGTCTCATATTAAACTTGAGTACCTATAGAGTAGTATTGCATCCTTTATATATCTCCGAAGAGTCTTTAGTTTTATCAGATTTATAAAAGACAGGTACGCTGTACCGATTCTTTCCGAAAACAGCCGAGCTTGTGGAGGTGTGCCTCCACGGAGCTAAAGAGTCACAAGCACGCGCACACACACACAATACATCATAGCATTATCCCTGGATAACTTTCGATTCACTATACGTTTGTGTTGTTCACATTATATGCACTTGCGCGCCAATTGCCAACAAAACACAGACATTTAATGCAGTTTCACTCACCGCCTGCGGTTTCGACTCATGACCGGGAACAAACAACATACTTGCAGAACTCCGTTGCTTCTCCGGAAAAACAATCTGCATCCACTGTTTCCTTAACGCTGGGTTATTTGGGAAGCTGAACATGGTTATCTTTCCCTCACAACCAAAACCACACTTTTTTGGTGACTGTTGATTTCGTGGTCTAAAAACAAAATGACAGCGCTGCCGACGGCTTCCGTAACCCTTGCTCTCGCTCTGGTTGAGTCCGGGTGAAGTGCCCATACAAGGGATCCTTTTTTCTGACCCTTGTGGACGGGGATCGATACCCTTGTGGGGTGAATCTATAACCTCTGCATTTAGATCCATTTTCTCATTCGCAATCGAAAACTGACAATTACAAGTTTGGGTGTGTATGTGGAGAAGAACTTACTGCAAACTGAGTTGCTCTGAGACACTGAAAACACTGCTGGATGATGAGATGCTCACGTGCCGCGCTTCACTCTGAAACACGCAGCGCATATATATTTATTGAAATAAATTGAAGCCTTTGTGATTTGATGTTCATACTCAGCCATATCGTGATTTTGGTTTTATTTAGATTAATCATACAGACCTGAAAGAATGTAAGACATTTTCAAGACACCATTTCTTCTATAATGTGAGGTTTGGAGTTGCATTTCAGATGCTTCATTGACACTTAGACCCTTAAATTGTGAGGATCTATTATATTTGGTGTAAACTCTGTGCCTCTACTATATTTGAAACAGCTTTTGCTCTTTGTGTACCTGATTCACACAGTGACACAAAGAGTGAGAACTGACCACAAAATTAGCTGACTAGCTGTTGAACTGAATGTTAGATGTGACGTAAGGTCTAATCTGCTACCACATAACAACAAGCAAAAGCCTGGGAGATAAAAAAAAAAAAAAAAATCAATGTATGTACTACACACGTAGTGTTAGCTGTGTGTGTAGCACATTGATCCAGCCGTCCCACTTTTAGGGTCTTGCATAAAAACACAAGGTGCCTCTCAATTTGGCATCTGTTAAAGCAGTTGTATAATCCTTTCCTGTATTGTATGGAAAGGTGAATTCCTTTATAAGGATTATAAAGATTTATAATCCCGAGGTAGCTTCAGATGACAAAACACCTGTGAAGAGATGACTCCAACCCCTGCGAGGACTTCAAAGGATGCCAACTCTGAATCAACTTGTGTTTGGAGGAAGAAGAAGGATGAGTACAACCCCAAGAACACCATCCCAACCTTTTCTGCAAAGAGGACAGGACGACTGCACCGTATTGAGGGGAGGATGAATGAGACCATGTATCGTGAGATCTTGGCCAACAACCTCCTTCCCTCAGTAAGAGCATTGAAGATTGGTCGTGGCTGGGTCTTCCAGCATGACAACGACCCGAAACACACAGCCAGGGCAACTAAGGAGTGGGTCCGTAAGAAGCATCTCAAGGTCCTGGAGTGGCCTAGCCAGTCTCCAGACCTGAACCCAATAGAAAATCTTTGGAGGGAGCTGAAAGTCCGTATTGCCCAGCGACAGCCCCGAAACCTGAAGGATCTGGAGAAGGTCTGTATGGAGGAGTGGGCCAAAATCCCTGCTGCCGTGTGTGCAAACCTGGTCAAGAACTACAGGAAACGTATGATCTCTGTAATTGCAAACAAAGGTTTCTGTACCAAATATTAAGTTCTGCTTTTCTGATGTATCAAATACTTATGTCATGCAATAAAATGCAAATTAATTACTTAAAAATCATACAATGTGATTTTCTGGATTTTTGTTTTAGATTCCGTCACTCACAGTTGAAGAGTACCTATGATAAAAATTACAGACTTCTACATGCTTTGTAAGTGGGCAAACCTGCAAAATCGGCAGTGTATCAAATACTTGTTCTCCCCACTGTAAATATATTTATATTATGTTTATATATTTTTCTTTTCATATTAGCTCATATTTCGAGTTATATAAAATAGACTACACTAAAGTCTTTTAAACCTCATCTTACACATAACCACCGCATCCCACCCCTTTAACTTATGTAAACACACTGGAAATTATCTTTGTCATAAATCCACATTTTTGCATTATTACCTCACAGCATGACACATGGCACAATCACCTTCATATCATGTGATGAGCAGGTGTTTCATTTCTTTAATTTAACTTACGTTGTTTTCAATTACTGTCCAATATTGTTGTGCGACCCCTGTGGCCTGTCATGATGAAGATAAATCTGGTTAGATGAGTCCTCATCAAATTCTTCTTTCCCAGTTTCATACAGACTTATTGTGGTGTGGAGTATTGGGAATGCTCAATGCTCAAATGTGTTTTGTGAAAAAATTTGAATCTTCTGCCTCTGCTTGAGTAAAAGGAACATGTTTCTGTAGCTATTTTTAAGATGCTCCATTAAGAGCAGAGCAGAGAAAACGTCTCGGTTACGTATGTAACCCTCGTTCACTGAAGGAAGGGAACGGAGACGTTACGTCAGTTACTGACGAAATGGGGGTTTCGCTTAGAAGCCAATCGCCTTTGAGCTCTACAAAACGAGCCAATGGCATGAAGATGCCATGGGTCTGCGGAATTTGCATAACGTAACCCCGCCCCACCGCGTGGGTATAAAGGACGTTGCGTGGCAATCTCGCATTATGTTACCTGCTGAAGGGCCGAGGCATGAGCGTCCGGCCGTTCCAGCGGTACAGCGGAAGTGGCATGGGGACGTAACGTCTCCGTTCCCTTCCTTCAGGGAACGAGGGTTACATACGTAACCGAGACGTTCCCTTTCAGTCAGTACACTACGAGTTACGTCAGTTACTGACGAAATGGGGGTCCCAATACAATCTAGCCACGACGGCTGTCTTCCAGCGTCCTGCGCTGACCAGGGCTCCCTGCCGTGAGTCTTAGCACGAACGAGGGGCTAGGCTCAACGCTGATACCAAGGTACACTGGGAAGCATATCCCACGTGGAGAAATGCAACACAATGCCTGCCCGAAGGGAGGACTTAAGAATACACATATGACCCCCGGAGGGACTGCATATGGAGCACTCTGGGGCAACCAGCTGCAGGTGGAAAATTTTTCAACCCCAGGTGTGGCAAGGTGTCTTGCCAAGGGAAGACACGTGCTCAGAGAGACTTACCTTGGAAATACACATGTGGGGGTTGCCCAACGGGGGAACCATGCACACGGAGGCACCTAGCCGAACACGAGGGCTGACCAAGCGGGCATGCACTCTGGTGTCGACATCAGCAGTGCTGGAGGAGCTCAGGGCTTACTGGGAAGCTCACCTTAGAGAAAATGCGCACGCATCCAGTCCGTGAAGTGGAATGGCGCAGCAAGCGAAGACACCTGAGCCTGTCCAGTTACTGGCCACTTGGGGCGAGTACACGAGCGGACACAGGATCCACTCGGAGATTATAAAATCTTGCGAATGTGTTGGGTGTCGCCCAGCGTGCAGCTCTACAAATGTCTGTCAGCGAGGCGCCACGCGCTAAAGCCCAAGAGGAAGCAACACTCCTAGTGGAGTGTGCTCTAACCCCAAGGGGGCATGGCATGCCCTGAACCTGATATGCCAGGACAATGGCGTCCACTATCCAGTGAGACAACCTCTGCTTGAAGAGAGCCTTCCCTTTCTGCTGCCCTCCGTAACAGACAAAGAGCTGGTCTGAGGTCCTGAAACACTGCGTCCGGTCTACGTAAGCGCGAAGGGCGCGTAATGGACAGAGCAGTGCCAAGGCTGGGTCTGCCTCCTCCACAGGCAGCGCTTGCAGGTTCACCACCTGATCCCTGAAGGGAGTGGTGGGAACCTTGGGCACGTATCCAGGCCGGGGTCTCAGGATCACGTGAGAATTGGCCGGCCCGAATTCCAGGCACGCTTCGTCAACCGAAAATGCCTGCAGGTCCCCTACCCTCTTGATGGAAGCCAGAGCAATCAAGAGCGCCACTTTCAATGAAAGGAACTTCAGCTCCACAGACTGCAGGGGCTCAAAGGGAGCTTTCTGCAGGGCAGATAAAACCACTGCAAGATCCCAAGAGGGTATTTGAGGAGGACGAGTAGGATTTAATCTCCTCGCTCCTCTAAGGAACCTGCTGACCAGGTCTTGCTGACCTACCGTTTTCGAATCCACCAGGTCATGATGAGCCGAAATCGCGGCCACATAGACCTTCAGGGTGGAGGGAGACAGCCTTCACTCCAACCCTTCTTGGAGGAAGGAAAGCACAGACCCGATTGAGCATTTCGTGGGGTCTTCTCGGCGAGAAGAGCACCAGGTGACGAAGAGGTTCCACTTCAACGCATAGGCCTGTCTCGTGGACAAAGCCCTAGCGGAAGTGATGGTAGCCGCCACCTGAGGTAGCAGGGTACTCAAACCTACCGCGTCCCGTCCAGGTCCCACACGTGTAGGTTCCAAAGGTCGGGACGTGGGTGCCATACGGTGCCCCGTCTCTGAGTAAGGAGGTCCTTCCTCAGAGGGATCGACCAGGGAGGGGCTGTCGCAAGGAGTACAAGTTCTGAGAACCAGGTCCGGCCGGGCCAATATGGGGCGACCAAAAGGACCTGCTCCCTGTCCTCCCTGATCTTGCACAGAACCTGTGCGAGAAGGCTCACTGGGGGAAACGCATACTTGCGTGGGCCCCGCGGCCAGCTGTGCGCTAGTGCATCCGTGCCGATGGTCCCCTCGGTCAGGGAATAATACCAGCGGCAATGGGAAGAGTCATGGGAGGCAAACAGATCTATCTGTGCGTCGCCAAACTGTTCCCAAATCAGCTGAACCGTCTGGGGATGGAGTCTCCATTCCCCCGGAAGCGGATGAAACCGTGACAGCTCGTCGGCTGCACGATTCAGTTCTCCCGGGATGTGAACGGCACGAAGCAACCTCAGATGCTTCTGACTCCATAGGAGGAGATGGCGGGCGAGTTGCGACATCCGGCGGGAGCGTAGACCACCTTGTCGGTTGATGTACGCTACTGTCGCCGTGCTGTCTGAACGGACCAGTACGTGCTTGTCCTTGAGCAGGGCTCGGAAGCGGTGCAGGGCAAGACGTACGGCCAGCAACTCAAGGCAATTGACATGCCATAGGCGCTGGGGTCCTTTCCAGGAGCCCGCGGCAGCATATCCATTGCACATGGCGCCCCAGCCCATGGCAGAGGCATCTGTTGTTACAACAACATGCCTGGAAACTCATTCTAGGGGAACACCTGCCCGTAGAAAACTGAGGTTCGCCCACGGGGTGAAGGTCTGATGGCAGGCCCGAGTAACTGGGACCCGGAGCGTGCCGTGTTGCCATGCCCATCTCGGGACTCGATCGCGAAGCCAGTGCTGAATGGATGCGGATGCCATATGCCCCAGGAGCCTCTGAAAATATTTCAGTGGTACCTGCACTCTTGCCCTCGAACTGGCGAAGACAAGTCAGCGCGCGCTCGCTCGTAAGCTGCGCGTACATGGCGACCGAGTCGATTTCCATACAGAGAAAAGAGATCCTCTGCACTGGGGAGAGTTTGCTCTTTTCCCAGTTGACCCGAAGGCCCAGACGGGCGAGGTGCTGAAGCACCAGGTCCCTGTGTTCGCAAACCTGATCCCGAGAGTGGCCTAGAATCAGCCAGTCGTCGAGGTAGTTCAGGATGCGAACCCCGTGTTGCCTGAGCGGCACAAGGGCTGCCTCGACGACCTTCGTAAAGACGCGAGGGGACAGGGCTAGCCCGAATGGGAGAACCGTGTACTGATATGCCTGCCCCTCGAAGGCAAACCGTAGAAACGGTCTGTGTCGAGGAAGAATGGAGACATGAAAGTACGCGTCCTTCAGGTCGATCGCTGCAAACCAATCGAATGGACAAACGCATTCGAAAATGCGTTTGGCTGTCAACATCCTGAATGGAAGCCTGTGAAGGGTTCGGTTCAAGATGCGCAGGTCCAGGATTGGCCATAACCCACCGGTTTTCTTGGGTACAATGAAGTAAGGGCTGTAGAAGCCGGACTCCATCTCGGCTGGAGGGACGATCTCGACCGCACTCTTCGCCAGTAGGGTGGCGACCTCCGCACGCATGACAGGGGCATTGCCACCCACCATGGTATAGCGGACTCCCCGAAAGCGGGGAGGAGACCGTGCAAACTGAATCGCATAGCCGAACCTGATGGTGCGAGCGAGCCAGCTGGACAGATTGGGAAGCGCTAGCCAGGCTCCCAGAAACTGTACCAGCGGGGTCAAGCGGACCACAGGCGTACCCCCGATGGGGCAGCGAGGCGGAATGACCGGCCCAGACATGGGAGGCGTGGGACCGTCCCGAGGTGTGGGCGGGGTCGAATTCCGCGCCCTGACAGAGGAGACCAGGGAAGGACCAGCGTTCCATGGGGGTCTTGTCTGCCAGGGGGATGGCGACAGAGGGGGCCGAGAGTGGCAAGGCTGCTTGGCGTCGCACACTGCCAGTCGCGCCCTCTTGAGGCTCGGAGGTGAAAATGTCAGTTCTTTCTTTACAAGGATTCTCCCCGGCCCTCCAGCGGGGGAAGGAGTGGCCCTGCTACCATCTCCTGAGAAAGAACCGAGTTCACCTCCGAGCCGCCCATCTCAGGACCGCCGCTTAGACTGCCGTTAGCAGGCTGGGACGGGCGGGGCTGCCTTCCTGCGGCGTCCTCCACGCCTCGGCCTGGGTGAAGTAGGGGTGAGTAGATTGGGGTGAGGTAGAGGGAACTCTCCCTCCAGCACGGAGATCATGGAGTCTTGACCGCAACACTGCGATGGCCATGTTCCCGCAGTGGGAACATGACTCATCCATGAACGCGCGCTCGGCGTGCACGAGGCCCAAGCACGCCAAACAGCGATCATGCCCGTCAAACGGAGGAACCAGCCGACCGCACCCAGAAACGGAGCACGGGCGAGACATCTTGAAAAAGACGTGCCACGTGCAACTCTTTTAGAGAGGAGTCTTTGCTCTGCAGAATGCCGAAGCGCCTAGGGAGAACACACACGCTGTGCTAGATCACTGCACAGATCAGACAGGAATGCGGAACTCGCTAGAACGCGCCGTAACACCAACACTCTGGAGAGACACTCGTCTTGAAGAGAAAAACGCTCAGGCGGTAACACTCGGCTCTGAAGCAGAAACATAATGCGAGATTGCCACGCAACGCGCTTTATACCCACGCGGTGGGGCAGGGTTGCGTTATGCAAATTCCGCAGACCCATGGCATCTTCATGCCATTGGCTCGTTTTGTAGAGCTCAAAGGCGACTGGCTTCTAAGCGAAACCCCCATTTCGTCAGTAACTGACGTAACTCGTAGTGTACTGACTGAAAGGGAACTTCAGTTCTAGCATTTCAGTCTTCATTATGGTGTTTTTACAACATTTTGCGGTTCGGAAGTCTCAACAAGTTACTAAAATTCAGAGGTGAGGACAATTATTTACTCTAATTTGACAATTTTATTCGACACATGCACACACTGTTGGCTTTATGGTGAAATTTCTTTCTCCCACAAGGAAAAGAGAAGGACAGTGAAGGCTAATCCACCCCTGGGAAAGAAATCATAATGCAGTACACACTGCCAAGGTCCTCTCTGTGCTTGCCTCACCAGGAATGATGAATGAAGGAACACAGCTAAAGCCTCATCAGTGATAAACTAACCTGAGCATGTAGAGATGTAGCCAGATATCCAGAACACAAGGACAAGGCCACTGTGTCGCATCGTCCCAGGCTGAAATGTGTTTACAATTCACAGCAGGATAGTTGGATAGAACTGACAATAACCACGTATAAGAGTTCTGTGAGAGAACATGAGCCTGCATAACAAAAGGACCTGGAATGAAACTGTAATATGCATCTATTACCTTATATAAAAATCACATTTATGAAGCAAATAACAATGTGTGTGTACAGTGGTGGCCAAAATTATTAGAACACCTGACAGATCTGAAAATATTGACCTTTTTTGCCTCCAAAACATGATTTCATTTCATAATGTTCATGAAACATGCAGATGGTTGCTCTGACCATCAAATATCAGATGAAGTGAGTCGTACTGTTTTTATCCACTTTTAACTTTAACGTTTGGTATGTCCACCTTTTGCAGCAATTACAGCAGCACATCTCTCTGGCATAATGTCAATATATTTCCTCTGAGAACTTCAACACTAATGTTATCCCATGCCTTCTGCAACTGAAGCCAAAGGCTTTCCTTTGAATGTACAATAGATCTGTCCAGTTTATTTTCCAACTCGCCCCAAATGTGCTCGATGGGGTTGAGGTCTGGACTTTGAGGGGGCCAGTCCATCATTTTCAATGTTCCAGCAAATTCCTTCCGTCGCAGGTAGTTCCGGCAGTAGTTAGAAGAATGTTTCGGGTCATTCTCCACTTGGAAAATACAAACCCGATTCCAAAAAAGTTGGGACACTGTACAAATTGTGAATAAAAACAGAATGCAGTGATGTGGAAGTTTCAAATTTCAATATTTTATTCAGAATACAACATAGATGACATATCAAATGTTTAAACTGAGAAAATGTATCATTTTAAGGGAAAAATAAGTTGATTTTAAATTTCATGGCATCAACACATCTCAAACAAGTTGGGACAAGGCCATGTTTACCACTGTGTGGCATCCACTCTTCTTTTTATAACAGTCTGCAAACGTCTGGGGACTGAGGAGACAAGTTGCTCAAGTTTAGGAATAGGAATGTTGTCCCATTCTTGTCTGGTACAGGCTTCTAGTTGCTCAACTGTCTTAGGTCTTCTTTGTCGCATCTTCCTCTTTATGATGCGCCAAATGTTTTCTATGGGTGAAAGATCTGGACTGCAGGCTGGCCATTTCAGTACCCGGATCCTTCTTCTACGCAGCCATGATGTTGTAATTGATGCAGTATGTGGTCTGGCATTGTCATGTTGGAAAATGCAAGGTCTTCCCTGAAAGAGACGACGTCTGGATGGGAGCATATGTTGTTCTAGAACTTGGATATACCTTTCAGCATTGATGGTGCCTTTCCAGATGTGTAAGCTGCCCATGCCACACGCACTCATGCAACCCCATACCATCAGAGATGCAGGCTTCTGAACTGAGCGCTGATAACAACTTGGGTTGTCCTTGTCCTCTTTAGTCCGGATGACATGGCGTCCCAGTTTTCCAAAAAGAACTTCAAATTTTGATTCGTCTGACCACAGAACAGTTTTCCACTTTGCCACAGTCCATTTTAAATGAGCCTTGGCCCAGAGAAAACGCCTGCGCTTCTGGATCATGTTTAGATATGGCTTCTTTTTTGACCTATAGAGTTTTAGCTGGCAACGGCGAATGGCACGGTGGATTGTGTTCACCGGCAATGTTTTCTGGAAGTATTCCTGAGCCCATGTTGTGATTTCCATTACAGTAGCATTCCTGTATGTGATGCAGTGCCGTCTAAGGGCCCGAAGATCACGGGCATCCAGTATGGTTTTCCGGCCTTGACCCTTACGCACAGAGATTGTTCCAGATTCTCTGAATCTTTGGATGATATTATGCACTGTAGATGATGATAACTTCAAACTCTTTGCAATTTTTCTCTGAGAAACTCCTTTCTGATATTGCTCCACTATTTTTCGCCGCAGCATTGGGGGAATTGGTGATCCTCTGCCCATCTTGACTTCTGAGAGACACTGCCACTCTGAGAGGCTCTTTTTATACCCAATCATGTTGCCAATTGACCAATTGAAGTTGTAAATTGGTCCTCCAGCTGTTCCTTATATGTACATTTAACTTTTCCGGCCTCTTATTGCTACCTGTCCCAACTTTTTTGGAATGTGTAGCTCTCATGAAATCCAAAATGAGCCAATATTTGGCATGACATTTCAAAATGTCTCACTTTCAACATTTGTTATGTTATCTATATTCTATTGTGAATAAAATATAAGTTTATGATATTTGTAAATTATTGCATTCCTTTTTTATTCACAATTTGTACAGTGTCCCAACTTTTTTGGAATCGGGTTTGTAAATCCAGGCCCAGTAAGACGACTCCCAGATGCCAAGTGTTCTAATAATTTTGGCCACCACTGTATATATTCATTCATATTCATTGGTATTCATTCATATTCATATTCAACCTAGGTTCATTGGAAAAACGTGCCTCTTTTTTTTTTTTTTGCAAAATTCCAAAAATGTACAATTGACGTTTACAGCTGAAATGAACACTAGTGACAGTAAAACACAAACAACTTTTATTATTTTTACATAAATTATGATTACAGGGGCAGATTACTGTCATTATTGTTCTTTGCACAATCCTATGTACACTTTTACTATGGTGCATGGTTTTGTAAATACATTTTGACATTTGAATCACATAACCAGCTCCATATGTATGGCTTTTCTGACGTTGTAAACTTGCTTGGTAGCTCACCTGGTACAGCATTGCAATTGCGGACTAATGAAACACAAGTAAATACAATAAATGGCCCTTTGATTTAAATGGCATGGTTGCTTCAGCAAATGCATTTTTATCTCACGTTTGCTTTTTTAAAAAAATACTATCGGTTAGGTTTATGGTTTAAGGCGGTATGTTAGTTTCAAACTCCATAGAGCATTAATTACCGCCTCTCATTTGACATTTCATTTCCAAACTTTCGCAATACAAACAACAAACAGCATAATAAAATGTTGGCAGATCACCGTTCATCTGTTTCAGACAGAAATGAACACACCTTTAGCGTGACTCACTGCACATTTCACTTTAAAAGTGTTAAAAGATACAAGAATCAACGTAATACAGTTCTTCAGAAATGCTGCCACAGGCACTTTCTTCCAATGAGACTGGGTTAAAATAAATACATAAAAAATAATGTATGCTGGCTTGCACTATATTACAATATGTTCACATATAATTTGATTTTTGGTCAGGAAATGGGCGGATGGTCAGATCAAATTCTCAGGAAAAAAAAAAGAGCAAAAGATGAACTGCTGTGGCCTTAAAAATAAAAAATGCCCCTCTTGATTAATGCACTATAGTGCAGACAGTCTTTGCTGCCTCGCCTTTCCCTGCTAAATTAATCGTAAGGGAAGGGATGGTGTTAAATCACAGCTTCATAATTGCTATAGATCATTGATTAATTTAAAGCCACTACAACTGATCATTTATTAAACTTATGGACTAATCACACATCCATTTAGTCTAAAAATTGGTTGGATTCATGATGTCATGCAATGGTGAAGGCATAGCTCATTAATATGAATTGGCATACAGTATTTAGTCTGCCTCTGAGGATGAAGATTTTGGTTGATGGATAAATATTTTGATCAGAACAACTGGTTTAGTTCACGTTGGTTTAGTAATGACATTGTTTCTTTGAGTAGGGTTTCCAACTTCTAATCCACCCTGATATCTACCAAAATCACACATATGTCAGTGGATGGATATTAGTAGGGACGCATTTATTTGCATTTTGTGTGATTTAATTAGAGTGGATATCAAGCAAAGCATGCTGTACAGAACATATAACAGCTGTTGCTTTCCACATTCGAAAACAACTGCACCAATCACTCAGCATAACATTAAAAATAACTAACTGCAGCAGCACTTTGCCTCTTATTATAATATTCTAGGCAGCTGAAAACTCCTTATCAATAATAGAAGATGCTTCCTCTCTTTCAGACACATCCCTTAACGTGACTTTTGATAAATTGATGGAGAGAAAATTAGCCTTGGTGTGGGGACATGTCCCACCCTTCCCAATTGTAAATTATGCTTATGAGACTAATAGTGAGACATGGTAACACTTTAGTTTAGGGTCCAATTATCACTATTAACTGGCTTATTAGCATGCATATTACTAGGATTTTGGCTGTTTATTAGTATGTATAAAGCACATATTACTGCCTTATTCTGCATCACCACATTCTACATCCCTTAATTCCTACCCAATACCTAAACTTAGCAACTACCTTACTAACTATTAATAAGAAGTAATTAGGAGTCTATTGAGGCAAAAGTCATAGTTAATAGTTAGTTACTAAAGAGAAAATTAGACCCTAATAAAGTGTGACCTGAGACCTAAATAAATAAACAAACAAACAAACCTAAAGAAGCAAACACAATATAAGCCTCTACGAAATCTGAGAGAAATAGGGTTTAAAGTCCTGTAGTCAATCATTTTATCCCTTAAAAGTTATCTTTGATCACCAAAATGACATATTTAAAAAAAAAATCTTCATGCCTTAAAATAGCTTGAATGTAACTCAACACCCTTGCCTCATTTAGTATATGCGGTTCTATGAATATGCAAATTAGCCCCGCCTCCACTCACTCGCACCAGCTCAGAGAACCACACGCTGACGTGATTGGTTACAAGGTAGTTTATGACGTCAGAAACACCAGCGATTTCAAACCGCATTTTTGAGACTGTCCTTGGCTCACTGCAGTTTTAAGGAGAAAATACTCAGCAATGGTGTTGACTTATGAATATTGCACATGGTTTGTCTTCAGGCATATTAAAAACACCACACAGACATATAAACAACATTAATAACTTGATTTTCACCACAGGGGGACTTTAATTAATTCAACTGTCATTATAAAACAGGACAATTCTCAACCTAAAGTTTTGATGTCTTATCATTTTTCTACAAAGCTTGGGCCATAACTCAATTTCTTTTATCTTATTTGTTGTGACGGACGTTTTAACTGTTCTTAAACATTTCAAGATTACAATCTTTTCAAACAGTTCACTTTGTTTTGCGTTGATGTTCACTGATTGGTTTGCTTTGCATTTCCATTGAAAATCACTGATGTTGTAAATACACTTTAGTTCAGATGAATCAATTTGTAAAAATGTAATAACAGACATTGAGTCAATTCACAGTCCATGCCATTTCAATTAATTTAAATCTACACAAATATACGACATTGTCAAAAAGACTTAATAAACTTTGGCCAGACAGTTTACATAACAGGAAATGGCATTAGAATTTTGTGACTGCCAAAAATAATTTCCAAGAAAATGTCATAACATCTTTCCGGTTCCAAGGTCAATGCTGTGGTGCTTAGTTAACCGTTTGGTTTTATTAAATATCTTTCTAAACAGCAATAATTACCACAGTCCTAATGGCTTATGTTACTGGCACACTAAAAGAAAACGCTCAAGTTGAGTTAGAATCATCTGCATTTGTTCCAAGCTAATGAATTGAGTCAGATGTGATCCATTTAGCCTCCCTCCATAACGTCCCCAGCCTTGATTACTGCAGTGATTAGCATCTTGGAGACAGCTCCTCTCTTTGAGACAAGCTGCTCAGCTGTAACTCAATGATTCAGTGCATTTTGAAGAATACAGGCACTTTAGACACTGAAACAACCAACTAACCAAGGAAAATGGATGAATATATAAACAATAACCTATTTAAATTTTGATGAAACCAAGGAGGTTTATATACCTGTAGAAGCTTCCATTAGCATTTCCATTAATCTCAGTGATGAATGACGCCCTTTATTGATCCAAAAGGCAACTTTCATATTGTAAACAGAAGTAGTGTTGAAAAGCTGTGCATTTTATGTTGTTGCAGTTGATGTTTAAATTTTTTTTTGTCTATAATATATTTTAAGTGTCATTTATTCCTGTGATGCAAAGCTTAATTTTCAGCATCATTACTTCTTCAGTGTCACATGATCCATCAGAAATCATTCTAATATGACAACACGTTCTCACTCCCAACTCGTCACATATTGATGCTTGGTCAGGACCCTTCTGCGTCACTTTTTAACGCACAGGGTACCCCTTTAGCGTCATTTTTCGACATGCAGGGTATGCGTCAGATCAAGACGCATTTAATTCTTTGCATTTGTAAAAGTAGACATAATTTTATAAATACTTAATGTTTAAATCGCTGAAATGATGATCCCGCCGCTCCATGAACGCACGCACGCACTCAGTCATATCTCATTCAAATGATACACCTGACTCTTGAGCATGACACAATCGGTCACGAGACACACGAGAGCCAATGACATTTTACAATCAAAGCTGATGTAATGACGCAATTGGTCACGAGACATACGAGAGCCAATGCAATTTCACAATCAAAGCTGACGTTTCTTTGGGCGGCAATTTTTAAATGTGTGCATGATCTTCGGCGAATCAATCATTTGGCCTCGGAACACTTGGAATATTTGTACTTTTTTTTATAATATTTGTGCCTGCAGTCCTATCTGCCTGTTATATCCTGTGTTTTATATTATATAATACACAAATGGGTAGGTTTAGGGATGGGGTTGGGTTACGTGTTAAAACGTGTCTAAATAGCGTAAATAAAAAATAAAATAAATGTAAATAAAATTATGCTGGCTGATTAAATTGAGAATCACACTCCAACATGTCATAATGGCAAAATCATAACCCAATATATAATTTCATCATGACGATAACATTCCCATGCTCAACACTTCTGTGTATCACGCCAAAGCTTTCTCACTGAAATCAATGGAGCACCCTGCGCGTCGAAAAATAACGCTAAAGGGGTACCCTGTGCGTTAAAAAGTGACGCTGAAGGGTCCTGACCAAGCGTCAATATGTGACGAGTTGGGTGTGAGAACGTGTTGAATATGATGGTTTTGTGTTTAAGAAACGTTTCTTATTATTTTCAATGTTGAAAACAGTTGCTGCTTTTTGTAACATACATATTAAAATTTGAATTAAATAATAATAATAATAATAATAATAATATGTTTTAAATAATAATAATTTCTTACTTACTTATTTTTCTGTACCCCAGCATAAGGACTTCTGGAATTATGTCTCCCTTACAGAAGTGAGTAGTTTGCATCTTAGCAGTGACAGGCATAATGGATGTGACATAAAAACATTTCAATTAATGAATGGTCACATTATGTGTGTAAATAAGCACTTAATGCCCTGCTTTGTACAGCAATGACTCTTGGCATTAATCCAACTCATAGGCACTCCTTCAGTTCTGAGAGATGTATAGTCTATTTTTTATAGCTAATAGCATCTTTTAAAAGACTCTAATCCTCTGATGGGCTTTGCCTTTGAGCAAGCCTGACGTACAACATTGGCTTGTTCGGATCTGATTTTCATATGTAATTAAAGTTTTTCTTGCTGAACCAGTGGAAGAGTGATTAGAAAGGTGCTCCACTGTAAAATCTCTATTAAAGCCTAAATGTTCTCATCTTATTTCCAGACATGAATCTGAGTCATGCTCGTACTGTACCATCTGCACCCAACACTGTAATCAAGAGCCTATGAATTTAGATGAGCCTTAAAAAGTTTTTAAATTAGGCTCAGGTGTTTGTTAAGACAATATTTAATGAAGAAAGCCAGATGCTGATTAAATGGGAGGAAGGAAGATGCTTTATTTTTTTGTATGATTATAATTGTTTTCATTTATTTTCTAACAATAACATTACTACTGCTACCACTACAATTAATTGGAATAATGATGTGTGCTTCAATTAGACTAATAATTGGTATTTCTCAGCAAAAATCACTTAACCATCTTCCCAGAAAAGATAATGGATGGTGGGTCATTAGTAACAGGTTTTTGTAAATTCTATGTAAATGCAACGTTCAGACTATTTCACTTTTTTTATATATATCACACACAAGCCTGGTACAAATGTGTGGTCTTTTTTTCATGAGAACGCCATATAGTTTTATTATAAATAAGTAAAGTCGGCGAGGCATGTTGTCACATGATAATATAGCAGTTTAAAATCCCTGGTAACACTTTACAATTGTTATGATCGGTGGCTGTAATGAAGTGAATGACGAAAGGAATAGGGAAACAAAACAGTCTTTATTAAATCTACATAGAACACTCAGGACTATGTTTATGCTATGTTTATGCTGGAGAAAACATAAACAATAAACAACCACATTAAACTTAGACGACACCAGACAAAGGAACAGAATGAAACTCAGGGCTTAAATACATGGGGAACATAATCAAGGTGAACAGAAACAGGTGTGTGGAAACTAATTAACAGCCAGGGAAACTAACTAGGAATTGAGGCAGGCAAAACAGAACACAATGAAAATGACTATACCAACCCGATCTCACAGCAATTCATACGTATTATACGTATTTTACGAGGTGGAATAACTCGTCAAATATGTACGATTTAGCAAAAATCTTCTAAGATCTTCTGAGGTCGTAAAAATTCGTACGATTTTTTGCTAAATTGTACGTATTTGACAAGTTGGTCAATTCGTACGATTTCGTACAAATGACCTACCCCTAACCCCGCCCCTAAAACCTACCCATCACTCCAGTATAGACAAATCTTACGAATCCATACGAGTGAGGTCATACGAATTCGTACGAATTAGCCACCTCGTACAAATACGTACGAATTGGTCGCAAGATAGCGTTGACTATACACGTTACATTAAAGGGATAGTTCACCCAAAATTTTAAATTACCCAATGATTTACTCACCCTCAAGCCATCTTAGGTGTATATGACATTCTTCTTTCAGATGAATACAATCGGAGTTATATTAAAAAATGTCCTGGCTCTTCCAAGCATTATAATGGCAATAAATGGCAGCCCAAAATTTGAAGCCCAAAAAGTGTATCCATCCATTATAAAAGTAATCCACATGGCTCCAGTGGAGTTAATATTTTGAACTGCGAGAGGCAGTACACTATCTTCGTAAGTTTAGTACGGAAGGCAGTCCTCCGGAAGCTAGATATTTTACTTTATAAAGTTTTAAATATGTATATTTTTCTTACACAAACCCATCGATTCACTTCAGAAGGCCTGGAGCCGTATAGATTACTTTTATAATGGATGGATGCACTTTTGTGGGCTTCAAATTTTGGGCTGCCATTCACTGCCATTATAATGCTTGGATTAGCCAGGACATTTTTTAATATAACTCCAATTATGTTCGTCTGAAAGAAGAATGTCATATACACCAAGGATGGCTTGAGGGTGAGTAAATCATGGGATGATTTTCATTTTTGGGTGAACTATCCCTTTAATAAGGTTCCATTTGTTAACATTAGTTAACATGAACTAACAATGAAAAATACTTTGAAAGCATTTGTTAACATTTGTACATGTAAATTTCAACATTTACTAATACATAGACTATCGTATAAAATATGTTTCTTTTAATATGGCTACACTTTTTTAGATAGTCAACTTTAGACTTTCTATTAACTGTAAGTAACTTTGCAACTATATGTCAACTAACTCTCATTAGAGTATTAGTAGACTGTTAGGTTATAGGGTTCGATGTTAGGGTTAGAATAAGTTGACATGAACTTGCAAAGTTACTTAGTCAGTAGAATGTCTGTTGGGAGAGCATCAAAATAAAATGTGTTTAGCAGATATTAAAAATACAGTCTACTAATACTCTAATGAGAGTTAGTTGACATGTAGAATGTCTAAAGTGAACTAACCCTATCAAAATAAAGTCATTTAATGGACCTTATCTAACATGAACTACAATAAAAAGATACGTAAAAAAATATTATAAATACTGTAGCAAATGTATTGCTCCTTGGTTAATGTTAGTTAATGTATTAACTAATGTTAGCTAATTGACCTTTATTGTAAAGTATTACCAAATAGTTCTCTCTAGATGTTGAGAAAAATGAATTATGTGAATTAATTACATTCTTTCACACAATTTTTAACTATGCTGAAATAAAGAGAGGTAGATTATTGAATGTGTTAAATGTTTATACGTTTACTAGCACATTGTGTAACCACATTACTACTGTGTGTAAAAACACCAACGGGCAAATAATATGACCACAGCAAGTTGTCATACAGCGAGTAGCTCTACATTTTATTCATTAAACGATTATTTCTGCCGGTGGCATTTGTGAGTGTGTCTGACTCTGTGTAATTACACAGACACAGACAGAAGAGAGCAAAAGATCAGTTATTGATTGGTGCCTCAAATCTCTCTTTATTTGCTTCTCTTAAAAAAAAATAAATAAATAAATAAAAAAAACTTTGCTACTTGAATATAATCCATTTTATTTGGATAGGAACAGCTGCAGATGTCATATAAAGCTGTGTGGTTACATCATAAAACATTTCAACCAACTTCACACTGGGGGTTGTCAATATTATCTCCAGTGAATATTTATCAGGGTAGGCTTTATGTATGAATATTTTGGTATAGATATACTGCTGCTCAAATGTTTGTGGTCATTAAGACTTTATTATAACTACTATTATTATTATTATTAATATTAGTATTATTATTATTATTTAAGATATATTACTTTTATTCATCAATGATACATTAAATTGTTTAAAAGTGTCAGTAAAGACATTTATAATGTGACAGATTTCTATTTCAAATAAATGCTTTATTTATATTCATCAAATATTCATCAAATAAAATGTATCACAGTTTCAAATAAAATATTAAGTAGCACTTTTTTTTTTTGAAATGTTTAATAAAAAAATGTTTCTTGCACATCAAATCAGCATATTAGAATGATTTCTGAAGGATCATGTGACTGAAGACTGGAGTAATAATGCTGAAAATTCACCTTTACCATCACAGAAATAAGTTCATAGACCTTTTGTTATGACAATTCAATCAAAAATATATTATAACATAATTAACATAACACTAACAAAACATAACATATTTATAACATATACAGCACATGAACACAATAAGTATTGAACTTATTTTTGATGTAAGTACATATAAAACATAGTCTAAATAATGAAACATAAAAAAAAAAAAAAAACATTACGCCACATTTAAAACATTATGATCACATTTAGACATGCAGCACATGACTGATGTTCAAAATTAAGTATACAAGTGTAAATGCAGTAATTACAGTGGGGAGAACAAGTATTTGATACACTGCCGATTTTGCAAGTTTGCAAGTTTGCAAAATCGGCAGTGTATCAAATACTTATTCTCCCCACTGTATATAGGACTAATGAACATAATGCTGTCTTCTAATTAAAAGAAAATGGTATCAGCTTATGCTGCCAAGTTGTTACCAGGCAGTGCTGCTTTGTATGAAAACATTTATATCACACTTACATGCATTTACTCATTGACTCATTACATGCATTGGACTCATTGCTTTTTAATCATAATATTCATTCCTAGAACTTACAATATAATGATTTTTCAATATATATATATTAACTCTTTCCCCGCCATTGATGGAAATTTCCAGCAATCCATGTTTTTCACTGTTATAAGGTAGGGGGCGCTATTACACATCTTCTGAAAGAGTACAGAATCTCCGGATTCAAAACACAGGTGAAAAAAAGCAGAAACAAGCGATAAAAGCATTGCTTATACACATGTAAAATAACACATTTTAAAATAACATGGCCTTGTCTGTTGTGATTGGTCTAATGTTTACAGTGTGTGTCAGAAACCAAACACCCATTATCATATCTGAATTTCAGCTTCAGAGGCTTCCTCAGCACTTGACTTCATTGGTTGCCGGTCGAATACCGTGTTACGTTTAAGGTTTTACTGTATGTGTATAAGGGGTTAAATGTCCAAGCTCCACAAATTACATATCTTCTTCTCCACCAGAAATGTTCTAGGCCCTTAAGGTCTTCAAACAGGTTAAAGCTGACTGTGCCACGGTCTCTTTTGAAGTTAAAAGGAGACCGTGCCTTTTCTGTTGCTGCTCCACGTCTGTGGAATGATCTGCTACATATTAGTAGCAGATCTACATATTAGGCTGTCTTCCAATGTTGATAGTTTTAAATCCTCACTGAAGATATCTTTTTTCTCTGGCTTTTGGATCAATGTAATTTTATTAATTTGTGTTTTCTCCTGTCAGTTTATGTGTTTTATTGCATTGTATTCTCTTGTCAGTTTATGTATTTCATTGTCTAAAGTTATTAGATTGTACAGCACTTTGGTCAGCAGTGGCTGTTTTAAATGTGCTTTAGAAATAACTCTACTCCTCATCAGTTGATTTGCTTTTGCAGCACAGAAAACAGCATCATGTCGACAACACGAACCAAACTGTTCCAGGCCTCAGCTACAACTACAGTGTTTGAAGAGTCAAAGCAGACGTTGTTCATGAGTAGCCAATGAAGACCATAGACCATTTGTTACAAACCTGCGTATGTTTGTGCAGGAAGTAAAACTGGAATTAGAGACGACTCGTTTCAGGCAGTTCAGAATCGGTTCTTTCTTTATGAGACAATAACTCCATTTGTTGTGCACTTTGATATTTGAAATTTTGCAGACTTTTACATTCACAAACAGCTATATTACACACTACATGAAAGGTAATATCAAAAAAAAAAGTATAAGTATTATATATATATTTAATGTATATGTGTGACCCGTGCTGGCAAAATGAGTTGCAATGAGCAAATATCAGAAAATAGTTTTTCATATTCTCTATTACAAAACCTTCAAAATGATGTATGATTTGTATGAATCGGACAAAAAATTACTGAGCAACACCTGTTTGAAGTCGATAGAGTCAGCAAAGTCAATTTTGAGAAAAAATCGAGTTAAAGTTTTCTGAAGGTTCCAAAACAAAATTGCCTAGCAACCATATCTTACAATCCCTGGTAATAACACCAAATTTGACACACACCAAGTCAACACCAAATATCCATAGAAAAAATATATATTCAACTTTTTTTTTCCCATGATACCACAATTGTTTGATTAACATTAATGAAACAAACAGCCTATATATTAAGATCTACTGTACTGCACAGATGTAAAATAATGTAACACATCAGATGTTTTACCCCAACAGTTAACCAAACGGATAATGTTTGCGTACATACTCGCCAAGACAGATATTTTGAAGTACTGTAATTCTGTGTATGTGTGTATATCGGGATCGCACGCTGTGAGAGGCATCTTTGTGCGCACGCATCGGATCGGATCTGTCAGTCAGCGCGAGTAAGAAAGTTTTCATGGACAAAGGAAAGGTACTCCTCCCAGAAAACGCACAAATAAAGATACTTTTAGATGTTTAATTGGTATTTGGAACACTGGGATCGATAGATGATGGCTTAATGAACTCATTTTTATAAAAAAAAACTCACTTGTTTTGTGAAATATATATAATAAAATATAATATATCTGCAATAAAATATATATATATATATATATATATATATATATATATAAAGTGATAGGCAACTAAAACAGAAGAAGCAGTAGATGCACCCAAACAGGTAAATATTTCTGAACATGTTGTTCTGCTAATGGATTCTGATTCATTTTCAATCAGTACCTGACTTGGAACGAGGGCTTTGTTGCTGACCAGGGTCCAAAAGAGTAGTCGGCATTGTGGCACTTGTATGTGTTTCGCCAAAGTCTTTCTAATTCTGTGCAGATGTAAAAAGGAAGCTGGCTTCATGCTGTTGCTTGGAGACCTGTGTTTCCCTGATTCATACAAGATGAGCTTCAATGCCTTATGTCCTCACAGCAGAATTCTCCAGGTCCAGCTTAACAGCTTAAGACCCTATTTCCCCCATAGGACTTAAAAGAAATCAAATCTGCATAATCGGTTTCCATTCCAGTAATCATATGCGCTCTTTTGACATGTGCTTATGAAAATCATGAAACTGAGGTTCTGTCTTGTTTGAATAACCCCAACACACATACTAAAATTATTTAAAGAAAAGTTGAATGAGATACAAAAAGACAATAAAAGATTCCAGAGGGTCCTTTGAATTTAAATCCATAAACCAGAAATTCTATAACAGTTTGGTTTGAGGTTCTGGCACATCCAGGTGAATTATCACAACCTTAGCGTTTCTCACCAGTTTTTGGTAATGATAATTTTCATCACGGTAGAGTTTATCCAAATTTTAATCCAAGGTTTTAAAATTTGGTCAATTCAAGGTATTAATAAGGTGTCTGATATTTATAATGAGATGATTTACACTGTATTGCCAAAAGTTTTGGGACGCCTGCCTTTACATGCACATGAACTTTAATGACATCCCATTCTTAATCCGTAGGGTTTAATATGGAGTTGGCCCACCCTTTGCAGCTATAACAGCTTCAACTCTTCTGGGAAGGCTTTCCACAAGGTTTAGGAGTGTGTTTATGAGAAGTTTTGACCATTCTTCTAGAACCGTATTTGTGAGGTCAGGCACTGATGTTGGACGAGAAGGCCTTGCTCGCAGTCGCCACATCCCAAATGTTTTCTTTTGGGTTGAGGTCAGGACTCTGTGCAGGCCAGTCAAGTTCCTCCACACCAAACTCATTCATCCATGTCTTTATGGACCTTGTTGGAACAGGAAGGGGCCATCCCCAAATTGTTACCACAAAATTGGGAGCATGAAATTGTCCAAAATGTCTTGGTATGCTGAAGCATTAAGAGTTCCTTTCACTGGAACTAAGGGGCCAAGCCCAATCCCTGAAAAACAAACCCACACCATAATCCCCCCTCCACCAAACTTTACACTTGGCACAATGCAGTCAGGCAAGTACTGTTCTCCTGGAAACTGCCAAACCCAGACTTGTCCATCAGATTGTGAGACAGAGAAGCTTGATTCGTCAGTCCGGAGAACACATCTCCACTGCTCCACTGGCGGCGTACTTTACACCACTGCATAAGACGCTTTGCATTGCACTTGGTGATGTAAGGCTTGGATGCAGCTGCTCGGCCATGGAAACCCATTCCATGAAGCTCTCTACGCACTGTTCTTGAGCTAATCTGAAGGCCACATGAAGGTTGGAGGTCTGTAGCTATTGACTCTGCAGAAAGTTGGTGACTCCGGCGCACTGTGCGCCTCAGCATGCGCTGACCCCGCTCTGTGATTTTACGTGGCCTGTTGCTGTTGTTCCCAATTGCTTCCACTTTGTTCTAATACCACTAACAGTTGACCATAGAATATTTAGTAGTGAGGAAATTTCACAAATGGACTTATTGCACAGGTGGCAACCTATCACGGTACCACGCTTGAATTCACTGAGCTCCTGAGAGCGACCCATTCTTTCTCAAATGTTTGTAGAAGCAGTCTGCATAGCTAGGTGCTTGATTTTATACACCTTTGGCCATAGAAGTGATTGGAACACCTGAATTCAATGATGTGGAGGGGTTTGAAAGCGGGCATCTATCAGCAGATCCTTAATGTATCCGCTGATAGACAGATCCGCTGATAGACACCTGCTTTTAAACGCTCACGTGTGTATCTATGTAAGCGTTTGGTGAAGAGTGTCACAGATGTCTATTTACAACATGTTTTTGAAGCGTTGATCATTGTAGCCAATCACAGACATACGTATCTGTTGAACACAATGGCCAATCAGCAGTGTTTAAGAATCCGCTCAACAGCTCTCAAAATGCTAGGGGGAAATGCAGGTATCATCACGTTAAAATTCTGTCAACTCACCCTCATGTAGTTCCAAACCTGTAAGACATTCATTCATCTTCGGAACACAAATTAAGATATTTTTGATGAAATCCGAGAGCTTTCTGACTGCAAAGTTATTACCACTTTCAAGGCCCAGAAAGGTAGTAAATACATCATTAAAATAGTCCATGTGACTACAGTGGTTCAACTTAAATGTTATGAAGTGACGAGAATACTTTATGTGCGCAAAAAAGAAAACAAAAATAACGACTTTATTCAACAATTTCTTCTCTTGTCTTCTCGTGTCAGTCTCCAACGCTGTTAACGTTGTAAACACAGTGCAACGCTTCCGGGTTCTACATCAGAACGCCGGCTGTGTATTGGCCGACGCTGTTCACGTGTGCTCCATGACGCATGCGTGTGATGCTGACGCAGGAGCTGGCCAATAAAGAGCTGGCATTCTGACATAGAATGATATGTCTCAATGATACGTTTACAATGATAATTATTCATTAATAGTACTAGTGTAAATATTTATTTATTTAGCTTTTTCATTTTATTTATTTTATTTTAAAATTATTTATGTATTTACATTTAAACTATTTAGCTTTATTTTTATTTATTTATCTTAATTTTATTTTTTTTTATTTTATTTTAATCATTTATTTTATTTTAAATGATTTATATTTGTTTTTATTTAGCTTTATTGTTTAATTGCAATTGTTTAACAATTTTATTTAAACATTTATTTATTTTAAATTATTAAATTTAAATTATTATAAAAAAAATAAATTAAAAAAAATTAAAGCCAAGAAAACCTGCTCCATGATGAACTTCGCTCTCCTATTCTACACCACACTGCTCACATAATCTTAGATCATTGGATTCTGTCATTGGATGCAACTCAACACTAAAGTATCACTTATTGGAACCATAATTACAGTAAAGCATTCAACTCTATGATCCTAGACTAATGAGCCTATGCATAATAGAATCTTTGTGTATGTTTATATATTTTACATTGGATAAATTCAGGAAAAATCTTGCTTTGCGCTCAACACAAAAAAAGTAATATGACAAGTAAATGGCCTCCTATTAAACGTGAAAGCAGCTGCCCAGAGAAGTCCTGCTGACCTCTGAAAAGATCCCGCTGTCTACTGTCGTCAGAGTCTGAGAGAGCACGTATTTAATCCACAAAATGGGAAGCAAAACATAAGTTTAGAGTGTTGCATGCAACTTGTGCTGTAATGGTTTTCTTGGTCTCTTTGGTGAAAAAGCATCTATTGAAAGCATGAATGTAAATGTAACGGCTGCTCATTACAAAACAGCTCAGTGTTCCCAGAATCCATCATGAGACATGCAGGTTTGCGTATGTCGCTCTCAGATGAAATGCTCCTTTCTGGATGTGGGCTGGAATAGAAATATCCCTCATAAAACAAGACGTTTCTTTTCTTCTTAGTTGGAAATGGTGCAGGTTTTATTGCTGTGTTTATGGTTTTTGCAAATGCATTTATGTTGCTCAAGGTTGTACATTTTCTAAAGCATCTTATGCAGCTTGATTTACAAAGTCACATGTCTTATTTTATAGTGACAGTGCCCTGTCTTTATATCTGTGTGCGAGAACTAAAGCCAAGACCACCAGACAAGATATTATGTGACAATAAAAGATTACAATAATAGCAGCAGGGGGGAGCAGAAGGCCTTTTGAGGGAAAGTACATGATTGAGGTTGTGGTGAGTGTCTGTGTGTGATTGAGAGAAAGAAATGGGGAGGAAAAGAAACAAACCAGCAATCATAACAGCCAAAGTGAGAAGGCCAGTGGTGCACCTGAAGTTATTGTCTTCCTTTACTGGTCTGATTGGATTCAATATAAACAACTCAAATTCTGTACAGCAAACTTGAAAAGACAGACCTAAGGAGAGAGAATGAGTGACATGTACTCATCTGAGCGTGTAATGGGATACAATCTCAGTACAACTCGTGGTTTTAAAGACTTTAAAAGATTATTTGAGATTCATCTCACAGATGATTATAGTTTGAACATGAGATATTTTTCTTAATTGATTTTGCAAAGTGATCTCATTAGTATTTGTTCTGTTCAGCGTCATGTTTAGTAAAGTCAATGTCCCTATAATAATTGACTGGCGTGTAAAACATTGGGCGTATTTTGAAGAGTCTATGGCCGAGAACTTCAAATACTTTGCATACTTTTGATAATCCAGTGTTTAGTTGATCATGTGCAATCATTGTCACAGTTGTAAACATGACGGCTTTCTTCTTCCATGAGGGGGTTTGGCATCACAATGGCTTTGTTTCCAGGTGGGCCGTTAAAGAATGCAACACACACGTCTCCCAGAAATCCTGTCGAATTCAACCAATTAGATGACGACTTCAAAACTCCTGAAGTGTTTCCACTTCTGTTTTCCATATGCATCAGATGCTCAGCCAATGGTCTGAGAGACTTAGACTACTTTTCCAAACATACAACAATGTACGTATAAATGTTACGTACAAATACAAAAAAAAAAACTTTTACAAAAGAGGAGTGCTTTGTTTCCAACCTGTTATCACTCCCAAGGCGTCAAAATCTGAAGCATGGTCAAGTGCCTTCCGCGTCACAATGAAGGCACCCCTAGGTGTCATTTTTCGACACGCAGGGTGCTTTATTGATTTCATTTACATGTTGGAGTGTGATTTTCAATTTAATCAGCCAGCATAATTTTATTTACATTTATTTACACTATTTAGACACGTTTGAACATGTAACCCAACCCCATCCCATCCCTAATCCTACCCGTTTGTGTATTATATGATATAAAATACAGGATATAACAGGCAGATCCGACTGCATGCACAATTTATTCAAAAAGTACAAATATTCCAAGTGTTCCGAGGCCAAACGATTGATTTGTGTGAAGAAAATCCCCAAAAGCGATCAGCGTCTCCATCCACCGAAGATCATTCACACATTCAAATTTCTAAAATTGCCGCCTGAAGAAACGCTACAGTGAAATTGCATTGGCTCTTGTATGTCTCGTGACCAATTGCGTCATTACGTCAGCTTTGATTGTAAAATGTCATTGGCTCTCGTGAGTCTTGTGACCGAATGCGTCATGCTCAAGAGTCATTTGTATCATTTGAATGAGATATGAATGAGTGCGTTCACGGAGCGGCGGGATCATCATTTCAGCGATTAAAACATTAAGATCAACTCTGTTCTTCACATGAAGATATTGTATGACTTCAGAAGACTTGGAATGCAACATGAGTTAATACTTTTATACTGTTTTGGTCAGTTTTTGCAATAAATACCTGTGACTGTACTTTTATTTGCCTGTTACGTGTTTTATATTGTTTAGAAGTGGGTAGGTTTAGGGTAGGAGTGGGGTTAGTTGCTCCAAAATATAAAAGTAGCCTATAAATATTCATAAAATCATGTCTGCTTTTACAAATGCAAAAAATTAAATGCGTCTTGATCTGACGCATTGGGCAAACAACTGAAATCAATGGAGTACCCTGCGCCTCGATATAGTGACGCCTAGTGACGCCTTTAGCGTCTTCATTGTGACGCGTAAGGCACTTGACCATGCTTCAAATTTTGACGCCTTGGGAGTGAGAATGGGTTGATGTTTCGGTGATACTTAGACAGGGTCGAGGAGTATTAAAAGTTACTGCATAAAATAAATGTGTTAATCTTTGAAAAATAAAAAAAACAATATTTGTTTAATTGGATTCTTTTTAGTTACAATGTAGGCCAAATGTATGTAGAAATACATTCTTAAGGATTCACAAAGTCAATGTTGTTTTGGACCCTGCTGACTTTCATGGACTTTCATAACTCATTTTGTGTTCCACAGAAGATACAAAGTCATACAGTTTTGGAACGACATGATGTGTAAATGACAGAATGTTCATTTTTGGGTGAACATCAAGGCAGCTTCTTTTTTAAATCATCAAAACCATTTTTTTTCATGTGGAAATTGCACAATAATAATGCACTGTGTGTTTTAAACCCCTGTATGAAAATGGGGCTTATGACTTTTAATGCATCTTTTTTTATTTCTGCACAGGCATGGGCAATAGCTGAAAATATTCATCTTCAACAGTCTTTTCCTTTTCCACTCTCTCTCTTTCTTTCTGTGTTAGGCAGGACATTGGCAACACAGCAAAAACGGACTAAGCCAAGCGTTAAATTGTGTCTTTGAGGAAATGAATAAATAAAATTGAGAAACTAATTCCTTGACGGTGCACATCAGTTATGTGTGAGCGTCATATAGACTGTTCTGCCAGTGTCTTGATGGTTCTGCTTCAACCAGGTCAGTGTCTGACCAGCAAATCTTACGCTCTTATGCATTCACTATTTGCTTTTATTGATGCACTTGTATTAAAGGTAAAGTGTGTGATTTCACCCCGAGGGCACTGAACAGAATTGCCAAAAAGAATAGGTTTCCCAAACACTCGAAACATTCCTTCAGCTTGCCTGAAATTACTCCAAATAAAACTTTATTACAGAGTTGTGTGAGATATATTTATCCTTTTTTTTTTTTCTCTATTCTGTACACATTTATATATACCCAAATATGTTCTATCAACATTCTTTTTCTAGTACAGTTCCTTTTAGGTACATTATGTAACTTTTAGCCCTCTAGCGATTAAAAAACAAAACCGCATGCATTCTGTGGAAGAACATTGTTTTGGTTGTGCTTCGGCTCTGCGTGACTCTGCGGATGAATATGACCCTTCACAATGAACACTGTTAGAAAGCAACATATGGCAATTTATTAGTTCAATAGAATACCTTACTCACCTGTTGAGGAATAAAAACACCATCTCCTCATCTTGATCACTTCTACAACATTTCAAATCCCTCGGTTCTCGCCATCTCCAAAACGCCAAGCCAATGTTGATTTTATTATGAGCTCTGTCATGTTCTCTTTTCGCCAGCAGACTCTCCTCTGTTTGGCGTTTGTTATAAAAAAGGGTGATTCCCCAAAGTTAAAGATTTAGCGTGCTCCGTCAACCTTTCTCGTTTGTTGTGACAACTAACCTATGCCACTCCCACACCATACATGCATCAAAGTAGCCAGAGAAACCTTTCTCTATTTACGAATATATCGAGACACGCACGAGCAAGTGAAGCATGTATTTCCTGAAAAAACCATCTTGTCAGGTTTGAAATATAAACTCTTATAATAGGCTTACAATAGTGAATCAGGGTAAGACAAAAACACATTTTGGAAGGATTGATGATGTATTGACTAATTTTGTACAAAATAAGTTACATAGTGTGCCTTGTCAGGTTTATGTTCTGTTTTGAATTAGTTTTATTTGTTCCCAGTTTCTGTGTTTATTTCCTGTCTTCCTTAGTTTACCTAGATTCTTAGTGTGACTTATTTTTCTAGTTGTTTGTTACCCTAACAACCTATTGTGTCAACCTGCCCCTTGTTAACTCACTTATTTAGTCTCTGTTTATATACTCCGTTTAGTTTAGTTCTTTGTCCGTTCTTATGTCTATTTAAGTTGGTTGTTCTGTTCCTGCATCTTGTTCTCTCTCCTGAGTGTTTGTTATATTGCTAATTAAAGTTTTACTGCTGCATCTAGATCTTGCTCAAACTCATCCTTGCTACAACCACACTGTGGCTATGTTTACATGCACACCTTTTGTTTAAATTGGATTGAATTCATTCCAATTGATGAATTCCCGTTTCCAGTTCCCATGCCAAAAATAAAGTGTCTGTGGATGAGAGTATGAAGTGAGGACTGACGGGACATTGTTCTGCTTCACTTCACAGATGATAAGTGGTAGGAGAATTTTAGAATAACACAAGTAATTTATGAAATTTTATTTAACAGTGCAACTGCAGCTTGTTCCGTGCACCATACGTCATTACACCATTTCTACCTCATTGCACATGCGCAATCTTTTCCAGTTTGGTTTTTCCGTCCGATCAACTGTTTACAAGTTCTCTTGATCGAATTAGAAAAGGAATAAACCACTCATTTTAATCCGATCAAAATTTAATTTGGCTCGAGCTCAATCAGATCAATTAAGGTGTTTACATGAAGGCTTTTCAGTCCGATTGAGCCGTCAATCCAATTACTAATGGATTATTTGGTTGCATGTAAATGTAGCCTGTGACAGAAGAACAGACTTTAAATATGGATCTAGCAGCAGTTTTTCTCGGACCAGAAACCATTCTGTGTTCCATTTTACAAGATGGCCGGGAAATTGAGGAGTACCAAGTTTTTGGAATGCTGCCACCTGACTTTATGGGATGATCGCTCGCTGATGGACTGTTTTGGAGTGGGCTGGACGAGAACAGTATCAAAGTATCTGGACACTGTGCTGTGGCTGTATGGCTCAACATTTACCGTCTGTGAGGTGGAGGATGACATCTCCCCCTCACAGCTACAGCCCTCCTAGTCCACTCTTATCACCCTGATGTCTTGGTCATCTACCCAGAATCAGTGCCATTACTCACCACGGACCTAGAACCAGAGCCAGAGCTCGAGCCTGCTGCCAAGTCTGACCAGGTGTGTGAGCTGATCTCCATGTCCATCCCAGAGGGAGTTTTGGTGCAACTGGTCTGCCTGGAGTGGCTGATTGCCCTGAGCCAGTTCCCATCCTTGTTTCTGCCTTTGAGCAACCTCCTTACCTGCCAGTCCCCACCAGCTGTTTAGATATTCCAGTCCCTTCCTTCCCGTTCTGCTGGTTATGCCCAGCACCAAGCATGTTTCGTTGCCCAGCACCAAGTGTTTGTCATTGATGATGCTCCTACCCAGCCTTCCACTCCCACCCGCTCTACCTATGCCCTCTAGTAATTCAGCCTTGTCTCCACTGGCTCCCTTGAGTCCTACGGCTCCTTCTTCGTTGGCCACACCTTGCAGCTCGGATTCGCCTTGGGCTTCCAGTTCGCCGTCTAGGTGTGTTGATCCCCTGGCTTTGCCTTGAGATTCTGAGCCCCACACTCCACCCCTCTCTGTCGACCCATTGGCTCCACCTTGGCTCTATGCTCCCTCTGCTCCACTGTACTCCTACGTCTCATCCCTCCACCCCTTTAGCTCCACTGGGCTCTTCCTTCCCTCCGGCTCCACCTCAGTCTCCCATCTTCACTTCGGTCCCACAAGCCTCAGCCCTCCAGTACAGCGTTGTCACCCTGGGTCGTCGGCTCTTCGGCTCTGCCTCTGTCCCCACCTCCTACGGCTCCATTTTAGTCTGTCGTACCCCTGGTTCCACCTGTCCTGTCCACCAAAGCTCCACAATGGATCCTCCCTCCATCGGCTCCACCGTGAACCTTCATAATGGCTCTGCTCTGGGTCACTCCCAGGTTCCTCCCTCTATTGTTTCCTCAATGTCTCCTTCCTCCATTGGCTGTGTCCAAAATAGCATACTCTCTTGAGTAGTTATGTATTTTGAATAAGTAATTACTTCACGGCAGATAAAAAAGTATGTTCTATATAGTTTAAATGTGTGTAGTATGAATGTAATCTGGACCCACTACATTCTCCATGTTATCATTATCATGTGTCCTACCAACGTCAGTTACATCGCTTCACTGCTATTCATAAATCCTCTCCCATGGCCTCATGGGATAGTAAAGTATCCATCGTATGCACACTTCAGAATCTCACTGGAAGAAGTAGGTCATCAGTTGCCTACTGTGAATTCGGACATGCATCTTTTGTCACATACTGTTTTTTGCCTACTATATAGGAGGCAAGTATGTGATTTCAGATGCAGCCAGTTTCTTCCCTGGCTCCTCCCTCCATCATCTCCTACATGGTGGTTCCCTCTGTCAGCCCGGCCCCCCGCCCCAAGGTCACACCTCTGCCCCGGGTCACACCTCTCTCCAGCTCCACGTCCCCCTCCAGAGCCCCCACCCTCCTTCCTCTGTTGAACTGTTGTTTTTATTATGGTGCGAGGACACGCCTTTCTGGGAGGGGGTGTAATGTCAGGTTTATGTTTTGTTTTGGTTTAGTTTTATTTGTTCCCAGTTCCTGTGTTTTTCCTGTCTTCTTTAGTTGACCTAGTTTTCTAGTTTTTCTAGTTTCCTAGTTGTTTGTTACCCTAGCAACCTATTGTGTCCACCTGCCCCTTGTTAACTTACTCATTTAGTCTCTGTATATACATATACTCCCTATTTAGTTTTTTGTTTGGTCTTTGTCTACTTAAGATGGTTGTTCTGTTCCTGCATCTTATTCTCTCTCCTGACTGTTTGTTAATTTGAGTTATTGTTAAAGTTTTACTGCTGCAACTAGATTCTGCTTTAACTCATCCTTGCTGCAGCCACACAGAATGGGTTTGTGACAGAATGGGTTTGTGAAACGATTCATTTGGATTACAGTCAAAGTAAAATGTGCGTACTGCTAGCTGTTTTGCTTAAAAATAGACACCATACCGATTATGATTTCTACACAAAAACAAACATTAGTACAAACATACAGAAAAATAAAACATTTATGCAAACTTTATGCAAACCTATATATACTTTATGTATTTAATCTCACTTTATTTACCAGTTTGCTGCTGACCTTTGTTCAACCACAAATAACAACATATGACTTATCTTTAGTTGAATGTGGCATCTGTATTTATTTTTTATTTTATTGCTGAAATTTTCAGTTCACCTACTTATAATATTCCCTAAAAGTATGTACTCTTTTTGAGAAGAAAAGTATGTACTTTGAGTGGGTAGCAGAAGACCGGGAACTAGTCTGTCAATCACCTTGTCACAGTCAACATTCTATGCACACTCCACATTTCAGTTCATTTAATTTATGCTACAATTCCTTATACCATATTGGAGAGAAAATAAGTATCATGTTGAGCTGCCAGTCAAGGGCATTTTGTGTGGAGAACTTTTCTGATGTTTTTTGCATCCAATGCATTTAAAAGTTAATGGCCAAATGTATCTTTAGAAAAGTTCACAATGTTGTTGCACATTAAATAAATATTTTTCATCAGGTTAGATATTGATTATTAATCACTAAAACCTGTTTATCTAAACCTCTCTACTTAACTGACGTTTGTAGTTTTTTTTAACACTTTTTTATACATTTTTGTAGTTCAAAACCAGATCCTCCTCCAAAGTGCAATGGGTTGTGGGCAATATTAGCCATGTGCATGGATCTACAGTTCGAATTTCCACCAGAAATAGCAGACCACCTGGGTACTGTAACTTTGGGATATTCATTTCAACATACTATTATTTTGACACAGGTGTGTGTAATCAGAATGCCGCAGAGAGTGAGCTGAGTGTTGGGGGAGGGGGAGCCTGGTGTAGTCGTGACAGATTTGGCACACACTAATTCTAATTTTGAATACTGTTTAGGATGGATAGAATGCAATTTGGGATACGACAACACCTGTGTAGCATGTGGTTAACACTTTATTTCGATGGTCCACTTTAGACATTCTACAAACTAAAAGTAACGTTGCAACAACATGTCAACTAGCCGTCATTAGATTAGTAGTCTGTGCACTTAATATCTGCTAACACATTATTTTGATGTTCCCCCAACAGACATTCTACTGACTATAAGTAACTTTGCAACTACTTCAACTTATTCTACTAACCTGAACCCTTACACCTAACCCTAACCTAACAGTCCTACTACAGTCTACTAATAGTCTAATGAGAGTTAGTTGACATGTAGTTGCAAAGTTGCTTATAGTTAGCAGAATGTCTAAAGTGCACCACCAAAATAAAGTGTAACCGCATGTGGGTATCACTTGACAGACAATTGGTTGTCTGGCGCGGTTCCATTCACATAGCACACATTAATTGAAAATGTTTAAAACGTGAGTTTGGCTACAAATGTGGTTGTCATTCTCGTAAATAAGCGAACTGTGTGTGAACATAACTGTATTACGTACTAAAATACATTGATGCCGATTTCACAGATAAATCTTAAACCTAGTCCCAGACTAAAATGCATTGAGCTGTCTTAACTGAAAGCAACTTGCTCTAACATATCTTAAAATATGTCAGAGCCATTGTTTTGTCTCAAGATGCACACCTAAGGCACGTTTATAAAAGCTACTTAAATGTCCTAATTTAACTAAGGCCTAATCCTGGCTTAATCTAAACCCGTCTGTGAAACCAGGCCTGTGAGTTGTATAGAAAATTAAACTCAACATTATGCAGTCTATACTATTTTTAACTGCATATGTAGCACTGCGAGGGTTAATATTTTAACAATTAAAGGTGATCTCTTTGAAGGCAGAAAGAGTTTCTGGAGGCCTGGTTTACTGGTTGTGATGGTGTAGCCAGCGAGAGCAGCTCGTGTTATTATGCTAGTAAATAGAGCTCCTTCTGTTTAATGCAATCATTCCCATTCGTTCCCATCATCACCCTGTGCTGAAGGGCTCCACCTCACACTGATGGAATCAATTAAAAACATAATTCATCAAGGTGCTGCTCTGTTTGAAGTTTGCACTCCTACCTTTCATATACTGGTATGGATCAGTTCTTTATTTACCTTAAGCATGACCCAAGATCCTTTTGTACCCTTCTGTGGCCCTCACACGAATAAGCAGCCATTTTCAGAATTGATGTGCTTTAAATGTGCAGTTGAGTCTTTTCATCATCATGCACAGTCAGTGGTCTCACAATCAGTGTCATGAAAAAGGTCTATAGAATTCACATACGGTAATTTGTATTTTGCCTATAAGTGGATTATCGCCTGTCTCCAGGTTTTGCTGATATTTAGGATTAAGGCCAATGTGTTGGGTGGGAAGTTGTAAGCACAATGCTCTTACCACAGAGGAACAGCCTGAGTCTAGACAGAGTGTCTTAATTAAAAGGATAGTACACCCAAAAAAGTTAAATTGTCATAATTTCCTCATCCTCATGTTATTTTAAACTTCAGTTAGTTTATTTTTTCCTCTGTGGAACATAAAAGGAGACATGTTTTTATTTAATGCAATTGTAATTTGGAGGGTTGGAGCTTTCAAGATTTAAAAAGGCAATATGTTAAATGTGTTGGGTTCCTGTACTAAAGGAATGAACGTTGTTCACTCTGAACTTTTTAGATCTGTGTTCTCTTGAAGTTCAAAGTGCTGTTCCTGATCATGTATAACAGAGACATTTCATTCTGATACTTTTGATGGCTGCTAGACAGGAAGCAGGAAGACACTTCTTATCTCTAATACCAGGCGGAGGGATATTTTTGCCATCGTTTCCTTTTGGTCTTGAGACTGAATGATCTGCAGTTTTTGTAAGATCAGACATTATTGTAGCTTACAGTATTTTGGGATGACTATCTATCTATCTATCTATCTATCTATCTATCTGTCTGTCTGTGCATCAACACATTTTAATCTGGACATTTGTTCCTTTTTTTCTTTTTTTCCACATTAAGAATATATACACCGATCAGGCATAACATTATGACCACCATGGGCACCCTGACTGGTCTGCGGCAATGCAGCCCCATACGCAACAAACTGCGTCACTTTTGATAGATACTGACCACTGCAGACCGAGAACACCCCACAAAAGCTGCAGTTTTGGAGATGCTCTAACCAAGTCATCTAGCCGTCACAATTTGGCCCTTGTCAAACTTGCTCAAATCATTATGCTTGCCGGGACAGGCGTGGATTGTAACATTACCTTCCTCCCGGTAGGCGCGTCCTCGCGCCTTAGATGTAACACCGGGGGGGGGAGGGTGCCCTGGAGACCTACTACACGCAGGTGTGGGGGAGGTGCAGACAGGTACAGAGGTCTCCAGGCTGGGACTAGGACATCGGGCGGCCACGGCGGGACTAGGACATCGGGCGGCCACGGCGGGACTAGGACATCGGGCGGCCACGGCGGGTCAGGAGCCCCACCCACATGTGCTCCACCCACGGGTGTATAGCCCCCCCCCAAAATTTTCTTTGGGGAATTCAGGGGTGGTATGAAGGCTGGAGTGGCCTCGTGGAGAGAACTGGAGCTGGCCCGTGGAGAGAACTGGAGCTGCAGGATCGCGCCAAAAGTCTATTAGCCACCGTTCCGGGAGAGATCGGGGTGATGTAGGTCTCCATTTTTGTGGAAGTCCTGGCAGTTTTGGTCCGTTCTTCTGTTACAAGTTGTGTAGTGCAGCAGGGAAGAGAAGATCCGGGGGTTTCAACAAAGACGGTTTTTATTCAGAAACTAAGGCAGAACACGACACACACGTAAGCAGAACAATTTCATAACATACAAGAACGGACCAGGAGTGCTGGGAGTGAGTTCAATATAAAGGGAATGCTAATGACAAAGACCAGGTGCAGGGAATCCAGGGAGAGCGGGAGAGACGATGAGGAAGTGAGTTCAGGTGTGAGACAGGGAGGATCCTGGGAAATGGAGTCCAGGACAGGCGTGGATTGTAACAAATATATCCCACCCACTAACAGGTGCCGTGATGAGATAATCAGTGTTATTCACTTCACCTGTTATAATGTTATGCCTGATCAGTGTGTATATATATAGCTTTTGGTTAGCATGTAACGTCAAATTTTCAAATATTATCAAACTTTTGGTAAGGAAAAAGAAAGATCTAGTTATCTTTAGTAGATTATTTATTTATTTATATTTACAGTTACGCTTTTTTCGTAAATTGAATACGGAAGGCGGTCTGGCGGAAGCTAGATATTTTACTTTATAACATGTTAAATGTTTTTTTTTTTTTTACACAAACGCATGGCTAATTGCATTTAATTAATTTTAATTTAAACTACAAATGGCTAATTGCATTTAATTTAAACTAATACATTTTCATTTAATTGCAAATAACATGCGATTAAGTACTCGGAAAACAGTACATTAAGTTCACACTTAATTTTTTTAACTATTTTATTTTCGTGATAAAATAAAATATGCAAAGTGTACTTCTTTTTCAAAAGGAAAGGCACTTCAAGATATATATGCTTCTTATGCACACAGCATGCACAAAATGGTGAAAAATATTTACAAAAGTGGCACCATCTTGGTAGAGCAAGTAACGTCCTCATCAGTCATCTGTTCTCTAGGGTTATTCCAACACTTTTTAGTGCATTATTGTACTTTCGGCACCAAAAGTACCCATGGGCACATGCACCATATGGTCTAATTTAATCTTTCTAAAGAGCTGCCCAAGTATCAAATGACCATTTGCAAACGCTATTAAAAAGTCTGCTGAATGCAAATACTTAAATTAGACAACACAGCATGCATGTTAATGCCCAACTAGCATTTGAATTGTGTCTATATGACTTTGCCCACACAAACAGTGCTAAGAGGGTTCTGACCTTCAGAGAAGAGTGATGACATTATCATAAATGATTTCCCTAAATTAAATATTATTTTAAGCATTTACTGTATAGCTTGAATAGATAATATTATAGAAGAAATACTATATAAATACAAAACATTTCCTTCAAATTAAGACATAATAAAAGCTGCACATGTAGTGTCTTGTGCCAGGCTTCCCGTCTCCTACAAGCCTGCATAATTCCACGTGCCATTTTTCAAATCCAGTCAAACAAATCTTGGAGGTCACTCTGTCATTACAGTGCAGCATAGTCATTATTTTTTCCCCTGCTGGGGTTTTGCTTTGAGTGCTGTAACTGAACAGTAACATTGTGCAAAGTTCTTTATTACAGATGAGCAGGATGCTGAGTGCAATAAGTTTAATAGAAAAAATTATAGCATTTTATTGTATTTAAAATAACATTTTATTTTAATTACAGGAATATTTGCATGCATAATTAAAATAAAACATTTAAAGGTGTGTTTTTTATTAAGTTTCTGGGCAGATGTTCCATTCATTCACACGGTTCTCATGTACATCCACCAGTTTAAAGGCCTCACCGGTCCAATAATTCAAGATTCAAACGGGCCTTTCCATTTCCAAACCCCTCCTGTCACATCCCAAACCTCAGAGACTCATTACTTACATCCAGCGTAAGCCTTGTTAATGTAACATCTGAAAAAATGAAGAGATGTTAGCAAGATCCACATGGAATACTTTTGTTCCTGCCAAACTTTACACCGTATTTCATCGCTAGCTGTGGAAAGCGTCACGCAATTACCATCTCAGTAAAGATAAATCCAGATCTCTTCAGGATTTCTACATGGATAATAAATGCACATAACATTAGCATGTTTACAGTTCTAGACAATTATATTATGATTATTTCACCTTTGCATGCGGATGCATGTGGTGCATCAGAGCATCATTATACGCCCTCAAACTAGCGGAGCTAAATTCGATCACGCTCGGTGAAATCAATGGCTGTACGTCATAAATAAAACATGCAAGCGCTATGGCATCCTCAAGTAGCTGATCTGCATAGGGCATGGTGGGAAGGTTACAGCACATGTCATATTTATGGGCTCTGGTTAATGGAGGGGAATAGACAGCAGCTAAAGTATCTGCCTCAGCCTGCATGTTTCCCTGCGTTCCCACCAGCTCCACTTGCGGAAACATGGTGTCGCATGGAACATCTGAACGTGAGAGCAATCATGCTGTCGCTAGGAGGGAAAATCAATTCCTGTGGTTGGTGATCTGTGTTAAATACCAAAGAGCGGGAGGGGGAAGATCTTTATTTCCCTGAGCACACACAGAGCAATTGTCTTTAACACTGAAATAGAACTATAATATAAAAAGAAACCGATCCCAAAACACACAGGGCAAAACTAAGCGGCAGCAATCCTACTCGTACAAGACTTCCATGTCAGCAGAGTGTAAAATCAAAGGTATTTGCTGTCGACTACATGTGCATATCGTGTATTACTTCCTGAGTTGGGCTTCACGGCGTGAAGTGCTGCAGCAGGATCTTGGGAAATCAGCATGTTGTCTTCTCGGCTCTCAGGGTTGTGCTTACCTCCTCTAGAGTCATCTGCTGTTCATTTCGGCTCTTTGATTGTGCCGCTCTTGGTGCGAGGAAGTGTTCCTCCTGGAGAGGGAATCTTCCACACAGCTGCCAATCTCTCTCTGAATAGGCTCTTTCACTTTGTCTTTCTTAAGCATTAATTCCCAGCCTGCAAAACTCAACATATTGCTGATTATGGGTGTTGCAGTTTCGTGCAAATAGTCTATGTGATTTCTAGTGTTGAAAAGTTTAATCCTTTTATTTTTAATATTTAAAAATCTTTGTGTGCTGCTGCGCGTCCCTGCATGTGTAATAAGCAGAGTGTACGCATGTTGTCCACCTGCCTATTAGGCGCATATTACTAACGCACCCTTTAAATAACACAAAAAATACTGACTTTAGACCAGGTTTTTGTTGGTCAATGGCGCAGTCGATTTCAGTTGCCTCAAAATAGCACCGTGCCAACAATGTGCCTGAACACACCTCGTTTTCAGACCAGCACGGCCATGGGCGAACAGATGTGTGCGAGTGCATTTGCTATTTAAACAACATGATGCTGGATGTGAAAATGAAAACTGAAACTAGCAAAAAACACTTGCGTCACGCCTGGCGTCGCATTGCGCCGGGTGTATGATAGGGCTCTAAGTTTTATTTACAGCTTTGAAAAAAAATTGTTTACAGTGCACAATTTGGTGATAATTACAATATATTTAATGATTATTATTATTAAATATTCCATTTAAATATTTTATAAATATTAAGTAGTAAATGTTAATAATACATATTACAAAATAATAAATACTCTACTTAAAAATGATTAATTAAAGATCTGAAGTAAATCAATTACAGTGGATCAATTATTGTAAATGTTATGGCATTTCGTTTTGTTTTTGCTATAATTTGAGTGTGAATATCTTGGTGTGACAAACCCAGCAAAACAATTATATAAGTAATTTATTGTACTGTATTTGCTGTCTTTGATAATTTAATATATAAAAGCTAGCAACTCATCAAGATCATCTGTGCATACAATTATGGTTATTTTCATTCATTACATTTCAGTGAAAATTGCTGATACATGCTGTCAAACTCTGAATACATGCAAACACAACTTGAATATAGTCCGTATTCTCTGTATACATTTGTTTATTTATTTTATTTTTATTTTTTTTTTTCCCAAGCTGGTGTCATTTTTTATTTCATTACTAGAAAGAGTGGAAACAGAGTACCTGCTCCCCAGTAATTCTTATTAATCTGACTGCATATGTACAAATACATCAGACATTAGAAACTAGTGTTTGGTCAGCTGAATATTGGATTTATGGCTAACGGATAATTTTCCCTATGAGCAAAATTGAAGATTATGGAATCTAGCCTGAATTTAAGCTGTTTAAAGGTTCAGATCTGGGAACAAACCAGCAAAAATATCCTACTTAAACATAACTTATTTGATTTTTCTGCTGCCAACTTATTCTTATTACAGACACAGCCATTTTTAGTGCTCTTGGGCCTCTAATCATGTAATTACTTTAGGCTTAGTCTTCATAATACCTAAAAGACTTGTGACCTTAACTCATTTTGGTGGAAATATGAACTTGATGCTAAAAAAATAAAAAAATAAATCTTAGAATAATACACAGCACCACTTTAAATGTACTAATTAAAATTATTAAAATTATTCATTATTACATTATATTATTACATTAGTATTTATTTATTTATTTTTTGCTAGTGATTTGAAAATCCTTATAAAAATATATATATACACTCACCTAAAGGATTATTAGGAACACCATACTAATACTGTGTTTGACCCCCTTTCGCCTTCAGAACTGCCTTAATTCTACGTGGCATTGATTCAACAAGGTGCTGAAAGCATTCTTTAGAAATGTTGGCCCATATTGATAGGATAGCATCTTGCAGTTGATGGAGATTTGTGGGATGCACATCCAGGGCACGAAGCTCCCGTTCCACCACATCCCAAAGATGCTCTATTGGGTTGAGATCTGGTGACTGTGGGGGCCATTTTAGTACAGTGAACTCATTGTCATGTTCAAGAAACCAATTTGAAATGATTCGAGCTTTGTGACATGGTGCATTATCCTGCTGGAAGTAGCCATCAGAGGATGGGTACATGGTGGTCATAAAGGGATGGACATGGTCAGAAACAATGCTCAGGTAGGCCGTGGCATTTAAACGATGCCCAATTGGCACTAAGGGGCCTAAAGTGTGCCAAGAAAACATCCCCCACACCATTACACCACCACCACCAGCCTGCACAGTGGTAACAAGGCATGATGGATCCATGTTCTCATTCTGTTTACGCCAAATTCTGACTCTACCATCTAAATGTCTCAACAGAAATCGAGACTCATCAGACCAGGCAACATTTTTCCAGTCTTCAACTGTCCAATTTTGGTGAGCTGGTGCAAATTGTAGCCTCTTTTTCCTATTTGTAGTGGAGATGAGTGGTACCCGGTGGGGTCTTCTTCTTCTTCCGCCTCAAGGTTGTGCGTGTTGTGGCTTCACAAATGCTTTGCTGCATACCTCGGTTGTAACGAGCGGTTATTTCAGTCAAAGTTGCTCTTCTATCAGCTTGAATCAGTCGGCCCATTCTCCTCTGACCTCTAGCATCAACAAGGCATTTTCGCTCACAGGACTGCCGCATACTGGATGTTTTTCCCTTTTCACACCATTCTTTGTAAACTCTAGAAATGGTTGTGCGTGAAAATCCCAGTAACTGAGCAGATTGTGAAATACTCAGACCGGCCCGTCTGGCACCAACAACCATGCCACGCTCAAAATTGCTTAAATCACCTTTCTTTCCCATTCTGACATTCATTTTGGAGTTCAGGAGATTGTCTTGACCAGGACCACACCCCTAAATGCATTGAAGCAACTGCCATGTGATTGGTTGATTAGATAATTGCATTAATGAGAAATTGAACAGGTGTTCCTAATAATCCTTTAGGTGAGTGTACTTTGAACTAGGTATCGTTCAACCACTAATCCTGTTTTGGCTTCTTTTGGAAGTATTCTCATTGGTGAAGCAAAAATTAACAGAATTTCTGGTCATATAAATGTAAAGTTACTCAATATCTTGTTTATTGTATAAAGTCAATGTCGCAATTGTGCTGTTGTACTGAACGTGATATCCATAGGCTTGAGGCCACAGCCCACGGCACTCTTGGTTGTGTGTGAAATTACTTAATTCTGAATTATTTTAGGATAAATTAGGTGCATATGCAATTATCAAGGTAATTTACAGAATTGTAAGGGCATTCTTGCATAGCAAACAGGGGTGGATGTTTTCTTTGTAATGTTCTAAACTGCAGCATTGTCGGCTGGATGGAAAGTACTGAAAGATTGTGACAGTGATGAAGAGGGTGAGGCTTTGTAATAATGTGGAACAGAATGTTCCTCATGAATTCTGAGGTGATGGCCTTTTGTCAGAATGTTTCCAACTGTGCTGGATTCTGGAGCTTCTGCCACTCTAAACCTAGACAGGATTGTTACTCGTCTCCATCAGTGTCTTTCAGCAGTTGACAGTCACTCTTTACACTCAGTTCACAAAAGTTTTTATTATTAATCACTTTAACCCTCTATCTTCTGTTTGAGACAGCACAAGGCTTTTTAAATATCTCAAAAAAAAAAAAAGCATAACATTGATATATCAGGTTGAATACTTCATGACTCCTATTGGATTGCTCTATTGGATGGTAATGACACGATCTGAGCGCATGGTCTGAAGCGCATGGCGCAGGTGCACTTAGGGCGTGTCCGAATCCACTTTTGCTAGTTTAGCGACAGAAAAAATGGCTGGCGCGCCAGGCGCATGGTCCAAAAGGGTTGTACCTAGTCTCTTAATGAGTCATGGGTGTGTTTTGGGCATAATGTGCAATAAACCAATCAGAGTCTCATCTCCCATTCCCTTTAAAAGCCAGTTGTGCTTGCACCATGGCAGATTCGCTATTTACATGGCGGAATTTGCGAGCAGAAAGACTGAACGCTTCTCCAGAGAGGAATCCTTTTATTTTTAATATTTAAAAATCTTTGTGTGGTGCTGCACGTCCCTGTGTGCATTGTGCACCCGCCTATAGGTGCATATTACTAACGTGCCCTTTAAATAACACAAAAAATACTGCGCTATTGACTTTAGACCAGGTTTTTGTTGGTCAACGGTGCAGTCGTTTTCAGCTGCCTCAAAATAGCAACGCACCAACAATGCGCCTGAACACACCCCGTTTTCAGACCAGCACGGCCATGGGCGAACAGATGGGGCGCACATGCATTTGCTATTTAAACAACATGGCGCTGGACGTGAAAATGATGGGGCTGCTTCGGGGCTGAAACTAGCAAAAAACATTTGCATCGAGCCTGGCGTCGCATTGCGCCAGGTGTATGATAAGGCCCTTCATGTGAACTTTATTACGACAGGTAGGTTAAAGGAATATAAAGTATTATAAATATAAAGAAATATAAAGTGTACTGCCGAATGTACTGATTAAAGGTTAACTAAAATATAAAGTATTTTATATTAAAACTTGTATGTATGTAATTTTTGGCCCTCTAGCGGTTAAAAAAAAAACGGTTAAAAAGCATTAAAACATATATTTCCTTAGTAAATTGCCTGTTATGGCTGTAAATGGCATTTTCCATCTATGATCTAGGTGCTTACAGGCTTGCTAGATAAAACATAATACCTTTTTACGCATATGCTTAAAGGCCTTAAAGCACTTGAACCCCATTAATTGCTGCTTGCAGCTGTGTTGATTTTTTTTTTTACTCAAAAAAGACAGTTATTTTTGTCAATGAAAATTATTTCATATTTATAATGGATTGAGATAGACCGACTTCACTAGATGTGTTTCATTGAGAAGTCAGAGAGCACACCATTGCATCATAAATCATCCCCATGATGTTATTGAATAAATTATATGCCTTTTCTTTGTTTTTGCAGAACTGTGTTTAATCTTTGTGTTGAAATCTCATGTAATCTGCTAATTCCCTAATTTACTGCAGTCATTCAACTTTAGAAAGTGGATGAAATATTTGCACACAATGAATTACATGGAACCAGACTGACAGAAATATAAGCTATAGATGATGGAAATCAGTATGGCAGTAATGTTTCTACCATTAGTACTTCAAGTTGGTGCAAAAACATTGACTTTCACTGTTTGGAATTGGAACATTTATCGGATGATTGTGATGATCACGTGTCCAGTTGGCATTTGTTGCAAATCTTATCAAGGTCTTGCTTTTACCCATTTTTTGGTAAAAGATTTAGGACCAGATTTACTAAACAGGGCAAATTAGCGTACGAGCGCAATTCCATAAAAGCACCAATGGAAGTGGACAGTTCTGCGCGTGATCTACTGACGACACGCAAATTAATGAACACGCAGCCGGATCATTTCCATAATGACCAGCTCAATCTAATCGTTAGCATCTGGTTTAAGACGCGCTTTTTTTTGGGCGGTTAATAATGGCGCAAACACCAGTAAACCACGTTGTATTATTCATTTAGATACTCCCCTCCCATGAATTTTGTGCCTGAAAGGGAAACTCCTACAAATGCATATGCAATAATATACATATATATATATATATATATATATATTTTCTTTTTTTTTTTTCTTTTTTTTTAACACTAGGCTACTTTCAGATAATATATTAATTACAAACCCGATTCCAAAAAAGTTGGGACACTGTACAAATTGTGAATAAAAAAGGAATGCAATAATTTACAAATCTCATAAACTTATATTTTATTCACAGTAGAATATAGATAACATATCAAATGTTGAAAGTGAGACATTTTGAAATGTCATGCCAAATATTGGCTCATTTTGGATTTCATGAGAGCTACACATTCCAAAAAAGTTGGGACAGGTAGCAATAAGAGGCCGGAAAAGTTAAATGTACATATAAGGAACAGCTGGAGGACCAATTTGCAACTTATTAGGTCAATTGGCAACATGATTGGGTATAAAAGAGCCTCTCAGAGTGGCAGTGTCTCTCAGAAGTCAAGATGGGCAGAGGATCACCAATTCCCCCAATGCTGCGGTGAAAAATAGTGGAGCAATATCAGAAAGGAGTTTCTCAGAGAAAAATTGCAAAGAGTTTGAAGTTATCATCATCTACAGTGCATAATATCATCCAAAGATTCAGAGAATCTGGAACAATCTCTGTGCGTAAGGGTCAAGGCCAGAAAACCATACTGGATGCCTGTGATCTTCGGGCCCTTAGACGGCACTGCATCACATACAGGAATGCTACTGTAATGGAAATCACAACATGGGATCAGGAATACTTCCAGAAAACATTGTCGGTGAACACAATCCACCGTGCCATTCGCCGTTGCCGGATAAAACTCTATAGGTCAAAAAAGAAGCCATATCTAAACATGATCCAGAAGCGCAGGTGTTTTCTCTGGGCCAAGGCTCATTTAAAATGGACTGTGGCAAAGTGGAAAACTGTTCTGTGGTCAGAAGAATCAAAATTTGAAGTTCTTTTTGGAAAACTGGGACGCCATGTCATCCGGACTAAAGAGGACAAGGACAACTCAAGTTGTTATCAGCGCTCAGTTCAGAAGCCTGCATCTCTGATGGTATGGGGTTGCATGAGTGCGTGTGGCATGGGCAGCTTACACATCTGGAAAGGCACCATCAATGCTGAAAGGTATATTCAAGTTCTAGAACAACATATGCTCCATCCAGACGTCGTCTCTTTCAGGGAAGACCTTGCATTTTCCAACATGACAATGCCAGACCACATACTGCATCAATTACAACATCATGGCTGCGTAGAAGGATCCGGGTACTGAAATGGCCAGCCTGCAGTCCAGATCTTTCACCCATAGAAAACATTTGGCGCATCATAAAGAGGAAGATGTGACAAAGAAGACCTAAGACAGTTGAGCAACTAGAAGCCTGTATTAGACAAGAATGGGACAACATTCCTATTCCTAAACTTGAGCAACTTGTCTCCTCAGTCCCCAGACGTTTGCAGACTGTTATAAAAAGAGGGGATGCCACACAGTGGTAAACATGGCCTTGTCCCAACTTTTTTGAGATGTGTTGATGCCATGAAATTTAAAATCAACTTATTTTTCCCTGAGAAAATGTATCATTTTAAGTTTAAACATTTGATATGTCATCTATGTTGTGTTCCGAATAAAATATTGAAATTTGAAACTTCCACATCATTGCATTCTGTTTTTATTCACAATTTGTACAGTGTCCCAACTTTTTTGGAATCGGGTTTGTAAATAAAAGGCCACTTAAGTGTTCTTAAAGAGTATGCTTTCATGATGTTGTTTCTTAACACACAAATACACTTTTTGCAATTTGTAATATCCAGTTAAAAAATTTTTTTTTAAGTTTTAACATTTTGAATGCTTTAAAGTACTTATTTTGATGTGTTTAAAACATACTAAAGCACATGCAAAGTACTTGATCATAACAGTAGTGTGTTGTGTGATACATTTAAAGTTAATATATTTTAAAGGCCCACTGAAGTGCCTTGAAACACGCAGCATTATTCAATTTGTTGACGTAATTTCCCCTGAAACAGGAAGACAGGGCGGGACATATCAGACAGCTCCTCTCCTTTTTTAAAACAGCCAATAGTTTCGTTTATATCACAGTTTGACTACTGGAGTTCGCCACCCCTGGACTACAGCATTTTATCTCTGTAAATTCGCAGTTTTCTTCTTAATCTCTAACCGTTTCTCATCATAATCTCCTCCATATCGCTTTGAAATAAAGCATTCTGTGCAGAATTCAAATGGGTCCGATATGTTTTGTTGTCTGTGCTGACTCGCGCATATCCACTCGCTCTCGCGTCTCTGGACCGGAGTAGACTGTGTGTGCGCGCGCTGTGGCAGTGCGCGTGAAACTAACGTGAAACCAGACTTAATTCGCCTCAACTGAAAGCATATTTACACTGTCTGAATCGTTCCCTGTCCCCTATATAGTGCACTATGTGCCATTCACCATGTATAAAATAGTAAATGTGTGAACAAGTGACTGATTTCAGACCCAGCTTCAGCGTCTATTTAGGGGACGGGACGCTTCAGATTCTAGAGAGCATTTGATTGGACAGAAGATGTGATGAGAAGCTGAAGTCCGCAGTGATGTCATAAAAAACCTGTGATCCATTTTAGCGGAAGTGAGAGACTGTAAATTTTGAATGCTTATATCTCCTAAATTAGAATTTTGTCATTGTTTTGGAACACACCAGCTTATTCATAACCTTAAGACTAACATATTCATACTAAAAGCTAAAAAACTTACATTTTATTTTAAGGGGGCCTTTAAATGTGCTAAATTGCAACTTCATCAGTACAAATGTATTTAAATTATTTATTTACTTGACATGCACGTTTCAATAGAAATGACAGTATATTTTAGTTTACCATGAATGCTCAAATCAGTATACAGCACACTCAGCAATACACTACTTTAACCATATTTCAAAGACAATAGTCCTACTTAAGTTGGGGGGAAAAGAGCTCTCAAAATAAATTATTGCATTTAATATAAATTAATATAAATAGACTATTATACATTTTCATTTAATTGTAAATAACATGCAATTAAGTGTCTGGAAACATAATTATTCAATTTGCACTTTAGTGCATTAAGTACTCTTTTATAAAGTATGCTAGTGTACTTCTTTTTCACTAGATGCCACACATTAGCTTAGTTACCAACGCTTAATGGGGGGAAAAATAATAATAAAATATCAAGTATCCTCATGTAAGTGTCCTTTCATAGTCTGACATTTATCCCGTATTTTCTGTAAAGTGTGTATTAGCATATTGCCATGTCATTAACTCTTTCCCCTCCAGCGTTTTTTAAAAAACATTGCCAGCCACCGCCAGGGTTTTTGATCATTTTCACAAAAATGTAATGGCCCGTAGAATATTTTGTTGTATGAATATCTGAGCATGCAATATATCAAAAGAAAGAACAGACCCTCTGCTTTTAAACAAAAAAACAAAAACAAAAAAAAAACGTTTTATTCTAGCTTCATGCATTCCTTTTTTATCAACACTTAAATATGGGTAAGTTTCATAAAAAAAGCAACATTTTGAACAAAAAGCTGAGAAAATCACGTTTTTGTCAAAGACTACATCCAGATCAGATTCAGAGCGATGATCAAACACAGATGGAGTAGATCAAGTCCATCAACACCCCTAATGCTTGCACAGTCCTATAGCTCATCCTGGGTCGACATTTCATTCAGTAATATTAGGCAGTTTTGATTTATATGATGTTTAATGTTGATGATCACGTTATTTTACATATGCATCTGCTTACATACGACCGCTTGTTTTTTTGTGTCTTCTTCGCCTGTGTTTTGATCAGGAGATTCTGTACTCATTCAGAAGATGCGTAATAGCGCCCCCCTAGCGTATAACAGTGAAACACAGAAACCCGGAAAATTCTGTGTTTGGCGGTTAAGCGTTTTCTCACAAGTAACGGAAAATTACGTGTTTGGCGAGGAAAGAGTTAAGAACTCATTATGTCTCCTCATGCAAGTGTCTTCTGCCCTTACATGTTCTGATGGCCACATTCTAAAATGAAAAATAATCTCAAAAAGCTTAATTATTTTTGCAGGACTTTTATACAGTACATTTTGCAATGATTTGTTTCAAAAACCCCGATGCTATTAGTTCCGGCCTGTTCACTACCGATGACATCTGATGATCACCTCACAGACAAAAAAGCAATCTGTGCAAGGGTAATGTTGGTACTTTACACCGTGTCGTGCTGTCAGAAAGCAAGAAGGCACTCGGGCAGCTGGTCTGCTAGCTATTACAGTTTTTAGGGCATGTTAGGAGAGCACAGGCTCTTGATCAAAGCACGTGCCATAGCTGATCTCTCCCCAGAACAGCATCACCCTGCGAGGCCATGAACAGTTAGACAGGGCCCGAAATGAATTTAAGGAGGATGTTGATGTGCAGCGACTCTGGGCAGTGGGGCATTGATATTCAGCTGTTGTGAGGCTTGAACCTTTCTCAAGATAAGCAGTAGCTTTTGGTCCCTGGTGCCTCCATTATCTATTCAGAGGTGATGTTCAGAGGGAGTGCGGGGTGAATATTGAATTTATTGCAGCAGATGACTGAGGTATATGTAGATCTATAGAAATTGAGTAGTTGAGTAATAACCTGGGCTTGGAACATCTTGGAGACTGCATTTCAATCAGAGAACTATGGATTTTTGTTTTGCTAGGGAGAGGGGATGCTTAAAGATGTCAGGAATGAGGCACAAGGCTAATTATTTGTATATCTTTACATGAGTGTCATTCTCCTGCTTTGTTCATACACATGCAAATGTGCATGTCCAGTGTTTCAACACTCTCATAAGGAATATTCACTCTTGGCTTTATTTAAATGGGCTTTTGTGTGTCTTATGAGAGATTGTTGACTGAATCTTTTTGGATGAGGCTTTGTAGGACATTTCCAGCAAATAAATAATTTTCACTCTGTTCCTCTTAATCAGAATACTTTAAATACTGTGCAGAACAGTGATTTCTTTGTCATTTAATGTAACCGTTAAATCAAAATGGACAATTCTTGTTTTGTTTTGTTTTTCATGCACATCATTATTATTTAATTTTATTTTTTTAATTAATGTGCACTCATAATCTTTAATCAAAATAACTTACCCTCCCTGACATGTTTACTAGGGCTGGGCATTGACACAAATTTAATGATATGATTCAATGATTTTGATTCACAAGCTTACAATTCGATTAATTTAATCCATTCTATATAGATTCATTTGGATATATATCATACGGAGAACATTTTTTTTTACTAAAAAATATTTACTATATATTCACTATATTTACAGAAAAAATATATTTCAATGCTTTTGCATCTCTCATGAAAGTTTTGCTTTCCCCCAACAAACTTTGCATTCGCTCGCAAAACTTTTGCGTTCTTTGCAAACGAACGCAAAGTCTCTTGGGGGAATGCAAAACTTTTGCGAGAGAACACAAAAGCATTGAAATATATATTTTTCTCCCATCACCATGTCCCTTTAGGAGCTCTGTAATATCAGGTAGAGTCGATGGCTAATTTTCTCAAGAAAAAAACAATCTCGCTCAAATGCTAAACTACAGAGAACTCTAGTGGTAGGCTACATTACTATAATATTAAAGGTTAAATTAACTGATTTGTAGACAAACATTTATATTAGTTTATATTAGGGAGTTCTTATAATAATAACTATTTAATGATATAATTTTTCTTCTCCAATTAGTTTTTTTGAAATATAAACATTTAAATGGGGGCTATCAAAAACTTGTTTTCACAATGATTTATTCAAACTTACATTATATAATGAAGTACAGGTTAAATAAAAATACAATGAATATATAGTGCATATATTTAGCAAAATGCTCCTCTCTAGAGTCATGGAATGGCTTTCCTGGGGTAAATGTGATGTTACGTAACATATTGTTTACAAGCTGTTTTAATGACGTCTTTCCGCGGTTGAAACACTGATTCAGCGATTGCATATGACATGGTTTGGATTTTGGTAAGTTGTACTGTTTCTTTCAACATACCTTCTGATGTTTATTCATGTTTATTTCGTGTTATAACTGGTAAAGAGGAAGAGATGAGCAGTTCTCATGCTCTCCTACTTCGCTTGAACTAGTGTGCCAATCGCTCCATTGCTGCTTTGGTAGCCATGGAGAGGCATCTTTGGCTTAACCTCTCGGGACTCAAAGAAAAAGAGCAAGCTTTTATTCTTGATGCTCCGGTCTCGCCTTCAGGGCTTTTTGGTACCGCTGTCGAGACATTGGTCCAGAAGTTCAAGGAGACGAGGGTTAATTCGAGTGGTATGTCCCCTGCCGCACTCAAGGTCCTACATCCAACTCTCCTGACCCCGTTGCTGGCTCCAGCTGGAGACGGTAAGAAGGAGAGTGTCACTGTCCGTGCCGTGCTCGAAGCGGCAACCTCGCAAGAAGCTGAGAGAGGACTTAAAAGAAGTCCTCATGGCTAAGCAAAGTAAAAAGCCGAACCCTTAGAATCCTCTTCTTGGTTCTCACATACTCCTTTTCCACAAACATGGTTCTGGTGCAGGTTCCAGGTTCACATTTCCACTACAGAAAATGTGGTTCCCGGCCAGAAAGATCGGTTCAGCTCTGCAGCGGTCTCGTTGAGCAATCTAATATCATTGCACTATATTGCTCTTTATATCTCAATATATAAAACTATGCATGGAGAGAGACCCAGCGTGCAAGAGAGCAAGTTAATCGACAGTTTCAGTTTCAGTTTATCTCTGAAAAGGACAGATGAGAGTACCGGCAGTTCGTGCGAGCTTCCGGTTCGCTAGAATCCATCCCGTACTGTAAACAGAAAAACAGAAGTGCCGCACTGACTGCACAAACACCGGGATGTGCAATGTTTTTTTAGACAGGTTATAGTCAGGTAAACAACACAGCAGTGTTACATCAGTGTTCATTCCTCAAGTCTGTGGAAACACATGGCCGATTCGTGACAGGATCCAGTTCGCCTGGCCGAGAAAACCTGTGGCTCTTTGTTCAGTATGGCATATTGGGTATTTCGTTCCCATAGCGTCAACTCCATGACACAGTGTAGAGTTCCACTTCCAAAGGGAAGCGGGTATGAATGGAAGCGTGCTGAACTCACTTATTGAATTTTTACGCTGAGGAGCCAAGATGGTGTCCCGGCCGTTTCAGCAGTGATACAGCAATTGCCAGCGCCCCACGCCCCAAATCCCCCCGCACCTGCTGGGGCGGAGAAAGGACAAAGTTTTAATGCAGAGAGTGTAGAGAGAGTCGATCACTGTTGTTCCCTCTTACCCAAACAGTGAGACTATTTGTATAACACTGGGAAATTGCCTATTCCAAATGGAAAGGGATGCTACGGAGACCACATCCTGGAGTTACACATATGGATTGACCATTAGGGCTGTGCTACATATGGAAGGTCTCTGTGGTAGATCAAGCCTAACTAGGGTGAAGTCAATACCGAGCGCAGATGGCAGGGCGGGCTCTTCCAAGGGAAAGACACAGGCTCACTGTCAGGGAAGCCGTACTGTGGAAGAATACACATGTGAGATCACCCGTAGGTGAATCACAACACATAGGCACCTAGTCTAGCACAGGGGCTGACCTTCTGGGCATACACACAAGTGCTAGACCTAGCATCTGAGTATGCTCACTGGGGGAAACGCATACTTGCATAGGCCCCGAGGCCAGCTGTGTGCCAGCGAATCAGTGCCAAAGGTCACCTCAGACCGGGAGTAAAACAACTGGCAGTGGGACGTGTCCGGAGAGGCAAACAGGTCTACCTGTGCGGCTCCGAATTGTCTCCAGATCAGCTGGACCATCTGGGGGTGGAGTCTCCATTCTCCCGGAAGAGTGGGCTGTCGTGAGAGCTTGTCGGCTGCATGATTGTGCTCGCCCAGAATGTGAATGGCGCCAAGCGACCTCAGATGCTGCTGACTCCAGAGGAGAAGAGGACTTGCGACATGCGACAGGAGCGTAGACCACCCTGATGGTTGAATGTTGACCGTCCAGACCAGCACATGCTTGCCCTATAGCAGCGATCTGAAGCGGTGCAGAGCAAGCCGTACTGTTAGCAGCTCGAGGCAATTGATGTGCCACTGCAGTTGAGGTCCTGTCCAGGAGCCTGAGGATGCATGCCCATTGCACATGGCACCCCAGCCGGTGGTGGAGGCATCTGGAGGCAACAACATGCTTGGACACTTGTTCTTGGGGAACTCCTGCCCGTAGAAAAGCAAGGTATTTTCCAGTGTGATTGCCACCCAGTGTGTGCCGCGTTGCCATGCCCATCTTGGGCCCGATTCTAGACATGCAGGTCCAATATTGGCCGTAACCCACCGTCTTTCTTGGGTACAGTGAAGTATGGGGTATAAGATCCTGTCTTCATATAAGGCTGGACCTATCACGTACTTCGCCAGTAGGACTGCGATCTCTGCACGTAGGACAGGAGCATCCTTGTCCGCCACTAAGGTGAACTCGACGCAGCTGAACCTGAGGGGACGCTGAGCAAACTGAATGGCTCCAAATGAGCCAATGAGACGGGCTGGGAATCGCTATCCAGGCTTGTCTGACCTGGCTCCACGAGTCCCCTTCTCCTATCGCCAACAGGCAGTGGTGTGTGGTTCGTGGACATGCACCGCAACTGCAACTCCACCTGGGGAATCCCCATGAACCCCCTGACCACCCCACCATCAAGGGTAGTGAGAGAGGAAAAACTTTCGAAGCAGATTTTGGCATGTTTGGCCTTCCATACTGGCAAAGTTCTTCATGCATCTCCGGGAAGAAAGGCAAGAAGGCGATTCAAGGCAATTTCCGCATCGTGCTGCACCCCCAGAAAACCAATCATCCAGCCGCTATCACTAAGAGTGAGTCAGAGTGCGCAGCAGCCCGGGCAAGCATGGCTGTCAACTCTGAATCTGATTCAGCATGAGCAAACACCGCTGAAACGGAAAGCTCAGTGTCATCTTCATCTCCAGAGCATAATAGCCCTCTCTCCGATGTCCGATGCAGCTATCGACATCTGATCCTCATCCAGAGCTGATACGTGCGCAGAGCTGAGAATGATGGGTTGCCGTGACAACCCGCGCTGTCAGCCGGCAGCTCGATGGCACACGAAACGCTGAGGAGCTAAGAGATTATTATTAAACATTGTTCCTGTGCATTCTCCTTCGTCATGCGATTTACTACTACTATAAACTATAACAGAAGGACAGACCAAAACCGTAACAGCATGAACTCACCTGCTGTACTGCTGCTATGCCTGGAGCTGGAGCGGCAAAGCCTCGAGGCCCACACAAATGGATTTCTCTATCTGGCAAGCTTTACCGACTTTACCGATCTCTCCCTGTGCACATTTTATCTGGCCAGTCTAGCACAAGCACACAAAGGCTCACCTGACTGGTGTGGGTCCTCTGGGATCTTTCACCAAGTTTGTCGAGTGGGTGTTGGTGAACTGCAGTTTGAGGGAATGGAGAAAGGCCCTGCCCACTGGATGCTATGGATAAAGCCTCTAGAGGATATTTGAAGGAACTTATGGACATTTTTGAGGAGGATTTAATTGATTGATTGGTTTGGGGAGGTAATATCTAAAAATCTCCCTTTCCATCTGGTCCCACCTAGTTCTAATGCCCCTGTAGCTCCAGCGTCCCCTGTATCTCCAGCGTTTCCAGTTTCTCCCGAATGCCTGCCCATCCTCCCTCTCCCGCCTCCTCTAACAGCCAGTTCCTCAGCCCCGCCTCCACTGGCTCTCTTCAGCTCCTCTGCTTCTCCTACACGCTGCGAGGATCTGCCTAGGGTGTGCAGTTCACCAGCAGGTCCCTCTGGCTCCCCCTCGGTCCTCTGGTTCCCTGTCGTCACCTTGGACGCTCGTCGCCACAGCTCCACCTTGGTCTCCAGTACCATCGGCTCTGGGGCTCATCATCTCCTGCAGTGTTCGGCAGCTTCATCTCCGTCCGTCGTCCCCAGGGTGCTTTCCATCAAGTCTCCACCATGGCTCATCCCGCATTTAACTCTGCCCTGGGGCCTTGCCCTGGCTGGTATTTGAACCAACATCTTGCTCCTCATGCTCCTGGCTTCCCCTTGGCTCCTCCCACCCTCCACTCCCCCATGGACAGTTTTTATTGCCCTGGACTATTTTTGTTTTTCCTTTCTTTTTCCACATCCCCTTTTTCCACATTAACTGAATGCAATGGAGTGCCCTGCATGTCAAAAAACGTCATGTGCATTAAAAAGTGGCATCAAGTGGTCCTGACCAAAGATGCATACAATAACTTAGGCGGCTGACTTGTTGCCTCGCTGCGCTATCAGGCAATGACTATGCAGGCAGCGTTTGCGCACAAAAGTACTTCACAAAACTGATTTCAGACAGACTTCTGAGGCAGCGTAACAGTTTATTGATCTACAGCAAAATAGAAAGAGCTTTGGTAATAAATAAGATTTTTTTAATTACAAGCCTGGATACATTTTTATTTTACCTATTTCTAATGTTGGTCAAAAACATACATGTACACACAAACTGACCACCAACCACAACTTTCAGATTCCATCTTCATTTTTTAGCTTAACTGTCACAGAATGGAATGCACAGGATTGAGGGATATCAAAGGCAGCAAAGGATCGATCCGATGAGGGTATCTCAGGAGACAGAAAGTGAAGCTATATTGGAGTCGGACGTGCTTTGATGCCTTCCTACCTTGAAATGCATCATCCGATGGCAGCATTTTTTAAGCTTTCAGATGGAGCCCAAGTGTCCATGGCCCTGTCCCAAATGGCACCCTAAATACTCATGGTAATCCCATGAGTCTGCACCTTTGCGACGTTACACCACTTTGACTGTCAGTAGAAGTCTGCTGTGAAGTTCGCTTCAGTGCTGGCTCAGCAAGAGTGCGCACCAAGAGCAGATATACCTAAACCTAAAATGACAAATGGGACACCCTACGGTTTCATGGACTTTGTGATCATGCGCATATGGCAGCTGTTGTAAGGCCACAAGACTCTTAAGTGCATATGAAGTGTGCCATTTGGGACAGGGCCCATATGACGAGTTGGTAAATAATGACAATAATTATGAATTTTGGGTCAAGATATGTAGAGTGAAAACTGTGACAGAAGTCATGTTGTTGTGTGTGGTCTCATGAGTTATAAACTAATAACGTACACAAGACAAGAGTAGCAAACTTCATCCATCTTGTTTACTCATCACTTCCATTCTCCGCACATATTATGTCATTACACAACCCTTTCTTACAACACTCTTTCAAAATAGTAATCCCAACACAATTCTACCCACGAACACAACATTGTGCAGTTCTGACTTTGATATATGCAGGACGGAGGGCAGTGATAAGTAGAAGTGATCATCTTGTCATTTACTCCGGATCCCTCAGTGAGTGTAATGTGAGACTTTAGAGCCCTTCATCCTTCAGGATAAAGTCACAGAGATCTAACAAAGCCACACACTGAAGCCACTGAGCTTAACAGAGGTTTACTGACCAGGCTCAGCAATGATGGATTTATTTACTGATGTGATTAGCACAGTGCTACTTTGTGTGAATGGGAATGATGCACTGGTGTTTGGTTGCTTTACTTGTTGGTCAAACAGTCTCTTCCTGTCGTGGTTCATAGACAGAATAAACTGCAAAGTGGCCTTTTATCCCATATAGCCAAAAGGCAGGGTAACTATAGTCTGTTATGACTGTGTTGCACTCAACTAGAATCACCCATTTTCCAGGTTGTTATTGTTAACAAAAAACTAAAATAACAATGTTTATTTTATTTTTTTGTACAAAAAAATAAAAATTAAGCTAAATAGAAATATTTTAGAAAAATCTAAGAAATAAATGGAAATACATGTTATGATATTTCCATCAAGAGGTGCATCAATTTTTGGTCATGATCCTGTATTGACAATGAAAGAGTCAAGCACTCTGTAAAGTCTACTCCAGCACATCACAAAGACTTTCAATGAATTTAAGGTCTGGACTCAGATGTGCCAACTGATGTGTGAAAATTATTCTTCATGCTCCCTCCCAACCATTCTTTTACAGTTTGAGCCTGATGAATCTTGACTTTGTCATTCTGGAATATGGCCATGATGTGTCTTCCTACATGGTTGTTTAAGAAATAAAATGCTACACACTCCATCAATTAGGGTTAGAAGAACTGTTGCCAAACATATAACATGCTAGAGACATAATAACCACTGCAATAATAATCCAATAATAGACTCCTAAGCATTTGCCTATAGAATTTTTTTTTTTTTTTTGGCAGGGCAGCGAAGTTTTAAAATAACATATATGCTACATTTTAAGTATTAAATTACAGTTTGTCAAAGCCCTGCCCTGCTTGAGCAGGAGTTCTTCATTCAATGTCCTGCAAATGTCAGTGGTCCTGCTGCTCTCCGCAAATGCCATATTCTTCTGAACACCTGCCTCATTATAAAAACCTCTCACAGAACTGAGATCAAATTTTGGAACGTTTAAAAGAGAAGACATTAAATGTCAGGTTTGAGGAAGGTCTCTGTGTTGTGAGTTTTCAAAGCTTTGTCAAAACCAAATTGATCAGCAAAGGCAGTCCAATTCATACAACTTTTCTACACCTGTACTCAGGATATAAATGTCATCAGTATAAAGGTTCGCTTTCAATGCTTTATGGTGTCATCAGCTGAAGTGCCTCTACTAGATGCTGATTGTAAGGTTTCAGCTGAAGTGGAGTGCATCCAAGAGAGAGCTGATGAAATTGAATGTGGCTGGACTGGAAGACTGCTCTAAATCCTTTGACTCTTATATTTCACGGTTAAAGTCATGCCACTTGAATCATTTAGTAGCATTAATGATGGTGTAATACCAAAAAAAAAAAAAAATTGTTGCATCTTCTTTTGGGGAAGATGCAACAATGCACATATTAGTGATACTAAATGATTCATGTAAATCATGTAAATTTGTCATTGGTCCATGTGTATATAAACCAATCAGGCATAACATTATGACATAACATGATGCATAACATCCTAATATTGTATTGGTCCCCCTTTTGCTGCCAAAACAGCCCTGACCCATCGAGGGATGGACTCCACTAGACCCCTGAAGGTGTGCTGTGGTATTAACACCTCAAACTCGTTGTTGTGCTCCTCAAACCATTCCTGAACCATTTTTGCTTTGTGGCATGGCGCATTATCCTGCTGAAAGAGGCCACAGCCACCAGGGAATACCGTTTCCATGAAAGGGTGTACATGGTTTGCAACAATGCTTAGGTGGGTGGTACGTGTCAAAGTAACATCCACATGGATGGCAGGACCCAAGGCTTCCCAGCAGAACATTGCCCAAAGCATCACACTGCCTCCGCCGGCTTGCCTTCTTCCCATAGTGTATCCTGGTGCCATGTGTTCCCCAGGTAAGCAACGCACATGCACCCGGCCATCCATGTGATTTAAAAGAAAGGCCACCTTCTTCCATTGCTCCGTGGTCCAGTTCTGATGCTCACGTGCCCACTGTTGGCGCTTTCGTTGGTGGACAGGGGTCAGCATGGGCATCCTGACTGGTCTGCGGCTATGCAGCCCCATACGCAACAAACTACGATGCACTGTGTATTCTGACACCTTTCTATCAGAACCAGCATTAACTTCTTGAGCAATTTGAGCTACAGTAGCTCGTCTGTTTGATCGGACCACACGGGCCAGCCTTCACTCCCCATGTGCATCAATGAGCCTTGGCCGCTCATGACCCTGTCGCTGGTTCACCACTGTTCCTTCCTTGGACCACTTTTGATAGATACTGACCACTGCAGACCAGGAACACCCCACAAGAGCTGCAGTTTTGGAGATGCTCTGACTCAGTCGTCTAGCCATCACAATTTGGCCCTTGTCAAACTAGCTCAAATCCTTACGCTTGCCCATTTTTCCTGCTTCTAACACATCAACTTTGAGGACAAAATGTTCACTTGCTGCCTAATATATCCCACCCACTAACAGGTGCTGTGATGAAGAGAGAATCAGTGTTATTCACTTCACCTGTCAATGGTCATAATGTTATGCCTGATCGATGTATAGCCTTCTTGTTTTCATAGTCTTTGTCTAGCTTTTTTTGTTGTTGTAACCCACTGGTCATGTCTGGTCATGTCAATTGCCACATTTATGGTTATGTCATGTCAATTTTCATGTTTATGGTTGTGTTTATGGTTATGTTCATCGTCAAGTTTAGTTAAAATCATTGTCTTTTTAATTTTTTTCTGGATTATCTTTAATAAACTGCACATGGGTTCTAAACTTTGACTCGCCTTCAATATAATTAATACAAATAAAATAAAATATGGGGCCTAGTTTGAAACCAAAAGTTGGTTTGTAATTGGTGATAAATGTATATTTAAAATTAGGGTTGCATGGTTGATGAATGAATAAACAATTTTTTATTGTATTTACTTTTTTTGTATCTGGGCAAAAGTAGGGTTGTGCACAAAATGTTCTGCTGTATAGATTTTGACAGGTTGTGATTAAATTATTAAATTATTATTCTCCTCAGAGGCATCTGAATCCTCCAGCTTTTCATTTTGTTCTCAGTGTCTTTCCTCTCTGATCTGTCTCGCATGTCAAAGATAAAATAACGCCCTGTGAATTTCCATGAGACACCAAGACAGTTTAATGTTCCCCATACAGCTGCAAAATGGTCTGTTAAACAAACTAAAATAAAATGACTCTGTATAGTTGGTGCAAATTACATTCTCCACACTGGTGATTTAAGTTTACAAACGGTCTGCATTTACTTTGATTATGGACAGTACATCACTTAATAACAGATTCAACCATCTCTAAGCAGCTGTTATTTCAGACATTCATCTACAGTGTGCAGATAGACTCTCACTGCTCATGCTCACTTTAATAGAAATACTTTGAGGGTTGTTTGTGCTTAGTTTCTTCTGGTAAAGTTCAAAGAGGGGATAAGGTCTTATAACAGCAGCTAATTACAATGATCTGGAATCCCATTGGGCCTGTAATTGCATTTTTTCCCCCTGCACTTTTCTTACCTCATTTCCTGAGCAAAGAGCTTTTACTGCAGACAAGCTCATTTCCTTGTTTGCTGTTACACTGCTAGTTTCACAGTTTACTGAAGGTGTGTGACAGTGTCTGCATCTTTAAGTCACTTGAGGACTGTAATTAATTTACACACCCTCATGTTCAAACTAATGTATGGCTTCAGAATTTGGTGAACAATTTGGTGTACAAATAATTTTCACTCAGAAATTGCTAGATTCTGCAAGTAATGCATTGAATTTAGTAGAAATTTTAAAGACTGAAATATGTTCATGTAAAACCTACTCAAATAATCTTCTATTATGAATGATGTATAACTTTGAAAAATAATTTGGTAACACTTTATGGTTACACTTTATTGTATGGTTGTATCATTGTTACAGTGTAATAATCAATTTACGGAGTATCTATTTACACCAAGTGCAAATAACGCAAGCTATTTACACTAGCTCCGCCCAACAATGCCTGATTGGGCCACACAAGATGACAGTCAGTAGAGCGTAAGGCTCATGGAACTCGGTTTTGATGCGATCGACCTGGGTTTGAATCCGTCCTTTTGCAGAGCTCGCTCTTCTCCCTTTTCCCATCATATATCATATCGGAAAGGCATTTACTTTCAATAAAAATTAAGAAAATGTTCTAAAAGTGAAAATATAGTGACTAACAAAATGTTTAAAAAATAATAAGAGTATTTATTGGGTAGGGTTAGGGGTAGGTGTAGGGAGGGCTTTTATTGTCCCATTAAGGCGGCATCCATTTAATAATTTTAATAAAATATAATAGGGCTGCAGCTATCGATTATCTTAGTAATCGAGTATTCTACCGATTATTCCATCGATTAATCGAGTAATCGGATAAGAAGTACTTTTTCTTTATTAAACAGCAATACTAAATATACAAGGGAAAATAAGACAGGTATCTTAAAATGAACAACTAATTTGTTTCCTTTTTTAAAAAAAAATTTTAGTTTTATTGCTGAAATTGCATACATTAATATCTGTGAAAACTAAACCAATTTAGTGGATTCAATTGCCATATTATATTCAAAATGCAAATACAAATATATAAATAAAAAAAATTTCAAATTACTTTAAAAAGGTAAACATAGTACAACCTAAAACTAAACCTACAACCTATAAATCAAAATAATAGTAATATAAATAATAATAATGCCTAAACATTGCATTTACGTTGTGCAACTTAACTTTCAAGTTTCAGCTTCAGCTCAGGCATGACATAAGCCTTTACTGTCTTCTTGGAAGGCTTTGTGGCTTTTGTAAGAAGCAAAAAATATTGGACAGGAAGGTAACTTGGAACAAGAACAAGAGTAGAGATGGGCATACTAGAGATGCGCGGATCAGCTCTAACGTCACCGAATCCGCTGTTAAAAACAAACCATCCACCCGCACATGATTTTCTCTGATTTGGATATCCGCAACCGATAGTCACATTATAATTATTCAAATTCCCAGTGTTAAGCGTGATGCTACCGTAACATATTAGCTACACTGAAGTAGGTTGCTTTAAAAAAATCTTTGGCGAAATTACATTTCTTAAATACAAACCCGATTCCAAAAAAGTTGGGACACTGTACAAATTGTGAATAAAAAAGGAATGCAATAATTTACAAATCTCATAAACTTATATTTTATTCACAATAGAATATAGATAACATATCAAATGTTGAAAGTGAGACATTTTGAAATGTCATGCCAAATATTGGCTCATTTTGGATTTCATGAGAGCTACACATTCCAAAAAAGTTGGGACAGGTAGCAATAAGAGGCCGGAAAAGTTAAATGTACATATAAGGAACAGCTGGAGGACCAATTTGCAACTTATTAGGTCAATTGGCAACATGATTGGGTATAAAAAGAGCCTCTCAGAGTGGCACTGTCTCTCAGAAGTCAAGATGGGCAGAGGATCACCAATTCCCCCAATGCTGCGGCGAAAAATAGTGGAGCAATATCAGAAAGGAGTTTCTCAGAGAAAAATTGCAAAGAGTTTGAAGTTATCATCATCTACAGTGCATAATATCATCCAAAGATTCAGAGAATCTGGAACAATCTCTGTGCGTAAGGGTCAAGGCCGGAAAACCATACTGGATGCCTGTGATCTTCGGGCCCTTAGACGGCACTGCATCACATACAGGAATGCTACTGTAATGGAAATCACAACATGGGCTCAGGAATACTTCCAGAAAACATTGTCGGTGAACACAATCCACCGTGCCATTCGCCGTTGCCGGCTAAAACTCTATAGGTCAAAAAAGAAGCCATATCTAAACATGATCCAGAAGCGCGGGCGTTTTCTCTGGGCCAAGGCTCATTTAAAATGGACTGTGGCAAAGTGGAAAACTGTTCTGTGGTCAGACGAATCAAAATTTGAAGTTCTTTTTGGAAAACTGGGACGCCATGTTATCCGGACTAAAGAGGACAAGGACAACCCAAGTTGTCATCAGCGCTCAGTTCAGAAGCCTGCATCTCTGATGGTATGGGGTTGCATGAGTGCGTGTGGCATGGGCAGCTTACACATCTGGAAAGGCACCATCAATGCTGAAAGGTATATCCAAGTTCTAGAACAACATATGCTCCCATCCAGACGTCTTCTCTTTCAGGGAAGACCTTGCATTTTCCAACATGACAATGCCAGACCACATACTGCATCAATTACAACATCATGGCTGCGTAGAAGAAGGATCCGGGTACTGAAATGGCCAGCCTGCAGTCCAGATCTTTCACCCATAGAAAACATTTGGCGCATCATAAAGAGGAAGATGCGACAAAGAAGACCTAAGACAGTTGAGCAACTAGAAGCCTGTATTAGACAAGAATGGGACAACATTCCTATTCCTAAACTTGAGCAACTTGTCTCCTCAGTCCCCAGACCTTTGCAGACTGTTATAAAAAGAAGAGGGGATGCCACACAGTGGTAAACATGGCCTTGTCCCAACTTTTTTGAGATGTGTTGATGCCATGAAATTTAAAATCAACTTATTTTTCCCTTAAAATGATACATTTTCTCAGTTTAAACATTTGATATGTCATCTATGTTGTATTCTGAATAAAATATTGAAATTTGAAACTTCCACATCATTGCATTCTGTTTTTATTCACAATTTGTACAGTGTCCCAACTTTTTTGGAATCGGGTTTGTAACCTAAACCAGGGTCGACAACCTATACAGCACACGGAGGAGTAATTGCTGGTACGTGAGCAAAAGCGAGAGATGTGTTTGCATTTAATTCAGATAAAGTAGGCTACATCGCACATACAGATCTACATTTTGAGCTAATCATTCATCATAGTAACACAGCTTGTTTTATTAAGTTAGGAGGTAGAAATATGAGTGTGAGATTTAAATTACGCAAATCAATGAAAGCAGGAGCGCTGCCCATCACGCACACGCACTAAAGTTACAGCTTGTTCTGCTATTTGTTGCGCTTAGCTTTGAGAACATTTTAATGGTGTATTTCGGAGATATCAAGTATATATAAAGTCTCATTAAAAATTTCGCATACACATCACAATGACGGTGATGCGTGTGCAAACTCCATTCACGCTGGTCGCTTCATTTGTTTGAAGTTGCTCGTATCTCTTCAGCTGACGCGCGAACTGCCGCAAATGAAACTTAAATGTTCAGTGTCGCATCCTGAAGCTCAACACACAGTTGTCTTCATTTAAAAATAGCGAGACTAAATTATATTACCAGTGCTGATGCTGCTCTCTCTCGCATTGCGGTCTTTGATCCTGAAATTAGCTGAAAACGAAAGTTAAAGATGACACACATTCATTGCGTTTTACCGTGAAATGAGTTCCGCATCTTTATTAAAATCAACACATTAATGATTCATCTCTCATACACCCGCAATTTTTGGAATGTTACTTTTTATTACTTTACCCACCTGACCCGCGGATATAACCGTAATCCGCGCATACTCCGAGTCCTTACACAAAAATTGTCTTTCTGCAACATGACCGTGTGTAGTTTAATGGACTAAACGAAGCTTCGAGGCAAATGATTTTGCCTCCATGATTTTTTTAATTCGAGTTACTCGAGGAATCGTTTCAGCCCTAAAATATAATCATTTACACTGTTATTATTGCATCCTGTTAATGTACAGCAATACTGAGGTGCAAATAGTATGTATCTTCCAAAATAAAGTATAAACAGCATCTAATTACTATTTACACATATTGCAAAGAACTGCTACTTTTACATGGTGTAAATAGAATATATAACTATTTTCACTTAGTGCAAATAGCATTGCTAGGAAAATGCTGCTATTGTCACTTAGTGTAAATAGAATATATCACTATTTTCACTTAGTGTAAATAGCATCTACAGCTATTTGCACTTAGTGTAAATAGCAACTATTGCTAAGAAAATATGCTATTTTCACTTAGTGTAAATAGAATCTAGTTGCTACTTACACTTGGTGTAAATAGCATCTATCGCTATTTGCCCTTAGTGTAAATAGCATTGCTACTAAATAGCACTTAGTGCAAATAGCCGCTGCCATATATTTAAGTACTGAGTATTATTAAATAACAACATGTACTTACTATAGGGTTAGGGTAGGATTAGGGTTTGGTTGAGGGTTAGTTGCATGTAAGTATGCATAATTTACTGTTATTACTATGGTAAGTACATGTAACATATGTAACAAAGACAATGTAAAATAAATTGTTACCATATTTATTTTACAGTGACCTTGTTATATATGTTACATGTACTTACCATAGTAATAACAGTAAATTATGCAACTAACTAATTACATACAACTAACCGTAAACCAAACCCTAATCCTAACTCTACTCCTGCATGCTGTTAATGAATATGAATTAGTATGTAAATGTATAATTACACTGTAACAAAGATACCTTACATAATGTGTAACCAATAGTTTTTATAGTCTATGTGAAGCTTGAAAGCCTCAAATCTTTGATGGACTTGTTGAATTGTCTTTAGATGTTTGGTGGCCTTGGTTAACACCAGGCATCTAGTAACAACCAAAGAAGTAATTTATACTTAAGTCTTGTTCAATGCAGTTCCCAAAAAGCGACTGAAGGTAGTAGACTTATGTACCAACAAATATTTCGTTTTTCATATTGTTCACGAAATGTTATATGAATTAGGAATAAAAACTGATTTGTTCTCATTTTGAATGAATATCGGCTGCTTCAGGCAATATTAAACTGTCTAACAACACAGCTGTGCTGCAATAATAATAAAAAAGATAGATGTAACTTGTCAAATTAAACATTTTGCTGGTAGCTATCACTCGTTTGAGATGTCAGAGCATCCTGAATCTGTCGAAAGTGGAAGTTAATGATGGATTTATCTTGTTTTGTGGAAATTCCCTGAGAGATAAACAGCTCAATATTGTTGCATATAAAACACAAATGCATGGAGATTTGAATGTGCTTCAGAACACAGGTTTTTTTCTCATTGGAGGCACCGCATTTAACCTCTGTCTGGTGCCATAAACTGCATTAAATAAACTAATATATTAAATAAATTGCTTGATGGATTTGGTTTAAATTAATAAGACAGAAACATTTGATTGTTTGCTTTTAAATTTCATTTAATCTGTTTGCTGTTTGCATCTCAGTCATTTAATGACTGTAATTAGAAATTTCTGGTATAATTCATAAAAGCTTAGGCACTAATGTCATTGTCAGAATAAAACTGCCCCTATTATGCTATTTTAAAGGTTACTAATTTTGTTTTGGAGGTCTCCTAGGTTTAAATGCATTAAAGTTCAAAAAAACACTTTAATTTTCTCATACTATACATTGCACGTTACCTCATTTCGCAAAGAGACTGAAAACAGGGCTTTCGAAAATTCCTGTCTCTCTAAACCTCCTAAATCTCCTTTCCAAGAGCCTGCTCTGCTCTGATTGGTCAGACGGCCCAGTCTTTTGTGATTGGTCGACCACTGACAGTGTGTGTTGGAAATGAAACGCCCATTACCATTTGTGAATTTCAGTTCCAGAGGCTTCCTCAGCACTTGATACACAGTGAAACGAACAGTAGCAATGGCGTCGTTTTTTCCTTATCAATTCCAACGCGAGTCCACATCCTTTGGCAGTGCATGCAAAGTATATTTGCTTTTGCAGCGCAAAAAACAGCATTTCCCGACATGTCAATAACACGAACCAAACACTTCCAGGCCTCAGCTACAACTACAGTGTTTCAGGGTCAAAGTTGTCATTATTCGCAGGTAGCCAGTGTTACATTGTTAAATTTGTTACATTGTTACGTAGATTTGTAACAAGAAGTAAGACTGGAGTTACTGATGACTCATTTCCACATCTCAATTCTTTCTTTTAGGATACAATAACTTTATTTGTCATGCACTTTGATCTTTAAAACTCTGCAGACCTTTTACGTTCACAAACAGCTATAATACACAAATAAAAGGTCATATTCAAAAAAGGCATAATAGGGGCACTTTAAGGAACAACCATGTGCAAATGTACAAATTACGTTTATATCAACAAATTCATGTTCAGAATTGCGTGATATAAAGTCACAATCGTGTGTTATAAAGTCAGAATTGCGTGATATAAAGTTGCAATTGCATATTATAAAGTCAGAATTGCGTGATATAAAGTCACAATCGTGTGTTACAAAGTCAGAACTGTGAGATATAAACTCGCAAAACTCTGACTTTATAACACGCAATTGCGACTTTATATCTCACAGCTCTGACTTTATAACGCAACTGCAACTTTATATCACGCAATTCTGTAAACTTGCAATTGTAATATAAAAAGTCGCAATTATCTTTTAAAATGTTTTATTCTGTGGTGGAAGCAAGCTTCCACAATAAATAGTTATATTACATAATAATTTATATACATAATATAAATAAATTTAATAAATATAAATAGTTATATGTAAATGAAAAAAAAAAAAGCTCAAATCTGATATTGGATATTATTTTAAAGATTATTCTTTTCTGGTACAATTTCACAGATCATTTAATACAGTAGATAGGAATGTCTGCTTTTGCCTCCCGTGGTGCCCCTGTGGACCAGCACTGCATTGTTTGCTTTGATGTCTTTGAGATATGAATTATGAATCTCTCCCCAAAATGTGATTAAATGTGAACAAAACCGATTGAACTGCTGTGCCGGTCAGCCCCTTTCACATCCCACCTTTCCTCCAAACCAGCTTGCTAATAATCTCTGATTGCACTTTGAAGTGGAAATGGGTTGTTTCCAGAGGAGCGGATCATCTACACACCCAGTGAGACTCTAGTGATTAATTTGACATGTTTAATTTATGACCCATGCCAGGAGCACATAATGGCAGAAAGAGGATATTTTTTAAAAATGACTTATTGATGGAGGATTGAAGTGATACAACTAGCTTTCATGAAAAATGTGTGAAGTTAATAATGTTCGCTGTCTCTCAAACAATCAGACAGAAAAATAGTGACATCTAGAATGAAACTTTGATGAGCTTATCTCAAGGGAAAGCCATGACTTGTCTTGACAGGCTGCAGATGGTGGCATCTCTTTGTCTGAGAGGTGCAGCTGTCAAATATCCCCATTCAGTATCATGAGTGCTGTATTCAGTGCTTAAAATAAAAACAAATTGGAGGAAATTTACCAGAAACCACATGTACGCAAAAATCACAAAGTACTGGTGGCCTTAGAAACAAGTTATTATTATAAACAATAGGGATGTCCCGAGCCGATCTCAAGCTTTTTTTTTTCTGATCGGTATCGGCTATTCTAAGCCCGATCTTTTATTTTACGTCAGCTGTCATGCCAATGTCATGCAGTAGGTGGTGGTATTAAAACGCTATTAAAAGGAAAAGAAGAAGCTCAAATGTGCATGCGAGAACCAATGAGGGTTATTCTAGCGCATCGCACACGCATGTTCAAACTTCCGTGTTTAGCATATTTGATGCACACTATTTGTAACACATCACTCAAAAGTCATGTATTTACTGTTTGTTTTTATCTGCTATCAGAATGTTTGAGACATTGTTGCCATAACGCGCTGCTGTGGGTTGCGTCTTGCTTCAGACTTTAGTGACAGACTGGAATTCTGATGCCGCAAGTTTCATACTTTCTAACCTTATGCTTTCTTAAACCACTTTTTTTCTTTTCTGTTGCAATTATTCTGCTTACTGTACATGTAAAATACAAGAAGTTTATATCCCATTTTCATAATTGTGACCACACAGTCTGTTTACAATGTTTACCATTGTAAGAGATGTTTACTATATACTACTCTCTTGAGAGAGAGAGAATCTTATTATTTGAATAAGATTACAAGTATCGGATCGGGACTCAGTATTGGCAGATATTTAATATTTAATGACTCGGATTGGATCGGGGGCCCCAAAAAAAATTGATCGGGACATCCCTAATAAACAAGTCTAGTCACTTCATTTATGTAGCGCTTTTCACAATATAGATTGTTTCAAAGCAGCTTTACAGTGATAATAGGAACTTAATGGAAGAGAGATTGTTTGGCTGTACATCAGCTCTAGAAAAAAGTTATTGTTCAGCTAAAGTACGTTTTTGATTGATTCAGAAACAATACCGAAACGATACCGTTATCATCTTCGTGTAAACTTCGTAAAAAACTTGAAACTGTGAGAACAGTGACGGCATGCACGTAAGCATTACGTGTTTAGTCTATAGGCAAGCGCGTTTGAATACGTATGTGCGCAGGCGTGTAGTTTTTCTTTACAAAATGGCCGCCAAATTACTTGTCTGTATTGCATAATACAGCGTTTTTAGTTGTTTCGGATCATTTCGATAATGTTTTCATCTTTACAGAGGGAAAGTGAAGTGAAGGAGGCCTTCACAAGGGAGAGTCTAGTTGGCTTCAGGGCTGCATTGTGGTCGTGTCTAGGTGCAGGTCCTCCATCTGATCTAGATACGGCCTGGATCCGGCAGACTACTGTAAACCTCGGGATAAACAGAGAGACTAATATTAGCGTAGATGCCATTCTGCTTATGATGTAATGAGTACATCAGGTGTTATGGGAAGTGTTTCCGGTTCCGGCTGACCTAGTTAATGCAGCCTAACAATCATTTAACTGATTTGAATAATAGAAATTGATAATGTTCTATGTGTATGCCAGGTTAAAGAGATGTGTTTTTAGTCTAGAGTGTGTCTGCTTCCCGAACAATGCTAGGAAGACTGTTCCAGGGTTTAGGTGCTAAATAGGAAAAGGATCGACCGCCTGCAGTTGATTTTGATATTCTAGGTATTATCAACTGGCCAGAGTTTTGAGATCACAATAGACGTGAAGGACTATAATGTGTTAAGAGCTTGTTCAAGTAGTGGGGAGCTAAACCATTTAGTGCTTTGTAAGTAATAAGCAAGATTTTAAAATGTATGCGATGTTTAATATGGAGCCAATGCAGTGTTGACAGAACCGGGCTAATATGGTCATACTTCCTGGTTCTAGTAAGAACTCGAGCTGCTGCGTTTTGGACCAGCTGCAGTTTATTTATTTAGCGTGCAGGGCAACCACCCAGTAGAGTATAACAATAATCTAGCTTTGAGGTCATGAACGCATGAACTAACTGTTCTGCATTTTGCATTGAGAGCATATGTCGTAATTTAGATACATTTTTAAGATGGAAGAATGCGGTTTTACAGATGCTAGAAACGTGGCTTTCAAATGAAAGATTGGTATCAAAGAGCACACCCAAGTTCCTAACTGATGACGAAGACTTGACAGAGCAGCCATCAAGTGTAAAACTGTATTCTAGGTTACTACGTGCAGAGGTTTTTGGAGGTTTTAACAATAAAACAACAACAACAACAAAAAACATACCTGACAAAATACAGTCTGAATTATCTAATGGAAAGTTTGTGCACACATAAATATGCAAATTGTAAAGAATTATTAATGATTGAGGCCCATTGTTTTATTTAGTTTGAGCATCCCGATCAGCCTGACACTGCACCTTTGGTTCAACCAATGGCATCAGTTTGGGGCAGGGACCATCTGTTTGACTAACCAATGGGGGGAGTGTTCAGGCAACCTGTTTTACCAAGTATAATTTCTGTGCTAAATTCGCAAAAAAAAAAGAAAAACAGTTATATAACTGTAATTCTAACTTGAAAAGCAAAGTTTTTGCTCAAAGCTTTTAATATTGACTTGACTTAAACCCTTGTTCGAAAGTTTTGAAAATATATATATTTGTGTTGAATTTCTTTGAAATGCAATTTATTATATCTGCTTTTTGTGATGTTTCTGCAGCCTAGTATAAGTTGTTTGCTTGCTTCGTTGCATTACTAAAATTCCCTCATCTACTTAGCTGTGACCCATGAGCTTCTGATATGGCAGAACCGTGGCCTACTTTTGATGCAGTAATCTAACTGAAATTAATTCAGAGTGATTTACTATGACTGGGGAAATCTCATTTCCTCTTAAAGACAGGAGCGCACCCTCCCTTTCTCATATACTGTATATAGAATGCAGGCTTTCGTACTACTGAAGCCAAAGCTCATTTTAACGACTTGCTTTGTGTCATTAGCCTGGCGCTGATTGAAGCATTTCCATTTGGTAAACTCTTGAGTCATCAGGCGGGAAGTCATTTCTAGAAGGGCATCCACAAAGCTTTTAAAACTCAGAAAGAACATAATAAATAACTGATCGATTTTCTCCTACAAAATCTTCCTAGCAGGAGTCTCGAGATGTAATTGGCCCTGTAAGCAACGTTTGTCTTGATTACAGTCCATTTGAATCCACTAAGATGAGCTTGCTGCTGTCTATTCCTCAAGTCACTTTTCAGAGGCTGTAGAAATAAATCTGACCTGCTTCACTCCAGCTGGTGTCATCACATCGTCTGGGACTGTCTGCAGTAAATCGGGCCAGAATTATTCAGCGGTGGATTCTTGATAAGCCAATATATTAATAAAGTGATACAGTATGCTGTAAAGGTCATCGAAAAAAAGAGGCTTGGCTGGAAGAGCCGAGGAAGGTTTCATGTTGCCATAAAACTAAAGGGGAAAAATATATGACACTATGGCATAATATTAAATTAATGCACTCATTGACAATGGTGGAAAGCAGGAATATACAGTATATATATTCTTCATATGGTGGACCCTAATTTCTGCTGGACTAGTGATTTGTGTGATTGACAGTCATAAAATTTAAGATGTTATCCTCCAATTATCTTTACTTCCAATGTCCTGTTAATAGCTACAACCTGATTGAGCCAGTAAGTTATTCAGTGAGATAACTTGATTTGTCCGATTTGTGAACAAATACAGTATTGTTACTTGTCAAAATTGCAACAAAGGGTCATTGGAAATACATGCCTGTGGCAACATTTCTGTCGTTCTTGCTCATTTTGTGACACTTTCGAAGAGAAATGTTGAGCGAGTGATGCTAAAACACATTCAGTTTAATACAAAACTGATGAATGTGAATCTGGCAATGTTTTATTACGTTGTTTGTTGTACGCATCACATTTGAAAATAGCACCACACTAAACCCTATACTCTAACTCTAACCAATAGCATTAAAGGGTTAGTTCACCCAAAAATGAAAATTCTGTCATTAATTACTTACCCTCATGTCGTTCGACACCCGTAAGACCTTTGTTCATCTTCGTAACACAAATTAAGATATTTTTGTTGAAATCCGATGGCTCAGAAAGGCCTCCAGTGGCAGCAATGACATTTCCTCTCTCAAGACCCATAAAAGGTACTAAAGACGTCATTAAAAAGTCCATCTCACTACAGTGGTTCTGCAATAATTTTATGAAGCGACAAGAATAGTTTTTGTGTGCAAAAAAAATCAAAATAACGACTTTATTCAACTTTATTCTTGTCTTCCGTGTGGGCCTCTGACGTGGTTTCGGGATCTTCCCATTTGATATCAGCTGGCTGCTGTGCGGGCGTCTGTGCCCTTCAGGTGCGGGTATGACTGGTTTTAATGGATTGTGGTCGACATTTAAAATATAGCAACTGGTCAGGTAGTAACACTCCTGTATTGTTTTTGTAGTTCGTGATGTATGAATGACTACTGTGAACTATTAAAGGGACGTCTCTCTCTCTCTCGTTGTGTACCTGATCCCGCAGTTATGTGACGGTAGGTCAGCATCTAAATTTCCTCTGTTAAAAGAAGAATAAAAACATAAATTGTCTTAACCATTTGTATGAATTTCAGGAGGATCGCAGTCAGTGCAGTGACGTCACCGCTGTTTTGCCGTGGGTTATTTTGATACTGCTGCTCGCATTATTATACTCACATACTCGCTACTTTATACGGTTTGAGTTGTTTTTGTTAAGATTCATTTTTCTTTTGCTTGTTTTCATTATTTCTCCGCATAATTTTGTTTTGTGTTTTTGACTGTTTGGTCACGGATCGTTTGTTTGAATCCTGATTTATTTGATTTAATTGTTGATTTGTGAATTGTGTATAACAATACATATTTGTTTATTTGTTTGTTTTCCTTTTGTTTTGAATCCTGATTTATTTTGTGTATTCCTTAATTGAATTTGATTTCCTGTATGTGCATAACAAACATATATATTTGTTTTTGTTTCTTGATTTTGTGGTCAAAGACTATTTGGTTGAATTTGTTTGTGTCATTTATTATTTTTATTGTCAGTTGTTTTCTTTATTGAACTGGGCCATTAAGGTTTTCTACCAAGGGCCGGTTGTGGATGAATAACTGACGTTCACTTGTTTCTTTATATAATTAATCATTTTCTTTTTTCTGTGTGTGTGTATGGTGTGGAGAGTTTGTTTGTTTCTAGAAGCTGCGCCCTTCTTGCGTAGGAAATTGACTTCCCTTCTCCTCTTTGGTGGTGGTGTTTACACCGTGTGCCGTGACTTATCACTTCACTGGGGCCCGTGTGCTGTGAGTGTGAGCGTGCAGTGCGTGCAGTGCGTGTGAGGGGAACGTGTTTATCTTTTGCCCGGGTATTTCTTGAGCGAGGCCACAGCTTTTGTCCTTTTAACATCATAATTGAATGATTGGGGCTTGTCCCTTTTCTTGTGCTTCAGATTTTATTCTGATAAATCATAATAAATGTTTGTATTAAATACCTGTGTCTCCATTCACCTTGTCTTTAGTAGGGAACCTGTGCACTGGTCATATTCTCTGGGTGAAATTCCCAGGATGGTGTAGTCAAAGATAAACATATGTAGTGTTTTGCCCGTTTAGTGTATGATTTATTTTGGCTTTTGAACCCCTTTCCTTTTGTCTGCTCCTCGTGGATGCCACACTAGCATGTGTGGAACTGTTTAAACCATGTATTTTCCGCGTTTGGTTATGCCCCACTCACATCTACATTTGCAACCTTTTCGAAACTTGAAAGCTCTAGTCCCCATTCGCTGTCATTATATCAAAAACATTGACCAGTACATTCTTAAATGTCTAATTTTCTGTTACACAGAAGACAGAACATCATATGGATTTGAAATGACATGAGGGTGAGTAAATTATTCATTTTACACATACATTGTTGGGTGAACTATCCCTTTAAAAACTTTGTTCATCCTCCCTCAGGCCCCGTCCACACGGAGACGCGTTTAGCTGTATATGTAAAAATTTTGTATCTTATCAGCGTTTCGTCCAGACGGATCCGGCGTTTTAGGAGCCTGAAACCGGTATTTTTGGAAACCAGGCCCCAGAGTGGATAAATCTGAAACTGACACCCTTGTTTTCGTGTGTACAGCCAATCCGTATATTTTGTGAAACGGTGATGTCATCACACCACGTCCCGCACGGTAAAGACTAGAAGGGATACAGCTACGGCCACTGGGCATGCACACATCAATATTGCGTCATTTTATTATTGTATTTGCATTATTGTAAGGGTAGGTTTAGGCTTGGGGTAGGTGTAGGCGTTAATAAAACACAATCTGGTAAGTAGCAAATTTATTTATTATTTTATCGTGAGATTTTGCCTCACTTCCGACCGTTGCTGTACCCTTTCTAGCCACAACTCTTCTTCTCTGTTTTTAGTGTATTTCTGTGGCAGAATTATAGAGCCACATACTGGTCTGGCATATATACTACATCGTTTTGAGTTTTTTTCCGGGGTTTTTCGTGTGTACGCAGATATTTCTTGAAACGAGGGGAAAAAAAGATTGGATAGGGAAAGCTCTGGGTTCGTGTGGATGTGGCCTCAGTCTAATTAGAGACTAATAGGTAATGCTTTACTGTCCCATATGAATGCAAACAATTATTTTCAGATCCTACTAACCTGTTACCACCTGCTGAATATCCTGCAGATAATAACAATCAAACTTTTAAAATTTGATAGGAGTCCCAGTCGTATGGACATTATCATTGGAATGCTACTTCAATATCAACTGAAAGTTTTGTTGTTATTCTCTCCCTGGATAGCTGTATTACAGCCTTCATTAATTTTCACTGAAACTAACTTGCATCAAGCTGTGTTTTAATTGTGCTAATTTTCAAATCATAATTCATCTCTGTTTTATATTAGATTAAAAAAATATTGCTTTTCTATAAAGCTTTCTCTCAAATACTTTTTCAAAATCAAACACTTCTTCTACTTCCTCTATTTTATTCATTTATTTATTTATTATTTTTAACCCCTACAGACATTCTGTGGCAGCTTTATAGATTGTTGTTGGTCTCGTGCTGTGACCATATGATGCCCATTTTCACCTCCATTGGCCATCTGTGCTTCTGCCTGCTGGCAACTCACACTGTGCCCACAGAATCCATTTAGTTTCAATTAACTCTGCTACCATCTACCCCAGGGACACAGTATTTGTGTGATGACAGCAATATGTATGGTGGCAACTGCTACTGCATACACTGAGTTCACCTGTCCCCCTTTAACACTTCTAGCCTTTTTGTCTTTCCAAAAATAGCTGGTTCTTTTTCTGGCTTTATGGGAGCTTGAAATACATTAGTGGACTCAAATACACTATTATTTATTCAAAAAGCTTGGCTGCTTTTCTACTATCAGAGACATTATAGGATAAACCCACATTACTTTATAGAATTTGTAATGTTTTTAAAAGTGTCTTATGCTCAGCAAGGATGCATTTATTTGATGAAAAATACAGAAAAAACAGTAACATTGTGAAATATTATTACTTTTTAAAAGTACTTTTTCCTTTGGAATATATTTTAAAATGTGATTTATTTTAAATGTGATTTAAATGTGATTTTCAGCATCATTACTCCAGTCTTCAGTGTCACATAATCCTTCAGAAATAATTCTAATAGGTTTTTTTTTTTTTTTTTTTTTGTGGAAACCATGATACACTACCACTAGTTTAGGGAAAGTAAGATTTAAAAAAAAAAAAAATAGTAATACTTTTATATTATTACTTTTATTCAACACATTCACTTAAAGGTGCAGTGTGTAAATGCAATATACCAACGCTATCTCATGACCAATTTGTACGTATTTGTACGAGGTGGCTAATTCATATGATTTGTCTATACTGGAGTGATAGGTAGGTTTTAGGGGCGGGGTTAGGGGTAGGTCATTTGTACGAAATCATACAAATTGACCAACTCATCAAATACGTATGATTTAGCAAAAATTTTACGAATTTGTACGACCTCACTCACTTGTATGAATTAGCCACCTCGTAAAATACATATGAATTGCCGTGTGATCAGGTTGAATATAAATAATTATTAGGGGTGTGACGAGATATCTCGCAATATCGCCATGACAACAAAGTGAGGGTGAAATTAGCATAGAATATGCCACCACTACGTTTACACTACATCCTCCACTGTTGTTTTTTTTTTCTTTTTTTTTTTATGGAAATAAAAATCATTTAATTCAGTTGGATAATAGTTGCTTCAATCGTAAACTATTGTAAATGTCTGCTCTGCACTGTGTGCGACTGCATCTGAGCTGCAGCAGGAATCACAGTTCACTGATCACATGACAAAAGTAACGTGAGATGATTGACAGGACCATGGTGGAAGATTTGTGCGCAACAGAGCCTGATAGTGTCTGATAAATGTCTTATCTAGAATGCGCGCTCAGCACCGCCGCTCCCTATATTTAAGATGATTAGTTCAAACATTTCAAAATGCTCCTGCTGACTATTTTTCCAGTCATGAATTTTGACATTGAGGATTTCTTAAAAATACTGTGCAAAAATCTTGCCTCGTCTCGTTCTCATAAGCCCAATCTCGTGGCTCGTCTCGTGAGCTAAGTGTCTCGTCACACCCCTAATAATTATGTTTTCAGTGGTGTATAAAGACCTTACATGATGAACCGTTGTTTTTATTACATTAGAATGAGCCATTTCTATCTACACCTACATACCCTTACAGTGAAGTCACCATTTTGCGCCATCATGTTTCTACAGTAGCCCTAAACAGACAAACTTCTCTACAGAGCGCTAGCTACTCTCTGCTGTCTTGACGACGACATATTTCTCCTGTGTCAGCCACCGTAGCTTCTCTATGTGCTTCGAAAGGGAGGGGTGAGCAGTGGGCGGTTGCAATTCGCAACCTCACCACTAGATGCCGCTAAAATGTACACAGTGCACCTTTAATCAAAAGCAACAGTGGTAACACTTTATAATAACTGTACGCTATGAATCATTAGTTTAGCATTAGTAAATAGTTAATTCATCATTTATAAAGCATTAATAGACATTAGTAAGCAGTTTATAAATACAGCTATAATTGTATTTTCATACTTAATTAACCCTCTGGACCCTAAGGATATTTTGTGGCCCTGAAAAAGTTTGACATGCTCTGACATTTGTGTTTTTTTCAGTTGCTTTAAAGCATATTAATGGCTAAAGTCTGATTACACTGTATTCAGCACAAACAGGGCTACAGTAACATGTGAGCAACATGTACATAAAAGTTTGTAGTTTTGAGAAAATGTTTATGCATAGTTTTTGAAAAAACTAAAATGTTAAATCACTGAAATCAGGCCATATAACACACAGTAAACATTTGTTCACAAGGCTTTTCAGAACTGGATGTTGTTGCCTAGAGTTTTTTCTTCAAAACAATGTGAAAACCATTTTGATCACTCATTCATACAAAACAATATAGTCATTTAACTTTTGTAAGATACTTATTGTCAGAATGGCTGTATGCGGGACGGGTGTGGACCATCATGAATAATGCTGTGATTCACACCTGAGGCGTCAACGACTCCTCCCCTGAATATCAATGAGGAATGTGACAGAGGGATCTATAGAGAATGCATGTGAGGAGACTTAATGATTAAATGTATTGTTTGTAGCTTATTCACAAAATCACATTTAATTTAAAAGAAGTAATCTGACTATACATTTTCTTTACATAAAGACTTTAGACCTACAGTACCGTTCAAAAGTTCTAGATCTGTATGTTTGTTTTTAAAAAAATAAGTCTCTTCTGCTCACCAAGGCTGGATTTATTTTATCCAAAATAGTAAAAACAGTAATATTGTGAAATATTTTTACAATTTAAAATAAATGTTTTCTATGTGAATACCTGGTAAAGTGTAATTTATTCCTGTGATGTCAAAGCTGAATTTTCAGCATCATTACTCCAGTCTTCAGTGTCACATGATCCTTCAGAAATCATTCTAATATGATGATTTTATATATATGCTCAACAAACATTTCTTATTATTATGAATGTTGAAAACAGATAAATCAAAGATTTAACCCAGAGGGAACAGAAAGTTCAAAAGAATAACATTTTATCTGAAATAAAAAGATTTTGTAATATTATAAACGTCTTTACTGTGTTTTCCGATCAATATAAGGCATCTTTGTGAATAAAAGTATTAATTTCTTTCAAAAAACAAAACAGCAACAAAAAAAACTAAACTCTTACTCAGCCCAAACTTTTGAATGGTAGTGTATAATGTTACAATAGATTTCTTTTTCAGATAAATGCTGTTGTTTTGAACTTTCTATTTAACAAAGAATCCTGAAATAATAAATTGTACACAACTGTTTTCAACATAATAATAAGAAATGTTTCTTGAGCAGCAAATCAGCATATTACAATGATTTCTGAAGGATCATGTGAAACTGAAGACTGGAATAAATTAATTTTTTATAAATATATCTAAATAGAAAACTATTATTTAAAATTATAAAAATACTTCACAATATTACTGTTTTTTGCTGTATTTTGGATCAAATAAATGCAGCCTTGTTAAGCAGAAGAATTTTTTTGAAAACATTAGAAAATCTAAAACTTTTGAATGGTAGTGTATAGCTACTTGGATTTACACATGAAAACAACACATAGAGCAGTGGTAAAAAAAAAAAAAAAAAAATACAGTGCAAAAGAGACATTCAGGGCAAAAGTGCAAACAGGGACAGTGCAAGATGAAGGAAAACTAATTAGTCTCTCTATTTGAGCGCGCTTGTCGCGCGTCTACATTTAAAATAACGAACTTGAGCGCGCAAAAGACGCAACATGTGAACGGCCCCTTAGTCAGTGCACATCAGCGTAGCAGTCAATAAACGGGACAGTCATGTACGGGACATTTAGGCCCAATAAACGGGGACGTCCCGGCTAATACGGGACAGTTGGCAACCCTACTTTTATATCATGCTGTGTTTAATATTATAGAGCATAAAAATATCCCCATGTCGCACATGTATCTTTATTTAGCATTGAAAGGTTGCCTACCGATTTCATATTTCAACATGTTTCCGTTGATTTCACACATTTTAGTCTGGCAGTAGTTCAACTAGTAGCCTACAATGTGAAGTTTATGCATCAATAACGCTAATATAAGTGGGAAGAAATGTTTTACCTTAAAAAATTCTCATAAATCACGTTCTGTTTCTTCTGTGGTAAATCCAAGGTAAACTCACAGCGTGTCTTCCAAACTCGATGAAAATCAGAAGAATAAAGAAACTGATTTTTTGTTTTGAGGTGATGGGGGGCGTTTACAGGTTTGCGTTCCTTCCTCGTGGACGATTTGCATGTGAATCGCTTTGTGCGTGGGTGTGGTCACATTAAAGATAATGAGGCGCAGCTGGAGGAACTGTACCTCTCGCTGTTTTCATACGGATTACATAAACAGAGAATATTTGTTTTTTTATATAAATGACTTCATTTAAAAGTAGACTTTGATCAATGATCAATGTATCATTCCTAAATTAAGTAATACATTATTTACAAACCAGTTATTTAGGAGTTGTCAGTGGTTCATAAGATCATTTAGAAAGTGTAAGTAAATGATTAATAAACTATTTAAATGTACATTTATACTATTGAGACATATAGTAATAATTACTCAGTGTGTTAATAAATGCTTTATTAACACATATTCCTACTGAAATTCATGATTAATTCAGGTAGTTATAAAACATTTAGTGGTTGTCAGTTAACTATTTTTGTGAGCTCATCTAAAGTGTTGACTATTTATGCCTTGTAAAGCTTTTACAAAGGAGATTTAAATCGCATTTTATCGTTTTTTAAAAGCTTGCACTTTGAAACCCGTTTTCAAAAGTTTGCATTTTCAGGCCCCCAAAACTCTGTTGTGAAAATGAATTGCCAAAACGCATAAAAAGTTTTCCATTTTTAGTTGAAAATGGGGTCGTATAAACGGCCCCCTAGTCATGGGTTGTGTCTGAAATCGCCCCCTATACCCTTAAATAGGGCACTATTTGAGGGGACAGCCATTTGTAGTGGTGTCCGAAACCATAGTGGACGATATGAGTGCACTCATTCAATCCCACAATGCACCGCAATAACGAGTGTACAACTGATGTACGCGCAACGGCTAGAGAATACCCATAATGCATTGTGAGAGTCGCGTGCTGAATGAATTCCTGCGTCTCGCCAGGAGATGGAGCCCGCAGCTGATTCATCCATCCATCCATTTTCCAGACCGCGCTGGTCCAGCGTAATATCAATCATACAGTTATAAATTCCTTTTTAATTGATTATTAAATTGTTCAATTACGGTTTATACATGCTATAGTTTCCATGGCAGAGTGCAAGATAAATCTTTTCATTACTACTGGAGCTGCCATGTTTGCTACATTTCAATAATTATTAAACAGCAAGCACAAACTATGCAAAAGCGGCAGCCCTTCAGCGAATTCACTCACTCGTTTTAATTCTCTCCTTCAAGTGGACTATATTAGTGGAGTAATGTAGGGAATAGTTAATGAGGGTATAGGGGCGATTTCGAACACAGCATTGGTTCCCTTTCGAGGGACCTCGCACTGCGTCGGAACGACACTTTGGGGACGCTCCCTTAGCGTAGCGCGTCTGAAGTATGAATGAAACTATTCCAATCCTGATTGGTGTTGCGTCATGTGACGGCATACACGGAAACTACAAAGGGACACCGGCACATAACAGAGATAGCTTTCGCTCTTCAGCAAGCGCTCTGTGTTGTTGTCAGTCTTATTTGGTGTTGTCTGTCAAAATACTGTTGTAAAATATGGTGAGTGAACAGTTTAAACATTGTGTGCACCCCAGCCCTAGATTTATTACGGGTGGGGACACGCATCAGTTGTGTGTGTCCGCCGAGGCGGAGCGGCGGCTCAGATCGTGGGGCTCGCAGGTGGATCTGTCAAGAGGGCTTGAGACAGCTGAGGCACTTTCTCAGTCCTCTGACAGTTCCGGAACCCAATGGCTTAGCGATCTGATTCTGAGGAATTATATGTGCTCAGCACCGAGGCAGTTCAAACAGTAAATGAGAGCTCGCCACTTCATAATGTTTGCCGAGGCAGCGAGTAGATTACGGGTCTGCAATAAGAGTGACACACGCGATCGGTGTGCATGTGATACTGTTTGGGTGCGAGGCATGCACAGGCAAGATGGGAGCAGTGCATGCATGGGCAGTTTCTGAGGGGTCTGCCTGTGTGCATTGTGAGGATTTCGCTCCTCCACGGAGCCCTCAGGAAATCGATGCTCGTTCTCGCTGCCTCGTGTGCTTCGGGACACATCGGTTTCCAGCGATTGCTAATCGCAGTGTCCGCCTGAAGTCGTTGCGGCCCTGTTGAGTTGCTCCCTTAGATGAGGCCTGTACAAAATTGTGTTTGGTTTTCTCCTGCCGGCCAGCCGCTTCAGGGCACCGAACTCAGTAAATGTAAAATACCCGAGGTTAGTCTCGAGAGGCTGCTTCGGAAAGAGGTCCTAGCCCTGGCAGGACCTCTGAGGGCTGTACCCCCTGGGGAGGAACGATCAAGGTCGCCTCCTCCGCGGAGCTTTCTGGAAATTGCCGTTCCCGTCGTCCAGTACGCTTCGGGCCACATTGGGCCACATTTCCAGCGAATGCACACTGCTCCGTCCGCCTCAAGAACTTGTGGCCGGGCAGCAATCATGTCCGCACACCAAAAATAGCCCTCGACTTTTCCCTGCCGGTCAGTCGGTTCAGGGGGTTGGGAATGAGGCTCGGAAAACACCCGAGGCCAGCCTCGAGAGGCTGGTTCCCTTAGCAGATTATCTCGGCACATGGTTATGCCTTCCGAATATATCTGCATGGGCCCTGTGGACTGTAGAAAAGGGATACAGACTGCAGTTTGGTTACCCTCCCCCGAAGTTCAACGGGGTGGTCTGGACTGCAGTGGTCCCAGAGCAGGTTCAGGTAATGCAACAGTAAGTTCACTCCCTGCCAGACAGGGAGTCCGGGTTCTACAGCCGGTACTTCCTAGTTCCCAAGAAGGATGGGGGGTTGCGTCCAATTTTAGATCTGCGGCACTTGAATCACAATTCCTACTATCATGAGTCAGATCAGATCCGAGGATTGGTTTGTCACGATAGATCTAAAGGACACATAGTTCCACATATCCATCCTTCCATGTCACAGGAAGTTCCTGAGGTTCGCTTTCGGGGGCGAAGCATTCCAATATTGGGTTCTTCCGTTCAGCCTAGCTCTTTCCCCTCGCACATTCGCCAAGTGCATGAATGCAGCTCTGGCTCCACTGAGACTCCAGGGCATCTGTGTACTGAACTACATCGACAACTGGCTCATATTGGCCCAGTCGCGAGAAATAGCAGTCCGGCATCGAGATGTCGTCTTTGGCCACATTCAGTGCTTGGGGTTGAGACACAAAAAAAGAGCGTGTTGACGCCTTCTCAGAGAACCACGTTCCTGGGAGTTGTATGGGATTCGACTACAATGCGGGCACAACTGTCTCCTGCGCGTATCAAGTCCATACGGGCAATGGTCGCCAGCATGAAGCTAGGCCACAGCATCACTGTGAAGCAGTTTCAAAGACTGCTGGGGCTCATGGCAGCTGCGTCCAACATAATACCTTTTGGCCTGCTGCACATGAGACCTCTGCAGTGGTGGCTGAAAACCAAGGGGTTTTCCTCGAGGGGAAATCTGTTCCGTATGATCAGGGTAACGCACAGCATTCTTCCTGGCATATAAACTGCTTGGAAATGCTGGCGGTCTACAAAGCTCTGAGGAGCTTTTTCCCAGATCTCCGCGGCCACCATGTCCTAATATGGGCAGACAATATGTCAGTAGTCTTGTATTTGAATCATCAGGGGGGTCTGAGGTCACGCCCTCTATGCAGACTGGCGCATCAGATCCTCCTGTGGTCCCAGGGGAAACTGTCGTCTCTCAGAGCGATGTACATCCCCGGGGACCAGAATCAGGTAGCAGATGTCCTGTTGAGGCAGGGGCTGAGGTCTGGGGAATGGAGACTTCGGCCCAGTGGAAGTGGATCTATTCGCGTCTTGAGAGACGTCCCACTGTCCACTGTGGTTTTCTCTCACGCATCCAGCCCCACTGGGGTTGGATGCCATGGTGCAGACGTAGCCGAGGCTACGTCTGTATTTATTTTCCCCCGATCGCTCTGCTCCCGGGAGTCTTGAAGAGGGTCCGTCGAGAAGGGATCAGTCTACTTCTAGTAGCCCCCTATTGGCCAGCCTGAGTATGGTTCTCAGACATCATGGCAGGAGGGACATGCTGTCTCAGGCAGGGGGCACAATATTTCACCCTCCCTTCAAACCGCTCGAGTCGGCTGAGGCAAAGAACCTGACCCTGAAGATGGCCTTTCTCCTGGCTATCTCTTCTCTCAAGAGAGTGGGGGACCTTCAGGCCTTGGCTATCTTGCCGACTTGCCTGGAGTTTGCCCCCGGCAGAGTTAAGGCCATCCTTCATCTTAGACCTGGCTAAGGTGCCATCAAGTGTGCCACGGTGAGTGGTTCTTTAGGCCTTCCATCCTCCACCACATGTGTCGGCGGAAGAAAAGAGGCTTCATCTGCTCTGCCCTGTCAAAGCATTGAACATTTATATGCAGAAGTCTTCTCAGTGGAGGATGTCAGACCAGTTGTTGGTGTGCTTTGGCTCATCCAAGAAAGGGCTGCCTGCATCTAAGCAGACAATCAGTAACTGTAACCCTTGTTCCCTGAGAAAGGGAATGAGACACTGCGTCTCGCTGCCACACCTCGTCATGCCTGGAGCGCTTGCTTCATCGCGAAGCTATCTCTGTTATGTGCCGGCGTCCCTTTGTAGCTTCCGTGTATGCCGTCACATGTTACGTCATGACGCAACACCAATCAGGATTGGAATAGTTTCATTCATACTTCAGACGTGCTACGCTAAGGGAGCGTCCCCAAAGTGTCGTTCCGACGCAGTGTCTCGGTCCCTTTCTCAGGGAACAAGGGTTACAGTCATAACCCGAGTCGTTTTCTTTGTCAGTGATTTGTGTTCCAGTTCCTCATTAGTTGTCATGGTTTTTGATTAGTACTCACCTACTCCCCATTTCGTTAATGATCTTTCCTTGTATATTTAAGCCCTCATTTTTCCTCAGTTCTTGGTCTCACATGAATGTTATATATAGTGTTTATTGTTCTCTGTGTTTATTAAAAGTAATTATATTGTTCATTCTGCGTCACGCATCTCGTCTGTTGGATTTCTTACAGCTACCCATGACAAAAACAATATGGCCGCCAAGTGAACTGAATTATCGCAAAAAGGACTTTGACCTTACTTTCATTGAAACGACCATACAGTTAAAAGAAAAGACACAAATAGTTGTGTAAGATCATTGCAGTAAGGGAAAACAAAGTCTTCCTCTATCTGCCTGAATTTGAATAGTGTTTCAGAGCAGCTCTTATCTCATTTATTCACTTTCATCTTTTCTCCACCATTTATTATCTTCTCTCAGTTCTTCATTATGGGGCTCTTGAAGCATGTCTACGGCATGGATGTGTTTCTTTCTGCCTGATCAGACATTGGCGACTCACTGTGTGAGCATGTCATGATATAAATAATACGGAATGATAGCAGCTGCGGTTCTCCTCATCTCGACAGGCAGCACGACGACTCCACCCTCATTAGAGATCTGATCCACATGCGGTGATGATAACAGGCTTTGGAATTTGAGAAGAGAGATCTGAACTAGTTTCCAAAGAGTCCTTTTGAAGCCTGATCATGCTGTGAGTGTACTTAAGTTTCAAATGAGAGTTATGAAATCAAAATATATCCTGTGATGCTAAACGATAGCACAGACTTCTGGTGCATGTGAGCGTAACTGAGATTTAGACATGCTTTTGGAGACTGAGGGGAGTTTGTTTGGTTGTTTTCCCAGCTGAATGAGGGTAAGTTCAGCTGCTCGAAAAGGATTGTTACTAAATTTCTTTTACAGATGGATTTATCTCAGTGACTTAATCAGACTTCAAGGAATCGCTCAACCCTCAAACAGGTGTTAACATGAAGGCTTCCTATAGAGATAAAAATTAGATTGGTACAGTAATGGTTTAGAAGCAGAACTATTTGTATATAATTTGTTTTTCCTATCCACCAAACTTTGTTTGAAAAGTTTATCTCTTTCCCCACCATTGACAGAAATTTCTGTCATTTGTGAAAAAAACGCTTCCCCGACATTGACGGAATTTTCCGGCTTTCCGTTTTTTCACTGTTATACAGTAGGGGGAGCTATGACACATCTTCTGAAATAATACTGAATCTCCTGATCAAAACACATGTGAAGAAGATGTAGAAACAAGAGATATCATATGTAATCATACGCATATGTAAAATAATGCGATTGTCAACATTAAACAGCATATAAATCAAAACTGCCTAATGTTACTGAATGAAATGTTGACCCAGGATGAGCTACAGGACTGTGCAAGCATTAGGGGTGTTGATGAACTCGATCCACTCCATCTATGTTTTGATCATCGTTCTGAATCCGATCTGGATGTAGTCTTTGACAAAAACGTGATTTTCTCAGTTTTTTGCTCAAAATGTTGCTTTTTTAATGAAACTTCAAGTGTCAATAAAAAAAAGAATGCAAGAAGTAAGAATAAAACGTTTTTAGTTTTCCGTTTTTTTGTTCAAAAGCAGATATATTGAAATATATATGAAATTGTGAAAAAAAAAAAAAAAAAAAACGCTGGCAGGGAAAGAGTTAAATCTATGGTTTCACAGACAGGCCTTAGATTAATCCAGGAGTAGGCCTTAGTTAAATGATGTAATTTAAGTAGTTTTTATAAATGTGCCTTAGGGAAAGAAAAAAGACAAAAAAATCATTACTGATGTTTATCTTGAGACAAAACAATGGCACTGACATATGTTAAGATATGTCAGAGGAAGTTGCTTTCAGTAAAGAAAGCATAAGCATGCATCCCTATTCTGGGACTATCTTAAGACTCGTCTGTAAAACCAGGCATTAGAGTACTAAAAGAGGATAGTTTGTAGTTTAAATGGAGTTCCCTTTCAAAAGCTTCTCTCAATGCTGTGCTGAGCACTATGGGAACACCTTTGTGTGTGACTTTAATTGTACCACAAGGCACCGCTCACTTACTGGCCACAAGCTTCTGGAGTGCGTTTCCCAAAAGCATCGTTAGCCAACTATGGACGCAAGTTCCGTCGTTATCAACATAGTTCAACGAGTCAGTGTTTCCCGAAACAATAGTTCCAACGAACATTCACAAACAGCATCGCAAAGTTGTGTGGGTGGAACAACCTGTGGTTAGAAGCATAGTTTCTTGTTTGCATGACGTATACTTAATAAATCCTTATCTTGAGAAAAATAAGCAAGCTGACATTCAGTACAATCTATATCTTTTATTTCGAATGCATACAAATGTCATTTACGTCTTTTAGTTTGTCAAGAGATTTAAAGCGCCGTTTTTGAAGAGTGCGCATGTGCGTACGTGCTCTAGAACGCAAGAACAAGCCTATGATTGAATCTGGAAATAAAAATGAGAAAAATGTGAATTACTCCTCAGATGCCATGTCTGTAATTTATAGCAAAAAATCTAGCATGAATTCGATCTCAGACTAATTAAATAAAAGAAGTTAATACTCCACCACCTGCGTGACATCATTAACCAACGTGGTTGAACGACAGATTTGCGACAATACGGTTTCGGGAAACAGTCGTGACTAGCTAGTTGATTTCTTCAACGATGCATCGTACTATGGTAGTTAAGCAGTGAGTTACATCGTTGTACAGGAAACGCACCCCAGAATGGGAAAGACTATTGAGAGAGAGTGGAGGTAGGAGGGTGCAGAGCCCGTGGCTGTTCTATATGCAAGTATCAATGTCTTGAACTTGATGCAAGCCATAACTGGTAGCCAGGGCACAGAGATATACAGAGGTGTGACATGGGCTCTCTTAGGCTCATTGAAGAACAGTCATGCTGCTGCATTCTGGATAATTTGTATAGGTTGGAAGTCCAGCCATGCCAAACCTGCATGATCGTACAATGTGGTTTTTGAAGATCAGCTGGTCAAGATTTCTGGCTGAACTCGATGGGATTATTGTTGATGAAATTAGCTGGATGGTGAAGTTGTGCTGTACTGTCGGAGTGGCTGGGAAGAGAAACTGTCTTCGCTAGGTTGAGTTGCAGGTGATGTTCTTTTATCCATGCTGAGATGTCTGCCAGGCAGTCTGAGATCTGTGCAGATAAAACGTTTATCATCCTTTTAATCTAAAATATAAAAAGCATATACCTTAATTTTGCATGGTATATTGATTAATATGCGCCTGAAGCAATCTAGTGTGAATAAAGCCTGAGGCAGAGTGGAGAAGAGCCAAAAATAAAGCTCAGGATGGCCTACAGGTGTCTGAAACCAAAAGCTGTTTATCAATCAGTTCACACTTTTTGGGGAGAAAAAAAATCATCTTTAAAAAGGATCTCAACCCCAGATTAAGTTTATTGATAAATATGTGATGGTAAATAAGCTATTTGCCTTTAAGGTACAAAAGTAAATACTTTTAACTTCCTGATAAGTGCTGCAGTTCTCTCTCTCTTTGGTGATGTTCAGCAACCTGCAACTTATGGAACTTTTAAGGTGAAGGGAGGTGAAAATTCTTTAGGGTCAATGACATGACATTTTTGTTTTCTGGATCGAGAAAAATTCATTTTAATTTTAATTTTTTTTTATAATCTGGTATTTTTTCTTCATTTCTTAACAAAACTGTTTCACTGCTTATTAGTATTTGAAAGAACCATTTTTCAAATTGCCAAATCAAAGTATTTATACAACAAGACAATATTAATGTAGTTCAACCCACTAACATAATTTAGTCAAGAGCAGTGAGTGATTTGTTACCTCTTTTAACTTTTGTTCTATATATATGAATTTGCGGTACGCCACTGGTAACAATGGCAATGCAATTAGTTGAGAGGTAATTCTATGCATACTTGAAGGCAAACTACTATAAACACAGCTTTTTTGAGTTTCAAGCCTCAGCAAGAGGAGCTGTTCATTTTCTGATATACCTTACTAAGTGCTTCTGTCACATCTCACAGTCTGTCACAAAGTGGTTTTAGAGTATGACACTGCCGTCTAACACAAAGAATAATGTCAGCTTTGGGTAACTACTGTTTAAACAGATGTCACTGCAAAATGAACATCTTTTTTACTTGCGCCTAAGAAGAGCAGTGAAAGACCAAAATATATACTGACATAAAGTGCTAGCAAATGCCGCTACTGCGTTGTGTTTGATCGTGGTGAAGAGCTCTTTATCTGTGTGGGTGACATCTGGAAATAACAGCTTGTCTAGGCCTTAGTGTTTTCAAAATATTGATATTTCGATATCGATACTGAAATATCTGAAACGATTCCAATACTCCTTATCTGATGTATCGATACACCAACACCAGCTGCGCTCAATTCACCGTCGGAGAGAAGAGGCTCCTCTCACTCATCTTTCATTATGACTGAATAGTTGGTAATACGGGGCCTGAATTTCTTTCTGGGGTTGTGGGTATTGTGGATAAATTTGTGCATAAACTGCAGGATTCGTGCTCACACCACTGATCTATAAGTGCTGTGCATATAAAGCCGCCTCTCAAACAGCTTGAAAGTAGCAAAGTGAGTTATTTTTTTTATGGATTATTGAGTTTAAACAGTCAAATACACACAAAATGATGTCAAAATGCCCATATCGGCGAGTATTCCGATAAACAGTGTTGAGAAAGCGTGTTATGTAACAGTATAGGCAATTGGATCTGTGCATAAGCTCTTAAAGTGACAGGAGCCTAATATGCCTACTGCTGTCTGTCATGTTAATCAAAGAACAAAAGACAAAGAGAAAAATCTCTTACTGCTCTTGACTGAACAATTTTTGTAACTTTAATTGTAAGGATTTTTCTGTATTTAATTTTTACAATGAAGACTATCCAGTGTTATTTTACATTTGATTACATTATTTAATTTCAGTGGTAGTTTTACCCACATACTACATTTAGAACCACTTGAAAAACGTAAAGCCATGTTTATTTAATTTATCGCTTCAGCTCTTTCTTTTGTATTTATTTGTGCTATCGTTTGCAATTTGTTCTTATTTTATTACTGACTTTTACTTCTCTTTTTTGTAAATTTAGTTCAGCGTTTCAAATAAAGCCTCCATGTGCTGTAAGATATTGCAACAAAATTACCCAAATTATCAAAAAAATATGATACAATAATACAAATATCTACATGGCAGTTTTCACTGTGGTATCGAAAATTGTATCGAATATTGATATTTTTCAAGGTATCATCTCGAAGTTAGAAATTTCAGTATTGCGACAACACTAAAGGCCCCGATATACTCACAGAGAAGTTCTTTTTCGTTCTCCATTTAGGGGTAAAACGAAGTTCGAAATACATGACCAGCAATATACTGTTATTGAACATCTGATGCCGCCCACACTGCTGAGAGTGACATTTAGATGAATATGTAATTATGTGCTACGCACTTTCCTCTCAATAACAAAATTAACACACAACAAAATTAAGAAAACGGCAAGCATTTTGATAAACCATAAGAATCTGATCATAGCAATGTGGTTATGTTTGCTTTATACAATAAATAGCTTAAAATCAAGCAACTTTACCGTATTAAACAGTGTCGCTGACACATTTCATCAGAAGTACAGCTTCATTTTCTACTATAAAGTAGCTCTCCAGTGTGTTCATGTTTATCCAAATGAACCAGAAAAGATTTTTACATGAAAAAAGGCGGAGCCTCCATGCACACCTACCTATTGTTCCTATCCTGTGTTCCGGAATTCATTCTTCGATTTAGCTTGAAGTACACTATATTGCCTAAAGTATTGGGACACTCCTCCAAATCATTGAATTCAGGTGTTCCAATCACCTCCATGGCCACAGGTGTATAAAATCAAGCACCTAGGCATGCAGACTGCTTCTACAAACATTTGTGAAAGAATGGGTCGCTCTCAGGAGCTCAGTGAATTCAAGTGTGATACGGTGATAGGTTGCCACCTGTGCAATAAGTCCTTTTGTGAAATTTCCTCAATACTAAATATTCCACAGTCAACTGTTATTGGTATTATCACAAAGTGGAAGCACACAGTGTGCAGAAGTCGACAACTTTCTGCAGAGTCAATAGCTACAGACCTCCAAATTTTGTGTGGCCTTCAGATTAGCTCAAGAACAGTGCGTAGAGAGCTTCATGGAATGGGTTTCCATGGCCGAGCAGCTGCATCCAAGCCTTACATCACCAAATCAAATCACCTTTATTTATATAGCGCTTTTTACAATGCCAATTGTTTCAAAGCAGCTTCACAGTGGTAACAGGAAAATAATGCAACAGAATTTGATTAGGCTGTACAGCCGCTCTGGTGAAAACGATGGTGTCATCCAGCTCATTTCAATTATCATATAGTGTCAATGCGGGCAGATCAGTAATATAGTTGAAATTTAAGTGTCCCCAACTGAGCAAGCCAAAAGCCAAAGGCGACGGTGGCAAGGAACCAAAACTCCTTCAGGGCCAGAATGGAGAAAAAAACCTTGGGAGAAACCAGGCTCAGTCGGGGTGCCAGTTCTCCTCTGGCCGACAAACAAATAGTGTATGATTATGATTCTGGCAACATTACAGGTCAGAAGTCATATTAGATCAATAGATATTCGTAGGATTATTCGAAATATTGGAGTCGTCACGCCGGGGACGGGTTTAATGAGGATGTCGTGTCGATGCAGCACCAAGTGCAATGCAAAGCGTCTTATGCAGTGGTGTAAAGCATGCTGCCACTGGACTCTATTGCAGTGGAGACATGTTCTCTGGAGTGACGAATGATGCTTCTCTGTCTGGCAATCCGATGGACGAGTCTGGGTTTGGCGGTTGCCAGGAGAATGGTACCTGACTGCATCGTGCCAAGTGTAAAGTTTGGTGGAGGGCGGGATTATGGTGTGGGGTTGTTTTTCAGGGGTTGGGGTTGGGATTGGTCTTGGCCCCTTAGTTCCAGTGAAAGGATCTCTTAATGCTTCAGCATACCACGACATTTTGGACAATTTCCGTGAGGATATAGTGCTGTTGATGAGGGAGATCGATGACAGGTGCGGGTAATTGTGAAGGAGGTGCAGGTGGGAGCCAAGGAAGGTGATGGGTGATGTAGTGCAGAGGAGTGGACAGAGATGGTGACCGTGACAGTACTCCCTCCTCCCGGTAGGCGCGTCCTCGCGCCATAGATAGCCCAACCGGAGAGGGAGGGCAGGCGGGCAGGCATCCTGGAGTCTTGACAGGAAGGTGAGCGGGGCAGTGCAGGCAGGTTAAAAGCCTCCAGTGCGATGCCGGCAACTCAGGCGACCAGGGCGAATCCGGCGGTTCAGGGGACCACGGTGGCACATGCAGTTTAGGAGACCAGGGCGAAGCCGGCAGCACAGGAGACCAGGGCGAAGCTGGCAGTTCAGGGGATCTAGGCGGAGCTGGCACTGGCACGGCCTCCATGGATAGTGTAGCCCCCCCTCCAAACATTTTCTTGGGAGGAGCTATGGACTTTGGAGCGAGCTCATGGGCTGGAGTCCTTTCTGAACTCTGGTCAGGAGCTGGAGTCCTCTCTGGATAGGGGAAGGATAAAAAACACTTTTTACTATAAGGATTCATTTGTTAACATTAGTTAATGCATTAACAAACAGGACAGGATTTATTTGAAATAGAAGACTTTTGTAACATTATAAATACAGTGGGGAGAACAAGTACTTGATACACTGCCGATTTTGCAGGTTTGCCCATTTACAAAGCATATAGAAGTCTGTAATTTTTATCATAGGTACACTTCAACTGTGAGAGACGGAATCTAAAACAAAAATTCAGAAAATCACATTGTATGATTTTTAAATAATTAATTTGCATTTTATTGCATGACATAAGTATTTGATCACCTACCAACCAGTAAGAATTCCGGCTCTCACAGACCTGTTAGTTTTTCTTTAAGAAGCCCTCCTGTTCTCCACTCATTACCTGTATTAACTGCACCTGTTTGAACTCGTTACCTGTATAAAAGACACCTGTCCACACACTCAATCAAACAGACTCCAACCTCTCCACAATGGCCAAGACCAGAGAGCTGTGTAAGGACATCAGGGATGAAATTGTAGACCTGCACAAGGCTGGGATGGGCTACAGGACAATAGGCAAGCAGCTTGGTGAGAAGGCAACAACTGTTGGCGCAATTATTAGAAAATGGAAGAAGTTCAAGATGACGGTCAATCTCCCTTGGTCTGGGGCACCATGCAAGATCTCATCTCGTGGGGCATCAATGATCATGAGGAAGGTGAGGGATCAGCCCAGAACTACACGGCAGGACCTGGTCAATGACCTGAAGAGAGCTGGGACCACAGTCTCAAAGAAAACCATTAGTAACACACTACGCGGTCATGGATTACAATCCTGCGGCGCACGCAAGGTCCCCCTGCTCAAGCCAGCACACGTCCAGGCCCGTCTAAAGTTTGCCATGGGAATGGGAGAAGGTCATGTGGTCTGATGAGACAAAAATAGAGCTTTTTGGTCTAAACTCCACTCGCCGTGTTTGGAGGAAGAAGAAGGATGAGTACAACCCCAAGAACACCATCCAAACCGTGAAGCATGGAGGTCGAAACATCATTCTTTGGGGATGCTTTTCTGCAATGGGGACAGGACGACTGCACCGGATGGATGGGGCCATGTATCGCGAGATCTTGGCCAACAACCTCCTTCCCTCAGTAAGAGCATTGAAGATGGGTCGTGGCTGGGTCTTCCAGCATGACAGCAACCCGAAACACACAGCCAGGGCAAAAAAGGAGTGGCTCTGTAAGAAGCATCTCAAGGTCCTGGAGTGGCCTAGCCAGTCTCCAGACCTGAACTCAATAGAAAATCTTTGGAAGGAGCTGAAAGTCCGTATTGCCCAGCGACAGCCCCGAAACCTGAAGGATCTGGAGAAGGTCTGTATGGAGGAGTGGGCCAAAATTCCTGCTGCAGTGTGTGCAAACCTGGTCAAGAACTACAGGAAACATATGATCTCTGTAATTGCAAACAAAGGTTTCTGTATCAAATATTAAGTTCTGCTTTTATGATGTATCAAATACTTATGTCATGCAATAAAATGCAAATTAATTACTTAAAAATCATACAATGTGATTTTCTGGATTTTTGTTTTAGATTCCGTCACTCACAGTTGAAGAGTACCTATGATAAAAATTAAAGACTTCTACATGCTTTGTAAGTGGGCAAACCTGCAAAATTGGCAGTGTATCAAATACTTGTTCTCCCCACTGTATCTTTACTCTCATTTTTGATCAATTTAATGCATCCTTATTTATAATAAATATGAATGAAAGAAAGAAAGAAAGAAAGAAAGAAAGAAAGAAAGAAAGTCTTACCCCAATTTTTTTAAGTGTATCACGGTTTCTGACAAAAAACAGCACTGTTGATAATAATAATAATAAATGTTTCTTGTTGCAGCAAATTTCTGAAGGATCATGTGACACTGTACATCTTTACCATCACAGGAGTAAAATTCATTTTAAAATATATTGTAAATATAACTGTAATAATGTTTCACATGTATCAAATAAATGCAGCCTTGGTGAGCATAAGAGACAAAATAAATAAATAAATACAATTCCAAACTTTTGACCAGTAGTTTATAATGCAAAAAAACAAATAAATGTGTATATAATGTACATCAGATTAACATCTGCCTTTCCGTCAAATTAATTTGTAAAAGCAATTACCATTTCTGAAATCACTTTGAGGCTTAATTATTAATTTTATGGGTTCTGTTTAAAGCATGCCAAAAAATATTACATATGCATTAACCTGCAAAACTTGGAAAGATGTGCCAATCTGCGCATCTGAAAGATACCAAACTATAAATCAGGTTAATAGAGTAATTGAAAATTAAAGCACATAACCTCAGCTCAACATAATTTATAATCTTAATTAGTGCCCTGTGGCTGTGTACAGGGCATGTGATTAATAATTCAATGGTTATTTTAAAACATTGTTTTTATTTTTTTCTCCAAATTTAGGTTTAAATAGCAGTAGGCACACTACAAAAAAATAAATAAATAAATAAATAAATAAATAATAATAATAAATATTTTTGTCTTTTTTTGTCTTGTTTTTTCAATAAATTGAAAAATTCAATCATATTTAAAATCAAATAAATTAATTTTATTATAAACTGACAAGATAAGAGTTCAGTGACTATATGCTGAAATTCATTTTTCTTAAACTTCTTATTATTCTTTTTTTTTTTTTCATAAACCTGCATTTTAATATATTCACGGCTTTATATCTTATGCAGTTTTGGTTCTAAGGTAAATTTTCTCTGTTACATTGACTGCTGATGCAATATGGGTATCGTCATCTGAAATATGGAAACGTAACAGCTTTAAATTCGATAGTGGCAGGCAGGTTCTAATTTAGATTCAGAGAGAGAGGCTCTGAAAGGTTTGTCAATGAATGACAATGTCTGTAATGTAGCAAACAGATGTGCGGAGGTTTTGTCTCTGATAATTTCAAACATTATCACAATGTAATTATTGTCTTTGGGTAGATGATAAACCAGGGACATCCATCCGCCCACCAAGCACCTGTGATGGTGCATGGGACTTTGCTGGTTAGTACGAATATTAATGTCCTTATCCACCGTTGTCTCGTTCCAAACAGATGGGCTCCCAAAGATGAAGAATTGAATGACAAGTGTGTTACATTGCGCCTGTGTCAACACTTTATTTCGCTCCTGTTACCATACAAGGACAAAAGGCAATTTCAACCTAATTGCTGAGATAATGTTCTATGTAAATAGGGACTTTTTGAGAGAGAGAAAGAGAGAATAAGAATAAAGAGAGATGTGGTTTAACCAGACAAGCAGCAAAGCTTTTTGTCTTCTTGTTTTCCTCCCCAGTTTGCCACAGTTGTAAACACCACAGGCCTCAGCAGTAGCTCTGTGGTCTGAAAATGTTTTGCCATAGGGCATGTTAGTCTGTTCCCTGTCATCCACATCTTTAACATCATCGCCAACCAATAAAGCAGTATTATGGATTTAGTACAAATTAAAGTCAATAAACAGCCACAGACATTTATTCCCACTTGTCCCTCTTTAAAAAAAAAAAAAAAAAAAAAACAAGGGGCTTGATCCCCCTTAAAGGACATCACAATAAGTTGGAGGGATCAAAGAAAGTAGTCTACCTGTAATATGAAGCTTTACCTGTAAATATGAAGATACATTTCTAGCTCTGACTGATTTTAAATCGTAATTTTGGCCACCCCTGAAATGGGTCATACCTTTAACATTACCTGGGCTGTTGAATTAAATACGCTATAAAACCATGCTCATTCAGGGACTTGCTTGAACGAAGAAGATAATCTGTTTTAAATGCATATAAAGTCTACACAGTTCAGTTGAATGATAACATTTGCCCTCTTTAATGCTGTTAAACTGAATGTATGAAGCAAACTGTTTGCTGAAAATATCCACAACTTAACACTGAAATAGGAGCGTGCAGTTTATCTGTCAATTGTGCGTGAAAGTTGCGTTCATTACTATAATAGGGCTATATATATATATATGTATATATATATATATATACATCTCTGGAAAAAAATAAGAGACCACTTAACAACATTGATTTCTCAATGTTAAGAGGTCTCTTAATTTTTTCCAGAGCTGTACATATATATATATATATACATGAATTCAAACACATTTTGCCATTGAGATGACTGGGAAAAAGTGTCCTAATCAACCTGAATTCACCCCCATATTAGAGCTGCAAGATTAATTGTAAAAAAAAAAAAAAAAAAATTCACAATCTCAATTCAAACACCAACGGGATCTTATTCCTAAATGACAATGATTCGGTGTCTATTACACCTTTGACAAAATCATACCATGACATTCAAATCTGCATTGCCGCTGCTGCTGAACCAGAGAGAGCAGTTGTCATGTTTAGGTATGAAGCTTCATGGTCTTTTTCAATCACACAGTATCATTATTTCTGTTACAAATATTCAAATGATCACAGACTGCTGGGATAAAAGTTTATAGTTCAGATATAAACACTGATGTCTATAGAAGCAATCAAAATAGAGCAAAGCACCTTTTGACAGTAACTTGACACTTCAAATAAAGATTGTATCAACTACTTTGTTACGGCACTACATGGCGACAAGTGACTGTTAAAAAAATGTATTTGTCATTGAATCATTCATTCAAGAGATTCATTCAAAAACACTGATTCATTCAGTAATGAAACAAGAGAAGTCTTTATAAGTGAGTCATTGAATCATTCATTTAAGAGATTTGTTCAAAAATTATTCATCCAGTAATGAAACAATTTAACTATTTATGAATTATTCATTTAAACCGATTTTTTTAAATAATTCATTCAAATTAAAGAAGTATAGCATTTCAAGGTGCTATATAAAATAAAGATTATTATTATTACTAAATTATTTAAACATTTGTATATAGGCTGCAGCAATTAATCATTTGTCAGAAGCTCTGTTAAAATTGATGTTATTTTGTTTAGTTGTCTGTTTTAAATCGTGGGAGAATCATGATCTCGGTTTGAAACGAGAAAAAAATGTGTGATTCTCAATTTATCCAGATATATATATATATACACACACACACATACATTATATATATATATATATATATATACACACACTATATTGCCAAAAGTATTGAGACACCCCTCCAAATCATTGAATTCAGGTGTTCCAATCACTTCCATGGCCAAAGGTGTATAAAATCAAGCACCTAGGCTTGCAGACAGCTTCTACAAACATTTGTGAAAGAATGGGTCGCTCTCAGGAGCTCAGTGAATTCAAGCGTGGTACCGTGATAGGTTGCCACCTGTGCAATAAGTCAGTTCGTGAAATATCCTCACTACTAAATATTCAACGGTCAACTGTTAGTGGTATTATCACAAAGTGGAAGCAATTGGGAACAACAGCAACTCAGCCACAAAGTGGTAGGCCAAGTAAAAGTAAAAGCGGGGTCAGCGCATGCTGAGGCACACAGTGCTCAGAAGTCGACAACTTTCTGCAGAATCAATAGCTACAGACCTCCAAACCTCATGTGGCCTTCAGATTAGCTCAAGAACAGTGCGTAGAAAGCTTCATAGAATGGGTTTCCATGGCTGAGCAGTTGCATCCAAGTTTTAGTCAGCCTTAGTCAAATCCAATTCAGATGCAGTGGTGTAAAGCATGCTGCCACTGGACTCTAGAGCAGTGGCGGAGCCAGGATGTTTTCATAGGGGTGGCCAGGCAGGGGCTAGCAACCAGCCTGGGGTGGCACCAAAATCTTCATTATTTCAACATAAAAAGGCTATAACGTACTGGACTGTTTTAGTGCCTACAACACAAATGAATACAGCTAATTTGTACTTAATTGTAATTGAGATAGTATAGTGAATTAGATCATGGAATACTGAGTGAATTTGACCATTTTTGTGTTATTCCTCACCTCCAGGCAAGGGGCTTACATTATAGCTAAAGTTCAACTTGCTCAGTCAGCTCGGTTCTGGTTCTCAAAAACCCAATATTAACTTGTTCTCCTTTGTTGCATCTTTCATGGATGAGACATGCAGATAACTACATAGCCTAAATTATTCAATCTTCATTGAATTTTATATAATCAATGAACTCTTCAACAATTCTGAGTTAGACTAAGGACTGTTTCTAAACCTTGCAACCGAAAAAGTAAAGACTGAATGTTTAAATTTCTATATTAGTTGTCAAAATAAATAATTGGAACAGTTCTATCAAAAATTAAACTCAGTAAAGGAAAAAAGTGTGTTCTCTATTGAATCCCCATATGCAAGAATGTGAATAAAGACGGAAGTCAACATTTTATTTTATGCATTTAAATATGATCCACTGTTGTATACAAATTAAAGCAAAATTAGCGCCTATTTTCTAGTACAAATGCACAGTGCTCACATTTATTTGTGCATTAAAAAATGGCATCAGCTTGTGCCTTAGCTATATTGTGATCTCACATTGCAGAAGTTTTTTTCCCCCAGAGACATGTGACTCATATTTAACAAATACATACATGCACGCACGGTTTTGACGCAACTTTAATCACATTTTTGGTTATTTCATGACTTAATAGATGACAGAACTACAACTTTGTATGCTCATAGTTTTTTTGTGCTTTATTTGAAGTGATATACAGCGCGTCACATTTGTGCATGTAAAGAGTGCGCGCTGCAAGCACAGTATAACGGTGGATACTGAGGACAGGAAATTTTGTTTTTCTAAGTTTTACTGACATATAGACTGATAACATCTCATCTGACCGCAGATACTGAATCAGCACTTCTCTCAGCATCTGACACAAGTTTCACCAGTTTTCACACACTTTCAAAATAAAAATGGCATTGAAAAAACAGAGAATTATGTTTGTTATTGTTTCTTGACTGCACACAATGCGACTCACTTAAAACGGCCTTCGACTCACCAGTTGAGAGACATTGACGTAGGCTATATATCTACTGTTCGCCGTTCACTGTTGTTCTGCTGTTCGCTCATTTCGGAATCTGTACATTTTCCGCACTCGTTTGACTTGCGCCTGGTACTGAGGCGAAGTTTGAGTGCGTGTCTGAAAAGTTTCCCGGGTTTTGTGGTCTTAAAGAAACTGTTCTGCGTTTAAATAAATGCAATTCTTGTCAATAAATAAAATAATAAAATAATACAGACGCAGCAGTTGTGAGCGGGGTGGCCAAAGGGGTGGCCAAGCTTAGGCCAAGGGTGACTCTAGAGCAGTGGAGATGTGTTCTCTGGAGTGACGAACCACGTTTCTCTGTCTGGTAATCCGATGGATGTGTTTGGGTTTGCCGGTTGCCAGGAGAACGGTACTTGCCTGACTGCATTGTGCCAAGTGTAAAGTTTGGTGGAGGGGGGATTATGGTGTGGGGTTGTTTTTCAGGGGTTGGGCTTGGCCCCTTAGTTCCAGTAAAAGGAGCTCTTAATGCTTCAGCATACCAAGACATTTTGGACAATTTCAACTTTGTGGGAACAGTTTGGGGATGGCCCCTTCTTGTTCCAACATGACTGCGCACCAGTGCACAAAGCAAGGTCCATAAAGACATGGATGAGCGAGTTTGGTGTGGATGAACTTGACTGGCCTGCACAGAGTCCTGACCTCAACCCGATAGAACACCTTTGGGATTAATTAGAGTGGAGACTGCGAACCAGGCCTTCTTGTCCAACATCAGTGCCTGACCTCACAAATGCGCTTCTAGAAGAATGGTCAACAATTCTCATAAACACTCCTAAACCTTGTGGAAAGCCTTCCCAGAAGAGTTGAAGCTGTTATAGCTGCAAAGGGTGGGCCAACTCCATATTAAACCCTACAGATTAAGAATGGGATGCCATTAAAGTTCATGTCCATGTAAAGGCAGACTTTGGGGAATATAGTGTATATTGTGCAATTCGCACCCTGATAATGCCCCTCTGCCGATTAGGTTTATGGATGATCGTACAAATTCATTACCAATTATCTAAATCCTAAAATTGTTATGTTTTCTCAGTAAATTAGGTTGGGAGAGTGCTGGGCAGTTTACAACTGCTGAACTAAGGAGCGGACTGAGACACACCCTTAGTTTGATGAAGCTGTTTCAAAGGTCCAGTCTGCTTTTAAAGACCTGCTGCTGAACCACTAAATCAGCTGCAGTTGAGGTCAAGGGATACGTGTCACCTTGAGTCCCAGCTAAATTTAATAAGATGGCCATAAAAATAGAGATACTCTCAGTTTTAATTTATTGAGTTGTTCAGATTCTTACTGTGTCTGGTAAATTTGTAGTACTATAGGTAAATTATGTATAGCATTAACATTTCTCAAACCCTGTTTTATGAAAGACGTAATTATGTATTTTTCCCTATTCAGTATCCATGTTTGGCAGCATTTTCTCAATATTTTCATATTGCAGAGACAAACCCTTAGAGATATTAACCTTAGTTCAGCAAGGTTGAAAGTTTAAAGTAACACAACATATTAGTTAGATCTTAAGAGCATAATTTGTTATCTGCCTACTGCTTGTCCATTACAGTTGCTTTGGTAGTTTTAAGGAACTGACCTCACAGTGACCGATGGGATAACCCATGCTCACCTCCAGCCAGGTATCTTTAGTCAAAAAAAATTAGCCTGCGTTTGTGCATGAATAGGGCAGAGAGTAATAAAATGGAATGTATTAGTATAAATAATGGCATAACATTATGTTTGTGTTCCTTCTTCCCTTTTCTGTAAATAGAATTCCTCTAAAACCAGCAATCTTTCCCAGAGACATGACATTTATTTTTCTGTCTGATAAGGTAAATGACTGAGTGGTTTCATCAGTATCTCTTCAGCAATTTTAATGCATTGCAGATGCCATTTACTGTGCTTCCATTTAGTACATACAAATAAAAACAAGATAACTGTTCATATCTATTCTTTCATTCCCCAATTCCTGTTTTTGTTTTCCTATCACAAGCCATCAGATACAAATGAATTTAATGAATGATGTTCACCAGATAGAGTAGTATTTTTATGTTCCGTATGTCATGAGATTTTTTTTTTCATTACAGTGAATTTATGTAATGAATATTATGTAATATGCATTAGTAAAGCATTATATTTAGTGAAGTGAGGCACATACAATGGAAGTTTATGGGGCCAATCCAACCCGATCTCATGAGAAAATGCAAATATTTCACGAGGTGGCGATATGAATTTGTACAATGTGATCAATGTGATCGAAATGTACGACTTTTAGAAAAAAGAAAAAAAAAAAAACTTAAACAGGAAAGTCCACCCCTTAACCCATTCCTATTAGTTGGGTGCAAGCATAACGTACAAATGGGATTGTCCAAATTCACACAAATTGCCATGGGAGTGTTGGGCCAATCTATAAACATTAAAAATACTCACTGTTTCAATAGTAAAGCCACAGGACATAAACAATATAATTAACATGATTTTTTTAGTTTGAATAATTGCTTGCTTACTAACCTTTTGTGTGCAAACAAAAAATGTAATCAAATTTTAAAACTTTGTAAGGCCGTAAACCCTAGAATCTTAAAACGACTGTAAAAACAGCTTTACAGCTCAAATAATACACAAGATTTAACAGAATAATGTGTTTGTGCTTTTATAAGATTTTTGGGTAACACTTTACATTAAGGTGACCTTTGTAAAGGGTTTATAAAGGTGTTTGTTAATGACTAATAACTCATTTACAAATGCATTATAGATTGTAGGGCTGGGCGATATGGCCAAAAAATCATATCTCTGTATTTTTTGGTTGAATGGTGATACACGGTATATATCCCCGTATTTTTCTATTTGGATAAAAAAAAAATCTGTATTTATTTTAATAATAATTTTATTTCACATCCTGCCCAATGATGTCCTAAAAACAATGTTGATATTGAAGGCTATAAACAAATACAGTGAATGTAATGTAGGCTATGCAATATATTATGTGCAAAAAGGGGGTTTACAATCTAAAAACAAAATTAATAATTTTGTTTTTAAATTCACTAAACTAAAAATGAAAATAAAAACAAAAGCATATTAGCCTACATTTGATTACCCTATTAAAATGGTCACTTTCATAAAAATATACTTACTTGTAGGTTTAAAATTCCACATATGGCACATTTGTTGTCCAACAACAAATATTTTAGAAATATGTATACTTTAGTCAGAATTATTGCGTTTAAAATTATAAGCCTAATTTTAGCAGAGATTCACATGCAGAAGGCTCATCCTCTCCGGACAGCAAAATGGACATATTGCATGACTTTCTAAAATTTACAGATGGAGAATATACCTGTGAAATGTAAGTTATGCACTGAGGAAAGCACCACATTTCAAACGCTTTAAACACCGCAAGTATTTATCTGTCTGTCAGCACAAGTAGCCTATCTCTCAGAGCATCTGACAGGGCAAGCTGCTTTAAACTATACATGTTAACTATATCTTACCAGGTATTTTGAAGCCCTTAATATAAAGCATGTGTCATGTTGAGGACAAGTTGTATCATGCACTTCCCTGCATCAGCTCACTCTGCGTACTCCGCTATTTTTCAGATGCGTTCGTATCAATCTACTGTATATCGATATAAACGGTATTGCCTCATTCCATATCGTTTATAAAAAATATATCGATATATTGTACAAACTCGATATACCGCCCAGCCCTAATAGATCGTTGATAAGCAGTTATAACGGCATGAATAAAAAGGGTGACTTTATTGCAATACCTTGCAAATAGTGAGCCCTTTTTAACTCACATGTTATAAATGCCTAATGAATGTATTTATTCACACTTATTTAACTCAAAACCAGATTCCTGATTTATTTCATGATGCAGCAAAAATAGACTATCTCAGTGAGACTGAAGGGTGTTGTATTTGTGGTTTTCTCATTAATATCTCATGACTGCCACTTTTTTAAAAATGTTCCTTACCAAAAGTTACTGTCTTACCCATGATATTCCACAAAAGGCTCATGCCTATCCACAGCAGTGTATAAAACTGATTTCTTGCTTATCAAGATTAAATTATCAAACTTTATTTTGAAATGTAAAGTGAACACATGTGAACCATTTACTAATGAGTTACAAACATTAGTAACCTGTGAAAGTGAACCTTAATGTAAAGTGAACATTTGTGAACCATTTATTAATGAGTTACAAACATTAATAACCTGTGAAAGTGCACCTTAATGTAAAGTGAACACATGTGAACCATTTATTAATGAGTTACAAACATTAGTAAGCTGTGAAAGTGCACCTTAATGTAAAGTGAACACGTGAACCATTTATTAATGAGTTACAAACATTAGTAACCTGTGAAAGTGAACCTTAATGTAGTTCACTTTCACAGGTTACTAATGTTTGTAACTCATTAATAAATGGTTCATGTGTTCACTTTACATTAAGGTTCACTTTCACTGGTTAAATGGTCCACATGTGTTCACTTTACATTAAGGTTCACTTTCACTGGTTAAATGGTTCACATGTGTTCACTTTACATTAAGGTTCACTTTCACTGGTTATTAATGTTTGTAACTCACCAATAAATGGTTCACGTGTGTTCACTTTACATTAAGATTCACTTTCACAGGTTACTAATGTTTGTAACTCATTAATAAATGGTTCACATGTGTTCACTTTACATTAAGGTTCACTTTCACTGGTTATTAATGTTTGTAACTCATTAATAAATGGTTCACGTGTGTTCACTTTACATTAAGGTTCACTTTCACTGGTTATTAATGTTTGTAACTCATTAATAAATGGTTCACGTGTGTTCACTTTACATTAAGGTTCACTTTCACTGGTTATTAATGTTTGTAACTCATTAATAAATGGTTCACGTGTGTTCACTTTACATTAAGGTTCACTTTCACAGGTTACTAATGTTTGTAACTCATTAATAAACGGTTTACACTTAAGATTCACAAGTAACTAATAATGGAATTATAATATTCATTATTAAGATCTCATCAAGTAATGGTTGTGCTCTTGTGTTTTTGATTTTTTTTTTCAAAATAAAGTTTGATAATTTCATCTTGATAAGCAAGAAATCAGTTTTATACACTGCTGTGGATAGGCATGAGCCTTTTGTGGAATATCATGGGTAAGACAGTAACTTCTGGTAAGGAACATCTTAAGAAAAGTGGCAGTCATGAGATATTAATGAGAAAACCACAAATACAACACCCTTCAGTCTCACTAAGATAGTCTATTTTTGCTGCATCATGAAATAAATCAGGAATCTGGTTTTGAGGTAAATAAGTGTGAATAAATACATTCATTAAGCATTTATAACATGTGAGTTAAAAAGGGCTCACTATTTGGCAGGTATTGCGTTAAAGTCACCCTTTTTATTCATGCCGTTATAACTGCTTATCAACGATCTATAATGCATTTGTAAATGAGTTATTAGTCATTAACAAACACCTTTATAAACCCTTTACTAAGGGAACCTTAATGTAAAGTGTTACCGATTTTTGCTTTTAAATCCTCTTTAAATTGGCCCCACACTTCTATAGAAATTGCCTAATTGTAACCTGTTTTTAAAGACAGCAAAGGACGATTCAAAATTATTTTTGTAGCAATGTTTAAAGTCATAGACTTTTAGTTTACTGTATTATTTAACATTTCCTAATAGTTGTTTTTAATTTAAAGTTTGATTCATTTAATTTTCCTTTTCAACCGTGTAACTTTGGTTTGAAGTGTCTTCTTGCTGCTTGTTATCCAGAGTGGGCCGATAAAATCCATCTTCTCCTCATGATGAATAACATGCACTCGTAATGTTCCTCATCAGCTGTCAGCTACTTTTAAAATGGTCACCATTCTCTCAGAAAAGCACTGTGCTAACAATCTCATTTGTGGGGAATTTCTGAGAATTTCCAATGAAGGCTGGAACGTCAAGATGTATCTGTCCACTTCTCAACAATAGCGGCGCTGTCATTCAACATGACTGACACTGGCATACAATTCCCCAGCCACTTCATAAGGCTGCTGTTCCCTGCCTTTCCACAAGTTCAATAAAATCTCCCACAAGAGCCTAGAGATCCTGTGCTTATATGGCGGTCAACAGACATGGCTCCCAGTGTGAGTTGTAGAACTATAGCTGGTGATGTGAAGATCAGATGTACAAGCTCCAACAGAAGTGACAGGAATACCCATTGAGGAACAATTCTTCTTCCTGACAACAAAAATGTATCCGATTTTAAATAAAACCACATGCTTGAATTGGGGTGTAAAGGTAAAGTTTATGCTCCATTCACTTCCGTACATTTGTATGGGAATGCCAGAAACACATGCTAAGAAGTTTTGTCTTTCACCACGAACCAAAGTTCAAGTTTGGTGAACTCTGACCTGCGAATAGGTCAAGCAACTCAAAAAGATATTGGACCAGTTTGGTTCTAAACACCACAGACTGATTTTAATATAAATATAAATATATATATATATATATATATGCTATTTAAATTAGGATGGATTCTAATTGGCTGTCAATAATTTTAATCATTCATCATGGGAAGAAAAAGCCTCTGTTTCATTATCATTATAGTTGTGGTGTGGATTCTGCTATTAAATTTACAGTGATTTTTAAAACTATATTATCATTATCAACCTTTGTGTTAATTGGCCTTAACACTTTAAATGTATTAGTATATCTTCTATAAAGAAAATTAAAAAAAATCTAGTTTAAACATATGTTCCAAGTTCTTAGAAATATACTCTTTATATTCATATTGGTTTCATTATATGGTTTTGAAAAACCATTATATCATTTAAAAAAAAAAAAAAAAGGTTTACATTTTATGACTCCATGGTGTAACCATCAGGTAAAACGTAATAGCATATTTGGAGTAATTTTGTTAATTTTTTTTTTTATTTTTTTTATAAGAAATGACCATACAATTTTATTAAAACATGATTATTCAACCTTTTCTTCATGATATCAGCACAGTTGTATCACCCTGACAGTTTGAGTTTAATTGAGATTTTAAATTAGCTGTAATACAGAACCTAAAAGTCTGTGTCATACAGTAGAAGCAGTGCATTAAAGAATAGCTTTTGAATGTTTTTTTGTTTTTTTTAAATAAAAATAATATAAAACATACAGAAGTCCTAGTGCGTAACATCATTTTATTTTACCTTAAAATAACAATTTATTATTATTATTATTATTATTATTATTTTGTGTACCATTTTAAATGATTTTCCCCTCTTAGTTTGTGATTGTTTGTAAAAGAGGGGAATCTGGCCTTGATCGGCCGCATAATGTAATTCCTTCTTTAACAAGTCTCTAAAAGTGTTAAATCACACAAATGAGGTTGTGAGAATTACTGTACATATTGGACAAATAATGTTAATTTTGATGTGAGGATTTGATTGCATGAGGTGTGTCTGTTTAATTTGTGTTTATTTCCAGGCACCTGTAGTAGGGTTTGCACACTGAACCAACTCTGGGTGGGAACTCATTATAATTAAGTTCACGCTTCAGGCTGTTTACCAATGCGGGAAGGGGGTTACATTCATTTGCAGTGTATTTCTGCAGATGTTCCCTTTGCTTCTTAAAGGGATAGTTCACCCTAAAATTAAAATTAAAGGGGACATATTATGCCCCTTTTCAAAAGATGTAATATAAATTTGCTGTCCCCAGAATGCATCTGTGAAGTTCCAGCTCAAAATACCCCCCAGATAATTTATTATAGCTTGTCAAATTTGCCCCTATTTGGCTGTGAGCAAAAACTTGCTGTTTTTATGTGTGGCCCTTTAAATGCAAATGAGCTGCTGCTCCCCATCCCCCTTCCAGCGGCTCCTTTACCCGTGCTTCTGATACAGTGTCAACAACAAAACAAATCTCACTCAGCCAAAATGTCAGATATAACGAGTTGTGGAGTGCAGCCTTACATGTTTGAACTGGAGTCAGACACTGTTTATGAATTACGCAGACGGTGAGCATTTTGGGATAAAACTTTACATACACTGTGGGCACACATCAGTGTTCAAAAGTGAATTTTGCATAATATGTTCCCTTTAAGTAGAAATTTCTCACCCTGGTGTTGTGACCGTCTTTCTTTTATGGACCACAAAAGGAGATTTTTTTTAAAAATGTCCCGCTCACACACATAATGGCAGTGAATAGCGACCAGCATTAAGCTTTTTAAAAAAGACGCAAAAATATCACAGAATGATCCCATGCAACCCGTGTCGTATATATACCAAGTGTTCTGGGGGTATACAATATGAAATTAAATGTATTATTTAACAAAAATCCTGACTTGGTCTTCAGTGAATGGCTATGCAATGCGTGCTTTCGTGTGACTCTGTTAGCGGCGCAGTCTCACACAAGTTGTGAGAAATCAAGATTAACAAACACGCAACACAAAATACAATCCATGTACCTTCTTTTTTGAGGTGAATATATCCAATGTGTTCATCATAATACATCTGTGAACTGTCATCAGACAAATGGAGTTCCAGTCCGGAGATATTTAACATAGTGAAGATTTCTAGGTGTTGTATTTTGTGTTGTGCAACAAAAATTCAAGTTGTCCATTAAAAACAGTGAATACACCTGAGAGGAGATTTTGGAACCAGAAATAATTTTAGCAAAAAGAAACTATATCATGGAAACTAAATCTTGCCAGTGCAGCTTGGCTGCGCATTACAAACAAGTGTTTTACATGTAACTATAGCTAGTTATTTTTAAAAAAAATGATCCCTGAGCATTCACTTTTTGTAGCATACAAATGCAGCACATTTGTATTTATGAATTCACATTTATCAGAGCCAAAAAAACAACAAGGCACAAAATTCCCATTCTGTCAGTCTTTCATTTGGGTGCTGTTGAGTCGACATTGTTAGCATGCTGAGATGTAATCACACTTTGCATATTGTTCATGATTATGCACACTGTGCGTTGTTGCTGAAAGCAGATCTGTACAAAGAAACCTGCTTTCTGTCAGCACTGAAGCACGGCAGCAACCGGTGGAGCCAGGTGCTCACCATCGAAAATCCATTAAAAGGAAAATCGTCTATAAAAAAAAAAAAGTGACAAGCTCTGAACTTTTTTCCCGCCATTGACAGAAATTTCCATAATTTATGAGACAACGCTTGCCAACCATTGATGGAAATTTCTGGCTTTCCGTGTTTTCTCTGTTAAACGGTAGGGGGCGATATTATGCATCTTCTGAAAGAGTACAGAATCTCTGGATCAAAACACAGGTGAAGAAGAAGCAGAAACAAGCGATAGCATATGTAAGCAGATGGTTATTTATTTTTCTTCTTCTCATTTTAGATATTTAAATTGAATAAGATGCCAACAATAAAAATAACTTGCTAGGTCAGATGATAAACTTAAAAGTCCATAGATATCGCAGTCAGTTCATACTGCTGTTAACACTTTCTCCGACAAGCGATGAGACCCGTTTGTTTCCTGTTTGTTCTTGTGATGTTCAGCATAAAGCCTATTATTAACAAAATGTGCATCATTTTACCCAACATTTGTATTTAGAGTATTGAGATGTTGGTTTAGCAACGTGCTAATGTCAAACTATTGAAAACTATGTAGAGTGCACCAAATTGGTCACTTACAAGGTTGCACTATGCTTAGGATGCAGTCTTTGAAGGCAGAGACATGAGAGTTCATATCTCAGTCTGTAGGGTTTATTGTCAAGCAGCACCTGTTTCAAACCACTTTACTAATGCCAGCTAAGTAGAGATAATTTGCTAATGAAGCAGCTGTATACATGATATGCATTTACATTGACAGCATGTATACATGCTTAAGGGCATTTAAAGCTGAAATTGGTAACCCAGGGTCAGGTTAAATCCAAGGTTAATAATAACATTGATTAGACAAGCGCAGCATGCAAGTAGCATGCGACCTG